>CM070634.1:91681547-92368306 GCA_036346255.1 Ampelocalamus luodianensis | reverse complement strand
TTGTTTCCTATTTTTATTTGTATTCTCAAAACAGATAAAAGTATCCTCACCTTAATACAATGGACACATTAATTCCTTTCTATCCAAGTGATACACAAAAATCACAAAAAAAAATACTTAACGGGTGAAATGATCTGCTGGCTTCAGAATGGCTACATTTTTCATCAATGCCTCCTCTCATGTATGGTGATGTTTATGTTTTTGGTACTAGCATAATAGTAAATAAAGGGAAATATAGATAACTTCAAATTGGATTTTTTTATATGCTGATATTTGTTATGAATATTGTGTGTATATTCAAGAGGGCTCTATGGGCAATATATATAGATAGTACAAGAGGTATCTGATATGAGACCCCCAAACTCATGGTGAATCACACACACCGAGTTTGGAGAGAAAAATACAAATATTGTATCCTAGTCGCGTGGCCGTGAAGAAGTCAACAACCTATAACTCGATGGCATAAATCGTAAAGCAAGGACTCCTCTTGCACTGTGAGCGAGTGTATGAAGCACCCACACCAATGTGCTTGGTGAGCTCATGCTTCACAGGTCCCGAGTAATACACGTAGCACTGTACTATCGGACAAAAGAGTCGTAGATCTCATCATAGACACTCCAAAATCTGCAAGTAACCATCTCGGTCAAGTAACCTCTGTTGTCACCGCTACCATAGCTCTCAACTCGGCCTCTTTGCACTCGAGCAGGAAAGCTGGTCCCTTCTTTGTCTTCCAAGCAATCGGGAAGGAGTCAAGAAAACACGATAAATGTAAAGAGAACGACGATCAGAAGGATCACTAGCCCAGGTCGCATCGGAGTACGCCTGAAGCTGTAGTAAGGTGGAGTTAGGGAAAAACAAATGATGAGAGATAGTCCCACGCAAGTAACGAAGAATGCGAAGAAGGTGACTGTAGCGTAGATGGGTAGGACGAGCCATGAATTGACTCAAGATATGAACAACATAAGCAATATCAGGATGAGTGCTTACAAGGTACACCAAACTCCCAACAAGATCACGATATCGAGTAGGATCCTCACGAAGATCACCATCAGTGGCACGAAGTTGGAGGGATAGCTCCATGGGAGTCTTAGCAGTGCGAGTGTCAGTCATACCAGACCGGTCAAGAAGATCCTGGACATACTTCTACTGGGAGAGTTAGTAGCCCTCAGGCATGGAAGAAACCTCAATCCCATGGAAATGCGTAAGAGAACCAAGATCAGTCATAAAAAATTATTCACTAAGATGCTTCTTCACATACGTGATGAATGAGGAATCATCACCAGTGATGAGCATATCATCAACATACAGAAGAAGCAATATCCTACCCTGAGATGAGACATGAACAAAAAGAGCAGGATTATGAGAACTGACAATGAAACCGACAGCAGTAATCACTTAGGTAAAATGAGCAAACCAGGCATGAAAAGCTTGTTTGAGGCTATAAAGAGCACAACGAAGACGACAGACGTGCCCATCAGGAACAGAATACCGGTGGTGGCTACATGTTGACCTCCTCAAGCAAAGCACTATTAAGAAAAGCATTCTTAACATCGGTAGGGAGATAGACCACCCGTGAACGTAAGTAATCGCAACAAGAGTGCAAGCGGTGGTCATATGGGCAGCGGTGGCAAAATTCTCATCGTAGTCATGACCGTACTCCTGCTGAAAGCCGCGAGCCACAAGGCGAGCCTTGTAGTGCTCGATAGTACCATCAGACCGGGTTAATCTTGTACACCCACTTGCACGTGATCGGACGAGAATGCACGGTGTGATACAATATCCCAAGTCTCTCAGATGTCGAAGAGCATCGAGCTCCTTCGCCATAGCGAGCTACCACTCAGAATGAGGAGCAGTCTCGCGATAAGAACTAGGCTCAGTGACAGACAGCATGAGCTATCTGAGCAATCCAAGATAATCAGGAGGTTAAAGGGATGTCCGGTCACGAAGGACATAACGATAAGCATCATTAGGAGGAGCAGATGTGGGTGTCAGCAAGATACTAGGAGAGGAGACTAGTGAAGGATGAGAAGGCCTAGAGTAGTAAAGAGAAACGAGATGGTAGTCTTTGCAGTAGAGAGGCGGTGCTGCAGAGGCGAGACTAAAGCAGAGAATACGGAAGGAACCATTAGGGATAGATCAGGGGAAGACTGTGATAGTGGAGAAATAGGTGGAGAGTCAAGAAGAGACAACCATAAAATCGACTCAACGGTGGAAACAAGAGAATGAGCCGAATCTCGATAGAAGAAAGGTCGAAATTCGTCAAAGACAACGTCTCATGAAATTCTGATCCGTCGAGCAGAAGGATCATAGCAGCGATAACCCTTATACTCAGAACTATAACTAAAAAACAAACACTCAACTGACTGGACCAATAGTTTAGTGCGCTCATGAGGCTGCAAAAGAACAAAATAAGTACAATAAAAAACACGAAGGTGGGTGTACTGGGGGGCTCGAGAGTAGAGACGCTCTATAGGACTGACATCCTTAAGAGCAGTGGAAGGTTGTATATTGATAAGATATGCAGCCGTAGAAACAGCTTCAGCCTAGAACTGTGGTGGAACATGAGAGGCAAGGAGAAGAATGCAGGCGGTCTCAATCGGATAACGATGTTTACTTTCGGCATACCCATTCTGAGCATGGGTACCATGACAAGAAGGTTGGTAAAGAGTGCTCGCTAAAAAGATAATGTCTAAAAGTGCGAATAGTACTCTCGTCGGAGAATCACGCGAAAATGCAGATAAGATAATCAAAGCGAGTATGAACCATCGTTGCAAAGCTACGATAGATCACAAGAAGCGACCACGATTAGACATAGGAAAAATCCATGTAAAGCGGGAATAATCATCAATGAAGATCACATAAAATTTATGCGCCTTTAAATATAATAGCGCAGTCTCCATACATCTGAATGAACTAAATTAAAAGGGCGAAGACAAGGACTCACTAGAATGATAAGAAAGTTGTAGTTGCTTGCCGGTTTACAACCACGATAAAACATGGCCGTGTCAGCGATAACACATCTAAGAACACCTGACGAACTAATGAAGAAAGGCGAGACCCACACAAGTGACCTGAGCGATGATGTTGCTGTGCAGAAACTCAGAGGTGGTGGTAGCGATGGTGGTGGATGTAGAGGTGATAGGAGCAAGCGAGGTGGACGGAAGGTGGAGGCGGTCAGGATGTAGAGACCCTACGATTCCTCTGGCGCCGGCCCGTTCCAAATGCAGTCCACCGCTGTTGGTCTGAACAAAGCAGTGTGAGAGTAAACAACCCTCTGGATGAGATCGGTGGTGACCCAGAGAGAAGGCGCATGCTAAGTTGGTGAACATGTGGAGCAATTGGAACAAAAAGTCGAGTGGACAAAAAGTGCCTTGACGGTGACAACAAGCAGAGTACCGTCGGCCATGGTTATTAAAGCGGTAAGGCGGCGAGGTGACCCACCCCTCACACCTTTTTAAGCGGTGAGGCGTAAGGCGACGCTTACTCTCGTCCTAAAGCGCTAAGGCGTGAATAAAATGAATATTTTAGCAAAGACATGTACCTTTTGTTGCCAATTCTTGAGCTCATGTAGCACCCATCCCCTTTCCAATTGCTTTTCTCCCATCCATCCTCCTTGTAAGTTTCAATATAGATTGTTATAAATGTAATAGATACAAATTGTATTCCAATTAATTGATTAAATACGGATCGAGTGACATACCTTGTTGACAATCTCTCATCTCTTCTCTTCTCCCAAGCAACAATGTACATAGGTGATAAGTCCACATAAATAACATAAATGATAAGTAAATATGAGAATTAAATATGAGCAACATAACAAATTAACAAGTACGACATAAGCAATATAAGTCCGCACAAATAATATAGGTGATAAGTCCACAAGCTTATAGTAGTCTAATAGCATAATAGTAGTCCACAACACAAAAGTAGCATAGTTCAACTCTCTCATCTCTCAATATCCATCGTCGAACTCATTGGGATTGTTAGTAGAATCCAAGTTTTCTCCACCATCTTCGGTAGCATTGGGAGCTTCGTCACAATCGCTCACATCCGCATCATCATATGGATCTTCTTTCTCATCTTCTTCATTGACCGAATCCGAGTCTTGCTCTTGCTCATCTAAGCCATCTTCTTCAACCACCATTGTTGTAGATCTTGGACGCCTTTGGAAGGTCGTAGGCTCACCAGGAGTATACCTATTAGCTTGCCTTGGAAGATTGCGACCTCGAAGTGAGCGTGATGCACCAATGGCTTCATCAACATCATCCCATGTAAGGTCACACTCACGACCACCTTGAGGTGGTACAACCAATGAGTCGGTCCATTCATTGTCCCAATCAAAATCCTCAATGACCAAAGGGTCGTAGTTTTTGCCCGCTTTCTCCCGCCTCCTTTGAAACCTTGTTTTCATCTTTCGGTTATATGCAACAAAGACCAAATCATTCAATCTCTTGTGTAGTAACCGGTTCCTTTTCTTTGTATGCATCTACAAAAGCATAAAATGGCAAGCAAAGCAAATAAAATGAATAAATAACTTGCTGAAATTGATAAGCACATAAAAGGTACAAATTGAGTAGATGAAAATAAACACAAAGAAGCTACAAATTGACTCACAAATTCAAAGGTACTCCAATTTCGCTCACAACCGGATGATGAAGCACAAAGACTAACAATACGCTTAGCAAACCTTTGTAGGTCAATGGCTCGCCCACCATATGAACGCCACCAATCAACTAGAATGGCAAATACACGCATATATTAGGAATTAGGAATGAAATAAATATGCTGAAATTAACAACACTTACTAGGGCTCCTTGACTCTAAGTTTTCGATTGCCAACTTGCTTGAAAAGACATCTCCTCATTGGTCCTCATAATGCATGGCTTGTTCATCAATCTTGTTCCGAATATTCTCATCTTGTACCATTCTTGCAAGTACATCATTGAAGCAACTCCTTAGCTCCCCAACATAGGTATCATCTCCACTCTTTTGGATGGCAAAGAATTTCCCTGGATTCAAATAGAGTGAAGCCTCATACAATGGATGATCCATTTGTTTCACCTAACGTCGCTCAATAATGTTAATGATCTTCTTGAGCAAACGTTGCTTGTTTTGGGTAGAGAAGCTAAGCTTGATCTTCTCCTTTGCATGAGTCATTAATGCAACCTCTCGGCATTGTGGGCTTCTCATCACCATCAACCACCCTAAGCACGATAAGAAGTGGTTTTGAAGCTCTAAGGCAATCTTCAATTGAATTCCAGAACTCCTTAGAGAGCACAATGTCTGTCACATGCATGTCGGCCTCCGTCTTTGACAATTTGATCCTAGTCCATGATTCACTCACAAATAGACACTTCAAAGCATCCTTGTGCTTGTGCATGCTCTTCAAAGTAAGGAAGGTGTGGCAAACCGAGTGGTGCGGGTCTCACAAGATTCATCTACTTTGTCTTCTCCTCATTGCACTAAGAAGTCTCCCATGCCTATAAATGAATGTGGCGACACGCCTAGCACGTGCAATAGGCTTCTTAAATTCTTTCAACCGCAATGTCTTCCAACATAAGGTCCAAACAATGTGCAAGACAAGGACTCCAAAGCAGTTGTAGGAATCCTCTCCATTAGAAGCTTGCCCACGCCTTGTAGTTAGCACCATTATCGGTGACAACTTGAACAACCTTGTCTCTTTCCAATGGCCTCAATTCTCGCTCAGCAAATTAGCTATCATAGTTGCATCATGTTGTTCACTTGATGCATCAACGGACTCAAAAGAAAGTCCCTCCGGCCGTTGACAAGGAAGTTGATCAAGTGGCGTCCCTCCTATCGGACCATCCATCCGACATAAGTGTGCAACCATATTGCTTCCACGCCCGCCGTGCTCCTCCCTTAAAGTACTTGTCTCCTTGACGCAATCTTGAAGCAATGGCTCCCTCAGCTCATGGAAACTAGGAGGTTTATATCCGTAACTGCATTGCACTGCGGCCTCACAAGCAATCTCAAACTGCCTTGAGTTTGCGGCATTAAATGGTATACCACACTCATGGAACCACAAGGCCCATTGCTTATTCACATAATGCCTGTTAGCCTTACTCCTTGTGTTGGATTCCATGGTGCTTTGAAAAGACCCAGAATGTCTTTGATCTACAACTTCTTCGGGTGTTCTTCGAAGCATACTAGCAACTGACTTGGTCTCCTTTGCCTTGGCCTTGCTTAATGGTAGAACCTTGAATGAAAAGGCATCACGCCTTCTTTTGGCGGCTGTCCCTGAACTTGGCTTCACAGTAGAGTCTTGGGTCTCGATGCCATGTGCTACCATCTCCACATCTTGATCTCCCCCTTCATCCTCATCATCTAGGAAGATTGGTCTACTCCTCTTGTTTTTTTTTCAAATAATCTCTCATCTCTTTTCTGATTTCTGTGGTAGTATGGGACACATCACCACATCTGCGTAGCCACCTGCAAGATGCTCTTTCAACCTTTAATCCCTCCTGAACTTGGGGTGTTACAAAGGATACACATCACTTTATCTCGATTGCCAATTTTCGGCCAATAGCCATACTTCCATCCCGGATCATTTGACTTTGCCTTCCGTTTTGGACCGGTCTTTGGATCATACACGGCCTCAGAGGATGCAATACTTGCACTTGCACTTGCCATTTTCTTTTGGCTGCTGCATCTGCATTACATAGAATTGCTTCAATCAAGTAGCACAGTAGCACTTCACAGTTCACAGCTCACATGATTATATAATTGAAGCATAGTATGAGCCGGAGGCGAGAGAGGTTAAGCAATCTCGGCCTCCCTCCCTCCACACACGATGCAGAGCGATCAGGCGATGGACTTTAGCGGCGGCTGGCGTAGCGCACATTTAGTGAGAGAGAGAGCGCGCGAGTCGGGCGAGAGACGCGCGGCGGCGACCAGCCTTCTCCCCTCCTCCCGGCGGACCGGCCTTCTCATCCGCATCCCGGACTCCACCTCCTCCGGCCTTCTCCCGCATCTGGCGTCCCGCTTCCCTTCCATGTCGTGGACCTGGAGGGAGGCGGGACGCGGATGGGAGAGGCGAGAGGTGGGGAGTCCGGGTCGCCGCCAGGAGACAGGAGGAAGGGAGTCCGGATCGCCGCCAGAGAAGGGAGGAAGAAGTCCGGTCACCGCCGCCACCGGGAGAAGGGAGGAGGGAGACCAAGAGGAGGGACCGGGAGATCGAGCAAAACCGAGGCGGCGAGCGGAGGAGGGTGTACCTTGCGCCTTGTTGGGCGGCGGCGACAGGAAGCGCGCCGAGGCAAAGGCGGCGAGATGGAGGCGATCTGCGAGGCGAGGCGACGAGAGGATGCTCACCGAGACGGAGGCGGCGAGATGTAGGTGCCGCCGCCGTGGTTTCGGCTTCGCACCAGTGAGTCTTTCTCTTCGGCTCTTCCCTTCGTTGCCTTTTAGCGATGCGGTTCGGTTAGGTTCGAGCCTTTCATTCGCGCTGGCCACTGCCTTTTCATTCGCGGCTTCACGTGTCCTCCTCCGCAAGCGTCACCTTGAGGCTTCCCGGCGCCACGCTCGCCTTTGCGCGCGCTGAGACGCCTACTGGCGAGCGGGCGCCATCGCGCGCAACGGCAAAGGCGAGCCGACGCCTTGACTGCGAGCACGCTTGTCACCTAGGCGGCGCTAAGCGTCGCCTTAGGGACGCCTCAATAAGCATGTCGTCGGCTGTCTCAACTGAGATAGGAAAAACAAGAGGTCCTACTGAAGTGAGAGATGTGGAGTCTGGTGTCATGTGGAATGAGGCACCGAATCAGAACCAAGTACTTGGAGGAGATGTTTGAGCTAGACGCGAGAACTGCCGAGCTGTGAGAACTGCTGAAATAGAGCTGTGAGAACTCATACGAGCGAGTCATCTCATTGAGAAGGTCTGGCGTCTTTGGTATCCTCTCGTTAGGAGTTAGGGCCTCCCGCTCTGGATCGTCCACGCACATTGTTACGCTTTTCGCACTACACAACGCTAGTAGTCGTGCTGAAGTTCTTGCAATAATTGCACCAACCCGATTGGTGCAAAAATAGGAGTAGAAACATACACGAGGAGAGCGTAGTGAAGCAAAACCGTCGGTGTAGTCGAAGAAGGGATAGCAAGTACAGTCGGAACAAACTGTGCTGCTAACCCGCAGCGAAGCTCCTCAGCACAAAGTGTCGAAAGAGTCTCGGTGACTGTCGGTCGTGGTGAATGGCTCAGCAGTTGAGCCCCGACAGGCTCAAACTCTAGACGAAGATGACAGACGAAGTCATAAAGGCGAAGGCGATCATGATCCGCCTTCTGCACCTTATTGTTAGAATAGAACTCCTGTTTTGTATTTTCTTATCAGTATACCTCTATATATATTGCCCATTGGCCCTAGCTCTTATTCCTGCCTTTTTGCAAACTATATGTGCTTACAATCATTACACCTCAGTGCAGCATTGCTGACCTGTCTCTGAAAACCCAAGCTCCAAAAATGACCAAGTTGTCCATCCTTCTGCTGCTGCTCATCTTGATCTGTGCAGTTCTTGTTCGCGCCAATACGACGCTGAAGGGGTTCGAGCAATGGATGAGCAAGCATGGTCATGCCTACACCGACGCCAGCGAGAAGCAGAGAAGGTTTGAGGTCTACCGGAGGAACGCTGAGCTCATTGAGAAGTTCAACTCCAAGAGCAATTGCTACAAGCTGACTGACAACAAGTTTTCCGACCTGACGAACGAGGAGTTCTCAGCCAAATGGTGGAATTGAGGCTTCTTTGAATGAAATTTTGTGTTGCGCAGTTTCTTGCTGGCCGTTCTCTGCCGTTGCGGCCGTGGAAGGCAACAACCAGATCAAGAAAGGGAAGCTGATGTCCCTGTCGGAGCAGGAGCTCGTCGACTGCGACGCCGAGGCCATCGGATGCGCCGGCGGGTACATGAGCTGGGCGTTGGAGTTCGTCATGAAGAACCACGGCCACGCATCCGAAGTGAGCTACCCTTACCAAGGTACCCACGCATGTTACCATCCATGGATTGCACTAACAACTAACAGGAGGTCAAGAATATGCGTATGCTTGCCTGGCTTGATTGACGTTGTTGGATTGCATGCAGGCACGAACGGCGCTTGCCAGACGACGAAGCTGAACGAGAACACGGTGAACATCGTTGGGTGCCGGAACGTGACGTCCAAGTCCCAACAGCGACCCGGACCTCCGGAGGGCGACCGTGGCACAGCCGACGGTGGCAGATTAGGATTTCATCACACCTTAGACTAAATTTTAATAGGCTAACATCCTGGAACTAATATAAATTTATACTCACATCACTGCATAACAAAAATAAGCCATAGATGCATCGTTAACATGAAACTTTAGCTCAATGCTTCAACATAAAGCATAATAAGAAAAACATGATAAAACATAAATAATATAGCGTGGTAGAGATACAACATGAGTATTTAAATGACGAAGATATCATCTCCATCCTAGTCCACCATTTCTTCATCAATAGTCAAACAAGAACAAAAACATATAAAGACAATATAAAAAAGTAAATCAAACAAAAGGTATATTTAAAAACAAAGAACATTGTAATAAGCTAACTTACCACTAGCGTGAGATAGTTGTTTATTACGTGACCTCATTCCTTTAAAATACTCTAAAATCTTACCATATTTAATACTTGCAAATATGTCTCACTCAATATAGTATATCATGCTATGATTCATCCATTCATCTCATATACCAAATGATGACACCTTAACCAGGTTAACATTGGCATGGAGATCGATATATGTGAGTCTTTTCGTAAATGAGAAGGAAAAGTGTATTAGAGTAGTTCTAAATTATATACTACTTCAAAGCTTTTTAGCTACTGATCATACATTACTGAGATAAAGTATTTTCCGGAAGCTACCCAATCAAAACACTGCTGAATCAACGACTCGGCTTTGTTTGACAGAGGAATGGACCCAAAAAAACACAATTAGGATTACATGTATCTAAAGGTTTCAGCAGTGCTAAAAAAGACTGACAAGAACTAATTGTAAAATTCGCAGACATGACAGGGGAAAAAACGCATTCTAATGCAAAACAAAATACAAGGAGAAAAACTTCCATTAGTGAATTGGACGTATGACAAACCTATTTGCAATAGAACTGAATATGCAGTGTTTGAGATAAAACATTATCATAAAGTTGCTCATCAGAATCACCATAAATCAACAATTGGGTCTGTGTTCACAACTCTAAAAAAACAAGAGATAAGAAAGCTTAACATTACATTACATTAATCTGAAGCTTCGCCAACAAAATTATGCAGCTCATGAACAAACTGAAAACTCGAGACATAAAAAGAGTTAAACCTTTTTCCTTGTATACACACAAAACCTGAATTAATTGGTTATTATGCTTTACAATTTTCTCTGAATCAAAGAAAGAAACCGTCCCAAAAAAAGAGAGAATTAGGAGATCCAAATTAATGATCTAACCACGTATCATCAGTAATCACCATTTTGTCAAGTGGCGTTCTTCAGCTGAGCAATTCCTAATTACTACCCAAGTTAGTAGGGAATCACTATACATAGGGGCGGAACCAGGGGGTGCACCCCCTCATCCCACTGACGGCCGGCTCATGGGTGTACCCTCTAGTACCCCTAGCTCAATCGCACTCAGACAGACTACCGCTGGCCGGCAACTCGGTATTCGGCAAGCTGCAAACAGGTGAGCAAATCTCATTAGCTCTCCCTAAATTTTGGTTCTAGGTCTGCTACTGACTACACATTTTTCATACCTATGTAATGCCTGGTCGGTTGGTCACCTGCGAATATGTCTCGCTCAATATAGCACCACCTCATGCAACAGAACAGATTGAATCAATAGTAAGGATTTGTCTTCTTTGTTTCTATACGCACACATAAGAAAAGAGGATAGTAGTGGGATCACATACCAATTCAAATCAGACGAAGGACCACGGTAGGCGCATGCACATTTAACAGACTTCAATTTTCTGAAGGATGAAATAGAAGTTCTAAGACTCAAAATTTTCCCGCGATTCACAGATGAGAAGAAAAAAAAAGCCAACACAAGTCGTATCGTTATCATATCATACCTCACAAAAGCAGCCAGAACAAAACAAAAGTAGCAAACCAGCACCAAGAGATTCACCTCAGCGAGGCAAGAGACGCGCCACAGCAAATCAAACAACCGGCAGGCTCCTTCAACTCTCTTGACAGACCTAACGAAACAGCATAACATAGTCGACGAACACATGCTACTGACTCATGACGTAGAAACACAACTTGCATTCTGTGAATCCCTGCTTACATGTTGCAAAATGCTAGCACCTGTGGTAAAATGCGGTTGCGGAAGAGGGGGGAGGGTGCGGCCAGTGCGGCGGAAGAGGAGGGCCGGCAGGCGTGGAGGGCGGGCGGAAGAGGAGGGCGCGGCGGGAGAGGAGGGCGCGACGGCGGGGCAAGGCAATACCTGGAAGTATGCAAATATAAAACCATATTCACCGAAGGCATGAAGCAAACCTGGAAAATAGATTTGTTCAATCTGCCTGGCAGGCGGCAGCTTCGAGTTTGAGCTTGACTTGTGACAAAGCTTACAGAAAAGTTGCATGGGAACTTCTTGCAGGAAATTTTAGTGCGACAAAGCTTACAGAAAAGTTGCATGGGAACTTCTTGAAGGAAATTTTAGTATTCTAGTTGAGCGAAAGTTCTTAACTCGAATGGATCAAACCCTCGTATGCTTCTAGTTAATTAATACTCACTCCAATCACAAAAGAAAGTTATTTTTGATTTTTTTAGAGTCAACGGGATATCACTCTGATCACTAAATTTTATCATGATATTTTCGAAAAAAAAATTATATTAGTATAATGTTATGAAAGTATTTTTCGTGACAAATTTCTCGTGTCATTTCTGTATGCCCAAACTATATATTTTAGATACTATGTTTGATCAAAATTGTTACGATGTGACATTTCCGTATGCCCAAACTATATATTTTAGATACTATGTTTGATCAAAATTGTTACGATTTGACTACAGTTTACGACCAGATGGGGTAAATCTTTTTAATAAAAATTGTATGCTTGTGGTTACAGGGTGTTCCAAGAATAGTCATTCACGGAGCACAGCTCCTACCTTATACAGAGAGAACAGGATTCCAAGTGTCTTTGAACCAGTTAATGCATTAGAAAACTGTATTAAATTTAATCAGCACAGCAAATTATAACAGGATTACCCAAAGCCGGTCATATATTATGGAGAAGCATGTTATGAAATACACCTTTTTTCTACTTAAGTGCCAAAATACCCAAGTGCTTGTGAGCCTAGACAACCTCCAGCTTCTGAGGGTATTATCGTTATCAGTAGCGCTCATAAATAATACAATTAGAAATGTATAGTGTCTGATCAATCAACAAGCTAAAACAAAACTTGCAATGCGTAGTAGTGCTTTGCAGCAGCCCTGATGTTGTACACGTCATTTCTTCAATAGTTTCCTCAACACATCCTCAGCATGATGCTCCATCTTTGGTAAAGCCCAGTCATGCTGGATGATATCAGGTTGTCTTTCTCTGCGCCCAAACTCTGGAAATGGCAAATTGAAAAAGGTAAGAACTTCTGTATTAATCAAGTTCTTACAGAGAAATCACTGAATCATGCATGCATATAGGCACTCAGTGAAATCAATAATGTAAAAACAACCAAAACACTACAAAACATAAAGAAGAATGTGATACTTTTGGCAAAGAAATGGCAACAAACAAATGAAGAACTAAAACAACCATGTTTATTGCTGAATTGGTAATATGCCTATATGAAAGGGCAAAAGGAAGATATGCCAGCTTTGCATTGGAACTGTAGCACCCCAGCAGTACCATATGCCTGACAACAGAGCAAGAGAAAGCAGGTACAATTTGCATTGCACAACATAATTCTTGAAAAACAACTGAAATCCTAAAGTATTATTTAAAACTTAACAAAGCTAAGCATGTGGAAAAACAGTCCATAGGAGGTCACCAATTAACAGTAATCACCCAAATCATCGCTATGCGTCATTACAATAAGAAATAATTGGTTCCATAGCATCAAAAGCTACACATTTTAGAAAAATGCCATCAAAAGATTTCCGTTCAGTTTTTTACTACTGAAAGTTTGCTCCGTTCGGTTTTCGTTTTGTACTATTCCGCCCATTCTGGTGTTAGTAGCATTCCATCTATTCAGAGGGCATTTTCGTCATTTGACCAGCGCTACTAACACCAGAATGGACGGAATAGTAAAAAACTGAACATAAAAAACTGAGCGGAAATCTTTTGATGGTATTTTCCTAAAACGTGCACCTTTTGATGCTATGGAACCAGCTTTCCCTTACAAGAAATACAACACCGAACACAATTCAAACATCATTCACACAAGCTCCATCAAGCTTATACAACTTTTGTTTAAACTATAATCTGATTTATGAGAAGGTTGAATTAAATGCAGTACATAAAAAAATAAAAATGCTAAGGGGCCTCAAATGCTAAACAGAGTTGTTGTTGTTTTTATCTTATGCATGTGAAATTACGAGTATTGTTCGGTACATGTATATATGTATCAGTTGGGGGTAAGCATAAGGAATTTCATTAAAAGATGGAGGGCTTCATACCATTGTTGGATTAAAGCCAAATCCACCACCCATCTGCATCATCTTTTGTGCATCATCAGTAGCTGCACATCATGAACAAATCATAAAACTCTGAGACAACAAACAGCAATTAAGACAGCCCATAAATATTATAAAGTATTTTGTTGAAGTGGACTAAAGTGTGTATCTAACCATTTTCTTCGCCGAGGATCAGACTGAAAAGACCCCTCAAGCCGAATAAATTGAGGAAGTACCTAATAATAATAGCAAACCATTAGGGCACTTTAGACCTTGTAAGTTGTTATGCAACCTAGATCATTCCTTACTTGACAAAAAGGTAACAATTTTATACACACCATGAACGGCTGCTAACATAGCTCACATCAACAGTACTGAGATCTATCCCATTTTGCAGCATTCCCCTGAATCGTTGAGTCAATGGAAAAGGAATTTTGGCTGAAAAGAGATTGGCAGATATGTGAGTCCAAGTTTGCAAGCACATGCCACTGAAGTGCACACATGATCACAAAAACAACAGAAGCAGATAATGCATATGGCTATATATCAGCTACCAGTACACTGAATCCCACCAGCCATTTTGATCTTATAAGAAATTTCTAGATCTTAAAAAGCCAAGTTCCTTTTAGAATTTTATTGTCAAAAAACCTATAAATCACAGGCCAGAATACGGTGAAAAGTGCATGATTGCAAAACTGGTGTACCTGAACATTTTCAACAACAAGTTTCCAAATGCAAATAGAAAAGAAGGGATAACTACTTGTCTTAACGTAAGCAATAACATGACAGGAAACTTCAACACAAATACACGACACAGAAGCATTTGTGGCATCTACTGATGCATTTCTGTCAAAATGTTTGATGAATTTCTTCAATGAGAACAACATTATGTACAATAGATTTCCATGGACTTGAAAGTTAACGTACTTTTGTAATTAGCAATGATGATCTTAAAACAATTAAATAAATGTACGAAAAGAGCAACTACTAGTATACACAGTAAAGCACATACCTGCAACAAAACCTGAAAAGAAGAAGTTCACCCATGCAAATGTAAGTGTCTGCAAAATGATGAAACAACCTGTTAATAGAAGGAACAGAGGTAATTACGATACAAATAAATCAATATGCGTGTCACTGAACCTGCGGAACTATCATGGAGAGATTCTTCTTCATCATGTCCATGGCCATGTTTGGATCTGAAAACATGGCCGCTTGAGCCTTCTGTGCATCTTCTTTCGGAACATGAAGTAGTCCATTTTCCTACAGTGCACTCAAGATTGTCACAACATCATACACTCCAAAGATAATGCTTCAACAGTTCGAGGAGCAATGTGTCAAATCAGACTTTCATAATCCCTAGATGGGCTTAGTAAACTCAGATGATTCAAGTGGAATTACCTCGTTGGTGTAATAAGATTTGCGAGCCTTGAAGGCCTTGGCTGGGATGAACTGCGCACTGGTCCTCAGGTTCCTCGCCCTGATGACCACCTGCCTGCGAAGAAGCAAAACACTCACATCAGTTACATCAGCAGCAGCTAAACATAAACAGAAGCAACAGCAATACGTAACACGCTAGCAGGCACTAAATTCCTAAGCAACCCCGTGTGGTTCCTGGATCTAGATCGCTCGGATCGAGCGAATCGGGAGCAGATCGGGATGGAATTGGACGGGGGGAGGTGCAGCGAGGAAGAGGTGGAAGAGAGCACGGACCCCTCCTTCACTAGCTTAGGATCGGGGGAGGGCGAGGACGCCGGGGAGCGCATGAGCTTGGAGACGAAGTAACGGAGCACGCCGATGAGCACCATCACCACGGAGAGCGGGACGAGGACCCAGTCCCGGATCGCCGTGTCCAGCACCAGCTCCTCCGCCATCGGATCCGGGAGGGGGCACTAGCTATGGCCTACGCGGGGCGGCGACCGGCGACGCGGCGGTGGCGTCGCGAGGAGAGGAGAGGATAGGAAAGGAGAGAGCTCGCCGGGGTGGGTGGATGGGCCGAGGCGGAGGAGGCGACGAGGTGTCCTCTGTAAATTGAAGGGGGGGCGCGATCTTTTTTTCTTTTTCCTTAAGGCCTTGTTTTTATGGCCGGATCCCCACCCGACCCGACCCATGTCTCCACACCAAAGCCACGGCCTGTTGCTAAGCTTTGGACCGGGTACGATTTTGCTTTTCGAATTTTTTTTCCTCTAAAAAGAGGCCTATTTTGCATAGGACACCGGTATCCTTTTTCTCTCTTTTTTTCTCCTTTTCTTCTATTTTTTTTTTGGTACCATGAAGATGCTGAAAGTTGAAACATGTTTCAAAGTTTTGGAACAAAATTCTTCTGTCACTATTCTAAGCTATGTAAAAATGACCGGGTTGCACGATTGTACCCCTTGTCCTCCAAGTTGGTAGGCAGATAGATAGATGTGCAATGTGGTATGAGGTCTCTATGGTGTGAATGTGTTATTGCTAGAAAGCTAGAAAGAACAGGTTCCAGTATTTTATGTTACTGTCAACTTCAGCGTGCAATAGTTGAAATTAGACTTAACAGTAAAACTAATTCCCAGAAGTTTAAAAAAAAAACAGTTCTCACCGTACCAACACAGACAATTTCTGTGCAAGAATCTGGTGTTAACGATTCATGGTTGTTCCCTAAACACCGAGTTTTTTGTGCGTAGCAACAATGCAACAATAAGAAGAAAAAAAAGAGTTAGCTTAAAAAAAAACAACATTGTTGTGGGGAAACATCATATTCAACACAAATGCATTGCCTAACAATGTAGTAGTCACATAAAACTAAGGAGTAACCATAAATACAAGCAATACTCAAATTACCTCACAGGTAAAAACTCTGTCATTGTATTTGTTACTCATTATTTTGGAGTAGTCATTCGGTAAAAAGATATGCACGTGCTCTACGTGAAATCGTTTAGCAATATATAGGCATCATTGACCAATAGTAAGTAATTCTCTTTGTACTATCGAAAACTAAGTATCACATTGTATACAGTGTTGTTACAAAAGACGGCAAATTTCGTGTAGAAAATTTTGCTCCATTATGTGGATTCAATAAAACATCTAAAATAACGACAGGGAAATGATGAGAAAAAAGTACAATAAAGAAGAAACTAGAAGACAAAATGCGACTAGGCGCAATTGTTTGCCACCAACAAAACTAGATGTCACGAGACAAACAAAATGCGAGTAGGAACGGTCGTCCATTGCTAACAAAATACCATTAAAGAGGAAACTGGTAAACAAAAGGTGATTATGTGCGCTTGCTCGTCACCCAACAAAAACAGATGGCACGAGGCAGACAAAAACACGGGTAGGAAGGGGCGCCCGTTGCCAACAAAAACAGCAGCCAATATCACTGTTTTCCATAAAGAAATCTGACGCGTAAAGCTATCTGTACACACAAGAAAGAGATAAGCACAAAGAAATGAAATGCATGTGCAGTCGTCTGCTTTCCAAACAGAAAAAATAACTTATCTACAAATTCTCTCATCTCTCGATCTAAGAAATCAATATTTGCGTTAATAGACACAACAAACTATGTTTTATCTTCTTCAAGAACTAATATTAGAAATTCATCAATAGTATATATGAGAATTTATTGCAAAACATCGAGATACCAATGCAAAACCCACGGTCCTTTAAACAAAAAATGAAAGAGCAAAAGCAAATGCCACTTGTGACTTATCCATCCCTGGGTACGCCGAGCAATAGCCACCGGCAGAATCCTGACGTCGCCGAGGAACGGCCGAGTCACCCACCCGTACAATTAACGACTAAGGGTAGGCCCATCCCCGTCATTTCTACCCCCTCCGGCGCATCCCAGCCGCACATCGCCTCCCCGCACGAACACCAAAGCAGGGGGCAGGGGCAATCACGGAATTGCGGCGCCATTTCCCGGGGCGAAAAGGCTCAGGCAGGCAGGAACCAAACCAGGAAGCGGTTCGAGGGTTTAAGAAGCGACGCCTTCTCCCCCTCGGACTCCGCACTAGCAAAAACAAAGGCGGAGGAGGGAGAAAAGGCTCAGAGGGAGGGAGAGGGAAAGAAAGGGAAAGCATTCGCGGCACGGGCGGCGGGCGGCTTGAGGTTATCGGAGGGAGAGCAGACGGGGGAGGGAGGCGCCGGCTTGGCGCTCCTAGTCTTAGGGTTCTGGACTCCGGTCGCCGCGGAGTCAGCAAGGTCACTCCTCGCTCCTTTCCCCCACCTCAATTGTACGATGCTTGTGTGTGTTTCTCTCTTTGTTTTTTTTTTCTGGGTTTTGTTCGAGGTTTTTGAGGGGGTTGTAGTGGTTCCTGTACAGAGAAAGGTGTTTTTTTTTATTGTTTTCTTCAGGTGCGGTTTTACTGTTCGTGGAGTACTATGTTTGGCGAACATGTGTGGGTTTGCTCCGGTTTTTCGAAGTGCGTTTCGGTCCGAGATGAATGCTTTATGCTTGATCAGGTGGTGAGTTGGTCATTTGTGCATGTTTTTGCGCCGTTTTTTATGGGGGTTCGTTTGATGTTGCTCGGCAGCCTGGTGTTAGTCCATGTCTCCCTGAGATGGTGATTCTTCACCAAAGGTGTTGTGTTTTGTGTGTGCGTGTGTGTGTCCTTTTCTTCGGGGGATTGGAATTTTTGGGTTCGATGAAGAATTTGAGTTTTGATTCGGTATCAGAAGAAATTGGACTAGTAAATTTCTGGAAGCTGTAATGTTTTCGTGTTAAATTATGAATGTATGCTTGATTTTCACCAAGAAGTTCACGTCTTTGGTGTTCTTCATGGCACAAGTATCGTCAGGCGGTGGATTTTATGCTGCTGTGCGGTATTGGTGTGTTGGATTACAGACTGTGTGTAAAAAGGTGAACTTTTTTTTTTTTGGCATTTTGCAATTAAGGAGCTTTGATTGTTATATTCCTACCGGGAATAGTTTTTGCATGATTTTTTTGCCTGGGAACATGCATCTTTGGGGGTTCCTAGAATTACATGTCTTCTTAGTCTGCATCCGCATAGGCGTCACAAAAAGAACTACACTTGCAGACTTTAGCTGAGAAATCAGCACTAAACGATCACCTTTTGTTGTCCAGCAAAATGGCCACAGAGAGTGCTCTGCCGTTAATTGGAGGAAAGGGAGCTGGGAACTGGCCACCAAGCAAGGACCTGGGTTCATATAACTCTTTGCCAGCTAGCCTTTCAGGAGAAGAGTTGGTGTTCATGTCAAATGGTGGTAGTATTTATGGGAGTTGGAGGGATGCTGTCCCGAATCGCAGTGGAAGTGCTCCCCCTAGCATGGAGGGGTCTTTGGCTGCACTTCAGAAGAGTGGGAACCTTGAAGCCGCATTGGGGAACTCGGGCACTGGAGCTGGCAGTTCAAAGTCTGAGGAGCAACTCCGTTCTGATCCGGCATACTTTGAATATTATGGCTCCAAGGTGAGTTTGAACCCAAGGCTTCCGCTACCAATCGTTTCAAGGGAGAGCCGCCACTTGATGAACCAGTTTGGCAAGGCTAGAGCATGGAGGCCGTTCTCCCTTGACGATAGCAGCAGCAGCAGCAGCAGGTCCTTGTTTCGTCGTCTTTCTGCTCTATCAACGCACAAGGAAGAACCTGAGGATGACAGGTCGCCAAGGTTGGATTCAAGTTCAGCAGAGGATGTTCAATGTGATTCTGGGCAGAGCGCATCTAACTTAGGAAGCCACAGTTCAAATCTTGTAGATTTGATGCAGGTAACTGGTCCATATATTAACTTCTTAAGCATTTTTAGTTCTGCTGCTTTTTGTTCCATGTGCATTGTAAGCAATCTTGTTGTTTGTTATTACAAAGATACTCATTTTTCATCGATCATTTTTTTTTTTGGAACATTAAGTGTTAAAATCTTCAGTTGTTAGGAAGTTGTAGCAATTGAGCACTCTTTTGAAATATTTTTAATCTTAAGTTATAGCAGAGATTTAACACTTCAGCACTGTTTTGGAATAGAAACTGCAAATTCTGAATGGTTAGACTGATTGATCTTGTCTTATTACCTATCTGCAAAATAAAATCAAAGCATATATTTGCTTCAAGAAAAGATGTTGGGATTGGCAACATCTAACCCAACATTTTTCTTCATATTCTTACAGGGAGAACATAATTCCTAATTGTGCTCAATAAACCGTGTTGTTTACCAACCCTCAAGGGTTGGGTTTTTCTATCTCCATGAGAACTTTCTTTTCTTTTCTTTTTTGCATGCAGATGAACTCCGTTATTGTTGATAAGCACTGCATATACTTTTTGAACATATTACTAATTGTTTGCTTATTGTTCAGGGAGACTTTCCTCGGAGCACTGCTTTATATGATAATTCTGACCCTTCAAATACCAATCCTGGTGATGGAGGATATATCTATTCTGGCATTAATTCATCAAAGAATTCCCCACCTGATGTTGTTAAGTCATCAGACTTGAATGGATTTCCACAAGATACTCATCAGTGGTCGCCTAGACCTATTGGGAGTCCACTGAGAAATACACTTGGTAGCAACAGTCTCTCAGCTTCATCTCCTCCCGCTTCATCCGGTTCTGATAACAATACTATTATTCAAGATTCTCAGCAGGGAAATCCAAGCATGGACATTAAGCCTGGTGGTGCAGTTGGTGCCATGCTTGACAGTGTGGACTCAAGTATGAAGAACCTGGAGATTAGTTTGGATACCCAGGATAATTCACATGTTATGCAACAGTGGCAGAATAATGCCTTACTGCAGAATGGCCCGTCACATCTAGTCCATGCTGATCCTCTTCAAATGATTCCTCAAGGAATCAATCTTCCTCAAATTCCATTTGTGGATAACTTCTCTCATGCTCATATGAAATTACACTCCGGTGACATTCTATTGTTGTCCCAGCTTGGAATGACAACACCTTTTATACACCGAGTTCTTTTGGGAGCCCATATTATCAGAATTTCCAGACACCTAGTGTTTTGGCTCCTCCATTTGAAATTGATGGATATGGTTTGCATGGTTCATTCTTGCCACCTGTTATAACTAACTTTGCTCCGCAGCTTCCTGTTATGACACCTTTTGATACTCCTCTTACTCCAAGCTTTAGTGGTTTTCCTTCAGCAGGAAATCTTGCTGCAGGAACTGAATATTCGCACCCATATAAGATTTATGAGCAACTTGGGGTAGCTATGCCGCCATCCATTCCCGATCTGAGCCTTATTCATTATTTTCAGCAACCCTCTATGCATCAGTATGGTGGTGGAAATCCATATGATACAATGGGTTCAAGTTCTTACTTTGTGGGGAATCCTGCTGGCCTTTTTGGCTCACAAAAAGTATTGCCTGAAACCATACACCAGTCAGAGCAGAGGTCTCAGCTCCCAATGACTGGAGCTTCTAGTTCCCCTACACTCAGAAATGGAGGAAATTCTGTTGTAAATTATCAGAGCACCTCACCTTACACTGGTATACCAATGCCTTATCCTGCAAATCCGGTGTTTCACGAGCAACCTTCATCTGGAACATATCCTCATGACAGGAGAAATGATGCAATGGGGTTTCAAGCCCCTTCAAACAATATGCCATTGCCCACTAGTTCTGGGATTCGAGGGCAGCGAGGGAGGGAGAAATCTGATGACCCCAAGGCACACTCTTTTGTTGAAGAACTAAAGTCTAATAGAATTCACAGGGTTGAGCTATCTGACATCAAAGGCCGTATAATGGAATACAGGTCAGTTGTGGTGTTGATTGTTTCATTCGTTGTTTAGATGTGTATAATCCAATGAAAAGTTTGAGGCGTTAATTGATTTCATGTTCTTGACCTCAGCTCTGACCAAAATGGTAGTCGGTTCATTCAGCAGAAGCTGGACAATTGCACCACTGAAGAAAAGGCCTTAGTGTTTGCCGAAGTCCTTCCTCATGCTTCATTGTTGATGACTGATGTCTTGAAATTATGTGATCCAAAAGGTATACCGTATACTGTTATCTTTTCTTGTATGTGTTATCTGTGGCAAATTTTTATGCATGTCATGACACTTAAACTTGCATGATTGTACCTTTTTTGGAAGGGATTATATGATTGTACCTTGTTACCAGCAGCAATTGTGAATTGTATATTCGTATGAAAATAAATAACATGTAGTACCTGCAGTTCTTTGAACATGGGAGCCCTGAGCAAAGGAGAGATCTTGCCAATAAGCTTGTTGGCCATGTGTTACCTTTGAGCCTTCAGATGTATGGATGCCGAGTAATTCAGAAGGTATTCTTGACTTCTTTTTGGCAAGTGCAACTTTATTTCTGCATCATGATTTGGAAATCCAATTCTACTGCTCCATGTCAACATTTTCCACGACATTTTGTAACATGTATTGTCTGATTTTCTCTTCATTTGTTTGGAGAAAATTTTCCGGATGCTCTCACTGTTGGATTTAGTTTATTCTGATATTTCATATAACTTAATATTGTTTTCACTTCCTGCTTCACTGTTAAAATTGCAGGCCCTTGAAGCAATTGAGCTTGACCAGAAGATAGATCTTGTTCATGAGCTTGATGGACATGTGCTGCGTTGTGTTCGTGACCAAAATGGAAATCATGTCATACAGAAGTGCATTGAGTGTGTCCCAATGGAGCATATCGGTTTTATAATATCTTCTTTTCAGAATCAGGTTGCCAACCTATCAACGCATCCATATGGTTGCTGTGTTATTCAGGTGAATTGGTAACAGTGTTTTTATACTAACTTATTGCCATGTTCTTGTGTGTTGAACTTCTTCCTGTTCTGCTTGGCAGAGAATCCTGGAGCATTGCAGCAAAGATTCAGAAGGCCAGTGCATAATAGATGAAATCTTGGAGTCTGTTTGCATTCTGGCACAAGATCAGTATGGAAACTATGTCACACAGGTGAAATTTCTTTGCATTCTGTAATATATTATGGCAGAATCGACTAAATCTTCATTAATTAGTCATCGAGATCTTGTTAAGTGTTATGCTGTCAATCTTGCAATGTTGAAACTATATTACTAGCAGAACCTCTGGTTGCTCTTCATCTGGTGAACTGTTGTATTCACCTACAATCAACAAAGACCATCTTGTTGGCTTCAACCTCTACCTTCCAGACTTTTACTTATTGTATTGACACAGGAACCCAAACGGGGACACACTAAATGATTCAGCGAAGGATGTGCTCTAGCTCGCAAACTTAGATCTCTGATGCTTTTTTAGTACCTTTGTATTCAGTAGTGATGCTTTACTCAAGTAAAGAGCTGTTTTCATGCTAGCAAGTGTAACTTAAATCACTGATGCTGGATTTTGCAATTGTTCAGTATCTTACTTTCATTACAACCATTGCTCTTTTGCAGCATGTTTTGAGAGAGGAAAAGCTCGTGAAAGGAACCAAATTATCAGTAAATTGGCTGGGCAGGTTGTGTCCATGAGCCAAAATAAATACGCATCTAATGTCATAGAGAAGTGTTTTCAACATGGGGATGTTGCAGAGCGGGATCTTTTGATCAAGGAGATTCTGGAGCAAACTGAGGGCAATAATTATTTGCTGGTATGCACGATGACTGAACCCTTTTTTTCTTGACTTTCCACGCTTTTTTGAGCGAAACAGCCAAAAGCTCTAGTTTGGTCAAAACTTAACAAATGTCTAAAGTCTAAACTTCAGGTAAAAGAGCAGGCAGACACCATAATTAATAAGCAGTAGGACTTTCGTTATAAATCAGAACATAAGACAGGAATTAGTCATTTTTTAGGAAATCAGATGTGGTTCTCATAAAAATTGCCTGTGGCTTATTTCTGATATTGCTTACTGTAGTATCAATAGTTATTTTTCTATCTGTTTTGATTTTGTTAGGCTACAACCTTTGCTCATTCAAGTACACGCTAATTATTTTACAAATTACCTACACTGTTCTTTAGGTGATGATGAAGGACCGATTTGCTAATTACGTGGTTCAAAAGATGCTTGAAGCATGCAGTGGACAACAGAGGGAGGCTCTTCTCAGCCGTATGAAATGTCATTTGCAAGCATTGAGGAAGTTCACCTACGGCAAACATATGGTCAGCCGAGTTGAGCAGCTCTCTGGTGACGGTGCGTTCTCTTGTCAATTCCTGTCAATCATACATTCTTGTATTGAAGCTTCTCTCGGCTTGTTTCCAGATGCGGTGTTTCAACTTAACATCTATTTATATATGACATTTTCAGGTGATGTGCAGTTGGAATCCTAGATGAGAACTCTTAACCAAAGGCTGCTGTATTCTTCACAGGAAGGGTGCCGCGGTAACAGCTGCAGAAAGGGCTAACAAAATTGTCACCAAAGATCGTACAGATAGTCTAGACTCTAGTAGTTCGTATTTATGCCAGGACGTGCTTATACTATAGGTAATAATCTGTGGGTGCGCATAAAAAGTTCAGTGTGGTCGTGTGGTGGTACATATTTGGACCTGCTTCGTGATGAAATTGCCGCATCCAACATTTCAGTGCAGCTTTGCTCGGTCTCTCGATTCCGTGTTTTTCGAGTGTTGTTTTGGTAGCACCAGTCGCGACTCGCGAGAGGTCTATTTCGCGTGTTTTTTTTTCGCCGCGTGATCAGTTGATGACGCACTTATGCAGGTGGTTTTCTCGCCTCTCTCTCTTCTTGATCATCCATTAAGACTAGCTACCATCAGTATTGCCGGCTTCCAGCAGTGGTGAACAGGAGAGCATATGCTTACCTGCTACACGGCAGGCTATTCTCCATCCATCTGCCTCTCGGCCGGCGAACGTGACACCTTCAGACTATTCTCCATGCGTATCCATCATCAGGCAACAATCCTTCTATATAAAAGGAGGCAAGATTGGGCTCCTCTCGGGGTGTCCACGTAGGCCCCTTTTTTTGGCCATTGGATTTCTGCTCCTCTTTTCCGCGCCGTCCGATCGGATCTGGTTTTGTCGGCGCGCTGGCTCCGCTCGCCGCGTGTGTTCGCGCGAAGAGAGAGAAGGGGACGGCGGATCAGCCGAATGCCTCCCAGTCATTTTCCTCCTGCTTTCCCTCCCTCCGCCGCCGCCACTTCATCCTCCTCCCTGGTGGCTCGCCTTTCCCTCCTCCTTCCTCCTCCTCCCTTTCACCCTCGCGCCGCCTCCTCCCCTCCTTCCCGGCTCTGGCTTCCTTCCTTCATCCCTCACCGCCGTTACCGCCAGGCCATGCCACCGCCGTAGCTCTCTTCTCCCCAGCCTCGGTTGGAACCCTGCCTCACCCTAGACCAACCCTTTATCGGCGATCCGTCCTCCTGCGTCACCGATCTGGTCGCATCCTCGCCTTCCCCCGCGCCCTCTCCCTCGTCTGGCTCGCACCGCGCTGGCGTTATCGATCTGCTCGCCGGTGGCTAGGTGGGTGCTGGACGGGTCGATGGTGCGGTGGCAAGGGCCACATTCGGGGCACAACAGGGCCTTCGCTTATGGAATTGGATTTCTTGCTATGTTAGTGCTTTCTTTTCTTATTCTGCTGCTACTAGCTAGATGGTTACTGTAAGCATTATTACTAATTTGGTTAATGCTCTCGAGTGGCATTTGTGATGCAATATTGGTGACCTAATGTGCAGTTGCAGCATGAGAAACGCTAATGGGACTACGCATAGAAGAAGGCCAGATTTGGTCCTACAAGTGCATTTTATTCTTGCATGGTCCTAGGCGAAATTAGTTTCAAGGTTATTTTAAACACGGGATATCTCCTCCTCGAAGTGCCCAAATGATTCGGTTGATCTGTCAATCAAAGATGAAGATAACTACTGCACCAGGAATCAATTTTTTCCCGAAATTACAAGATAAGAACTGGTGCAGTAGAAGAAGACAGTTGTATTGTCATGTTTTCTCTTCTATCTTTCAAGATCTCAACCCATGTGTTCACCACTGACAGGTCCAATGGGATGAGCCTTCTGCTGTTCCCCGTCCATATAGAGTTTCACCATGGGAACCGGAACCACTTGCTGCAACTAATCAGCAGCCGCCTCGACCTCCTGAAAGAAATAAGCGTGCACTGCTTCACCTTCTATTGCTCCAGAACTCCCTCCAGTTTTTGGTACGTAGTTACTAAGCTGTTGCTACAAATTGTTGTTCTACTCAATGCCAACAGTACTCAGTGTAGGGATAGGACCCTTATCAGCTATACTGTTCCAAATAGAGTCGCTTTTCAGTCCATACGAAATCAATCTTGCTTCAGTTGCAAAATAGCACATACACATCTTATGCCGATATCAGTAGGGCAGATTTTAGAATGTGTTGCAGTTCTGTTAGCAAAGCACAACTGCATATATCGTTATAGACAATACATTTTTCTTATGATATTTGGTTCTACGCATTGGTAGATGTTTTTTTATTGTCAGCACTTGCAGCATACACAGTTACGTATATTAGAGAGATGACTACATTAAATATGAAGATTCACTATTTAGTACTGTTCTTACATAACTATAGATATATGTGGTATAGTTATCTATGTGATCCTCGAACACATCTGTAATGCAGTTTGCTTACACTTGCAGTTCTTACATGATTATATGTATTTGGGGATTTACTGTTTAGTTCGTTCTTGCATAGCTATGGATGACTACATTACAGATGTTTCGCGGTACTATTACCAACACACAACTGCATACATAGTTATACACAACAATGTAGTAAGAAAAAGTATCTGAGTATTTACTATTTACTTCTGTTTTTAGTCAGTACAAATTGTGGCAGTGCATCTTTTTACTTTGTTAAAACATACAGATAGCATTTTCTTATAGACAACAGCTTTTTCGCAGCACACAGCAGCCAATACCTGACAGAACATCAGCCTATGTCAGTGTAACAGAATAATGTTTGGGCAAGAAAGACAAACATAGATACATGTATAATATCTTCACTAACATGATCTGCCATTCGCGTATTTCTAAATAGAGCCGCCTTCTACATACGTTGTGTCTCCAGAATTTACTTTCTCCTTAACACAATCACGTGCGTTTGTGTCCGCGTGCCAAGGCACGCACAGGTTTCTAGTTAAGATAAAACGCATCGCCGCCTCGGCAGCTCCGAGCAACACGCGCGGGGGGTGCCGAGCGCGGCTGCGCGTGCAAATACGATGGAGACAGCAGCAAGCAAGCGCGGCACCCCGCTGTCCCCGCCCGCCAGCCACCTCGTGGCCTCGGCCAGCGCTCAGTCTCTCTCTACGTGCCGAGCGAGCCACCCACCGACCACCGTGCCACCACCTCTCCAGTCTCCACCATCCAACCACCGCTACGCTGCGCACGGGCACGGCACAGCACGGAGCGCAACGGTGCGGGTCGTCCGGCCCTACTACTGGCCCCAAAACGCGCGCCATGAGAGAGAGTGTGAGAAAACCCAGTGCCTCTCCTCTCGGACCGTGCGACCTCTAAATTACAACTGTGCCAGCGACCCCTGCCCGCGTCTTGTGCATTGCATGGAAGACGCTTACTCTCGAACTGGGACACTGCGGCTTGTTCTTGGTTTGCTTGTGTTTGCTACAAGCTCCTCTAAAAACTAGCTCTCTTGGCCACAAGAAGGTGATAATTAGGCGAAACGACGGCGAGAACGTTTGCACCAACGGAAAAGCAGAATCATGACTCGTTTCGACCTGTCTCAAGCCTTCTGAAACGTGAACATCGTCTGTTGGCAAAAGCATGGAATCAGGCATTCCAAATTACAAAACAGCCTCTCTCTCCTCCTATGTAACCATTCGGCACAGGTGGAAGTGGGTTTCGAAAACTGAAGAAGGATCAGAAACCCCACCCACACAAGAATCTTATTCCCCGGCAGTGCTTCGCATCGTTCAACGACTCATTTGCTGAGCGCGGCGCTTGTCCTTGTCAGCCAAAAGAATGTCCTTCCATGCCTCGTAGAACATCCAGATGATGCCGGAATTCGGCATCACCTTCAGGCAGCTCGCGCCCCATCCGCGGTAAAGCCCCCGGAGGCCCTCCTCCTGGATCACTTCTGACAAGGCCGCGATCATGCGGGGCGGGCACTTCCCTTGCAGGGCACCGACCATGAGACGTTTCCTTGCCACCTCCAGCGGGAAGCTGATTGTACTCGCGGTGAAGCCTACAGATCCAACAGCGAAATGTGAACAACACTAGCTGGTTTACTCAAATTCCAAGTTATTATTGAGCAACAATTGGAATGCCCCCAATTTTGCCAATTCGTCACAGATTTCAAGATATGATGTTCAACCGGTAACTGAAGGTGGTGCTGAATCTTTTACCTGACAGAGCTCCAATAACCAATAGCTCAGGACGGCTTAAAGATGTCTTCTTATGTAGGCGGCAGTGAGAAGTCTTGATTGTTTCATACATAAAATAGTAGCATGTGCTATAAGGAAGCATGCCAATTAGTGTTGGACAGAGGCCAGAATAGAGACCACCAATACCGTCAGTTCGGTATATCTTGCTGAAGGCAACGCTAATGCTAGGATAAGCTTCTCTATTGATAGTCAAGTGATGAATTTTTTTACAAAAATAAATAGTCGCACCAAAAATTACAAAAATGGGCTTTCTGTCGTCAGTTGACAGAAAGTGAACAAGGCTCTTGTTGCCAGTTCAACTGGCTACAGGAGTCAATCTATAAAACCCCCGAAAAATTAGTTCAAAACTCATTTTAATACTAGAAAAAAGACAGAAGAGAGGAGGAGAGGAAGAGAAGAAAGGTAGTGAAGCTCTGTTGGTTCGTCGCGGAGGAGAGAGTGACGGAGCATCAGATCCGGCTTGCGAGGGGTTAACTTTGAAATAATAATTGCTTTGCGCACCACAATATCACTTACCTTCCTAATACGAATCATTGATACCTCAATCGTCCTCAGAAAATTCACTAGAAATTTAACGCACTACAACAACATACGACGACCACAAAATGTTATTGTGAGCCTAGCAGATTTCATACCGTAGAGAATCTACGAAAATCACAAACTGACCAACCAATCTTGAACCACCCACAATTATTTCCATCTAATTAATACAAAAATAAAAGGGTGGTGACAAGATTGGTTGTTTCATTTGTGATTTTCATAGATTCTAACACTGCAAATGAAGTTAAAATTTTCAATAACGATACAGTTAGTTTCACACTGCGTACAATAAGAAAAGTATTAACTGCAGTACAAGTTACAACATGCTAACATTTCTAATATTAGTACCACTATGCACACAACATTGGTAATCACATATTACAACTGTCTTTGCTTACCCGTGGCTGCGACCTCAACGTCCCCCATGTGGACTGCCTCGAGTCGGACAGCCGGATAAGGTCCCCGCGGCGACGTCCGGAGTGCGGATGTCTACGGAGGTCGCGCACGCCGCTGTTGTATGAGAAGATCCAGACCTTTATCAGGTGGCACGCCAAGACGAGACGGTAAAACATTCTTCACAGTTTTTTTGCACGGGAACACGTCTCTAAATATTCTCGGTTTCCTTGCAGTACGATCGCCTTTGGCGTATCGCCAACGAGGCTGCTGACGGTCTACGGCGTGGGAGGACTAATACCGCCTCTCAGTTCCTAGGTATGCTGTGCACCATCTACAACTACACAAGGGCGGCAATGAGGACCATCACTTGTGATCGGCACAACGACGTTGCCGCGCTACGAGGCGGACACCGAGGACAGCCTCCTCCCCCACTGCCCTCGGCACCTCCCTTGGCATCTCCCTCCGCACGTCCGTCGCACTTCATGCGGTCGGGGGGTGCGGGAGCAAGCCGGCCACTTCCTACGTGTCGCCGTCTGGTGCTTCCGCGCTCAACAGGGGCCGGATTCGCAAATACGACGCTAGGGGGCTATTTTTGCATTTACGGTGGCAGCAGGGGGCCTAATTAAAAATCATAATATACCACCATCGTTCTTTTTAGATGTCGTTTTAGAATGCGCGCAATCAAACTTTTAAAACTTTAACCTTTCATATACACAAAAGTATTTGGGTTCGCACCATTATATTTTTAGTAATTTTTGCTGAAATCTAATTTTAAAAAATAATGGTCAAAGATGAGTATTAAAAACCACGTCGATATCCAAAATGACAGGTAAAAAGAACAGAGTTAGTAATACTTGATTTCATCCTAGCATGCAAATTTTGTTCGTGTTGTTATTTTGGTTATTTTGGCTTACCAGTGTGTTTGTGTGTCCGTTTCAAACGCGTGGTCTCGAGGGAGAGGAAGGGGGACGGCGCAAACGTGTGCGTTCGGTTCTGACAGAACTCTCTTCCCAGCAGTCGTAGAACTCTCATACCGACAGGCTCATCTCTACGCGTGCGCGTAGAATAGCATTTTCAATATAATGTACTATCTATGTTCTTTTTTAAGATATCGTTTTAGAATGCGTACAGTCACCTTTTAAAACTTTAAAAGCTCTAATATACACAAAAGTATTTGAATTTGTCATATGAAAATGATATTACTAGATTTGTCATCAAAAATACTTTTGTACCATTATATTTTTAATATTTTTTGCTGACATATAATTAGAAAAAAATAATAATAAATGAGTATTGGAGACCGTGTCAATATCCAAAGCGACAAGTAAAAAGGACGAAGGTAGTAATACTTGATTTCATCCTAGCATGCAAATTTAGTTCGTGTTGTTATTATTTTTTTATTATTTCGGCTTACCACTATGTGTGTGCGTCCGTAAAACTGTGTGTTTGTGCCGACTTGAAGATAACTTACTAGATGATTCTATACGTACCTTCTTAAAAAAAAACTAAAATGACTGAATGCTATATCATTAGGCAAAGAAAATTAACAGATCACCAATATAAACATGGTTAACTGGAAATGGTAAAACTAAGGACGCCATGGGCCATAGCACGCATCTACAGCCTACAGCGTGCACCAGGGAGGAAAACTAGAAAAACTTGCACTTTTGGGGTTTACATGTGCCATACTACCACCACTGCATATTTGCATCTCTTTGTACATGCCAGTTGCCAAAACAACTGAAGGGCTCGAAAGTCCGCAATGCCGATACAGGATCGAAGTGATGTACATGTATAACATACAGTATGCACACCAATCGTCACCTAGAATAGCTTCAGTTGCATGCATCCGTGAACAAGGAGATGGGCACCAACGCAGTGTCGAGGCAGTACACTGGCCCGCCAACAGCAACAGCCAACAATGATCGACAGCCCGCTAGCTTGTCAACTCCAGCAGCCGAACTGGTGCGGCATGCGGTGCCTTTGGATCCGGATCCTATCTTGTAATGCAGAGTATCACTGTATGAACAGTGATCTGTGACTGTGAGTGAGTAAATAGTACCTGGATATTGACACTGAAAGAAGTAATCGCACACAAAAATATTACAACGCAAATCTAAAATTTCACAACCATTGTACCTAATCTGGCTATACACATAAATCCACCAAATCTGGAGACATAGAAACTACAAATACACTCTAAAATACACATCATCCCAATTCCCAAATGCCAGAGGAGACAAAAATCAGATAAAACACCAAATGCCACCGCTCACCACAAATAGAAGAGACGCCGATTGGCGTCTACCATTCTACTAATCAAAATCTGCCGCGAGCGTCGACGCTGTCAAGCAGCCGAGCTGCAGCTGCGAGCGTCGACGCCGTCGAGCAGCATGTTGAAAAATCAACAAACAAAAAACTTTGAGAAGAAATTTCGGCATTGAAGTCAAAATTCCTGCTAAGTTATTCTCTCAGTTCCATGCTGTACACATTGTCATCCTCAGGTGGGATGAACCTATTTTCAGTTCTAGGAATGGGTCCTGTTTCAAGTGCAGAATCTTGGTAATCATCTTGCCAGTTCTCCTCGGTACCATGAGACTCATCATCGTGCTATTCATCATGCTCATCTTGGAGACGATCATGCTCCCTGTCGTCATCCTCCAGAGTTTCACTGTGTAACTCGTATGCATTATCTTCCCAATTTATTTATGTTAGCATCCTCTGCAGTTTCATTGGGCCACCTATCAAGCCTGGCATCCAAAGATGGCTGCCGTAATCTTGTGTCAAGTTCTATCTCATCTTGCAGCCTATTATCGTCTTGAGACACTTGGATCTCAACCATGTCGCCCAACGTTATCGTTGGTGACTCTGCCCCAGCATTATCTGCATCACCCTCCTGTAAACCTACACTAGTAGAGCTGCCGCGCCCTTGGGCGCACGAGCTCACGGCCGTGCGTGGGGCCCGTGTGTGGACAGCCACGCCCGCGCGTGGAACAGCTGGCTGCGCTCGTGCGTGGGGCCCGCATGTGGAAAGGTGGACGCGTTCGTGGGTGGGGCTCGCACGTGGAGGAGCAGACGGTTGAGATGGAAGGAGGAAGACCATCGGGCGGCCGAGAACGAGAAGGAAGCGTAGGCAACGAAAACACAACGAAGATCGGACGGACGCAACGGAAATCAACGCGAAATCGAACGGTCGAAAAAAAAAGAACGACGTGGCCCGTCTGGCCTCGCCCCAAAACTCCCCCGAATTACCCGGTAGGATTCTCAAGCATAGTTTGGGCCGTGCCCGGACCTCAGCCCCTCGTTGAGTCATTCATCATTATCTAGTAATCCAACACTTTCGGCCCACAGAAGCATCAGACTGTCTAACACAAGGTTGTCAGAATCGTGATCCTGAATCAGATCGGAGGTTCTTCGGGAGGATCGATGTAGAATCTAAGATCCTATCTGATTCTACCAAAGAAATATTTTTAAAATCTACTTTGTATTTTAACACTTCTACAGTTTTAAAACTATACTTTTAGAAATTTTGTTTACCAAAATATAGTGTAAAGGAAAGATCATTTCTTATTTATACAAATTATAATGGATATGAAGAAATAAAAAGTAAAAGTTTACAATGAAAGGGACATATGTAAATAATTATTTATAATAAATCACTAGAATCGGATACGATCGTATAAAAAAAAAATTATCACGATCGTACAATTTTTTTTATTAGAACCGTAATGTACAACTTTACTTCCTGAACTTGCATTTTACTTTCTCAGCCCCCTAAACTCGTCTCCATTTGCATCGTAGGTTCTTTCCTTCATTTGCTAACAGAAAACGCTAAGCTAGCGCACATCATTGTAGAGGTGGCATATGTGGCTGCCCATCGATTAAACCTCGACGGCACACATGGCCACCGCGCCTGTCGCGTCAACCCCGCTGCCCCACCATGTGGTCATCTGTAGAGGTGGCGGCGTTCGCACGTGCACGACCTACTTCCTCCTCCCACGCCGCCTCCCCATCGTCCCGACCCTCGTCTAGAAGTCCTCCACTGCTTGCGTTGCCTCCGGCAAGGCTAACGGCTTCCTCGCCCTTCTCCACGACCCCGGGGAGAAGATGGGCAGCGGTGTCGTGAGCGAAGATGCACAACAACAATGCTAGGCGACAGTTAGGCGAAGGCAGATGGCGGCGGCAATGCGGCGAAGTTCCGGCGAGGGCGAAGGGAGCACAGGGTAGAACACAACAGCGTGAAGCTAGAGAGGTGGATAAGAGTGGAGATGCTCACCAGTGGCGGTGAATTTGGACAACGAAGACTTGCGACCGGTGTGGAGGAACACATGCAAGATCTCCACGACAACTACGGTTTAACTTTGATTGAACATTGAAGAACACAGGTGAAGTCCGGGAACATGGTGTGACGTGGTCAATCTTGGCAGAGACCTGTCAGAATGACAGGAACGTAAGGTGTCCTATGGCGGCCATGACGGAGCGCGGTCGGAGGAATGGTGAGGAAGAAGGCCATTTTTGCTATGTCATCGTCTATGTCGGCTACAAAGGATCCAAGTCAGCCTATTTCGTCAAATAACTGAAAATATGACATGCGGTGCAAACGGGGACAAGTTTAGGGTGCAAGAAAGTAAATACAAGTTCAGAGAGTAAAGTGGTGCAACCTCACAAGTTTATGGGGGCTACAGTGCAATTATCAGCCTATTCCGTCAACTAATGGGGGAAAGGACCTGCGGTGCAAACGGGGACAAGTTTAGGGAGTCGAGATAGTAAAATGCAAGTTCAGAGAGTAAAGTGGTACGACCTCATAAGTTTAGGGAGCTGCAGTGCAATTATCTCTTTAAAAAATAGAATATACATGATGTTTAATGAAACACTACATTTCGACTTGCTATACATATGGTCACAGATCATAGAAATTCAGATTTCCAATGCCAGGAAGCGCATGCAAAATTAGCTCTTGATAAGCTATTTTTTCACCAACATAAGGTACTAAGCAATAATTGCAAGTTATACATCATTGACATTTTTTTAATTGAATGAGTTTGTAAGAATCCAAAGTTGAAGTAAATCGGGCTGCAGCAAGTAGTTCTACATATACAGATTACAAAGCCCAACAAGCAGTTCTACATATACAAATTACAAAGCCCAGCAGGCAGGTTTCTAATTTCTAAGGATAGTGCAAAACATAAATGATACATACATGCATTTGATACCAGTTCCCTTGGATTGGATTGGGCTCCATAGATTTCTAATGCTTTGAGCCTTGGGCATTGTTGGGCTCCACAGATGAAGATCAGTTAGCAACAAGCGTTTGACTGAAAATGATGAAGAGAAAAATCCCAATTTAAAAGCATATATGAACAATTTAACTCATATGTATTGATCTCCCACATTTGCAAATAAAGTTCTTGCTAGACAGTCGCTGAGTTTTCTTTCCTAATGTTCACAGCAATCATTCACAATGTGCTATTTGGTTTCAAAGAAATCCACAAGGTGCTCTACAATATACTAACTATGGAATTTTCGCTGGATGCTCTACAAGAAACCAGATCATGCAAGACAATCGACATGGGACTCAATCGAAAACAGAAAGGGGAAAAGGCAAAGAATAAGAACCAATCAACTAGCTTTGATATATACCTCGATTGATTAATAAATTCGAAGCCAATCCATTCGAAAAGGGGAAGCAACATGTCACACCTCTCCTAATGGCCATTGGGCAAGTAAGGCCGGAGTTGTAGAAGGACAAGGCAATGCAGAAGAGTCCGATGGCGTGAAACGATCGATTGGGCCAAATAGGCGTGAGTGTTAAGTTAAATGGGCTTGTAACAAGGTTTCGTGGTGTATAAGTTAACGTGCTATAATTGAATAGAGTATCGACAAAAGTTCAATTTCTGTTATCTTGTCCCCCTTCTGTCTCTCTCGTTCTTCCTCTGTTCTTCCCGAATTCATCCGTGATCTTGTGAACTGGCGTTGAATCATTGAGATATTATACCTCAAATGGAATGGATTAGCATCGGATATGACATATGGTATCAGAGCTAGCTCGATCCATGGAAAATTCCTCGTAATCTCTTGGCCTTGAGTGGTAAAATCCCACGGTGAAGGGTGGCGATTGCTCTTGGGCGATTGCTATAAGTCCTAATCAAGGTTCGGTCGGTTCGGAGGAGGAGTCACCACGGCGTCTACTAAGTAGAGTGCTCAGGAGAGGCATATGGTATCGGCAATGGAGGGGTTCGAAGAGAGGGTGATGAAGCAGCTGGAGGTGCTGAATGTTTTGTGGGAGAAGGTGGAAGTGATTGATTTGGTGAAAGAGAGGTTGGATGAGTTGGGATCGAAGTTCGAGCAGCAAGTGGAGAGGCTGGATCAAGTCCAAACCAAGGTGAACCTATCGATGACATCGCTGGGGAAGTACACCAAGAATAGGTTCAAGTATTGCAGGCCTTGAAGGAGGTGGCACCACCGCAAGCACTGATGTTACCAAGGGATGGGTTGCTTGGAGCACTACCTGACGAGTTGCAGTTGTCTCAGCGACCACCGCCGCCGCGATCGGTTCAGTCGGCACCAACGAAGAATTTTGGAGAAGCAACTCAGTCGCAGGAAGAAACAAATCCGAGGCGGAATTGGATAAACAAGATGGCTTTCCCAAATTTTGATGGTACCGATGTACGCATTTGGTTAGACAAATGTCAGACATTCTTTGCTGTATACCAAATACCTGACAACTTCAGGGTGACAGCGGCTACTCTTTACATGGTGGATAGTGCAACACATTGGTATCATGCATAGAAGCTTACGACGGGATACATTGGATGGGTGCAGTTCAGTCTAGCAGTCATGAAAGAGTTTTAAGTTAATACTAATCGCAACAAGATGGTGGAACTACTCATGCTCTGACAAAAAGGAACAATAGAAGATTACAAAAAGAAATTCGAGCAATTGGTGTATCACATCAGATTGTTTGATAGGGCACTTAGTGACATTATGCTGGTTACTCAATTCATCCTAGGATTGAAGGAAAAGCTTAAGGCTGCAGTGGAGATTCAAATTCCTGAGATGGTCAGTCAGGCAGCGATGTATGCCTTGGTGCAAGGAGTATTAGAGAGAACAAAAAGAGGAACTCAAAGGGGGGGGTCAATGGAAGGACAATTACGAAAATGGAAACAAAGCTGAAGGGAAAGGACAATTTGCTTCGGGAGAGTTATGGAAGGCAAAACAGCTGAAGGAGTACAGAAGAACACATGTATTGTGTTATGGGTGTGGGGGGAGAAATTCACTCCTCAGGATGACTGTCCAAAAAAACGACCTGCACAACTGCAAGCAATGGAAATGGAGAGCAACAATGAAGTGATGACAGATGATATTTTGGATCTCCTGGTGACTACTGAAGGTCAAGAAGAGGAAGGCATGCACATTTCTCTGAATGCAGTAATAGGAGCATCTCACCCGAAGACAATGAGATTGAGAGCCTTGGTAGGTAATCAGGTGATGCTTATGTTACTAGATTCAGGAAGTTTACATAGTTTTGTGAGTGATACTCTAGTGCAGAGACTGGGAAGTAAACAAAAGCAATATCCTATTCCATTGCCAGTCAAGGTGGCTAATAGAGACTTACTCCAATGTGCAAGTGAGGTGCCCATTGTGGATACAGGGCTATACATTCAACATGATATGAAGGTGTTGGACCTTGGGGTATATGATGCAGTATTGGATATGGATTGGTTGGAAAGATGGGGAGAAATGATATGCCATTGGGCTTACAAATGGGTGAAATTCCAATATCAAGGCAAGCTCATTCAGTTACAAGGTGTCAGGGACATACCTTCTTATGAATTACAAGAACTTTCGGGGGACACATTAGCCAAGTGGTACAGAGGAAATGAAATTTGGGCCACAGCTATTCCGAAACCAATAGCAGACATTCCTTCTGAAGTGATACCAATTGTTGTGCAAACAATGTTACATCAGTATAGTGATGTTTTCAAGGAGTCAACTCACCTACCTCCCCATAGGCTTTTTGGTAACACAATTCCTTTACAATCTAAAACTGTTCCTGTCAACAGTAGATCTTACATGTATTCTCCCTGGTAGAAAAGTGAAATTGAGAAACAAGTAACTGAGATGATTAATTCTGGACTAGTAACACCAAGTATGAGTCCCTTTGCATCGCCTGTGCTATTGGTTAGAGAAAAAAAGACGGTAGTTGGCGTTTTTATGTTGATTATAGAAAACTAAATGCCATTACAGTAAGGAATAAGTTTCCTATACTCGTGTTAGATGTATTACTAGATGAACTAGCTGGCACAACAATCTTTTCCAAACTGGATTTGAAGACTGGCTATCATCAGATAAGAATGGTGGAACAAGATGAGTACAAAACTGCATTTAAGATACACCATGGGCAATTTCAATTCAGGGTCATGCCATTCGGTGACTAATGCACCAACCACTTTTCAATGCTTGATGAATTCAGTATTTGCTGGGTATACAAGGAAGTTTGTTTTGGTCTTCATGGATGACATTTTGATCTATAGTAAACACCTGGATGAACATGTGGAACATTTAACTTTGGTATTTCAAGTTTTGCAACAGCATCAGTTTTATGTCAAGAGGAGTAAATGTTATTTTGCTCAAAGGCAATTAGAGTACTTAGAGCATCTCCAGCAGGACCCCTACTTGAGCCCCTAAAACCAAATTTGAAGGCTTGAGGTAAAAACAGAGGTCCAGCAGGGCCCCTACTAGAGCCCTCAAATTTGAGGGCCCCTAAAATCCCCCCTCAAGCCCTCATTCCTGGGGGCTCTAGGCCAAGCCCCCAAATCACGGTTTCTCGCGCTGCAGTCCCGATTCTTCCCCCGCCAGCCTTTTTCCCCTCCCGCTCCTTCCCCGCCCAAATTTGATGATTATGTCATTTGATTTGCAGAGATGTTATGAACTATGTTGTGATCGACTATCATTAAATTCGGACCAAATTTGTCTTTGAATTTAAATTTGAATATTTGTATTTTCATTCATAATTTTAAGTATAGTGCTTTAGAGTTATAGTTTAAATAAATTATTATATAATGTGATGTTCTCAAATACATATGCATATAGTGTGTGAGGAAATAGAGGGAATTAAGAAGTAGGGGCCTGTTTTGAGGGCTCCTGCTGGAGTGCAGCCCAGAAAACAGGGCCCTCAAAAGTAGGGGGGCCCTCAAATTAAAAGTAGGGGCTCTGTTTTGAGGGCTCCTGCTGGAGATGCTCTTAGGCCATATTATCTCAAAGAAAGGAGTAACTACTGATCCTGAGAAGACAAAGGCAATGTTACAATGGCCTATTCCTGCTTCTGTAACTGAATTGAGAGGATTTTTAGGCCTAATAGGCTATTACAGAAAGTTTGTTCAAAGGTATGGAGTTTTGGCGAATCCCTTGACTATGTTGCTGCAAAAGAAGATGTTCTAATGGAACAATGAAACCTAGAATCCATTTAAAGCTTTGAAACAAGCAATGAGTAGTACTCTAGTTTTGGTCTTACAAGATTTTAACAAATCATTTTGCATTGAGACAGATGCCCGTGATACTAGCATTAGAGCTGTGTTAACCCAGGAAGGGCATCCAGTAGAATACCTTAGCAAGGCTTTAGGAGTCAACAATCAAAAGTTGTCTATTTATGAGAAGGAATTCTTAGCTATCATGTTAGCTGTTGATAAATGGAGGCAATATCTTTTGAGGGGACCATTTGTTATTAAAACTGATCACAAGGCATTATGTCACTGGGAGGATCAAATTCTTACATCTGAATTGCAAAGGAAAGCAATGACAAAATTAGTTGGACTGCAGTTCAAGTTTCAATACAAAAAGGTGTGGATAATAAAGCAGTTGATGCTTTATCCAGGGCAGGGCATGTTTTTTCTTTGCAAGCAGTCTATATGGGCCAACCTGTTTGGAGTCAAGAGGTTCTCAACTCTTATGCTGTGGATAATAGAGCTCAACAACTACTCGCTCGACTGGCAGTGTCTCAACTGGATGAAGAAGGCTATAGTATGCAAGATGGACTCATTAGACACCATGGAAAAATTTGGATAGGGGCTAACACAGGTTTGAAGACTAAGCTTATACAAGCATTTCAGGCAACTCCTATTGTTGGCCATTCAGGAATTCAAACCACTTATCAGAGAGTTAAGAAGTTGTTTCAATGGGGAGGTCTAAAACAAGATGTTCAAAATTTTGTCAAGCAATGTGCTATTTGTTAGCAGGCTAAACATGAACAATGCAAAATGCTAGGATTGTTGAATCCACTCCATATTCTAGATAGTGCATGGTAGGATATTACCATGGATTTAATTGAAGGGTTGTCGAAATCATTGGGTTACAATGCGATTCTAGTGGTTATCGATAGACTCACAAAGTACTCCCATTTCATTCCTCTGAGACATCCTTTTACTGCAAGTGTAGTGGCTAAGGCCTTCTTACAACACATAGTGAAATTACATGGAGTACCTCGATCAATTATATCTGACGGATACAAGATCTTCACAAGCACCTCCTGGAAAGAATTATTTAAGCTGTGGGACACAAAGTTGCAAATGTGCATGACATATCATCCTCAAACAGATGGGGTAAAGTGAACAGGTAGATCAATGCCTAGAGATGTATCTTTGTTGTGCTGTCCAGGAAACACCCACTAAATCTTTCCAATGGCTACCCCTAGCAGAATTCTGGTACAACACTAACTACCACACAACATTGGGGGTGTTATCCATACAAGGCCTTATATGGCACATAGCCACGTTATGGACAATTGCCTGGCCTAACAACAACAGCACCAAGTTCAACAGCAGAATTATTATTGGAATGACAATACTTTACTGAACATCTGAAAGAACATTTAACTAAAGCTCAATTGAGAATGAAGCATATGGTCGACAAAGGCAGATCAGCTAGGGAGTTTTTAGTTGGTGAACAGGTGTATCTTAAGTTGCAGCCTTACATCCAGTCCTTGGTTGTTAATAGACCATATCCCGACTTATCCTTCAATTATTTTAGACCTTACAAAATATCACAAAAGATTGGACTTACTGCTTATAAACTACAACTTCCTGAAAACAGTTTGGTTCATCCGGATTTCCATGTGTCCCAGTTGAAGCAACATATCCCGGATCATTCCCCAGTGTTTTCTTCGATACCAGCTCCTGTGGAGTTAACTTCTGAGGAAGTTTTCCTTGAAGAAATTCTAGACCGAAGGTTGGTTAAGAAAGGAAACACAACTCATCTTCAAGTGTTGATCAAGTAGTCTTCGATACCAGCGTCTTTTGCAACCTGGGAATACTACGATATGCTGCCGGAGAAGTTTTCACTGGCTTCAGCTTGTGGACAAGCTAACTCTCAATGGGGAGGCAGTGCCATAGCTCTCTTGGCAGCCATTGGGCAGGTATGGCCGGAGCTGTAGAAGGACAAGGCACTACGGAAGAGTCTGGTGGCGCGAAATGATCGATTGGGCCAAATGGGTCGTGAGCGTTAAGTTAAATGGGTTTGTAACAGGGTTTCCTGGTGTATAAGTTAACGTGCTGTAAGCAAATAGAGTATTGAAAAAAGTACAATTCTTGTTATCTTGTCCCCCTTCTGTGTCTCTCGTTCTTCCTTTGTTCTTCCCCAATTCCTCCGTGATCTTGTGATTTGGTGTTGAATCATTGAGATATTTACCTTAAATGGAATGGATTAGAATCGGATATGACATAGCGATGGCGTGGGCGATCTCGTGCCACAGTGTCGCAGGTGGCGGCGATCGGCGAAGTAACCACGTTCATCGTGGTCTACTCGTTCACGAAGCGCCGACGACGACGGCGTCGGCGAGGGAGGCGTCGGGCGGACTTAGGGTTCTTGCAGTGGCAATGATTTGCAACTTGTGAGCAATGCGATGATGCTAGCATTTTGTGGTGCCTAGCGGTTCAAGCGGGCTCGCCACTTTGTCTCGGCAAGACATGACCATATTTGCAATTTTGTAGTGCGGGCTAGTAGATTAGTGGACCGGACCGCACCACTTGCACCCTAATTCGTGATATGTGCTACGTACATTCGGTCTATCCAAACGTTTTCATGTCAAGCGTATACGGCGTTTGGGCGACTACGATTTCGGCTTTTGCTAGAAAAGCGGAAGGCTCCAAATGATCGACTTTCTTCCTAGCTTTTCCTCGCCGAAAGCCCTGAAGGCGAAAGCGGAAGTCGCCGCGATAGGCTTCCCACCGCTTCCTCAGCTCGTCATTCCAGAAATGCCCCTTAAGGTCCATGGAAATTAACCGCCGAATACCCGGTACTTATTTCCAGGTGGCAGCCATTCCTCCCATTCCCCACCCTCTCGTTCACCCTGTGCGGTCGCCCCCAACCCTAGTGCGTGGTTGTGCCCTGCGTCGCCCGCCACCCTCCCACCCCGTAGCTGCTTCCCTGGCCATCCGACCGCGCCTCCGGCCTACCACATGCCAGATCTTCGCCTCCAACTGGGACTGCGCATCGTCTTTGTCCTCTAGCATCTGGCCTGTCGTGGGTTGCCTCTCTCCTCCAACTGGGTCCACCCCCTCACCTCCGTCCACCTCCATGCCGCGCCCGGTTGCCTGCCCGTGCCTCAGGTCAGCTCCATGGATTTCACTCAAGTAATCTATGAATCGTGAGGAATTATTGTTGGATTTCACTGCATATGTTTTTGTATGGGTGGGCTTCCTAGGGTTTGGAAGAAGGTGGAATACGGGAAATTCGCTATCTGCTCTAGCTAGGATTCCGTGCTAGCCTATTGTTTTGGTTCAATACCTCAATGGCAAGGCATTTCTGTTTTATTGATTGGACAAGGCCTATTTTTGGTATTTTTCATAGGATTTGCATGTGTTGCTGACTTGTATGTTGAATTGAATCTGTAGATTGTTAAATTTTTGTTAGATGTAATGCAAAATGGGAATTGTGAGAAGTTCTGAACAAGGAAAAAACAAAGTAGAATGGAGTCTGACTTCCTAACTGGCTAGGATGCTTAGGTAGATGGGTTTCAGTAGGATCTCTGCATTGGTATGTAATCAAACACACTATAGTAAATTTAAGCATGAAGTCAAGAGCATAAATGTATGTTTAAGTACCAAGAAACTGTCACTGTATTGATATAATCATATCCATAGTACTTGAAAATCTATTGTTACTATCATTTTACAGCTAGTTCAATAACTAGCACAACATATTATGGGATAAATATCTAAAGTCAGGCACCTACTAATGAAGTATTTATATGCCAATTAGTGGTTAGGTGATCCAAAACCAAAAGTTTATCACTATTGTTGATTATTTCTTTTTATCTCTGTAATTTGTCTGCTATGATTATTTTGTGACTTATTTAGGCCGACTAGTATATCACTTCGTTCCATGTGAATAAACTAAAAAACACATTTCGGCTGCCAAATTGAAGTTAGATGCATTGTTGCATGATTTGCATGGTATAGTTTCATATATGCTCATAAGCATGACGCTTGTAGATGGATAAAGCACAAGCCTCAGCAATTGCAATATGGGATCCATTCATAAATGAAGTATTCATTGACATCTGTGTGGAAGAGGTTCTAGCCAAAAATACACCCCTGCAATGTTTGAATAACAAAGGGTATTAAAATCTTATAACCAAGTTCAAAGAACACACTAACAGAGAGTACAATCGTAAGCAATTTAAGAACCATTGGGATAGCTTGAAAATGGACAATTCCCATTGGAAAACATTGAAACTCCATGCATCGGGGCTAGGCATCGATCCTAAGACTAGATCCCTTAAGGCAAGTGATGAGTGGTGGCTGAACAAATTAAGGTATGCAATCTTTAATGTCCATGCATGTGCATGAGAGTTCAATTGTTCCAACTTTGTAATGGATACTTGTATGACGACAGGATAGATGGAAGATATATGTCGCATTTTGTATGTACAACTTGCCAATTAAGGGCTTTGGTAGCATGCCGCTAGGATAGATGGATGAAATATGTAGCATTTTGTATGTAGTACTAGCCAATTAACGGCTTTGGTGTATATACAGAAGCCTCAAGTTGCAACACCATGTATTTTCACTTAATTCTTTTTGGAAATGGATGCAATGCTCTTTTCCCTACTAGGGTATAATCTGTTTATGAGAAACTTAGGTACTTTATTTTCTTCTGTTGGCAAATTATTATTTACTAGGGTATTGGTCACAACCTAAAAATGTTATTTGAGGCTTCAAGTTCACTAACAATAATTGTGCCTTCATACTCCAAGTAAGCATTCCTTTTTGCAACTTTTTATTTGACAGTTATTTGACCTAGCAACTTCCTGTAAAGTTGTCATCTGCTGTCATGTTGCTCCTTTGCAAAAGGCTGGAATTTTTGATTTGATTTGATTAAAAGCAGGACGAGTGACATGACCCTGGCAATTGGTGATGGTGAGATTCTGTATCTGATTCTTGTTGCACTGTTGCTAGTTAGCATATCATGTTTTTCTTGCCTATTAATATACCCATCCATTGATGAAAATATCATGTGCAAATTGCTAGTGATGATAACCTGCTTGAACTAGAAGTGAACTTTGCAGTTGATCGGTTTCTTTTTAGTTTTCCGGCCATTGTAACATTGTTGAACCCCATGACCAGCAATTGGTACTAAAATATTTTAAATTGCATCACCAGATGAATGATACCAAAGTTCAAATAGTACGATAGTCTAGAATGAAGTCAATTCCAGTTTTTGATGCATACCAAAGTTGTCATTTTTTGTCATCTTTCTTTGTGACCTATTTTTCCCACCATTTTGCCTTAATTGATCGCTGTCCAATGTCCACGCTCCACAAAGTATTGACAGTCTATGCTATTTTGTGTTCTTGTATCATTTTGCAGGGGCAAATGATGTTTCAATGATACAGATGGTTGATGTTGGTGTTGGAATATGTGGTCAAGAAGGTCGTCAAGCAGTGATGGCTACAGATTTTGCTATGGGACAGTTTCGCTTTCTGAAGAGATTGCTTCTTGTATACGGGCACTGGGATTATCAGCGTATTGCATACATTATACACTTGGATGATTGCTGGAAATGATTGCTGATGCATACGAAGGATGAATGGTCTTTGTGAAAGAAATCTGTCTAGATGTTGGAATTCAAGTGTTGGGCAATAATCAGTTTCTGCCTGTACAAAAAATAATGTGATGTGTCAAAGGGTTGATGTTCTTCTGGACAATTGTGATTGGTACAATTCTCAATAAGATTATTTGCACCGGTATATTCTTTCATACGATTGTCTTTTCTCTGTTTATCAGTGATTTCAGTCCATTACATTGTCGCTAATTGTGTTAAGGATCGTCAATTGTAGTTAAACGATGTTAATTGCATTAAACGGCATCAAAACAAGTCATTACTGTCATAAGAGACATTTCAGATATTTTTCATGTCGGAAGTTGCTTCTAGCCTGCCTAAAAACTAGACAGCTAAACACTAAACCTCTTTAATCCAGCCGTTTAGCCCTGCAGTACAACTGGAAGCCGCTTTTCAGAAAAACCACAGCCGTTCCAAACACCCCCAGAATCTCTGAAGTTTACAGGCACGCAAAGTGAGCTTAGCGGGATACATAGGCCTAATAATGGGTTGGGTTCGTTCGGGTTTAATAGGTTGGGTTCTGATTTGTGTTTCTTTGGATGGATTGAAATGGGTGTGAAATTGTAATGGGGTTGAATTGGGATGGGTTGCTTCGTAAATGGGGTTGAATTGGGATGGGTTGGGTTGGATTTAGAAACTGCACTTGAAACGGGTCGAGCCCACGGATTGCACTGCCTGCCCCCACGGCCACGGCACCCTCGCTACCTGTCGTCTCCGCCCTTCGTCCCCTCGCCGCGTCACCTCTCCTCCCATCACAGCCTCGCCGCCCTTCCTCCCCTCACGTCGCCGTCCCCAGCGCCGACTCCACCATAGATTGCTTCCTCACCAACGCCGCCCCTACCTCCGACCATGCCTTGCCGCCTAGTCCTCCACCAGACCCCGTCACCGCCGATTTCGTCCTCCAGCGCGCTGACCGGCGACCGATCTCATCCTCCAACGGTATCGACTCCGACATCGATCTCATCTTCCGCAGCACCGACCCTGCCGCGGATCTCGTTCTCCACCACGCCCACCCGTCGATAATCTTGTCCTCACCAGCGCCTACCTCGCTGCCGATCTCGTCCTCACCCGCCTTCGATGTCGTCCGCTACGGCTACTGCGCTCACCTGTGTCCCTGTCTAGCCTGATCCACCCGTGCCAACAATAGAAGAAGGCGGTGAGGCATGATTGGAGACAGCGGCATCTGACCCCTGGGACAGCAACAATGCATCGAGTGTAGAGGTAAGATTTTTCTTCGATCTATCATCTATGTATGATTTACCATTTCTGTTGATAAGATGTCAATCTGATACATGCCAGTGCATTGATGCCTATCAAAAGTTAGCAGCTTAGGTGTTTGATGAAATGCATCTATATAAAATTATCCCGTGTGTAGCTTCAGAAAATTATGCACTGTGAGAGATTAAGAATAGGCCTAAGCATCTTGCTTTTACTTAATGTTGTTCCTTTTCTTTTAGTTTGCTTGCATAGAAAATTCACGTGGATGACAAGCAGTTATTTCTTTCTCGATTAGCTAGCTTTCTAGGTTGTTACTCGTCGGCCAGGAGGAGCAGGCCCGTCGCCGAGCTGCCCGACCAGCTGCAGCACGTGGCGTGCGTTCCTGTTCAGCGTCAGCGACGGTGCTACCTCCGGGCTTCAACCTCACCGCGATTCGATCGCGCGCCCCTGCGGTGCTCATCAGCGACGGCACCCTCCAAGCCGTGGAGATCTCCCTGGCCTAAAATGGGTTGGAAACGGGTCAAACCCATAGATTGAACCCGTACAGGTGACATGGGTTGGGTTGAAAGTATATGTGGTTTGGGTTCCAAAACTTTATTTGTGGGTTGGGTTGGGTTGAGAAATTAGCTAATTCTTACATGGGTTGGGTTGGGTTGGGTTGGGATGGGTTTAAGCCCATTAGCGAGCCTAGGGATACATCCTTTGACAAGATGAGGTGCGGATTCCACCCCAGCAGAGAGAGAAATCCCACGGGAGGCAACGAAAGATCAGTGCAAGGGAGCTCATCTTAGGCCCTGTTTGGTATGGCTCCAACTCCTAGCTTCATAGTTGGAGTGGGTGGAGCTGTACCAAAGCGGGTTACTCCACAAATTTTTGGAGTTGAAGCAACCGGGAGCGGAGCAGTCCGTAGTGCAATTTTTGGGAGCAACCTTCCACCAGCTCCCCGCAAGGAGCAGCAACTCCCTTATCAAAATGCCCTTGGAGTTAAGGGGTAATTACCCACCTTTGCCACTCCACAAAACCCCCCTCACCCCACCGATTCACCCCTTATTCCACCCACATTCTTCCCGACTCAAGCCCCGTCCCCCCTGTCCTCTCTCTCGCCCCTACATCATCCCTCCGAACCCTAGGCGACGCCGGCTGAAGATGCTCACCGTTGGCCCAGAGACCCGTGTCGCCGGTCCTGCATGCCGTCACTTTGCGTTTCGAATGCCCTCAACCTGGGATCCCTCGCCGCCGAACTCCGTCGCCCCCGGATCCCTCGTCGTCGGACTCCCTCTCTGCAACGAGCCGGTAGGTGACCCTCTCCAAGTGCTACGGCAGATTGCTGAAGAAGGCAAGCGAGCTCGCCGTGCTATGCGACGCGCAGGTTGGCGTCGTCATCTTCTCCAGCAGGGGCAAGCTGTTCGAGTACTGCGGCCCCCTATACAGGTATAGCTAGCTTCTAACTCTAATTACTCACATCTTCTCCCTAATTCCCCCATTCAATCTTGTTACAAGGTGTAGATTAATTTTAGATATCTACCGCACCTATTCTATTTTGTATTTGTTTCTACAATACCAAGATTCCTCTCTGCCTTGTTTACTTTTCATCTGTTCTTTGTTTAGGTAATTATTACTATATATATGTGTGTGGTGAACTGGGTGATCCCGAACAAGTGTAGTGGTGTGGTTTTGGATTTTGTTTGGACAAACTGATTAATAGTTCAATTTGCATCCCATGAAAAATCTTGATGTTAACCTCGTGAAAATGCATGAAAATGGAACCCGGTCTAGACATCCAATGAAAACTATTCTGCCATGCGCAAGCCCTTGATTGGTAGCAGATAGAAGCAGAGAGAAAAGTGGCATGATCCTAGATGCGTATGGAGGTTTTCTTTGGGTTTCATGACTATGCAGTATTCATGATCTGTGTTCCAAGAACGTTCTTTAATTTGTCTCTGGTTTTAATTTTGTGGCATCTTAATGTCAGATTTCATTCTCAGATATGCGATTATACACTGCCTGAAAGCAAACCACTAAATTCTACCTGTGATCACTAATTTACCATTGATTAGTTTATCAAATTTTACATGTCATTGTTTCACAAGTACTAGAAGCTAGCGTTCCATTTACACATGCATGATCGTAGCATAATTCAACAATACACATTAACTGGAACTTGTAATTGATCATTCATGTACTTACTTGTATCGAGTATTCCAGTGCAAAGTAGTACTAATATACTTGTCATATTTTGTTAAGCTTGAGGGAGCTCATTCACCGGTACAAGACCACCAGCAACACCAAACTGCAGGAGATAAACCATGAATTAATTGTAAAAGTAAAATCATGGCTGAAGGCGTGGGAGGCGCTGAAGGCCATGGTCGCCGACATGTTCAGGCCCCTTCTGCGCAATCTGGCTGACATCCGAGCACTCCGCACTGTCTATGACCTGGAGGGTTACCACATGGGCATGCTGTTTGGTGTGTTTTGATGTGATTCCTAACATCATCCCCATATGCATCCAGTAAATTTTATTGATTTTGCTGCTGCTTGTACGTCTGTATACACTTTTCTTGCCTGCGTTGGGTGTTACCAGCTGTGGAAGACGGCTCCTTCCGTCTTCATTGATGTTTTCCTTGCCTACGCGTTCTACAAACTTAGCGTTGTGTCCTCGGAGGTGTGTCGGCAGGGCAAGTGCAATGATTTGTTTACCCATCTGAAATTCAGTAAGTATCTATTATTTCTCTCATTGTCTTTAGAAAGTAAAAAGGATCAATTTAATTTCCAGGGTAGTAGCAATGTAAATGAGTATCATAAAATTGTTATTGCGAATCCCGTAGTCAGACGTTTTCAAGACTATTTTCTTGATCTACTGGAACAATTACATTGGTTAGACTCAATCCGCATACTGGTAATGCTAAAATCATGGATGAAGTAGACTACCAAGAACTTTACAACTCCATGTTTTATATTGTGTGAAGAGAGTTTCACAATGAAATACGTAGTATAGCCATTATGAGGTTTTTTGTGTAGTCTACAATGACAGTACATATGGATCAAACTAAGACATTTTAATGGTGAATTGGTGATAAACCGAAGGTCAAAAAATGGCATATGTCGGCAAGCTTGTTAGCTGCTAGATAGATGTGCTTAAGATACTTGGGTGCAAGAATTCCTTTAACATTTTGCTTATCTTGATTCTTCCAGCAGTAGTTACTTTAGAACAGAGACCAATAACGTTTGCTTAATTAACGAAATGGCATGTTTGCAAGTCTTTTTCATGTTAGATTCTAGACGTGCATGCTTGCGAGTTCATCTACTACCTAGTGATCTTCTAGATATAAACTATCATGTTTCAGCATTCAGTGCATAATTTCTAGTGTGCTAAGAACGGTTGATGACTTCAGTAATTCTTCCAGAAACCAACACTCTTAATTGATTAACTGCAATGTTGAATTGTCGATTACCAATTATTGCAAAGGCAAGAGACAGTCCTAAGGTTTTTTTTTTATTTAAAAAAAACATATTTGGCTTCTCTATATGGTTTTTAACCGAAATCAAGAGATGTTTGGTGCTCTTCTCCCCGAACAACTTTTTCAAGTGTGCTCATGTTAATGTTTTACTCTATTAGCTATTTTGGCCTCTGCTACCAACATGTAATTTACTCGTGGACCCAAAGCATAATTTTGTTCAATCTGAGCTTGTTTGTGTTACATGTTAGATATGTAGCTTGTATTGGAATAGAATAAAGGGTTCATTCCTTTCCAAAAACCCTAACCCTAGACCACATGTGACCGCCGCCGTTCTCCGGCCGTCGTCATCTGCTCTGCCCCGTTCTCTCCTCTACTCCACGTGCGCACGCTCGAGACTTTCCTCTGCTCCACGCGCGCTCGAGCACGAGCCTCTGCTCCACGCATGCCTAGTGACGCTGCCGGCTCCGATCCACCGTTCGTCGGCCCGGATTAGCCACCGCCACACCTCCGAGGTCCCGAATCCGCCGCCGCTGTGCCCTCGAGTGCCTTCCTATGCTCCAGGCAAAGCCGCCGCATCCCAGTTTCCTCTGCTTCAGGCCACGCTGCCACGCACCCGAGTTCCCTGTGCCGTCGCTGACGACCCTCGCCTCCGACCGCCGTCCCTCGGGTCGCCGTCGACACCTACTCGGCCCGATCCTCAGCTGGTCGATGCCCGGGCCTCTACTTCGATCACCCGATCCTCTGCTCTGCCTCCATCCGCGCCGCCCCAGGTAGGAACAACCCCGACCGAGCTCGCCTCTGACCGCCGACGACGACCGGGCCCCTGCTTCGCCGCCAACGCGCCTCCCTGAGCCACCCCTGCCTCAGGCCGTCGCGGCCTGCTTCTGATGCCAGATTCCGCCATCCCACCGCCCCACTTCCTAGGATCCTCCCTGCCCCTGCTCCCGATGCTTTGAACGCCGATCGTCGCTTGGTCGTTCGCCCACGTGGACCTCGTCTCGGCCGTGGCTTCTCGTCGCGCGCCACGGCGACACATTCATCGTTACTGCCCCGCACATCGTCGGCCACCGCGCCTCCTGGATAGAGGCTGAGCGCCCCCTCCGGGTGTGTCGCAGCCACCAGCGACGAGGCCGCCACCCTCCGTGCGTGGCTTGTCGTGGCGGAGGCGGAGGTACTGGCGTACTACACTGCGGGCCCACGTCGAGTGGCTCGAGCGTGACGAGCCCCTCTCCGTGCTCCTAGCGGCTACACGCCTAGGCAACGTTGACCTCCACGGCGGCGAGGATGAACCCACCGGGCGGGAGGTGGAGTAGCAGCTTGTGGCCGCACCCCAGCCTTTGCCCTCCCCGGCCTTCGCTGCCGCCATTGTCTCGGGCCTCGCGCCGCCGCCGTCGCCCATGCCTCGGGCCGCCCTTGCCCTGAGCTCCTGTCCTCAGACTCCTCGAGCTCTGCTCTTGCTTCTCAACAGTCTTCCTCGCCTCCGCCACATCTCTCGTCCAGTATCTTATCTCCGTGGATCTTGGACTCTGGTACTTCTTTTCACATAACACCAGATTCTACTCACCTTACTTCTGTGAGTCTTACAGCTCTTCTTTCCACTGTTTAGATTGCAGATGGTATCTCTCTTCCTGTTGCAGGTCGAAACATCCTTTCCACTTTTTCTTTTCATGTTCTTGTCGTCTCTCATGTTCCCAAGCTTACTATGCAGCTTATGTCGGCCGGTCAAATCATTGATCATGATTGTCGTGTTATCCTTGAGTCCGACTCTTGTTGTATCCAGGACCGCCGCACGGGGACTCTGCTTGCTGCTGGCCCTCAGTGTCGTGATTCGCAACTGTTCTGAATCTAACTTTTGGTTGAAGCTGGCTTAGTGTTTACCATAACATTGAGAGATGATGTCTGGTAACTTAATCACACAAAATATGCTTTTGCATCCAGCAGGAAAAAAATTGTGTTGATCTTTTATATACAAATAATTTGTTCAAGTGGCACGGTTTTGACTTGTCAGGATGCATCCAACATCAAGGCAGTGCTGTCGCCATTCTGAACATATAGTCATATAGTGATTAAATTTTTAGTTTAACACTAAACCCTATCAGCCTATGTCATCACTAACAAGGGCATTTCTTTTGGAATTTGATGCTTGGTTGTTTTTTATGGCGCAAGCCAGTTTTTTCAGTTGTTTAATATATTTATCAGAATGAATGTCTATTGACTTTGTTTAGATTAAAGCTTTTGATCAACTTTAAACTTTAGGTATTGTAGTTATTATGGCCATTAAGGACTTCAGGAAGAACTATGAACTCCTGGATATTGTCAGGTTAGTATGTGTTGTAAAACTTTTTTAAAAAATTGGTACCAAATGTGTTAATTTTGTCTATAATAATCAGTTAATCACTGCCTACCTTTTCTTTCATAGTAGTTCTAATTGTAAACTGCAAATGGTAATATAGATCTAATTGTTTACCGGTTTATATATTATCGAAATACCGTGTTTGGTGCTGTTTGTGTTGTCTAACTTCATATCACTTTTCAAGCTGACACTGCAACCCGAATGCTATCAAATGTTTTATTGGAATACTTGTTATCTTCAGTGGCTAGGTGTATCCAGAGCGTGAGCTTGTCTCTTGCTTAGCATAGTAGATCTCAATGTGTTGATTGGTCAGATGATATTGTGCAGTCTTTCTCTTTATACACTGTTGTTGTTCTCATGCTGCTAATATTTTTTCCTTTTGGGGGAATTAATAACTGTTCTTTTTTGTTTATGTACTTTTGCTGATGTTCTCACTGTCCTTAATTTCTTTTTGTGAGACTTTTTCGCTGAACGTTTTGCTTCTTGATACAGGATGCCAGTTTTCACACTTTATCTCTCTACATTCATTTTTGATATGGCTTGTATGAAGAAATATGCGAGGCATTATCTTATCCTTACAATTAATCTGTTGAAAACCAAGGGTGAACATTTTGTGTGGTTTACCATGTCATATCACTCAGTGTAATTGTTTTTATGAGAACATGTTGTGCAGTTTACCATGTCAGTGTATCTGTCTCTATATCTTGATCTCTCACTTTATTAGACTACTTTGTTCCTTTGTTGTAACAAATAACGCATGGTATTTTGTAATTGTCAAATGTCAGTCCTCTTTTGTTATTATTATAAAAAAGGGTATTGTGCATGCATAGTGTTTTTCTTTGCCGTTGTCGGGTACCATATGGAATTTGAGTATGGCTGTCCTGACTTTTATTCACATTATCATGATTCAAGGTTGTTTTATTGCCTCACCTATTCCTTGCAACTAAAATGATATTAGCAGTATGCTTTTCCTCGATGTCATTGCATTATTGCAGTTTTAGTTTGCCTATTTGCTTTAATTTCATACAATATTTTCAAAAACTTTTCACTTGGGTAGAGTCTTATTCCACAATGTATATGCTGGAATTGAAATGGTTAAATAATACTGTGTTATTCTGCTGGAACTGAAAAGTTTTCACTTGGGTAGAGTCCGATTCCACTATGTTATTATGAGTAAACCACGTTCTTCCTTCCAGATAATACTACGTATTTTTTAAGGCTTCTAGAGTCTGATTCCACAACTATTGCTTTTGTCATTTCCTTTACGATCACTACACTACAGCTACATGATATAGGCTTCAGTTCTACCTTTCCCTTTATACTGTTTTACATTGTGTTTAGATATCTCTAACAAAAGACTGAAAGTTCAGCACAAAGTGACAATTCTACCCAAGACAACAAAAAGATTGTGACAGGCCTGCCGCCGCGCTCCTAAATAAGATAAGATCTTTTCGTTGACTTACTTAACATCAGACACAATTTGTTAGAATTATATACATGCATTCAGAATTATGGCACTAACCATCCTAATATTGTCGTCCTTTTATCTGACAATTCTATTCAAGAAAACAGAAAGATTGTGAAAAGCATGCCAACACACCCCTAATTAAGATAGGATCTTTTTGTTGATTTAATTTGCACATCATTAACAATTTGCTACAGCTATATACGTACATTCAGGATTTTGCCGTTAACCATTGTAGTATTGTCGTCCTTTCATATCTTAATATTTTTATGCCTAATTTCAATAATAAATGGAGATTACCATTTTGTGTTAGCTAAAAGCAGGTAGCGTTATGTATCTGAGAGCAGTACATATGAACTGACCGAGAATCATGCAAGCGAGATTAATGCTGCCATTCTGACAAGCCAAAGTCATGAGGAAGGTTAGTAGCACAGGAATGCACATGCTATGACACCTATTATTTATCTATCTATTTCGTGATTTAATGTCACAGAGGTGTACGGTGTACCTGCATGTGAATGCATTGATATATCAAATTTATTATTTTGAAATACGCCACTGTTTGGTTCAATGAAAGAAATTGAGATTGACAAGTGCACATACTAATTTAGTAGGATGCGCAGAAATGTGATGTATTTATTCTCATTTTATACCTCAAAGTAAATCAATACTGAATTTTTTCTGAAGGATACATAGAGGTGCAGTTGGTGATCATGTGTTGCCGGCGATAAAAACCACTTTCAAACATGCATCAAAGTAGTTACCTTAGGGTATTTCTTTAAAATATTTTTGAGACGTGTCAGTGAAAAAATCTACATGTCTTTGTGTGTGGAGTTTTTAGGATATATGGTTCAGATTTGCGGTTGAGATTTAAAATTTGCACCTCAATGATGCATCATGTGTGTGCTTTGTTACTTTTTTGCCTCTCATTTCGTACAGTAAAAACAGAATGCTAGTTTGTCTTTTGTTATAGGATCTTACAGACCGCTAGCATGCTTGTTCTAGAATATTACTTTATTGAAGGTCCTTGATCCATATATTTCGCACATATGGCAGATCCAAAGCTCCTGCCCTGCTGAAGATGTTGATTTGGACACAAAAACAGCTGAATGAAAAGGCAGTATATCCACAAATCAATAACTTCTCCATCGCCTTTGGAAGATCCGGCAATATCGGTATTGCCTGCACTGAGGTGTTGACCACGAGCATAGGTGTCATGTCTGCATGTACACATTCAATGTCTTGGATGCGTTAGTTGTTCATCACCTGCAATTCTTGAACACACTTCTTTATTCGGTGTTCGAGCCCAATGCAAAAAAAACAACTGACATCCGAAAATTTCGTTATCATGCTGTATATGATGTAGAGTAGTTTTTCATTGCATTTTTATTAGTGAAAAATGCTAGATTTGGATTTCATTGAATAGCCTTTTTGGTCGAACTTATGACACCTATGTTACATAGAAGGTTTGCAGTAAAATTTTAGATCTTAAACTGGTGTGCCTTCTACTTGCAAAATTCTAGGTTGAATATGATGCAGCTATGGAAAGCGACATAACAAGTTTGTCTTGCCTATTTGTATACAGAAGAATGTTAGAATTGCACATCAAGAATAGAGAAGCAAATTGTTGAGCTACAAACACGTTGTAAATAACGGCGCGGCATGACGCGTACTTTCAACCTAGTGTGTACGTACGGTTATGAGGTTGTCAATTTGCTAAGGATGTAGGAAAGCGCGCACGTGACCACAGGCTAATACGCACCGTGGATCGTGAAATCGAGCAATCGAGACGAATGAAAACACCACCCACGCGCGCGCGCCCAAGTATTCATTTTGCGGGCGAAAGCGGCTTGACCTTCGTCACGAAATAACCAATGACCCTTTTGTACTAGTACTTTTGAGTTGAGATTTGAGACTAGTTGAGAGCTCTACGCTACTCCGGCGCTCCATGGAGATCGCCGGCTTCGCTACTGGTGCGGCAGGAGGCGCGGCACGTCCTCTCATGATTGAGTGCTCCATCCTCTAGGCGGCGGTGGGAGGCGCTGGGGCCGCGGCTCGCCTCTCTCCATGGCTCGCAGTCCCCGCCACGTCCACTCGGCGCGCCCACGCGCCTCCGCTCCAAGGTGCGGAGAAACCAAACCGCTCCTCTCTTATGGTCTCGCCTCGTTGAGGATAAGAAACCTTCATGATCCCTCCATTTGCTTGTTTGCAGCGACGCCTACTGGGACTAGTCGTGGTGGCAGGGCGGTTGCCTCATCCTGGACGACGACGGTCGGAAGAACCTCCCGGACCTGCGACTTTGGCGAAGGCCGCCGCACCGTGGGTTTCGTTTTAGCCAGACCGCTCCACGACCTGCCCTCTGTTGGAAATTAATCTAGACTTGCTAAGTAATAGGGCGTTAGGATCCTGATACAATCAACATCGGATCAAATCAGTTTGTTTCCTTTGTTAGGCTTTTCATGTTTAGTTTTTGGCTTGGTTAGCAAGTTGATTAGGTGGTCTTTAAAAGGACGTGTAATCAGATGTGTTTGATAACAGAATATAGAAAACAAAACGCTTTGGCTAGGCAGGTTGCAGCCGAGCACCAAAGTTCTTGTGTGTGCATATTTTTTTTCTCTTCCACTGTGATTCTTGTGTGTGCGCGTGTGTGAAACACTAGAAAGAGAACCGATGAGTGAGTTCTCTCCGGGAGCTGGGCCAACACGCTCATACGCACCACCGCATGCTCAAGCCCAAGCTAATGAAGCTCAAGGCGACGACAAGAAGGACGCTAAGTTGAAGGGAAGAAGTCCGACCACGAGGAGGAGGCGGACAAGTAAAAAGGAGCCGGCATGCTCGACAAGATCCATATCTTCCTCGAGGGTCACCCTAGGCTGATTTATTCCTTCAGGTTACTGGCACCAGTCACTTGCATCGCGGTGTTCTACATGTCAGCCAAGGATGATCCCCAGGCCACCCTTGTGGTCGCAGGAGCGATCAAAGCATCGAAAATGTACAAGTCCGCTCTAGATATCCTCAATCTGCTGGGGAAGATGTTTTTCCCTGGTCTCCCATGGTAATTTCCCTATATTTGATGTTTAGAACAGACGCTAGAGCTTAATTTGGTTGACATTTCTATGTGTTTTGATGATGCTTTAGGGGTCTATCTCTGAAATTGTTGACTTCAATTGCATTTGGTGGTTTACAATATGCATGTCTCTGTTAGGGTGTTTGTTTGATTGGTTTATCCCTGGCTGCAAACTCACAGGACACAACGCTCTTCGTTGGGGCCTTTCTTCATTTCAATGTTATATTCTTGCATTGCATGATTGCATCAAGTCCTGATTTAGGCAAGTTTCTAATACATGTTAGTTATGTTCAAAAGCATAGAAGAGACATTTGGAATGGGTGGAACAAAGAAGCGTTTCCACATCATTGTTGTTTGGTTTTCCACCTAATTCTTATGCCAAAACCACCACAATTGTGTTTAGTTCATTACCCCAATTAACTTGCTGTCAAATAAGGAACTAGATAAGACGGCTCAATGTTCTGTAGAGTTGATGAAATAACCATTCCGAAATCTGTGTGGCTTGCTGGTAGAGTTCGGGGCAATAAGCAAGCGCCATGGTTAATTTTAGAATGTGAGGAGAGTAGGAAGCTTATGTGTGAGCTTATTTCATTGAAGTCAAGTTATAATGAGCTGACAGGAGGATCCATTCTTTGGGTTTACTTGGACATCACTAAGTCTTGTCTGACTAAATAACCATATGACAAAGTCGTTGCCCACCGTGAAACAAGATGTGTAATAGGGCTATGTGTTTTTTTCTAGAGCTGCTTGGGGACAAGCTGTTTTTCATGAAGGTAAGAATCGATGGGCATGCAATTACTAAAGTAGGTGAGCTGGCATGTGTGTGGGTTTACTTGAATCTCAGTGTAGTGGGTCATAGGCTTCCAGTGTCACAAGGGGTGTTTTAAGTAGAATCACTATATGCATTGGAAACTTACCCGATTTAATGGAATCTGAGTTCTATCCTCTATTTAGTTTTCTTTTGCTTAAATTGGGACATAACAGTAAGACTCATGCATACTTGCATGAGAATGCAGCTACTTCTAACACATTAATCAGCTGGGAATCTATGGTGTATTAGTATTTAGATTTTGTTGTATCCAATGCAGTTAAAGGAAGAAAGGTTCAGGTGAAGAAGATTTTAGTGCCTGATAATTTCATTTCTTATTGCCTTGTGGATGCAGAGAATATAGTTTGTCGACATCATCAATACCAAAAGTTTTGTTTCCCAATTTGCAAGTCCTTGGTTACATTGTTTATAGTCTATCGATCTACTTCGAGAAATTTTTTGTTGAGCACTTGTAAATAATTTCTCTTAGACATGCTTGGCGTTTCCTGCTATGATCTTAGGAAGCTTAACAGGTTTGCTGAGCCATTTTAATTGGAGTAGCCATTTGAATTGGCTACTTCTTAGATTGGGAAACGCTAAGTATATCTAAGAGAAATTATTTACAAGTGCTCAACAAAAATTCTCGAAGTAGATCGCTAGACTGTAAACAATGTAACTAGGGACTCTTGCAAATTGGGAAACAAAACTGTTGGTATTGATGATGTCGACAAACTATAGTCTCTGCATCATCTACATCCACAAGATAGTAAGAAATAAAACTCTCAGGCACTGAAATTTTCTTCACCTGGACCTTTCTTCTTTTATTTGCATTGGATACAACAATGTCTTAATACTAATACACCACAAATTCCTAGCTGATTAATGTGTTATAAGTAGCTGCATTTTCTCATGCAAGTATTCATGAGCCTTACTGTTATGTCTCAATTTAGGCAAAAGAAAACTAAATAGAGGATAGAACTCGATTCCATTAAATCAGATGTTTCCAATGCATATAGTGATTCTACTCGTAGCACCCCTTCTTACACTGGAAGCCTATGACCCACTACACTGAGATTCAAGAAAACCCATACACATGCCAGCTCTTCTACTTAAGTAATTGCATGGCCATCAATTCTTACCTCCATGAAAAGCAACTTGTCCCCAAGCTGCTCTAGAAGAAAAACACTAACCCTCTTGTGGAACCATAGGAGCTATTACACATCATCTTGTTTCATGGTGGGTAACAACCTTGTCATATGGATTTTTAGCCAGACAAGACTTAGTGATGTCCAAGTAAACCCAAAGAATGGATCCATGTGTCAGCTCATTATAACTTGACTTCAATGAAATAAACTCGCGCATAAGTTTACTACTCTCCTCATATATATTCTTCAGAAATAGCGTTCTAAAATTAACCATGGCGCTTGCTTATTGCCCCGGACTCTACCAGCAAACCACACATACTTCAGAATGGTTATTTCATCAACTCTGCAGAACATTGAGCCGTCATATCTAGTTCCTTACTTGACACCAGGGTAATGAACTAAACACAATTGTGGTGGTTTTGGCGTAAGAACTAGGTGGAAAACCAAACAACAATGATGTGTAAACGCTTTTTTGTTCCACCCATTCCAAATGCCTCTTCTATGCTTTTGAACAGAACTATCATCTATTAGAAACTTGCCTAAATCGGGACTTGATGCAATCATGCAATGCAAGAACATAACATTGAAATAAAGAAAGTCCCCAACGAAAACCGCTACATCCTGTGAGTTTGTAGCTAGGGATAAGCCAATCAAACAAACACCCTAATAGAGGCATGCATATTGTAAACCACCAAATGCAATTGAAGTTAGCAATTTCAGCTACAGACCCCTAAAGCATCATCAAAATACATAGCGTCTGTTCTAAACGTCAAATATAGGAAAATTACCATGGGAGACCAGGGAAAAACATCTTCCCCAACAGATTGAGGATATCTAGAGTCGACTTGTACATTTTCGATGCCTTGATGATCTTTGCGACCACAAGGTGGCACGGGATCATCCTTGGCTTACATGTAGGACACTGCGATGCAAGTGACCAGTGCCAGTAGTAGCCTGAAGGAATAAATCAGTCTAGGGTGAGCCTCAAGGAAGATATGGATCTTGTCGAGCATGCTCGAATCATTTTTACTTGCCCGCCTCCTCGTGGTCGGACTTCTTGCCTTCAACTTAGCGTCCTTTTCGTCTTCGCCTTGAGCTTCACTAGCTTGAGCTTGCAGTGGTGTGTACAAGGGCAGGTCGTGGAGTGGTCCAGCCGAAACGAAACCCATGGTGCGGCGGCCTCCGCCGAAGTCGCAGGTCCGGGAGGCTCTTCCGGCTGCCGTCATCCAGGATGAGGCAACCGCCCTACCACCACGACCAGTCCCAGTAGGCGTCGCTGCAAACAGGCAAATGGAGGGATCACGAAGGTTTCTCATCCTTGGCGAGGCGAGGCCATAAGAGAGGAGCGGTTAGGTTTCTTCGCACCTTGGAGCGAAGGCACTATGGCATGCCCGAGGTGGCCACAATGGGGTCCTGGCAGAGCCATGGAGAGGGGCCGGGCCGCGGACCCAGCGCCTTCCACCGCCGCCTAGAGGACGAAGATATCATGAGCGGACGCGTCGCGCCTCCTGCGGCGCCGGTCGTGAAGCCGGCGATCTCCATGGAGCGGCGGAGTAGCGGGGAGCTCTCAACTAGTATCAACTCAAAAGTACTAGTACAAGAGGGTCGTTGGTTATTTTGTGACGAAGGGTCAAGCCGCTTTCTCCTCGCAGAATGAATACTTGGGCAGTGCGGCACGTGGGTGGCGTTTCCATTCGTCTCGATTGTTTGATTTCGTGATCCACAGTGCGTATCAGCTTGTGGTCACGTGTGCGCTTTCCCTCATCCTTTGCAAATTGACAACCTCATAACCGTAAGTACACACTAGGTTGAAAGCACGATCATTCGCGCCGTTATTTACAACATGATTGTAGCTAAAAATTTACTTCTCTATTCCTGATATGCAATTCTTGACATAAATGCAGTTATTCTAGCTCAACATTTGCTTCTCTATTTTTGATGTGTAATTCTAACATTCTTCTATATACAAATAGGCAAGATGAATCTGCTACGTTGCTTTGCATAACTGCATCATATTCAAACCAGAATTTTGCAAGTAGAAGGCGCACCAGTTCAAGATCTAAAATTTTACTGCAAACCTTTTGTGTAACATATGTGTCATAAGTTCGACCAAAAAAGCTATTCAATGAAAGTCAAATCTAGCATTTTTCACTAATAAAAATGTGATGAAAAACTCCTCTACATCATATACAACACGACAACGAAATTTTCGGATGTCGGATTTTTTTGCATTGGGCTTAAACACCGAATAAAGAAGTGTGTTCGAGACTGCAGGTGTGAACAACTAACGCATCTGAGACATTGAATATGGACAGTAGCTGATATTGCTGGATCTTCCCGTGTGGCAGTGGAGAAGTTATTGATTTGTAGATATACTGCCTTTACGTCCAGTTGTTTTTGTGTCCAAATCAACATCTTCAGCGGGGCAGGGAGCTTTGAATCTGCCATATGTGAGAAACATATGGATCAAGGACCTTCAATAAAGTTATATTCTAGAACAAGCATGCTAGCGGTCTGTAAGATTCTAGAATAAAGTTATATTTGAAACACACGAGCTCTATATCTTTGTTAGCCCTTCCTGTCTTTTCTTTGTACCACCAATTTTCCTATGCTGACGAGTTTTTTTTTTTCCAAAGTGAATCTAAAAGAAATTCAAATGTTCTGGATGTTGGTGAATCTTCCGGGGAAAATCGTGCATGGCAGCAGACCAATGTCCTGTGTAACACTTTTCACATAAAAAAAAATGTACAGAATTCTTTGATGAATAACCAAAAAAGTAAAAGAACATGTCCCGTTTGTATAACTAACCCAATTGACCTTATTAATTTCTGTGCTCTATCGGTCGATCCCAAAATGGCATTTTTCATATTTCTCCCCGCAAAAAGACCATAACCTACTCTGTCATAAAATTTAGCAAAACTATCTTGCCAACATTAAAAAAAGAGAGAGAGGAAGACTTGATCATAAAAAAGTAAAAAACTCGGAAGGTGCTGCATGGATGACACTGCAAATTAAACAAATTGACGAGAGGGCCTCCCGTTTGTGTTGGTACTCGGTAGGACATGCATGATCGAGACGAAAGCGCAGGGAAGAGGCTGACGGAGAGCCAACCCAGAAGGCAAGGCCTGCGCCGGCGCCGCCACCATCACGTACGTGCGCGCGAGCGAACGTGTGCGCGTGGCCATGGAGGATCGATGGATGCATCGCAGAGAGAAGAAGTGGAGGATCACGCACGCATATACACGTTCGTAAAATCGTAACTTACGAGGTGCACCATATAGCGGGGAGGGATGATGTTTAGTTTCTCCCTGCGTGTTTGGTTGGCCACGAAAATGGAGACTCGATCAGTCGATCGTCTGTTGGGCGTCGGTTCCGAGTTGGTGGAATTTATTCTGATCGATGCACCACGCTCAAACTTTGTCTTAGACTGTAAGAAACAGTTGAGAAGTTGCTCTGGTCTCGCTCCCACGTGACGTACAGCACACCGATCGAGATCAACTCGTCGCTGCCATTGCGCCGCACGCAACAGCACCCCGCGCCCGCTTGGCCCACACATGCCCAGTGCGTGCACGTCCGTCTTGAGCGAGCATCTGGGGCCTTAGCATTGGAGGGAAGCTGCTGCATGCCTAGGTGCTCCGGAGGGCTTGCATGACCGAGACGAAGGCCAATTCTAGCTATTTTCAAAACCCGTACCGGGCGGAAGCCCGATGCTGTGCGGTGTCAAACCTGCATGCCAACAATTGCGCGTGCTCTCTTCACCTATGTACATTTTTTCTCTCGAAAAAACACTGCACCTATGCAAATTTTGTTCTGATACAGTACGGGTTTTGCTATCGATCTGTCAATCAGTTACTCTTCGGGCCATCGGAGCGATCACGCCCGAGATTCATACTATGATTTATGAGTGATGATAGGATCATCTGTACAGAACGTACACATCACAAAAAAAAAAGGCCGGGCCAGGCATCGGCTATTCGGCTGATTTCTGAAGCGAGAGACTCGTCCGAATTTTCTCCAGGCCTTGCAACTCAGGCCCGTGCACGGCCTGGACACGCTGGACGCCATCACAGGTTTGAGTGCTCCCAGTCGTTGCCCGTGATGCCCAAAAGAACAGCCCACAAGATTAGGCCCAAAGATGGCAGCCAACAAAATTAGCCCGATAGATATACTACGAAGGAAGCGCGAAAGCAACCGCAGTTCGCGGTTCGCGCCGACTCTCCCGGTCCCCATCTCTCTCGTGCGATCTCCCACTTCCAGTTTCTGCATTTCTGTGTACTGTTTATCGCATAAACCACACTTTTTCCTTATGAGCTCTATATCTTCGTTAGCCCTTTAAGTCTTTCGTTTTGTACTACTTCTACCAACTTTCCCATGCTGATAAGATTTTTTTTTCTAAGTGAAATTTGTGGAAATTTGAGTGGTCTGGAATCTGGATGTTCACGAACTTTCGAGGCCTGTTTTGAAAAGGGGGATTTGGACCCCAAATTCTTAGGATTTAGTCTAAATTTGAACTAGATCCTAAAAAATTTTCTAAAGCATTCAATCGGAAAAAAAGGACTCCTAAAGCAAGCTCCCTCTTCAAAACAAGCTCTCGGGGGGAAATTATGCATGGTTTTTGAAGGAAGAGGTAGGAGAGCTACCATTTTGCATTGATAAAGTAGAAGAAAATAAAATAAAATGAAAAGATACACCCTGACAGGGAAAAAATTCCCAGCAGGAGAGAGCCCGCAACTGAGGCATACCTTGCAACACTCTATCAGTAGCACTAGAGTTAGAGATATGAGCTGGCAAACTCTAACCACGCCCTAACACCAACCAGCTATATCGCACACACAAGGGAAAGACAACACCTCCCATCCAACCCACAGGAGCTTCGAACTGGTTAAAGTCGGACAATGAAGAGGATTGCTCTAACACCGCCTTGAAAGAGAAGAATAGAAGCAGGTGTAGATTGGTCCACACGCTGACAGGGCCACCAGCGAGGAGCTTCAAATGAATTAGGTGAGGTTGCGGTTCTTCCTCTTGGCGATAACAGTGGATGATGCAGAACCGAAGGATAATAACTCCGGCTCCTCTCCCCCTCCACCTGCGCGGCTCATTCAAGGTGGGCTGGACCAACTGCTACGAAACAGGGACTCTAGGGCAGTCATCTTGCGCCTCGAGACGACACCTCAACGGCAACAACCCCCTACTCGGGCTCTTCCACCAGCAACAGTTCCCCACCCGGGCTCTTCCAATGGTCGGCCTGCTGCTCCTCAGGACAATGGCGTACATTCAGGGTGCCCCCCAACATAGCAGCATGGGAGGTCCTCCTCCTCCTCTCCTCTGCCTCACCCAAACCGACAAGCGCACAACGAAGATCCTGGGGGGGGGGGTGTTCTAGGGCCAGGGGTGAGGAGACTTCTCTGGTTGTGGCAGGGTGAACTGGATAAACTTGCTGATGGGCGTGCCCTAGCAGCCGGGCAGTGGTGAGCACGGGACAGCACGACGCAGCGACGGTTTCTCACGACGCCGACTCCACTTGTGATTGACAAACTCCCACGACACCGACACCAATCGAGCCCACGACCGCTACGGCAACGTCGGCCGACCGATGGTGGCATCAGCAGGGGGTGGACCTCTCCGGCGTGGAGCACCGAGGCCTACCCACCGTGTGCGAAGACGACAGCCCCAGAGATGCGGAGATGGTAGCTCCTGGTGCGACGGGGCACCTCCCGGCGTGTGTGAAGACGGTGACTCCCCGCACGATGAAACTCCTCGGCGTCGGCATCCCCGAGCTCGATGGCAGCATCAGCAGGGGGTGGACCTCTCCGGCGTGGAGCACTGAGGCCCACCCACCGCGTGCAAAGACGATGGCCTAGAGATGCGAGACGACAACACCTGCGCAGGGGTTCCTCTTAGCGCATGCGAAGACTACGCCCCGCACGATGAAACTCCTCGCCGCTGACACCCCAAGCCGCGTCCGGTGGTCGACGGCGGTGGTGGTCGCCTTGGTTGGCGTGTCAACCGATGATGGGGAGGCGTTGGCGGCCCAAGAGCTTCAACAACCAAGGGGCCAAATCTAGATCTGACCTTAGGGGGGCGCCAGCTACCCGTGAGCTCTGGCCAAAGGGGAAGGGCCACTCCGCAACTTCGAGGGACCACCGGAGGCTCACCACCATCGCAACGGCCACGGGCGGCGTCGCTGCCAAAAGCGCTCCCTCAGCGAGAGCATGAAGAGAGATGGGGTGGGGGGGGGGGTGGGGGGAGGAGGAGGGGGAGGAACGAGGAGAGGAGGCTCGAGAGGGGGGTGGGGGCCGCCGCTGGTGCCAGAGCAGTGGCTCTCAGCAGGGTCCTGTGCAGAGGTTGAGACAACAAAGGGTGATGTTATTCTGGAGATTGGGCCACTTTAGATGTTATCCTGTACAGATGATGGATAAATGAATGCATAGAAAGCGGTCAATCACGGACAGACATGGTTGAAGTTGCCCAGCAGTGGGCGGAACATGCACGTGTCGGCGACCGCGCTCGCTCGCTCATTGGAGCGCAGCGGCTGCAAGCACGCACGCGACACCAGATACCGACCGCTCCGTGCGCGACGGCGAGGAGACGACGTACGCGCGCGCGGTCGGGGGCCGGCGCAGGGAAGAGGATGACGCAGGAGCAGCGCGCGCCGTGCCAACGCGCACGACGCACGTGAGAGCCAACCCGGAAGACAAGGCCAAGGCCTCCCCCCGGCGGCGTCATAATGCGCGCGCGTGGGATCTCATCCTAGCTAGGATCGAGGATGAGAGAAGTGGGGATCACGTACTCACGTTCGTATATATGTCGTAGATCGTAACGCACGAGATGTACCACATATTTGGGATCGATATTCCTCTAGCTCTGCTTGTTTGCCCACGGAAGGGACTCGAGTGTTGGGCTCGTTCTGACCACGCTCAAATCTGCACTCACTGTAAAAGTTGTATACGTACGGTAGGGCGAGAGATTGCTGAGGTCTCGCTCCCACGTGATCGCGTAAGAAGGCGCACCGATCGGCTCGTCCCCTGTCGCTGCCGTTGCGTAATATGTAAGAGCATGTACAATGCGAGATATTTATAAACGAGTATTTAAAAAAATATATGTAGTCACGTCATCAAGTACTTATGTAAAAGTTGTTTCCTCCAATGCAATCATCTGTTTTGTAGGTGTTTAGATGATTGTATTATCTATTAATTATCTATAGTTATATACATAAGCATCTCTTAAGCACTGGTGTCTAATCAAGCATCGATGCTACAACATAAGCACATCATCTATCATACGTGGAAAGAAAAATCAGTTTTTCTTTGTTAAACACCTCTCTAAGCACCTGCATTGTACATGCTCTAATAGCACCCAACGCCCGTCTAGTCCCCCCGCTTGGCCCACCGGCGGTTCAGTGCGTGCTTGTCCGACTTGAGCGATCATCCGGGCAAGCTAGTTTCTTTTCAGAGAGAATGCTGACAATTTATTGATTACAAAATATCGTTATAAAAAATCTTTCGGATATACTTCGATACACCATTGCGAATAAAAGAGCTAACATGGTACTCACAAGATCTAGCTAAAGTATGTACCGTCACATTCACCACACAACTAACATGATGAAAAACAACCGAGAAAAAACCCTCTGCCATAGACTTGATATCAGAGATAACCGCACAAACAAAGGACCGATCCTGTATCGATAAATTCAATCGTTGCACCACAAACAAGCAGTCGGAAGCAAGGATGACATTTTGATACCATTTATCACGGGCAAGGGCTGTTGCACGATGAAACGCCAATGCTTCTGCTAACTCCGACGTAGTGATCCCATCAAGACGCTCGCTGCAGGCAGCAAAGCATTCACCAATGTGGTTTCGCAACTACCACGCCAACCCCATCGAGCGAGAATAAGCAAATAGTCTTTGCACCGATATTAATAAGGACCGTACCTGCTGGCGGCGGAGTTCATTTAGGGACTGAATGCAAGGACTCATGCCTATGACCTAAATCCGGATTGAAGATATGCAACACTATTAACTCAACATAAGCTTTAGCTTTTGTAGCCATCCTTTGAGGATGTAACAAACCTTCATCATTTCGTGCACCATTACGTGCCTCCCAAATATGCCACAGAGTAACAACAAGAACCGTTGCCTCGCGAGTCGAGGAACGTTCCAGGAAATCGAATAGCCATTGCTTAGCACAATTCAATGTCATGCGGCAAAGATGGAAGCCATACTCCTATTTCACTTCACGCCAAACTTCACTGCAAACAAGGCAAAGCTAGTTTCATGACAACTTAGGCCACATTTGTAACACATAAATTTTACACAAGTATAATAGGAACCATTTTGATTCCTACGTAAACCTTAAAAATTCGTGCATTCCAAACAGAGCCTTATATACCCCTTTTTGGAACGAGGTAAGTTCTCGATTCATGCGGAAATTAAATTATTTCCAATGAAATTCATGCATTCTAAATAGGGCCTTATTATTGTTATCCTTTGGAAGCACTAGTCCAACGGAGCCAATGTACCCTCTGCTGCTTATATGAAGTTTTGGCCCCAAACTTACACCCCAAAGTGAGGATTGAGCGTTAGCTTTAGTGGTGGAGACATGGGTGAATGTCCCACCTGCCTAGGCTCGATCTCTAGGATCGAACTCAGTGTGTCTCGCCCGGTTAAATTTAGGATAGGGTACACACGCGTGTGTTGAGAGTGTATGCAACGCGAGGCCCATGCACCTCCGTAGTTCACTGGCGAGGGTATTGGATGCACACATGTATATGTGCGTGTGCGTAGGCGTAAGTTGTGGAGTGTGTAGGTGTGTGCCGTGTATCTTTTAAAAAGTTAAATTTCCAAAACCCCAGGTACCGGAGCACGTAACAATCCAAACATGTTTACTCAAAGTTCTATGTGGTTACAAATCCCCCAACAACCGATTTACTTTGAAGCTCCTGTTTGTCTTCCACTGAGGGGATCGCGTACTAGTCCATCCAATCCGTGATAAATTTAGCCTGAGACCACATAGAACTTATGGATGGTTTTTTTACGAACTTTTAGATAAACATGAGTTTTTGACAAACCCCACCCTCACCCCTCCCCGTTTACAGGTCGGTTTTTGCAACAAAAAAAAACTCCTTGTTTACAGGTCGGTTTTTGAAAAAAAAAACTCCTTTTTCTGTATAATTAAAGTCCTGTCCCCAAAATTCATATTTGTTGTGACCACCCAAAAGTAGGGATTTATTCCAGACTGTTCACTTTGCTCTCCCTCTAGCTCCTCCTCCCTCGAGTCGACCACCGCGGGTGATGGCGATGGCCGCCAGCTTCGTCCCCGGCGATCTGGTCGTGGTTTCGAGGGGAGACGGACTGCACTCGTCCACTGGAGCAGCCCTCGCCCATCTCCACCGTCTCGTGGCCTCCTACGCCGCCCCGCCTCGCCGTGCTCCCCTCGCTCTCGCTTCCCCCAGGAGAGGTATGTGCACAGCCAGGGAAATACTTCTCGAATCCCCCGGCATGTACTTTTCTCACCGTCTCTAACCCTAAATTTGCGTATGTGCAGCAGCGATTCGGCCTCGAGTTCGTCGTCCTCCTCGGTGCGAGCCGCCTACCGCTTCTGGTAATCCACACCATTCCCCACACCTAATTGTCACATGTACTGTTGTGAACTTTTGTTGGCTAATGAGCAATCTCTTGTCCATTAATCCTGGCTGCAGTTGTGTATTAGGGAATAAGTGTTGCAACGTTTGCAGTTCTGTTTTTGCCTGACTAGAAAGTGTTTGTTTGAGGTGCATTTGCCAAGCAGTACTACCATTGTGTCGAGACTGCTACAATGCAATCTTTGTTGTCAGCAAAGGTGAATAGGGCAGATGTGTGTATAAGCAACCCGTTGGTGTGCATTTGTCAAACCAGAAGGTGGTGGTTGTACCAGATCATATGTTCACTATTGTAGTTGAAGATCATTAATAGGATCATTTCTGGGATAGTTTTCCAAGTTGGAGTGCCCGTTGCCGTGGAGTGCTGCCACATGCTATACATCATTAACAGCATGTAGTTATGGCACAGCCATTTGAAGCATGGTTCACTTTCTCGCAAGAGCATTTTCCCAACTATCTTCTATTTGCAAGCTTTTGTTTTGTAGTTTGATTTTGTATTCCCAAGCCACCTTGATCCTTTGGCAGTGTTACGTGATCTCAAGCTACAAGCCATTTTCCTACCTATCTGTCTCCTTTCCAAAGGAATGCTCATCTAGTTTTATCTATCGCATTGATGCTTTGCTCGGACCATTTGATGCAGCTCATGTTGTATGTCGCTATTGTGAAAAGAACAACACTCATTGCCAATCTGCCATTCCAAGATAGTAAACCACTAAACCAGGCATCCACCCAAATATTCTTCTCTCTTTGGTTTTTTCTGAGAATTGTTTTGATTTTTTTCTGTTGGGATATGTATAATCAATTGTCAAAGATTTGTATGGTTTAATTTACGCATGAGAAAGTAGTGGAAGTGTTGTCAATGTTAGAAGGATCACCATTTATCACTATTTCCTTTTTCTGAGCAATCCGTTCTGTGTCTTTCATTTGTTGCACTTCATTTTCTGTTCTCTTTCATTTGTTGTCTCTTCTCTGTCTCTTCCGCTCCCCTTCTCTACTCTTCAGACGGTCGGGCGAGCCGAGCAGCAGCGACTGCCTGCGCGGCCCGAGCGACGGCGCTGGTCGGCGGTGATGTGAAGAGGAGTTGGACGACGATGAAAAACAACAGCAGCGGTTGAGGTGAGGATTAAGGTTAGGATTTGGTGGTGGATGAGAACAAGGATGGCGGGGATGGCTCTGATACCATGTAGAAGTTTTTAGGAATAATTGTGTGTTGTCCCGCAGGACTCCCACACCCTTTATTTACAGTACAATGTTCGAATCCGACTCTAACACAACTTTTTATTAGATCCTAGTACAAATTCACCAACACAACTAAATGCTCAGTTCATCGCAAGTCTTAATACCAGTTGATTGAAAACTGTAATGGCTGAGGAGATCTTTTCATGCTTCTTGAAGCAAAACAATATATTAGTCAAAGAAGAAGATAACGTTCACGATGCATAGCAATATATGTGACAAAATCATGGTTCCTCCTTAGGGAAAAGTACACAAATACTTGAACAATGCAAGCAAATCGAAAATATCTTTAAAAAGTGCAGGTCGAATGCATGCACGGTGACAAAACGAAGGATTGCCTGCAATGTTGAAACTAGACAAAGTATTGAATGGTGAAAACTACCACTATCTACTCAACAGTCAGGGCCATATACTCCATTTCTGTTGAACCGGTGGGAACATTCACTGTGTACTTCCAGAAACAGATTCGGTAAGGTGATTAGTATTTGTGCTATGTGCTATTCATACTCTTCACGTTGTGTATACTTCTCCTCTTGATAGCATTTGACAGCTACCTACAACGTTTGAACCAGCTTTATATCAGCAAATATTTGGCAAAAGCACAATTCATGAATTCTAAGAACAGCTAGTTGTTGGAAATATAGAAACAATGTTCTATAAGTATTTTTTTTCAGGGTAATGGATCAACAGAAACATTTCAAAGTATGAAGCTTTCATCTAGCAGAGTTGACAACCTTTACCATTCCCTTGGAACCATAGAGACAATGAGCGCAATGACCATGACTGCAAATTCCAACGTAGGCTTGTAGGCCTTGTTCGATTTGTTCAGTACATCAACAATGAACAAAGCATGTGGATTCCCTTTGTTTGCATAGTAACCTAGAGCTGTGCATCCTGCAAGCAGTATCAATGTTGAAGCAGCCCTCCAAGATAGATGCTTTAACACATACTTTTGTGCTGCTCAACCTTTTGCCAGAAGCTTACGGGCTCCAATGGTGACTCTGGTTTTGAGAATGGAAGTAGTGGAATTGTTGTCAATGTCAGAAGGATCACCATTTATCACTATTTCCTTTTTCTGAGCAACCCGTTCCGTGTCTTTCATTTGTTGCACTTCATTTTCTATTCTCTTTCATTTGTTGCACTTCATTTATTGTATAGTTGTACTATCTATCGATTAATTTACTACTTAATCTGATTGGATACTTCCATTCTCAAAACCAGAGTCACCATTGGAGCCCGTAAGCTTCTGGCAAAAGGTTGAGCAGCACAAAAGTATGTGTTAAAGTATCTATCTTGGAGGGCTGCTTCAACACTGATACTGCTTGCAGGATGCACAGCTCTAGGTTACTATGAAAACAAAGGGAATCCACATGCTTTGTTCATTGTTGATGTACTGGACAAATCGAACAAGGCCTAGAAGCCTATGTTGGAATTTGCAGTCATGGTCATAGCGCTCATTGTCTCTATAGTCCCAAGGAAATGGTAAAGGTTGTTAACTTTGCTAGATGAAAGCTCTATACTTTCACATTTTCTGCTGGTCCATTACCCAAACAAAAAAAATACTTATAGAACGTTGTTTCTATATTTCCAGCAACTAGCTGTTCTGAGAATTCATGAATTATGCTTTTGCCAAATATTTACTAATATAAAGTTGGTTCAAACATTGCAGGTAGCTGTCAAATGCTATCAAGAGGAGAAGTATACACAACATGAAGAGTATGAATAGCACAGATACTAATCGCCTTACCGAATTTGTTTCTGGAAGTACATAGTGAATGTTCCCACCGGTTCAGCAGAAATGGAGTATACGGCCCTGACTGTTGAGTAGATAGTGGTAGTTTTCACCGTTCAATACTTTGTCTAGTTTCAACATTGCAGGCAATCCTTCGTTTTGTTACTGTGCATGCATTCGACCTGCACCTTTTCAAGATATTTTCGATTTGCTTGCATTGTTCAAGTATTTGTGTACTTTTCCCTGAGGTGGAAACATGATTTTGCCACATATATTGCTATGCATCGTGAACGCTATCTTCTTCTTTGACTGATATATTGTTTTGCTTCAAGAAGCGTGAAAAGATCTCCCTAGCCATTATGGTTTTCAATCAACTGGTATTAAGACTTGCGATGAACTGAGCATTTAGTTGTGTTGGTGAGTTAGTACTAGGATCTAATAAATAGTTGTGTTAGAGTCGGATTCGAACTTTGTACTATAAATAAAGGGTGTGGGAGTCCTGCGGGACAACACACAATTATTCCTAAAAACTTCTACATGGTATCAGAGCCATCCCCGCCATCTCTGTTCTCATCCACCACCAAATCCTAACCTTAATCCTCACTTATCTCAGCCGCTGCTGTTGTTGTTCATCGTCGTCCAACTCCTCTTCACATCACCGCCGCGCGGGTAGTCACTGCTGCTCGGCTCGCCCGACTGTTGAAGAGCATAGAAGGGGAGCGGAAGAGACGGAGTTGTTCCTCTCCTCTGTAGATCTGGCCGAGTTTTTCACGGTGGAAAAAGAAGGGGAGCAGAGGAAGAAAGAATCAATCGGGATCTGGCGCAAGGTAGAAGAAAGGGAGCAGTGGGATCTGACCGAATTGTTCACGGTGGGAGAATGCAAAAGGGAGAAGAGGAAGAAAGAAGCGAAAGAAGAAGCCTTCGACAAGGAAGAAAAAAAGGGGAACAGTGGAGTAGTGCTATTTGCATACTGTTGCTAACACATGCATGCAATTGTGGAGGGAGTGCTAGAGGCAGCGCAAAATGTTGATGCGTGAAGGATTGTCGTGATCGTGGGAGATACGTGCGGGTAATTTTGTGGTGAGTAGCATTGCTCCAGTTCGAGAAAGATGACTTTTGAGGAGATTGAGGCTGCGAGGAAGGCGGAGGAAGAAGCCGCGATGAAGGCGGCAGAAGAGAAGAGGAAACTAGAGCTAATATCGGAAAGCCTATAGTACAGTATGGCTTTGAGCATGACATTGCATATTTCATCTCATACACCTGCATACAAAGCATTCATTATATCTCTTCAGACAGTGCCTATTCTAAAGGATTGACGAGCTACTAAGCATGATCCTAAGTGAAAGGATGCTATTAAGGAGGAGCTTAATGCACTTTAGAACAACAAGACATGAGATCTTGTTCCACTTCCAGCAGGAAAGAGGGTAGTAAGATGCAAATGAGTGTTTATGATTAAGCAAACTCCTGAAAGCAAGATAGAGAGATACAGGACACGATCGGTTGCAAAAGGTTATAATCAAACATATGAGATAGACTATGATAAGACATTTGCACTAGCGGCGAAGATGAGCACGATAAGAATGTCGATCTCCTGTGCAACTAACTTTGGATGACCTCTACATTAGTTGGATGTGAATAATGCTTTTCTACATGGTGATTTACAGAGGACGTATACATGGAGATTCCTCTAGGCTTTGAAAACAACAACTTAATGGAAAGATGTGTAAACTCAAGAAGTCTTTATACGATCTAAAGCAGTCTCCAAGGGCGTGGTTTGATAGATTCAGACATGCAATCTGTAATATAGGCTATTCTCAGTGCAATAGAGATCATACTGTGTTTTATAAGTATAGAGGATCACATATCATCATATTGGCAATCTATGTTGATGACATTGTAATTACTGGAGATGATACTGAGAAAATCAAGTCCTTGAATAAAAGACTGGAGAGACATTTGAGGCGAAAGATCTTGGAACTTTTTGATACATTCTTGGGATTAAGATTGCCCGTTCTTCGAAGTGTATAGTTCTCTTCCAGAGAAAGTATGTTCTTGATCTGCTCGCAGAAATAGGTATGCTTCGGTGTCGCTCTATTGCTTCACTTATTGATATAATCATAAGCTACGTGCTGAGTCGGGAGATCCAGCTGACAATGAAGCTTACCAAAGGCTTGTTGGGCGTCTCATCTATTTGTGTCATACAAGACCTGATATTTCGTATGCAGTTAGTGTGGTTAGTCGAAATGTGCATGATCTCAGAACAAGACACATGGATGATGTCTATCGAATTCTGCGATATTTGAAGAGTAGCACTGAGAAAGGTCTTTGGTTCAGGAAGAATCAACACCTGAATGTGGAAGAGTATTGCGATGCCGATTGGGCAAGCAGTGTGGATGACAGGAGGTTTACCTCTAGATATTGTACCTTTGTGGGCGGTAACCTTGTATCATGGAGGAGCAAGAAGCAGGAGGTTATGGCTTGGTCTACTGCAGAGGCAGAGTATAGAGTAATGGCGTTGAGTGTGAGCGAAATGATATGGATGAAGAGTTTATTGTCCGAGCTTCGGATATGAAGGAATAATCTCTTGATGTTGCATTACGACAATAAATTTGCAATCAACATTGCTAACAGTTTAATACAACATAATCATACCAAGCACGTTGACATTGATAGGTTCTTCGTCAAAGAAAGACTTGATGGCGCGATGCTGAAGTTATAGTATGTCAAGTCTGGTGAACAATTGACTAACTGTTTCACTAAATGATTAGATCTTATCAAGGGTGCTACAATATATAACAAGATGAGCATGATTGATATCTTCGGCTCATCTTGAGGGGGGGTGCTGGTGAGTTAGTATTATGACCTGATAAAGAGTTGTGTTAGAGTCGGATTCGATCTTTGAACTATAAATAAAAAGTGTTGGAGTCCTGTGAGATAACACACAATTATTCCCATAAACTTGTACAAGCAGGCAGCGAGGGAAGAAACGAGGCGTGGGAGGCATTGAAGGTCATGATTGCCGACGTGTTCCGGCCCCTACTGAGTAACCTCGCCGACATCCGATACCTTCGCACTATGACCTAGAGGATTACCATGTGGCATGCGCTTTGGTATGTTTCATGAGTTACCTAACATCCTAGGATGCACGGATACGTGATACCGGTACGTCGGTGCGGGTACGCCGGTATGGCGATTCGGCATTTTCCAAAAAAAACTCCGGTACGTCGGTACAACAGTATATATATATATATATATATATAAAATAAAATTAATAAAAATATATAATATAAAAGATAACTCATAAACTCATAAGACGTACATAGATAGAGCATTGTGGGAATATCCATTTGTTGTAGCTGGTTTAAATATTACATTCATGCTCATTCAGATGCTTGGTCTTCAAGCAGGTTTGTTCATTGGACTTTTCAATGTTTCTTCAGTTAAGCCAAGGTCGTTGATTGGAGTGGTGTTCCTAAATCTACTTTTAGGTACAGTCAGTATTTCACTGTTACTTTTGTGCAGGCTTGAAATCTTACAGAATTGCTATATATATGGCACTATAGGTGCGATGAACACATCAGCTTAATGAGCGTTGCTTCTACTCTCTAAAGTACCTGTTAGATGATTAACACATCAGCTTAGTGAGGGCTGCTCCTACTCTTTAAAGTGCCTCTAGATACTAACATCTAACCGTTGTTTTTTGTTCAGAAAATGATCGAGCTTTTGACATTCTTTACTGCATATTCACTCACAGCATCTTCATCTTCATGGGGCTTCTTGGGCTGGGTTGGGCTTCCTGTTCATTTTTTTGGGCCGTACCAGCACCTGAGCCGTACCAAGCAGTACCTGTTTTTATTTTGCTTTGTTTTATTTTGTAAAAATACCGATACCTCCGGGTACCATACCCGAGCCGTACCGGTACCGGGAACTGCACCGGGTGCTGGTACGCGACCCTTGCGCTGTACCGGTGCATCACAGCTAACATCATTTCCATGGGTATCCACTGAATCTTACTCCACATGTATCCGCTGAATTTTATTGAAATTGCTAGGTGCTTTTCTTGGCTGCATCGGGTGTTACCAGCTGTGGAAGGTAGCTCCTTTTGTTTTCATTGATGTTGTTCTTGCCTACGCGTTCTACAAACATAGCGTTCTCTCTTCAGAGGTCCGCCGGCAGGGCAAATGCAACGATTTGTTTACCCGGCTAAAATTCGGCAAGGATCTATTGTTGCTCTGACAATGTCCTCAGTAGGTTTAGTATTGTTTTCCGAAAAAAAAAATGTATTTTACCAAGGTATACTATGCACAATTTGATTTCCAAAGAAGCGCAATAAAAAAAGCATAATAAAAAAATCATTGTTGTGTAATGTGTATCCCTTAGTCAGTTGATTTCAGGACCACGAAGGTCCGAAAATGACATGCCCTGCAAGACTTTTTCTTGTTACATGCTAGATAGCTGTGCTTGAGATGCTTGGCTGCAAGGGATTTTTCAACATTTAGCTTATGTCGATTCTTCAAGCAGTAATTAACGAAATGGCATGTCTGCAAGTCCTTTTCTTGTTATTTTCTAGATGTCCATTCAGTGAGTTTATCTACTACTTGGTGGCCATCTAAATATAAACCATTATGTTTCAACATGCAGTGGAGAAATTCTAGAGTGCTAACAACGATAGATTTCTTCCAAAATATCCACATTCTTAATTGAATAGCTGGAATCTACAGTATCTGTTTACCAATAATTGCAAAGGGAAGAGATAGTGCTAAGTTTTCTTTTTTGGAAAAAAAACCATACTTAGCTTCTGTATATGGCCTTTTAACCCAAACCAAGAGATGTTTGGTGCTCTTCTAACCTATTAACTCTTTCAAGTGCATTTCATGTTTTACTCTATCCAGCTATTCTGGCCTCAGCCACCAATAATGAAATTTACTCTATGGACCAGAAACGTTATCTTGTTCAACCTGAGCTTATCTGCTGCTGGTTGCCTTGAACCAAGACACAACAGGTTGATGAAATAATGGCGCCCTCGAAATATCTAGATCCTGACACATGCCATGTCTTTGGAAATTCTGAGAGCCTCCAGAGATAGATTCAAAAGTAAGTTCTTCCAAGTTAGTTGGGAGACACTATTGGTGTAAACAATTCTGGGCATATGCTGATTTTTTATATTCCTTTTTTTCTTGCTAAATGAAGTATGAAAGGCTCTTTTTTCCTAGAATGATGCCTTCTTTTGCCCAAGATATAATTTTGTCAATATCATCGTGTGGTTAACAGAGAAAAGTTGCTCCTTGAGGAATAACTGTTCTGTAACTATTGGTGGAAGCTGGCTTAGTTGTTTATCATAACATTGAGAGATGACGTCTGCTAACTTGATCACACAAGACATGCTTTTGGTTGAAGCTGGCTTTTCCATATACTCATATAGTAATTAAATATTTAGTTTAAGTTTAACATTAAACCCTAGCAGCATATGTGATTACTAACGAGAGGCATTTCTGTAGGGATTTGGTGGTTTGTTGTTTTTTATGGTGCAAGCCACCTTTTCAGTTTTCTGATATTTTATTCAAAATGAATATGTATTAACTCAAGATTAAATCTTTTGGTCAACTTTAAAATTCAGGGATTGTAGTTATCATGGCTGTTAGGGACTTCAGGAAGAACTATGAACTCCTCGATATTGTCAGGTTAGTGTGTATTGTAAAGATTTTTTTTTGGTATCGAGTGTGTTAGTTTAATAATTGCCTATCTTTTGTTTTCTAGTTGTTTGATATTCTTGTCTAATTCTGAATTGCAAATGGTAATGTAGATCTAGTTGTTTACTAGTTTGTATATTATTGAAGTATTGAGTTTGGTTCTGTTTGTGTTTTCCTTCTTCATAATCACTTTTCAAGCTGAAACTGCAACCAGGATGCTATTAAATGTTTTAGTGGATTACTTGTTGTCTGTAATAGCTTTGTGTATCTAGCTTTAGGCTAATGTGTTATGCTTGTACTCAGTAGATCTAGAATTCTCGATTGATTAGATATTATTGTGCGTTTTTTTTTCTTTATACACTTCGTTGCTGTTCTCATGCTGTGCTATCTTTTTTTTTTTTCATTTGGGAGATTTACCGAGTGTTCTTTTTCTTTATATACTTTTGCTGATGTTCTTATTTTTCTGTTCTCGATATCTTTTTGTGAGACTTAGTCACTGTCCATCTTGTTTCTTGGTACAGGATGCCAGTATTCACTCTTTATCTTTCTACCTTCATGTTTGATATGGCTTTTATGAAGAAATATGCAAGGCATTATCTGATCCTCACAGTTAATCTTCTGAAAACAAAGGGCGGAATACAATAATTATTCAGAATAATTTTCTATCCTGGTTATATATCTCCATATGACGATTGCTTCCACAGGAAATAGCAGCTAAATGCCCTCGAGTAAAAGGTGGATCCTTTTGATACAGGCTTTTAAATCTGGAGGTTTCGACCTCATAACTAATATGCATTAAGTTATTGTTATGCCTTCTGCAAACTCTACACAAGAGGAAGCGACCAGGAGGATTGGCCACAGGATCAGGAAGCCTAACACCCGGTACACTTCAGTGGAATGGGCCAAATAGCTTTGGGCTGCCCGGACATAGCTGGCGTAGTCGCTACGAAACTGTACTTGTCGTTTTCCTTTCTATACCTGGCCTGCGTGCCGGAGGAGGGGATCATCTGATTTGTAAAGACTGAAACTACTTTCTCATCTATCTACCATCGCCCTCGTCTCCGATCCCCATTCCTCAACCCAGTTCTTGCTTCCGATGCTACTCCAACCCCTCTCCTTCCTAGGAACATAACAACTGGTATCAGAGTCTTCGATTCTTGGCAGACAAACTGGAGAAAGCCAAGTATCAGACGCGAGCCCAGGAGAAGACTTAGGCAATGGAGCAGGAGATAGCAGCACTTACCCGTGCGATTCAGGCGCAGAGTCTCACGATCCAGACGCTAGTGGACTCGGTTGCAGAGATCAAACTAGTGGTTCTTGAGTTGAAGGAATGGAAGCCAACTATGGTGGCGGCGGTGAACGATCTGCGGGACGAAGTCAGTGAGTTGCGTGATCAAGTCAAACAAATGTCCCGTGACTTGATCTCCGGATCCAAGACAACCGAATTGCCTCCATTGCTGTCGATTCCGGAACATCTGAAGCGCAAGGAGGCAAAAGAAGAAAGTGACAACGGTCACGGGCCGAATGGCCACTGCTCATCAACACAACACCGGGGGAAAGCCATGGGGAATTACACCCCAGAGTTGCCTCCAGGCAATGGTACGAACAGCTTGCATCCCTTACCCTTGCCTTCTTTTTATGCGGGTGATTTGGGTAGTAGATCCTTGGGAGGGCATTATCATCATCGAACACCACCAAAACTTGCTTTTCCCCAATTTGATGGAGAAAATCCTAAAGCATGGAGATTAAAATGTGAAGTGTATTTTCGGGTTTGCGATACGCGGCCAAATCTATGGGTCGGTATAGCTACGATGCATTTTGTGGGAAATGCGGTGTTGTGGTTACAGTCGACCCTGGCTCATACTGAATGTTCGGGTTGGGAAGAGTTCGCATGCCGCTTGCGCCATTTCGCCGGAGGAGTTCTAGCAAAGAATCTCGGCATTTTAACCGCTCAAAACAGAGCAAAGATCGTTATTGAATTTGTCGAGCAATTCAGTGCTTGCATGCATAACCGTACTGCTCATCATTCTTGGGATCCAATGTTTTTTGTTACTCAATTCACGGATGGGTTACATAATGTCATTAGAGCTGCAGTTATTTTGCATCAACCCAAGGACCTTGATACTGCGGTTTCCCTTGCTTGTTTACAGGAGGAGGTGCTAGAAACCATGCGATGGGAGGCGCGTCGACCGGAGTGTCCAACGGGAGGACGTTCCCAAGTCCGAACGGTGTTGCCATTGCCTACACCTCCGGGAAGGTCGTCTGGCTTCTTTGTAAATAGAGCAGACGACCGACGAGGAGTTGATGGTGCTCGCGCCAACGGACCCGATGATAAGGTGGCTGCACTCAGGGCATATCGGAGAGCGAAGGGCTTGTGTCATACATGCGGTGAAAGGTGGAGTCGAGATCATCGTTGTGGTCCGACAGTTCAGTTGCATGTGGTCCAGGAGTTGTGGGAGTTGGTACAAGAAGAAGTATTAGCTATCTCAACAGCGACAACCAATGAGCATGAAGCACCCAACACGGTGAAACTCAAGGGCAGTGTGCAAGGGCTGGAGGTCAGTATTTTGATTGATTCTGGAAGCACTCATAGCTTTGTCCGGGAAGCTTTGGCAATTAAGCTCAGAGGCAGACAGAGGATGTCCAGGAGGTTGGCAGTCCGATTGGCTGATGGAGGGGTGTTGACCTGTGAAGGGGAGTTTCCAAACTGTCCCTGGCAAGTTCAGGGAGTGGAATTCCTAACAACATTGAGAGTGTTAGTGTTTGGTTGTTATGATCTCATAATAGGAATGGACTGGTTGGAGCAAAATAGTCCGATGACCATTCATTGGCGCAAGAAAACTCTGGCATTTTTGTATCAAGGGAAGCGAACCTTGCTCGGTGGCGAGAAGATTGATACTCCTCCTTGTTTGTTGGTGACCACTCAGTTTGAGGAAACAACACCGCCACGCCGCATATGTCGTGAGTACCGAACAACCATTCGCCCGCATAATCGCTCATCGCTCGTTGTCGGAGTTTGCGGAAATCTTCGAGGAACCACAGGGACTGTCGCCGCAACGAGAGTTTGATCACACGATTCCTTTACTTCTGGGAGCTCAACCTGTTAACTTACGGCCGTATCGATATCGGCCAGCGCAAAAAGATGAAATAGAGTGGCAGGTAACGGAAATGCTCAAACAAGGAACTATCCAACATAGTGTCAGTTCTTTCGCATCTCCAGTGTTGTTGGTACCCAAGAAGGACGGAACCTGGCGTTTTTGTGTGGACTACCGCCATTTGAATGCTATCACAGTGAAGAATCGATATCCTTTGCCCATCATCGAAGAGCTGTTAGATGAATTAGCCGGATCTTAGTGGTTCACCAGCTTGGACTTGCGAGCAGGGTACCACCAGATTCGAATGAGTATAGAAGATGAACACAAAACCGCGTTCAAGACGCATCATGGGCACTACGAATTTAAGGTGATGTCGTATGGATTGACCAATGCACCGACGACTTTCCAAGGACTAATGAACACTATACTGGGAACACTGTTACACCGAGGGGTATTGGTTTTCATTGACGATATACTTGTCTATAGCCAGACTTTAGAGGACCATGTGACGAAGCTACGACAAGTAATGGAGATCATGACTAAACACAGCTTGAAACTTAAGCGATCAAAATGCGCATTTGCTCAAAGATAGCTGACATATCTAGGACATATCATCAGTTATGAAGGAGTGACCACCGATCCAAAGAATATTTCAGCAGTTCAAAATTGGCCAGTACCGACGAATGTCAAACAGGTGCGGGGATTCTTGGGTTTAACAGGCTATTACCGGCGGTTTGTCAGAAACTTTGGGATGATTAGCCGTCCTCTTACTGATTTGCTGAAAAAGAATGCGGTGTTTTCTTGGACCGAGGATAAGGAGGCGTCCTTCAGGGCTTTATAAAAAGCCTTAATTTCTGCTCCAGTCTTAGCATTACCCGATTTCACTCAAGAGTTTGAAGTGGAGACGGACGCTTCAGACAAAGGGATCGGAGCAGTGCTTATGCAGAATAAGCATCCAGTGGCCTATCTTAGCAAGGCTTTAGGGCCGCGAACACAAGGACTCTCTACATACGAGAAGGAAGGAGTAGCAATCTTGTTAGCAGTAGAACATTGGAGAGCTTACCTGCAATCAAGAGAATTTGTCATTCGGACTGACCAGCGGAGTCTAGTGCATTTGGGGGATCAAAGACTGACGACTCTGTGGCAACAGAAGGTAATGACCAAACTGCTTGGACTGCAATACCGGATTGTGTACAAGGTTGGTACAACCAATAGAGCTGCTGATGCACTTTCACGAAGAGAGAAGGGAGACAATGGTGAGATTATGACAATCTCTACTGTAATACCAGATTGGATGGAGGCTATCGCAAAAGGGTATCAGTAGGACCCACAAGCAGGAAAGTTGTTGAAAGATCTCATGGTGTCAGGTAATGGGACATCTAAATTCCAACTTGTCAATGGAATTCTTAAGTTGGGAGATCGAGTTTGGGTTGGAGATAATGCAGCAGTAAAACAAAATATTTTACAGTCACTGCATTCCAGTGCAATTGGGGGCCATTCTGGTGTTCAGGTGACTTATCATCGGATTAGAAAGCTATTTGCATGGCCGGGACTCAAACAAGATGTGAGACACTTTGTAGATCAATGCTCCATTTGTAAACAAGCAAAGGCAGAACGTGTGAGATATCCTGGGTTGCTACAACCTCTACCAGTCCCAGATCATGCGTGGCAGATTATATCGATGGATTTCATTGAAGGGCTACCTCGTTCATCAGGCTTCAATTGCATTATGGTAATAGTAGACAAATTTTCAAAATATGGTCACTTCATAGCTATGGCACACCCTTTCACTGCCTTCCAGGTGGCTCAATTGTTTATGCAACATGTCTTTCGACTCCATGGATTACCTCTATCTATCATTTCAGACCAGGACCGTGTGTTCACAGGTCTGTTATGGAAGGAATTATTTCGGGTTGCCCAAACACAATTGAGAATGAGTTCAGCATACCATCCACAGACGGATGGGCAAACCGAACGCGTTAATCAATGCGTCGAAGCATATTTACGTTGCTTTGTTCATGCGTGCCCGAGCAAATGGTTTCATTGGTTAGCATTGGCAGAATATTGGTATAATACGTCATTACACTCTACTTTGGGAAAGACTCCCTTTGAGGTCCTATACGGCTACGACCCTAGACATTTTGGAATCAAAACAACTACAGTTTGTCGGAATCATGAGTTATTAGATTGGTTGAAGGAAAGGAAACTCATGACTGAGTTACTGAAACAACATCTTAATCGGGCGAATCAGCATATGAAATCTCAAGCAGACTCAAAGAGATCTGAAAGGTTGTTCCAGGAAGGAGATTGGGTGTATTTGAAGCTTCAACCATACATCCAGAGCTCAGTTGCAGCTCGAGCTAATCATAAACTAGCATTTCGATTTTTTGGTCCTTTTCAGGTCGAGAAGAAGATTGGCCCAGTGGCGTATAAACTCTTGTTGCCAACTACTTCCTCCATCCACCCAGTGATTCATGTATCCCAGCTCAAGAAGGCAGTCCATCCTTCAGTGTCGGTACAACCTCAACTACCCAACCCAGCAGAAGACAAGCAGATTCCAATCAAGGTGCTGCGTCATCGACTTTGTGATAAGGGTTCCACTGCAACTACGCAAGTCCAAGTACAATGGCCGGGATCTCTTGCTCCAGCAACAACATGGGAAGACTTGGAGGATTTGCAAGCTCGATACCCGAATGCTCCAGCTTGGGGACAAGCTGCAACTGGAGGGAGGGGTAATGTTATGCCTTCTGCAAACTCTACACAAGAGGAAGCGACCAGGAGGATGGGCCACATGATCAGGAAGCCTAACACCCAGACACTTCAAAGGAATGGGCCAAATAGCTTGGGCCGCCTTGACATAGTCGTGGCGTAGTCGCTACTTAAACTGCAGCTTGTCGCTTTCCTTTATATACCCGGCTCGCAAGGTTGAGGAGGGGATCATCCGATTTGTAAAGACTAAAACTACTTTCTCATCTATCTACCATCGCCCTCGTCTCCGATCCCCATTCCTCAACCCAGTTCTTGCTTCCGATGCTACTCCAACCCCTCTCCTTCCTAGGAACATAACAATTATTGTAATGGTATTTTGTTTAGGTTTCGACCGCTTAGTATCCAAGAAACAACAAAGACTTCATTGGGCAGTAGTTGTGTAACTTCCTTTTCCTGTTTTCCAGTGTGTGGGGAGTTTTTTTTTCCTATTGCAGATTTCCATGAAGACTTGTATCGAATTGTCTCCATAGTAAAATATGATACATAATTAGGAAGGCAACAATTTATCATAGTAAGGGGGACTCCACAGGCACCAAGCAAAAAAAAAAGGCACATATCCATTTACATCTTTGATAGCCTATTAGCTGTAGATTCAAGTTCAAATTCGAATAGCATTTTGCCTAGCACGAGTCTTCCTTCTTCGTGCTTTAGCATGCAAGTAATTGTAGCCAAACCATACTTCAGATACTTCTTGGGTACCAAATACCTGACAAATTCAGGGTGACAGCGGCTACTCTTTACATGGTGGATAATGCAGCACATTGGTATCATGCATACAAGCTTACGGTGGGATACATTGGATGGGAGCAGTTCAGTCAAGCAATTATGAAAGAGTTTGAAGTTAATACTCAACGTAACAAGACAATGGAACTGCTCATGCTCCGACAAAAAGGAACAATAGAAGATTACAAAAATAAATTTGAGCAATTGGTGTATCACATTAGATTGTTTGACGTGCACTTAGTGACACCGTGCTAGTTACTCAATTCACCATAGGATTGAAGCTAGAGCTTAAGGCTACGATGGAGATTCAAATTACTTAGACGATCAGTTAGGCAGCGGTGTATGCCTTGGTGCAAGGAGTCGTCTTAGAGAGAACAAAAAGAGGAACTCAAAAGAGGAGGGGGGGGGGTCAATGGAAGGACAGTTATGTAAATGGAAATAAAGCTGAAGGGAAAGGGCAATTTGCTTCGGGAGAGTTATGGAAGGCAAAACAACTGAAGGAGTACAGAAGAACACATGGATTGTGTTATAGGTGTGGGGAGAAATTCACTCCTCATTATGGCTGTCCAAAAAAATGACCTGCACAACTGCAAGCAATGGAAATGGAGAGCAACAATGAAGTGTGGACAGATGCGATTTTGGATCTCCTGGTGACTACTGAAGGTCAAGAGGAAGGCATGCACATTTCTCTGAATGCATTAACAGGAGCATCTCACCCGAAGACAGTGAGATTGAGAGCCTTGGTAGGTAATTAGGTGATGCTTATGTTATTGGATTCAGGAAATTCACATAGTTTTGTGAGTGATACTTTAGTGCAGAGACTAGGAAGTAAACAAAAGCAATTTCCTGTTCTATTGCCAGTCAAGGTGGCTAATGGAGATTTACTCCAATGTGCAAGTGAGGTGCCCAATTTCGCATGGTGGATATAGGGTTATACATTCCAACATGATATGAAGGTGCTGGACCTTGGGGGATATGATGCAGTATTGGCTATTGGGTATGGATTGGTTGGAAGGATGGGGAGAAATGATATGCCATTGGGCTCACAAATGGGTGAAATTCCAATATCAAGGCAAGCTCATTCAGTTACAAGGTGTCTGGGACATACCTTCTTCTGAATTACAAGAACTTTCAGGGGACATATTAGCCAAGTGGTATAGAGGAAATGAAATTTGGGCCACATTAGCCAAGTGGTACAGAGGAAATGAAATTTGGGCCACAACTATTCTGGAAAGCTGCTGTGCAAATAGTGTTACATCAGTATAGTGATGTTTTCAAGGAGCCAACTCACCTGCCTCCCCATAGGGTTTTTGATCACACAATTCCTTTATAGTCCTAAATCGCCCTCCAACAATGCAGACTACATGTATTCTCCTGCGTAAAAGTGAAATTGAGAAACAAGTAACTGAGATGATTAATTCTGGACTAGTAACACCAAGTATGAGTCCCTTTGCATCGCCTGTGCTGCTGGTTAGAAAAAATATGGTAGTTGGTGTTTTTGTGTTGATTATAGAAAACTGAATGCCATTACAGTAAGGAATAGGTTCCCTATACCTGTGGTTGATGAATTACTAGATGAACTAGCTGGCACAACAATCTTTTCCAAACTGGATTTGAAGGCTGGCTACCATCAGATAAGAATGGTGGAACCAGATGAGTACAAAACTGCATTTAAGACACACCATGGGCTATTTCAATTCAGGGTCATGCCATTCGGATTGACTAATGCACCAACCACTTTTCAATGTTTGATGAATTCAATATTTGCTGGGTATACTAGGAAGTTTGTTTTGGTCTTCATGGATGATATTTTGATCTATAGTAAATAGCTGAATGAACATATGGACCGTCTGACTTTGGTATTTCAAGTTTTGCAACATCTTCAGTTATATGTCAAGAGGAGTAAATGTTCTTTTGCTCAAAGGCAATTAGAGTACTTAGGCCATATTATCTTAGAGAAAGTAGTGGCCATTGATCCTGAGAAGACAAAGGCAATGTTACAATGGCCTATTCCTGCTTCTGTAACTGGATTAAGAGGATTTTTAGGCTTAACATGCTATTACAGAAAGTTTGTGCAAGGTATGGAGTTTTGGCAAAGCCCTTAACTATGTTACTGCAAAAGAAGATGTTCCAATGGAGCAATGAAGCCCAGAATGCATTTGAAGCTTTGAAGCAAGCAATGAATAGTACTCTAGTTTTGGTCTTGCTTTGAAACAAGCAATGAGTAATACTCTAGTTTTGGTCTTACCAAATTTTAACAAATCATTTTGCATTGAGACAGATGCCTGTGATACCAGCATTGGAGTTGTGTTAACCCAAGAAGGGCATCTAGTAGCATACCATAGCAAGGCTTTAGGAGCCAAGAATCAGAAGTTGTCTATTTATGAGAATGAATTCTTAGCTATCATGCTAGCTGCTGATAAAATGGAGGCAATATCTTGTGAGGCGACCATTTATTATTAAAACTAATCACAAGGCATTATGTCACTTGGAGGATCAAGTTCTTACATCTGAATTGCAAAGGAAAGCAATGACAAAATTAGTTGGACTACAATTCAAGTTTCAATACAAAAAAGGTGTGGATAATAAAGTAGCTGATGCTTTATCTAGGGTAGGGCACGTTTTTTTTTTCTCTACAAGCAGTCTCTATGGGCCAACCTATTTGGATTCAAGAGGTCCTCAACTCTTATGATGTGGATAATGGAGCTCAGCAATTACTCGCTCGATTGGTAGTGTCTCAACCGGATGAAGGGTACAGTATGCAACATGGACTCATTAGGCACCATGGGAAAATTTGGATAGGGGTTAACACAGGTCTGCAGACTAAGCTTATACAAGCATTTCATGCAACTCCTATTGGTGGCCATTCAGGAATTCAAGCCACTTATCAGAGAGTTAAAAAGTTGTTTCAATGGGGAGGTCTAAAGCATGATGTTCAGAATTTTGTCAAGCAATGTGCTATTTGTCAGCAGGCTAAACATGAACAATGCAAAATGCCAGGATTGTTGAATCCACTCCCTATTCCAGATAGTGCATGGTAGGATATTACTATGAATTTCATTGAAGGGTTATCGAAATTAGAGGTTTACAATGTGATTCTGGTGGTTGTCGACAGACTCACAAAGTACTCCCATTTTCATTCTTCTGAGACATCCTTTTACTGCAAGTGTAGTGGCTAAGGCCTTATTACAACACATAGTGAAATTGCATGGAGTACCTCGATCTATTATATCTGACAGAGACAAGATCTTTACAAGCACCTTCTGGAAAGGATTATTTAAGCTGCGGGACACAAAGTTACAAATGCGCACGGTATATCATCTTCAAACTGATGGGCAGAGTGAACGGTAAATCAATGCTTGGAGATGTATCTTCGTTGTGTTGTCTAGGAAACACCTACTAAATGGTTCCAATGGCTGGCCCAAGTAGAATTCTAGTACAACACTAACTACCACACAACATTTGGGGTGTTATCCTTACAAGGCCTTATATGGCACAGAGCCACATTATGGACAATTGCCTAGCCTGACGACAACAACACCAAGTTCAGGAGCGGAACTGTTACTGGAATGACAATACTTTACTGAACATCTAAAACAACATTTAACTAAAGCTCAATTGAGAATGAAGCACATGATTGACAAAGGTAGATCACCTAGGGAGTTTTCAGTTGGTGAACAAGTGTATCTTAAGTTGCAGCCTTACATCCTGTCCTTGGTTGTCAATAGATCATATCTCAAATTATCCTTCAAGTATTTTGGACCTTACAAAATATTACAGAAGGTTGGACTTGCTGCTTACAAACTACAACTTCCTGAAAACAGTTTGGTTCACCCGGTTTTCCATGTGTCCTAGTTGAAGCAACATATCCCATATCATTCCCTAGTTTTTTCTTCGATACCAGCTCTTGTGGAGTTAACTTCTGTGGAGGTTTTCCCTGAAGAAATTCTGGACCGAAGGTTGGTCAAGAAAAGAAATGCAGCTCATCTTCAAGTGTTGATCAAGTGGTCTTCGATACCAGCGTCTTTAGCAACCTAGGAAGACTACGATGTGCTGTGGGAGAGGTTTCCACTTGCTTCAGCTTGGGGACAAGTTGACTCTCAAGGGGGACGGCAGTGTCATAGCTCTCCTGGCGGCCATTGGGTAGGTAAGGACAGAGTTGTAGAAGGACAAGGCGCCGTGGAAGAGTCTGATGGCATGAAATGATCGATTGGGCCAAATGGGCCATGAGTGTTAAGTTAAATGGGCTTGTAACAGGGTTTCGTGGTGTATAAGTTAACGTGTGTAATCAAATAGAGTATCGATAAAAGTACAATTTCTGTTATCTTGTCCCCCTTCTGTCTCTCTCGTTCTTCCTCAGTTCTCCCACAATTTCTCTGTGATCTTGTGAACTGGTGTTGAATTATTGAGATATTATGCCTCAAATGGAATGGATTAGCATCGGATATGACCCAGCGACAACATGGACAATCTCGTGCCCTAGCATCGCAGCTGATGAAACCGAGCAATCGACGAAGTAACCGTGTTTGTCGCGGTGCTGCTCGGTGAAGAAACGGCCGACGACGAGGTAGAAGGCAAGCGCGTCGGCGAGGGAGGCAACTGTAATATCCCGAATCGTTTTGAGAGAGAGAGCTGTAATATCCCTAAAAATACCCTCTTTAGGACCTAGGTGTAAATAGAGAAAAGGGGATAAGTAAAAATGGGATGTTTGGGTTTTTAGAGGGAGTTATTTTCTAGAACGGGTCATGGAGTTGGATCGTGCGTGGTAAAAGGGGATGTGGGGGAGAGGAGGATCCAAAACCCAAAACCAGAAACCCTAGCCACATTGTTTTCCTTTTTTTTTTCCTGTGCGTCGTTTCATCTTGCTGGTGCTCGCCTGCTCTCACCATCTTGCGCCATGAGGCGCCGCTATGCTGCTCGCCGCGCGCGCTGAGCGCGCATGAGCGCCTTTGCTCACCACGCCCGCCCACCGCTATGCTGCCTACCGCATGCGCGTGAGTGCACAAGCGCCGACTGCCCGCATCGCTGCTGGCGTTGTTTGCCTACGCACGCGAAGCCATATGTAAGATATGGGCAATGAGGTCCCCGTATGAAAAATGACGGGCAATTGGATCTTCACACTAAATATTTAGTGCGGGCATGAGTGAACACCGATGGGTGTTATAATCCGCTATATCGGTATAAGCAGAAGAGAATTGTGGCATGAGCATGATTTGCATTGCATTCATGAAAGTTGAAATTATTATATGAGGTAGTGAGAATGAATTGATGATGAGATGATGCTTTGTTGTTACTCTTCTTTGTACTTGCTGAGTTTTGGACCCATCTTTGTTTATTTGTTGTTTTAGGTGAACGTTGATGGCGGTATGCATTGGGGTAAGAAGTAGATCATAAAACTATTGCATTTGTGTAGCACTTCACTTCATAATTCATTCATTTGGACTTGTAATAATTGGATAAATTGTGGATCCCTTAGTTCTTATGGTTGATAATATTGCTAGTTGACATTTTTCCTTACTTGAATCTTATTTATGATGCTTTTGGTAATAATTTGAATCATATTACTTTCGAATTATGTATAATCATCTTGCTGAAATTTATGATTACCATCTTCATGAATGTTTATTCGTGAAGTTTAGAAGGAAGTAATACATGATTATGATTTATATTTGGTAGTGATAGTAGTTGTAGGTGACATCTTGGACTTTTGCTAAGTCGGGGTGTTACAGTGACAGACCAGGGTGATGACTGCCGGGCGCCGGGCGGACTTAGGGTTCTTGTGGTGGCGATGATTTGCAACTTTTTTTTAGAGTACATACCGAACGCACTCACACACACACACACCACACGCACGCCCACGTACATATGTGGATGCGTTATTAACACACGTTTAATCTAGAGTGGAGGCTAAACTTTACAGAGCATGACCACACGTTTTGACCACTAAACGCACTCAAATGTGCATGTACTAATTCGTAAAGCCACCGGAAAATGAGAAGCACGAGTTCGATCCCAAGATAAAACCTGGACGGCTGCCTGCTCACCTAGCGAAGCAAGCCACCCGAGCAAAAGCGCAGTCCTCCGATGATTCGCAACTTGTGAGCGATGCGATGATGCGGGCGTTTTGCTGTGCCCAGCAGTTCAAGTGGGCCTGCCCACTTTGTACTGCAGCACATGACCATATTTGCAATTTTTGTGGTGCGGGCTAGCAGATTAGTGGGCCGGACCACGCCACTTGCACCCCAATTTGTGATATGTGCCACGTACTTTCGGTCTGTCCAAACGGTTTCATGTCAAACAGAATCTCTGAAGTTTACAGGCGCGCTAAGTGAACTTAGCAGGATACTACCTTTGACAAGATGAGGTGCGAATTCCACCCCGGCAGAGAGAAAAATCCCCCGGGAGGCAACGAAAGATCAATGCAAGGGACCTCACCTTAGTGCTCAAAGGAGCATCTTGTTGAATTAAAAAAAAAGTTAAAAACGTCACTCTTTTGTGGCGGGAGGGAGCAGAGACAATCATGATCAATGAGAACGCTTCTTCTGCTTCGAGATCGCCGGGAAAGGGGACGCTTCTTTCGCCGCACGTTCCTGAAGCAGACGCGTTCCTTCCGTGAGCTGCTTTCCCTGTGTGGAGTGGAGTGAGCTTGGAGTCCTGCTCAGTACGTGGTGAAACATCGAACAACACATATTATGGAAGACAATGGAAGGATTATTCCTAGTTATCCAAAGGGTCCAGCTCCAGCTCACAGCAGCAAATCCAATTATCATATGCATTTGATCATTCTCAGGTAGCTTCTGTAGTGCCCATCTGATAGACTCCTCAATACGACATGTCAACATCCTTCTCCTGAGAGAGTAGTGCATTTATACATAAAACAATGTCATCAACATTCTCTGCTGATTTTCATCCAAGTGCGTTCTGAAACTTCTAGTTCTTTGTCCTGCCAATATGTGAAGAAGCCTTTGAAGATGCACTAGCGTGCACTTTCTTCGTTTCTATGAAGAGATGCTATACAGTTTGTACGCCCCTTTCGTAAACCAAAAATGGCAAGCTCTTCACTTTCAAGGTCCGCCAACGTTTGCCTGGTCAGAGAGCCCAAAAGAATCAGCCAGGCCTTGCACTTGTTGGTGCCGGTCTGTGTGGAGTGATGACCCGCTGCCCATGTTGGCCTTGTTGGCCCGTATGGAACCAAAAAGCCTACCGGCTACCACCAGCGAGCAGCGAGCGCACAGACGCAGACGCCATCATGGCTCTGCGGTGCGGGGCGCGCGGCGGCGCCTACCTGATGCCGCCGAGAAGCAGAGGTGGCGGCGCTGCGCGACCGGCGGTCACCACCACGGGGACACGGGGGCTGAGCCTCCTCCTGAGGGTTCCTTCCTCGCCGTGCTCTCGAGAACCATGGGTATTGGTAAGCGCCTTGGGAGAAGTTGCAACGTTCTTTCTACTGTTCTTACTGATTCTAAATCCAGACCCAAATACTAAGCCGCCTACTCCGTAGCGCTGCTCGCCTGATTCTCCTCCTCCGGAGGAGGAGGAGGAGCATTTAGTTCGTAACGAAGGGAGAAACGAGGCGTGGGAGGCGCTGAAGGCCGTGATCGCCGACATGTTCAGGCCCCTTCTGCGCAATCTGGCTGACATCCGAGCACTCCGCACTGTCTATGACCTGGAGGATTACCACGTGGGCATGCTGTTTGGTGTGTTTTGATGTGATTCCTAACATTATCCCCGTATGCATCCAGTGAATGTTATTGATTTTTGCTGCTGCGTGTACGTCTGTAGGCACTTTTCTTGCCTGCGTTGGGTGTTACCAGCTGTGGAAGACGGCTCCTTCCGTCTTCATTGATGTTGTCCTTGCCTACGCGTTCTACAAACTTAGCGTTGTGTCCTCAGAGGTGCGTCGGCAGGGCAAGTGCAATGATTTGTTTACCCGTTTGAAATTCGGTAAGTATCTATTACTTCTCTCTCATTGTGAAAGTAAAAAGGATCAATTTAATTTCCAGGGTAGTAGCAATGTAAACGAGTATCATAAAGATTGTTATTGCGTATCCCGTAGTCAGACGATTTCAAGACTATTTTCTTGATCTACTGGAACAATTACATTGGTTAGACCCAACCTGCATACTGGTAATGCTAAAATCATGGATGAAGTAGACTACCAAGAACTTTACAATTAGGATACTCCATGTTTTATATTGTGTGAAGAGAGTTTCACAATGAAATACGTAGCATAGCCATTATGAGGTTTTTTTTGTGTAGTCTACAATGACAGTACATATGGATCAAACTAAGACATTTTAAAGGTAATAAACCGAAGGTAAAAAAATGGCATATGTCGGCAAGCTTGTTAGATGCTAGATAGATGTGCTTAAGATGCTTGGGTGCAAGAGATCCTTTAACATTTTGCTTATCTTGATTCTTCCAGCGGTAGTTACTTTAGAACAGAGACCAATAACGTTGGCTTAATTAACGAAATGGCATGTTTGCAAGTCCTTTTCATGTTAGATTCTAGACCTGCATGCTTGCGAGTTTACCTACTACCTAGTGATCTTCTAGATATAAACTATCATGTCTCAGCATTCAGTGCATAATTTCTAGAGTGCTAAGAACGGTTGATGACTTCAGTAATTCTTCCAGAAACCCACACTCTTAATTGAATAACTGCAATCTGGAATTGTCGATTACCAATTATTGCAAAGGCAAGAGACAGTCCTAAGTTTTTTTAATTTTTTTTTTTTACATATTTGGCTTCTCTATATGGTTTTTTAACCCAAATCAAGAGATGTTTGGTGCTCCTCTCCCAACAACTTTTTCAAGCATGCTCATGTTAATGTTTTACTCTATTAGCTATTGTGGTCTCTACTACCAACATATAATTTACTCGTGGACCCGAAGCATAATTTTGTTCAATCTGAGTTTATTGGAATAGAATAAAGGGTTCATTCTAACATGGTATGAGAACCATGGCTTCCTTTCTAAAAACCCTAACCCTAGACCACATGTGACCGTCGCCGTTCGTCGGCCGCCATCATCAGCTCCGCTCCGTTCTCTCCTTTGCTCCACGCATGCACGGCCGAGACTTTCCTCTGCTCCACGCACGCTCGAGCATAAGCCTCTGCTCCACACATGCCTGGTGACGCTACCGGCTCCGATCCATCGTTCGCCGGCCCGGTTCGGGGCCGATGCGCGCTCGAGGTCTCCGGATCCGCCGCCGCACTTCGAGTGCCTTCCTCTACCTGCAAAGCCGCCGCTCGGTTTCCTCGCTTCGTGCGCGCCACGCACGCCGTGTTCCCTCGCGTTATCGCCGACCACGCCTCGCCCACCGCCGACGCTTGTTCGCTGATCATCGCTGGTCGACGCCGCCTCTACTTCGACCGCTCGATCCTCGCTCGCTCCTCCGCCGCCCGAGCAGAACACTCGATCGAGCTAGCCTCCAACCGCCGCCGACGATCGGGCCCCTGCTCCGCCAATCTCAACTCTGTCGCCAACGCGCCTCCCTGAGCCTCCTCGAGCTCTCCCTGCCGTGGGCTGCTCCTAACGTCGGATTCCGCCATCCACTGATGGCTATGGCGCGCGCGCGCGGCGACCCGCTGTTATCCCACCCCACCGCCGAGTGCCGCCTCGCCTCCCACCGCCCGAGCACCACCTCGCATCGCCAACCCAGATCCTCCTCGCCCGCTCCCGACGCCAACGCTGGCCGCCGCCGTCGTCGCCCATGCGGAACTCATCTCGGCCGTGGCCTCCCGTCGCGCGCATCGCCGAGACGCATTCGTCGTGACTGCCTCGGCCCCGCACATCGTCAGCCACCGCGCCTCCTAGACGGAGGCCGAGCACTGCCTCCTCGTGCGCGTCTTGGCCACCAGCGACAAGGCCGCCTCCCTCCATGTGTGGCTTGCCGCGGCGGAGGTAGAGGTACTGCGCTGTGGGCCCGCGTCGAGTGGCTTGAGCGCGAGGCCGCCGAGCGTGACGAGCTCCTCTTCGCGCTCCTAGTAGCTACGCGCCTAGGCAATGTTGACCTCCACGGCGGCGAGGAGGAACCCGTCGGGCGGGAGGTGGAACAGCAGCTGGTGGCCGCGCCCTAGCCTTTGCCCTCCCCGGCCTTCGCCGTCGCCATTGTCTTGGGTCTCGCGCCGTCGCCGCCCATGCCTCGGGCCGCCCCTGCCCTGAGCTCCTATCCTCAGACTCCTCGAGATCTGCTTGACCGTCTCTTGCTTCTCAACAGTCTTCCTCGCCTCCACCACCCCCTCGTCCGATATCTTATCTCTGTGGATTTTGGACTCTGGTGCTTTTTTTCACATGACACTAGATTCTACCCACCTCACTTCTGTGAGTCCCACAGCTCTTCTTTCCATTGTTTAGACTGCAGATGGTATCTCTTCCTGTTGTAAGTCGAGACATCCTTTTCACTTCTTCCTTTCATGTTCCTGCCTTCTCTCATGTTCCCAAGCTTACTATACAACTTATGTCGTCCGGTCAGATCACTGACCACGACTGTCATGTTATCCGTGAGTCTGACTCTTGTTGTGTCCAAGACCGCCGCACAGGGACTCTGCTTGTTGCTGGCCCTCAGCGTCGTGATACGCAGCATCTTTGGGAGCTCGACTGGCTGCACCTTCCTTCCGCTGTCTTCACCAGCCAGTCAGCCACTACACCTGCCTCTATTTTTGTTACGTCCTCTACTGCTTCCTTTGCTCAGTAGGTCGTGGTCTTCTTGGGTCTATTTCTGGTGACACCTCTTTACCTTGTATGGGTTGCAAGCTTGGCAAGTAGTTGCAGCTCCCGTATCCCTCTAGTGATTCTATTTCTGCTCATCATTTTGATCTTGTTCACTCTGATGCTTGGCAGCGTTGACAGCTGAGATCACTTGGCTTCAGTGGCTACTTGAGTATTTTGGTGTTTCAACTTCTGCACCGACTCATCTCTTATCAGACAATATTAGTGTGATCAGCATTGCTCGAGATCCAGTGAAGCTTGAGCTCACCAAGCACATTGGAGTAGATACTTCATACATGATATCGCAGGTGCAGGTCAAAGTTATAGCTCTTCAGTATGTGCCTTCGGGGCTTCAGTTAGCCGATTTCTTCACCAAGGCACAGACTCGAGCTCAACACAGCTTCTACCTCTCCAAACTCAGTGTTGTTGATCCACCGTGAGTTTGAGGGGGGGGGGTGTTAGATGTTAGATATGTAGCTTGTATAGGGTGCTCCTTGTATATTTAACTATATCTGTAACTTGTATATTTGGCCTTTGGTCCATTGGAATAGAATAAAGGTTTCATTCCAACAGTTTGCTACCAGCCTACCACTCTGGTTGGCTTGAACCAAGACGCAATAGATTAATGAAATAGTGGTGCCATGCCATGCCTTAGGAAAGCCGCGAAACAGTTGTGTTTAGGGTTTAGGTAGGGTAATGGCACCCTGTAGAGGTAGATTCAAAAAATGACTTCTTCCAAGTTAGTTGGAAGACACTATTGGTGTCAACGGTTCTGGGCGTATCCTGGTATTTTGTTCTTCCCCCAAACACACGAGAATGACACCTTATTTTTCCCCAAGTATCCGTTTTGTCATTCCCATATATATGGTTAACAGCGAAATGAAGCTCCTTGAGGAAAACTGTTCTGAATCTAACTTTTGGTTGAAGCTGGCTTAGTGTTTACCATAACATCGAGAGATGATATTTACCTTAACATTGAGAGATGATGTCTGATAACTTAATCACACAAAATATGCTTTTGCATCCAGCAGGAAAAAAATTGTGTTGATCTTTTATATACAAATAATTTGTTCCAAGTGGCGCGGTTTTGACTTGTCAGGATGCATCCAACATCAAGGCAGTGCTGTCGCCATTCTGAACTAACAAGGGCATTTCTTTTGGAATTTGATGCTTGGTTGTTTTTTATGGTGCAAGCCAGTTTTTTCAGTTGTTTGATATATTTATCAGAATGAATGTCCATTGACTTTGTTTAGATTAAAGCTTTTGATCAACTTTAAACTTTAGGTATTGTAGTTATTATGGCCATTAAGGACTTCAGGAAGAACTATGAACTCCTGGATATTGTCAGGTTAGTATGTGTTGTAAAACTTTTTTTAAAATTGGTACCAAATGTGTTAATTTTGTCTATAATAATCAGTTAATCACTGCCTACGTTTTCTTTCATAGTAGTTCTAATTGTGAACTGCAAATGATAATATAGATCTAGTTGTTTACCAGTTTATATATTATCGAAATACCGTGTTTGGTGCTGTTTGTGTTTTCTAACTTCATATCACTTTTCAAGCTGACACTGCAACCCGAATGCTATCAAATGTTTTATTGGATTACTTGTTATCTTCAGTAGCTAGGTGTATCCACAGCGTGAGCTTGTCTCTTGCTTAGCACAGTAGATCTCAATGTGTTGATTGGTCAGATGATATTGTGCTGTCTTTCTCTTTGTACACACTGTTGTTGTTCTCATGCCGCTAAAAAATTTTCCGTTTGGAGGAATTAATAACTGTTCTTTTTTGTTTATGTACTTTTGCTGATGTTCACTGTCCTTAATTTCTTTTAGTGAGACTTTTTCGCTGAACGTTTTGCTTCTTGATACAGGATGCCAGTTTTCACGCTTTATCTCGCTACATTCATTTTTGATATGGCTTGTATGAAGAAATATGCGAGGCATTATCTTATCCTTACAATTAATCTGTTGAAAACCAAGGGTGGACTACAAGAATTATTCAGAATAATGTTTTATCCTGGTTATATATCTCCATATGATGATTGCTTCCGCAGGAAATAAGAATTAAATGACCTGGATTACCTTTTGTAGGATCCTTTTGTTAAAGGGTTTTGAATGTGGAGGTTCGATCGATCCACTAACTTGGGCAGGGCAGACAATGCAGTAGTTGTGTAGCTTCTTTTCATTTATATTACTATTGGCTTTGATATTTTAGTTTATGGAAATCTAAATGCAGATTGCTTGGAACAATGCTTCTTCTTGGCGTCCTAAATTGTAGATTGCTTATACTTGTGGGAATATCTTTTTTTATGTAGCAGATTTCCAAGAGAGTAAGCCTTTTATAGTCTTAATGTCTTGTGCTACATTCACAAGGACTTGTTTTGAATTGTCTCCATAGTTTACATAATTGATCGCTTATCAGACTCTGATACAAGTCCAACCTCAAGACAGCATTTTGCGTAGCTTGCGTCTTCCTTCTGGGTGTTTTAGCAGACAGATAAGTGCAGCCATAGCATATTTGATGTACTTCTTGATGCCAGTCACTTCATAAGCGAATGTCAAGGCATAAAGGAAATAAACAGGTCCCCTGTGTCGCGCAATTGAAAGGATGTTTTTGTTAACGATGACATGTACAGTGATAGATTTGTAGTCATGCAATTAGCAAGAATATTGTACTGTGACAGCCAACAACAAAATAAGTTCTGCTAGTATATCAAGAGAAAGCATGGACCTCACCTGATAGCATCAAGCAGACAAAGTTTGTTCTTGTGATCATTGATAGCCATGATGACTGATAACTACATAAGAAAAGAAACAATTGCAAAACTCAATCAACGATCAAAGAATCTTGATTTCAGACAGTCTAGGAACCTACATATATGCCAACCGATGGCTAGCTTGATCGGTATGGCACATGTTTCGAGAAGTAACCAAATTTAACCCGGATGATAAGGTCGTTCGAGAAGCCCTGTCCCCGGAGCCGCAACGACCCGACGCTGAGCTTGTAGAACGCATAGCCGAGGGCAGCGTCCAGGAACGTGGAAGGATCAAGGATCCATCTTCCACAAATGATGGCACCCGATGCACGCGATGAGCGCACCTAAATAAAGAACCAACACTCGAATTAGATCAAGAGCTTGATCATACTGTATATACGAGTATAAGTAATATCTTTGCGTATATACCGAAGGGCATGCAAATATGGTAGTCCTCGGTGTCGAAGACGGTCATGAGTGACCAGATATGGTTGAAGTTGTCCTACAGCGGGCGGAGCACGCCGGCGACCGAGTGCGGCGGCCGCCTCCTTGGATTCGTGCAAAACCTCTTGCACTGTGACGAAGTCCTCCTCGAATTCGGGCCCTTCGGGGAAGTAGTCTCCCCACGGCCACAACCCCGCGTACGGGTCAGTCTTCGTGGCGCCGCCTTCATTATCTACCGGAGCGCACCGCTGTGATTTTCGGGCATGCGGAGCTTGCTCAGTTAGTCACGATGGGGTTTAGTGAAGAAAAGGCAGTAACGAAAAGGAAAGAAAGAACGGTGAATATGCATACGGGAAGACGTGAAGTGCTCAGTGCTCACCAGTCACCACCGTTACCGAGTGCGCCAGGCGGGGCGCGCGGGCCGTTCGGGCGGCTGGGAGGAGATGGACGCGCGCGGCGCGCAGGGGGAGAAGCAGCTGGAGGCCGACGCGGCGTGGTGCCAACGCGCGTGCCGGCGAGAGCCAACCCGGGGGACAAGGCGGGAGATGCCATCACGTGCAACGATGCGCGCGCGCTTAATTTGGACGGACGGATTGACGAGACCGAAGCGACCGGCGGCCGGCCTACGTACGAACGACGAGTTTACGGGCTTGATCGCTAGTTCGTTTTTCTGCGTGCGTTTCGCTTCGAGGTCGTCTGCCTAGAATCCCGGTAGGGTACTTGAATCCTGCCGCCGTGCGTGTGCGTACTCGGCTACGGTAGGAACTCGCCTCTGCTTGGTTCGTTCGGAGTTGGACTTCGGATCTTACCGTGCACAACTTCTGTTAAAGATAGAAACCGAGTTATGTGACACCGTGATTGGTGCCTCCTGTTAGAGCTATTTCCATGTATAGCCCGTCCTAGATTAGCTCTTTAATCCCTGTTTTTGTGGATTGATTGTTGTACATTCCTGATATATAATGATCAATGTTAAGAAACTGGGCCTAGCCCAGGAATCTTGGCCCGAGGTGGTCTCCTCATCCATCCAGTATCCTATATAAAGGAGGAGGGCCCAACTATTGTAATACAGTTTTGAGAAGAGCAATAAAGAGAAGCTTGAAATCCCCTCATATCTCTGTGTTCAATCTATTATTTTGTTTTTGTGTTCTTGCATTGCTTTTACGATTCTGAGTTTGTCTACGAGGTAATCGCTCGGACTAGACTCACCAACGACGGTTCATCAACACGTTATCAGCACAATCGACTCTCCTCAGATCGAAAGGTAACTGTCGAAGAACGACGCTCGTAGATTGAATCGTTTTTTTCCTAGATCGCTTTCAATTTCGCAATTGTTGCTTTTCTAGATTATTTTTCTACGTGCAAATCCGCTCTAATCTACCGCGAGCCGATTTGAAGTCGCCGATACAATGCCAATCGGTAGATTGCATGAAAGAGTAGATGTTGATTGCACTGTAGATTGCAAATCCGTTCTAATCTACCGCGAGCCTACTTGAAGTCGCCGGCCAAGCTGATCGATGGTTGCATGAACAGTGATTGCATGAATAGTAATTGCATGAGCAGTGTTCCTAGATGAACGGCACACTAAATTTTTTTTGTGAATAGCAGTCGGCCAAGAAGCTGCCTTGCACGGTTGCGCCGCAAGCCACACAAGAGCTCAAAGTCACCATCAGCCCTGTACGGCCTACAACCACCGGGTCCTCTGTGCCGCACACGCTCGAAGAGATGCCGCCACCGCACGCGCCGCGCTCCCATGGCCGCCCGTAGCCGACCACCTCCTCACGGCGCCCATGGGGTCACCGCCTCCGCCCGTGCGCTCTCGCGCTTGAAGCTGGCAGCCGCTTGCGTCCATGGCGCGCCGCCGCATCGACCGCAACGCTTCGAGCCGCCCCCGCATGGCCGCCCAAAGCCGCCGCCCCGCATGGCCGCCCGCCGCCCCACGTGGCCTCCCGTCGCTGGCCACCTCCTCACGTCGCCCATGGGGCCGCCTCCTCCTCATGGCTCCCATGGAGCCGTCCCCGTCTCTTGGAACCGGGGTAGGGAAACCCTACCCCTTCCCCTTCTTTTGACCGGCCTTGAATGGGCCGAATGGGCCAATGGAAGATGGCCCAAAGAAAGAAAGAAAAAGGGCCTGACTGGGTGTGAAAAAAAAAGAAAACAAAGGAGGGGCAGTGGCACTACTACACACGCCTCATCATGCAGACGGTTCGATCATCATCACGCACGGCCCAACCGTCAGTGTTTTTGTACGCTCTGTGATAAATCGCGGTTATCACGCACGGTTAAACATCCGCTCGTGATAAGTCACAATACGCACGGTTCTAATTATATAACCGTATGTGATATCTAATTATCACGCATTTACTCTATTCAAGAACAAATCGTTATAGACGCATATCACGACGGCTCTATTTACGAACCGCTCATGATATACACATATCCGACGGTTATCATTATATAACCGTCGTGATATACATATCCTGCATTTGCTCGTAAATAGAACCGTCGTGATAAAGGATATCCTGCACGGTTATATTTACGAACCGCTCGGGATATGTGTATATCATGCAGCGGTTATATAATAGAGCCGCTCGATTATACATATCGCATTTCGGCTTGATTGATAAACCGTCGTGATAGTTATTTCAGCATAACTATTTTAAAAAATTCGCTAGCCTCGTGATTGCTAGCCATGCCCTCTCAAAATAAGTAGGCGTAAAATAGATACATCACGAGATATCAATCGTTGACAACCCAAAGTGATCATTGTCATACAAACGAACATATATCAAATACAGGTCAAACATTGTAATATCAACTCGCTCGTAAAATATTGTCATACAACCCAAAGTGACAACCCAAAGTTTACCATTGAATCACAACTATTCAAAGTGAATCACAACTATATCAAATATATTAATTGTTTCAAGGTCGCTCAAGAGTGAAACTCTCCGCTGGCCGCAATGATATCCGTCGTGATGAAGGTGCAGAGCCTCCTCGAACATCCGAGATCTCTTTCAACGAGTGAATCTAAATCTATATTCAAAACCTACAAACAAGAGTAAAGTGTTACACATATATATTTAAATTTATAATTAGCAATTATTGCGTAGATTGACCAACCTCGGGATCCAGCAACCTAGCACTCATGAGAATCGCATATGATGGCAAACGTAGAATGCACATTCTTACGCTTTTGTTTGGCACCAAAAATAGAATTACATATATAGGTATAGTCGGTTCGAGACGCATTATTACAGTATGATATAGGATTATTGTGTTGTAGCACGCACGAAATCGCCCCGTGATTAAGTGTGGCGTTCGTTCCTTGTATAGCCCTCCTCGGCAATATAGGAGATGAACGACCTACATGTTTCCAAAAAGTTAACCTCGCCATTTCAAACGAAGGAAGACTACAATAGAGTTATGTATGGAGGAAATGAGCACACTGTCGACTACTTCTTGCACAAGGGTGAAGTCGTGGCCTTTTTCATTAGGGAATCAAGGTATAGTACCGATTCCTCTTGGTATAATGACTAGAAGGATCCGATGATGCCTACTCATGTATGTCGCTATAGTCATTAAACCTAAGTTCATATCAGCAGATAAAGTACAAATGAAATTTGTATAGCAAGTAGTGAAGCACTTACTTCGGTTGTAGGGCACCATTATGTAGTCCACGTAGTTTTGAGCAAGCAATCCCGCCGTTATGTATTTCTCGACGAGGGATGCGCTCGCAAGATGGTTTGCTCGAGACCACGTGTGGGTCGAGGAAACCCACCGGTTCTTTCAATCGCCGCGCTTTAATCATGTATCTATACATAAGCAATGAGTTGTTATATTACCCGAATGTACGTGAATGTAGAACTTGATTGTACACACTTACGTTGTCCAAAGATCGTAGAAGTGAGGCATCGAGGGCTTTGAGGTTGAATAGGTCGAACAAGTCGCCGGCCCACGATGAAGGGGGGCTCGTGGAGGAAATAGTCCTCCGTGTCCGACGGTGATTCCATCAGCGCACCCTTTCTCTTTGGTCTTCTTCAAGCATCGACTATGCAAACTCGACAACCTAATCCAGCAGAGGCTAACATCGTGCTCGCCGTCAACGGACTTCAAAGAGTATTTCTTAGGTTAGGCGCGAAGCGCCTTAATGTTCTTCGATTTCGATTTGTCCCGAACGACTTGCGCGCTACGCGCCTTCCTCCCCGCCGACGACTCGAACCGATACGGCGCACACTTTTTTGTTCGCTCGTGTCTTCTCCACGGAACCGATGAGGCGGGCTTCGGCGAAGGTTGAGGTGCATCATGGAGGGTCTGTTGAGAGACATGGTCGTGTCGAGGTGATTGGGGTAGAGTCATCAAAGGTTGAGGCGCATCGCAGGTCCGTGACGATGTCCTTCAAAAGTTGAATTGAGGGGCATGGTCGTGTGGAGATGGTTGGGGTGGAGTCATCGAAGGTTGAGGCGGCATCGCAGGTCGAGGCGATGTCCTTCTTTGGCCACCGAATAAAACCGCACAGGCATCCCTAGTGTTATGATTTCGCGTTCGCGAATCTCCACGGACGGCCCTAAAATTATCATGTACCATGTCCACTGGACTCGGCGTAACCTCGCGCCACCGGGCACCGTTTGCACTATCCCTTCATTGCATGGATACACCACCCCGCCCACCTCAATAGACATCCCAACCATCCTCACTTGGAGTGTGCAAGGCGTCGGCTCCTACAAAACGACACGCAATTAGCTAAGGCGCCCTATAGGTCTATCTTTGGAGCATTCCGAGATGTACATTACCTTGATGTCGCCGATAGGTAATTGGACATCATCGTGTTCACAATTTTTGCGGACGCGACGCCACTCCGATGTTGAGGAGGATCGCCACCAAAACAACGGGGCGCTCGCGATCGGTTGTTGAGTAGTAGTAGTTGATTCACTTGGTCTCGCAATCTTGCTATCTTTTCTTCAAATTTTGCAAGAAGCACCGCTCTCTTCCTTCAAATTTTGAAGTAAGCACATGTTCCAACACCGTGTCGCACTCGGCCTTGGATCTCTTCCCCGCCCTATACGTGCGAAGAGTCGCCCGGGAATCCATCCTCCAAGATACGTTAACCCTTTGCCTCGCGTGCACCCAGGTGCTCCTTGTTTCCAGGTACGTAGTTAGTATATCCTTCTCCCCGCTCGCTTGAAGGAGCCTTCGAACATGCGGAACTCAATTCTGCCGCAAGAGGTCATCATGTTATTATATACATTATGAAGTTATAGACTTATTAACAACTAGGTAGTTCAAGACATTTACCACACGGTTGGCTACATCCCGCTCACGGTTTGTGAAAGAGATTTCACCAAGACGAATCGATGCCCTCGCCTTAACTGAGAGAGCGCTACGGTCCGTGATCTCAACAAATGGCCTTGTTTCGCTCGCGCCCTCCGCCGCCCATTGCGCGGTTTTACCGCGTACCAGCCGTGCCGAAGTTTGTGGGGGTGAGTGTTAAGTGTCTCGAGAGCCTTGTGCGCCGCACTTTCTCAAGAAATGCGCGCCGTCTTCATTTGCACAAAGGCCCCATATATCCCGCGACAAGAATTTATACGCCGTGAAGGACGCTCGACCGTGTTCACGCACCTTGTGACAAGCACGCTCTTGAAGGTCCTCCACGCCTTTCCTATCGAGAGCAACGCCGCCGCTCCACGCGCGCCAGTCCGCGGCCGGAAAGTGAACGATTTTAAAACTTCGCCCCACGGTGGCTTCTCCGAACATCCGACACGGTGTCCCTCGGTGTGGTGATGGGGACCCGCCTTCCAAGTATCCCGCACAAGGTTCGAATCTCGCCACGCTTTGGGGACTCACAGGATCCCATTGGCATTGACCTCCGTGACGGCCATTATGCCCGGAGGGATTCTCGATGTTCCTCTCGCCATCTCGCAGACGCACCACTTTCCTGAGATCCGCACGCGCGAAGATGGTGCGGACGCCATGTCGCCACTTGCTATCTATATATGCACGAAGCAATATGCGTAAGCTCTAATCGACTGATTCAAGCGCATTTACTCAACTTAACCGAAAATGATGCACAAACGTATAATATATAAAGAAGGATTGATGGTAGTTTGTGCTCGTAAGGAGAGTTGCAAAGAACAAGTCTTTGTCATCTCAATCCTATTGTCTATACTCTTCATTAAATGAATATGATAGTATAAATTCAAACTATGAGCTCTAAACAATACTTTGCTTAATCACAAATGATCTCAATCGTTACAAAAATGATCTCTTAACTATCACATTCAATCTCAAAGATAAGAGAAAAGTTCATCACAGAGCTAACTAGAACAAAGCCCACCGATCAATTTCAGTTCACATTATCAAAGACTATCAAAGTCACATCACGTAGGGTTCGTCAATACAATAGAGCTCATGAATGAACTAACAAGATATCAAATTGACGGATGCATTCAACCGTCTGTGATAACTAGCATTCAACCGAAAGTAACAAATTAACAAGATATGAAATTGACAAGAGTAAGTAATTTGTACAATAGAGCTCAAGAATCAACTAAATATCACATTCAATCTCAAGATAAGACAGAGTTCATCACAGAGCATGTCAACAAAGCCCATCGATCAATTTGCCGATCTTTAGGAATACTCACAGAGGATGCCGCACAACAACTCACGGTGCAAGGAGGAGGCCGGCAGGGAGGAGGCCGACGCGGGAGGAGGGAGAGGCGCGGGAGGAGGCCGACACGGGAGGAGGACGGCGGGGAGGAGGCCGGTGCAGAGGAGGAGGCCGACACGGGAGGAGGTCGGTGCAGAGGGAGGAGGCCGACACGGGAGGAGGCCGCGCGCCGAGGCGAGGCGCGGCTGCCGATGAAGGCGCGCGCGCGGGTCTTACGGCCGGGAGGTGAACGGCGAACCCTAGAGGAGCCAGAGAGCGCGAGAGCCTAAGGAGCGCGGTAGACGAAGTGACGAGTAAAGAGTAAAACCCTAGGTGCGCTTTAATAAAGAATATCACAGACGGCTCTATTAAAGAACCGCTCGAGATATCGGCAATATCACAGACGCTCTATTTAAGCACCGTCGTGATAATATCACGACGGTTTGCTTAAAGAATCGCTCGAGATATCTCAATATCACAGACGGTGCCATTCAAGAACCGCTCAGGATATTGAGGATATCTCGACATTTCTTTAAGACGATGAACCGCTCGTGATATTGAGGATATCTCGACGGTTCTTTAAGCAAACCGTCTGTGATATTATCACGCACGGTGCTTAAATAGAGCCGCTCGTGATATTGTTGATATCTCGCAGCGGTTCTTTAATAGAGCCGTCAGTGATAATATATCACGCACGGATCCATCATAGAGCCGTCGTGTTATGGATCTCATTCCCTTCATCTCCGCGCGAGTGTCTCTTCGCTCTCGCTCCAGCCTTTTATATAAATAGACAACCCTTATCAAAGGGATTTCTCTAAGCTCCTTGATCATCCCTCTCTCTCCACAAATTCCAAATGGCTTCCTCTCGTCCCTACTGATCGCCTACATTTTGGTTGTGTACTCGCACCTCTCGATCGCAACTCGCCCAAGCCGCGAACAAGGCGCCCGCTCGCAATGCAATCCGCTGTAGACCCTCCCATCTACCGGAGACCATAACGGCGATCATCGGCCGATTGGAGCTCCTCCTCCAACAGCGGTCAGCTGCGAGGCTCTCCAAAGATCCGCGAGTAAACCTCGCCGTGGAGATTGTCCTATGGAACTCTTTGGTCCGCACCGAGGATGCAGCCCAGAGTCGAGGACGACATCGACATTGCAGAGAGCGGGTCCGCCTAGCCGAGACTGTGGAGACCAGGTTGATGGCCTCGGGCTATATGGGACTTGATTACGAGTCCGAACATCTACAAGAGGAAATTGAGCGTGCAAGGTCACGGTGGAGGCGTTTGGTGAGACAATCGGTGATCCCGCTCCCACCGGCCGACGAGAATGCGTCACGAAGATTTGAAGACTAAGATAGGATCGCCATCCTTTTTATCGCTCGTGATGTAAAAATGATAAGGTCGATCTATTGTCCATCTCGTGATGTAAATATGGTCTTTTTGTCTCGTGATGATATGGTCTTTTTTATCGCTCGTGATGATATGGTCTTTTTATCATCTAATTATTATCGGGCAAATCAGACGCTATCACTGCATTTTGAATAAAGAACCATCTGTGATAATATACTCATCACGATGGTTCTCTCACTAACCGTCAGGTTGACCATCACAGACGGCTCCATGTGGAACCGTCTGTGATATCCTCCATATCATAGACGGTTAATCAGGAGAACCGTCTGTGATATACTCAATATCACAGACGGTTTGTAAATAGAACCGCTCGTGATGTTGAGTATATCACGCACGGTTTCACATGGAGCCGCTCGTGAAAGTTCAACACGCACGGTTTGTGTAGAACCGTCTGTGATATACTCGTATCACAGACGGTTGGAAAATAAGAACCGTCTGTGATATTTCACCCCTATAAATATAAAGACTCGACAGAGGCCCCCTGCCCTAGCGCCTCTGATCTCTTCTTTGGAATAGAGGGGCTTGAGAAGCTTTGCTCTGTTGGCCGAGGAGGCTTGTTTATTTGGCTTGCCTTGTTCTTGGTTGTGGGTTGCCCTAGCAACTTATGGTCATTTGGCTTGCATGCATGCTTGCTTTGTGAGGCTTTGGTGGTAGCTCTCGGTTTGGGTGTTGTGAATGAGTGTTTTTGTGAGTAGGATAAGTGGTGTATTTCGATTGTGGCTCTCTTGCCTGCTCATTGGCCCAAGGAGAAGGACAAAGTGAGGAATCTCGGGATATTAGGAATTTTCGTCGTGAGCTCCGAGGGTAACGATCTTTAACTCTTTATATTTGCTTAATAGGAGGAGTAACGATTTGCGATTAATAGGAGGAGTAACGATTTGCGGTTTATTAATATAATTTAACACTACTAATTGTTACATGTGTAGCGAGATGGACCGAACTAGATGTACGGCAAGCGAACCGTGGAGTGAAGAGTACATTAATGGCGTGATTGCTTTTAAAAGAGCCGCGAGCAGATATGCCGAATAAGGGGATAGAATTTATGTACTGTCCATGCATTGATTGCGATAATCTGAAGATTTTTAACAACCCGGCGCAGATCGTAGGGCACTTGATTTGAAGGGGTTTCAAAAAAGGGTATACATGTTGGACTAGTCACGGTGAAGAGCAGATTATACAGGAAGTTAATAATGATGACATCGACGAGGAAGTCAACGATATGCCGGATGTGGACTGTGTTTTTGATGACGATAGGTCGCACGATGACAACTGGATCGATGCTACGCGATGCGTAATGAAACTACAGTGAGAGAGAGTTTTGTAAATTCGAGCGCTTAATGGAGGACTCGGGAAACCTTTGTTCCTCGCCGCAAGCCGAATACACAAGGTTGTCAACCGCATTTGAATCGCTGAAATTGAAGGCGAGCAATGGTTGGTCCGACAAGAGTTTCACGGCGTTGTTAGGTCTCCTAGCGGACATTCTTCCGAGGGAAACGTGTTGCCCAAAGACCACCTACCAAGCCAAGAAGGTTCTTTGTCCATTGGGAATGGAAGTAGAAATAATACATGCATGTCCGAACGATTGTATCCTCGTATCGTAAAGAGTATGCAGACTTGCATGTATGTCCCGTGGTGCAAAGCATCCCGATACAAGCGTAATAATACTACTAAGGTGAAGCAAGGACCTCCTGCTAAGGTGTTGTGGTATCGCCTGTGATCCCACGCTTGAAGCGCTTATTTGCGAACCGAAGGAGGCAAGATTGTCGCGCTGGCACTCTGAGGAGCGTAAGAAAGATGGAAAACTAAGACACCCTGCTGATTCTGCCCAGTGGAGAAACTTCGATCGGACCTTCAAAGAGTTCGGTGCGGAACCGAGGAACATAAGGTTAGGGTTGAGTACAGATGGAATGAATCCTTTCGGTAACATGAGCAGCCGACATAGCACCTGGCCCGTGAATCTATGTATGTACAACCTTCCTCCTTGGTTGTGTATGAAGCGGAAGTACATTTTGATGTCACTACTTATCCAAGGGCCGAAGCAACCTGGGAACGATATTGATGTGTACCTAGCACCATTATCGGATGATCTTGTGACACCGTGGAACGGGGGTACAAGTATGGGATGCGCATAAACGAGAGAATTTCTCTTACGCGTCATGTTGTTCGCACTATCAATGATTTTCCCGCCCTTGGTAACCTGTCAAGCTTGATGCGAAAGGAGCCAAAGCCCGTCCGCATCGCTAGATACTACGGAGAGTGTATGGTGAACAACTCGCAAGAAATCGTATATGCGCCACCGTGAGGTTCCTTCCTCAGAGTCACCCATACCGCAAGATGAAAAACAATTCGACGGAAATAAGGAGGACGATTCACTCCAAGGGCTTTTAGAGGAAAGAGGTCTATGATATGGTTAAGGATATCCATGTTGTGCTTGGGAAGGGATGTAAATTAAAACCCGTCAGAAGAACATCCGAAGAAGCGGTCAATTTTGGGACTTGCCTTATTGGGAGCACTTAGAAGTTCACATCGCATCGACGCCATGCATGTGGAGAAGAATATATGTGAAAGCTTGATTGGTCTCTCATCAACATTAGTGGCAAAACAAAGGATGGTGTTAACGCACGACGCGACTTGGTTGATATGAACATAAGGACCGAGTTAGCACCGAAAGAGACCGATAAAGGACGAACATACCTTCCACCACTTGTTACACTATGTCCAAGGCCGAGAGAAATGAATTGTGCCAAAGCTTGCATGGTGTCAAAGTCCCGTCTCGTTACTCCGCTAACATTAAGAAACTTGTTTCTATGCAAGATTTGAAATTAATTGGTATGAAGTCTCATGATTGTCATGTGCCGATGACACAAATGCTTCTGTTGCAATTAGGGGTATCTTGCCTAACAAGGTCCGAGTGGCAATCTTGAGGTGTGTTATTTCTTCAACTTAATTGCTCGTAAGGTCATCGACTCGAAGGACTAGATGCTCTACAAAGCCGAGGTGGTGACGACTCTATGTCAACTTGAGATGTATTTCCCTCCGTCATTTTTCGATATTATGGTCCATCTCATTGTTCATCTTGTGAAAGAGATAAAGATATGCGGTCCTGTGTTCCTACGCCATATGTACCGTTCGAGAGGTATATGGGAATTCTCAAGTCCTACGCACGGAATCGATCTCGACCGAGGCAAGATCATCGAAGGTTATGCAACCGAAGAGGTCATTGAGTTCTGCGCCGACTACATGGCTCGTGGAACCGATAGGTGTGCCTCTATCTCGCCATGAGGGAAGGCCGGATGGTATCGGGACCATCGGAAGGAAATCAATCACTCCCGACCGATACGCACGCCAAGCCCATTTCACGGTCTTGCAACACATGACCCAACTGCCCCCGCACATCGACGAGCACAAAGACATGGTACGCCAACGTAATCCGAGACCGGCCGGAGGTTTGGATCACGAGAGAGCACAACCGCTCGGTTCAACGAATGGGTAAAGGTGCGAATCATGGTAGGAGGTCATCAAGTGATGATACGCCGCTATGGTTGGCAAAGGGCCACAATTTACAATTGTCACATGGCAAGGATACGACATAAATGGGTACACATTTTATACGGCGGCTCAGATAGGAAGAGCACAGCCCGTAACAGCGGTGTCGCATAGATGCATTCAGATCGATGGGCCGAGGAGCTCGCATTATGGGCAAATAGAGGAGATATGGGAGCTCGACTCACGTGCTTTTCAAGATCCCCTATTTGGTGCCGTTGGGTCCATCTCCCACATGTGAAGGTCGACAAAGCACGGCGTCACTACCGTGGACCTCGATCGTGTCGGATACAAAGACGAACCATTCTGCATCAAGCAACCAAGTTGTTCAAGTCTTCTATGTAATGACCGGCAAATAAGAAGCGCCACGTAGTTCTTCATGGAAAAAGAAGGATTGTCGGAGTTGAGAATGTAATGGACGAGGAAGAATACAATCAATTTGACGAGTTGCCTCCTTTCGGAGACAAAGATCGCTCGAGGAAGAACCGGTGAGGAAGCTAGCTATATGCGCGTCGATCATCGTGAAGGACTATATTTTAATTAAGAAATTACTCCATTGTAATTAATTTATTCCATAACATCATGTGTTATGAACTTGTAATATGTCGACGTATATTTTGATGTCAACGTGGAATTGTAATCGCTCCGCCCTTGTGGACCGTATATTTTGGTGCATTAAAAATTCATTTCATTTGGAAAATAGTTCACCGCACCACATTTCTAGAAACCTAAAAACTAAAATTTTATGGCAAATAGTCTAACACCTTTGCAAAGAAACCGTATACTCATGCCTAATCCTGCGATCGTCATCGCAGAAGACGACGAGTCGTCCCACCCTTCCACACCGCAGCCAATGCTCGTGCACCGTGGCCATCCTCCGACAGCGCCCACACCCGCCAAGTGGCCCGCTTCTTCCCCACGCCGCGCTGGACCATGTCCGCGGCGAGCCTCGCACCGCTCGCACTCCCGGTTGGTCTTGGCCGCCTCGCACCCGCCGCCGTCGGCTCGCCTCGACTGGCCGATGTAGTGCTTCCCAAAGTCGCGCCTCGTCGGCCGCCGTAGAGGAGGAGACCGAAAGACGTGGGCGCGCCTTGTGGCGCCACGCCGCCTGCTCAAGGAACATGAGGCGCCACTGTATGTCTTGGGGCGCGAAGACAAGCCCGAGGCCGACGATGAAACAAGCCCGGGTTGCCGGCGGCGCCGTGTGGTTGACGACGGCGAGGTAGCGCCGTTGTCCCGCCACTTCATCGCCTCCTCTCGCTCAGCGCCACGCGCCCCCCGGCGCGTTCTTTGGACACCTTGTACAAGGCCTTGCAACTATACATACATACATTCAAGATGTTAGAATAAATAGTAGTATGTACGCACGTATATTGTAGACATAAAGATGTACGACGTTAATCGTAGGTCGCATAGGTCCTCCATGGGCTGAGGAGAGCTCGCGCCACACGGCCGACGATGTCGACGACGACATCGTGAGAAAGAGCGGCGATCACCGACCTCCTCGCCTTGGTGCCGGCGCGATCGCTCGCATGCTAACCTTGGCGATTGACGTACTCAAAACCGTGAGACGAAGAGCGATGGGAGGAGTTTAATCTTTGGTGATTATTCCGTCTTATATCAAGAATTAGGAGTAATCGCACGTGAGACGAAGAGACGCGATGTATCGCTTGGCGTGCGAGACGAAGAGACGGTTCAGCGATGGTGAAGAGACACATCGCGGGATATCACAGACGGCTCTATATGGGAACCGCTCGTGATAATAATATCACCGACGGTTATTTAATAGAGCCGTCGTGATACTAGTATATTACGCATTCTCAATTGAACCGCTCGTGATATTTCACGATTTATTTATTTCCAAACCGCTCGTGATAAGGAGTCCTCTCACAGAGCGGTTCATATTACCAACCGCTCGTGATACTTCACGAGCGTTCGTAATAGGAACTGTCGTGCTATGTCCTCATCACGCACGGTTCATATTACGAACCGTCGTGAAGTATCACAAACGGTTGGTAATAAGAACCGCTGCGTGATGAGGACATATCACGAGCAGTTCCTCGAGCGGTTCCAAAGGGAACCGTCTGTATAAGTTAAACACAGACGGCTCCTTTGGAACCGTCTGTGATGAGGTGTCTGCTATTGCCTGTTTTGTAGTAGTGTGGGAACATCCTAAAATTTGCAAAAGGGACCCTCGTGATTCTGAAAATTACGAGGATAATTGCGTAGATGAGGAAATTTTGAAATTAGGGCCTAAATCTCTCTGAAAATTGCACGAAAATTATCTCGGAATTGAAATTTAGCGTTTTTAACCCCTGAAATTGCAGAATTCACCGAAAGTTCTTTTTTCAGCAAAAAAGGGCATCGGGAATTCAAATTTTGAATGATTTTGAACTTGTAGAGCATGTTTAATTTTGTTATTGTTATTTCTATGCAATTTATTTACTATATTTACTGTTTTTTATTATCTATGATTGTTTATATTGCTTTTAATCACTGAAAATAGCAGTAAATTATGAAAAAATGCATAGAAAAATACGAAAACATTATGAGAATTTTTGCAACCATTTTATGTAAGTTACCAGCAGTAATCTTATAAACTCTTTGCGTGAATATGCAGATAATGGTATTACGAACCGGGAGTTCGAAGAGTTGGCCCAGCATGACCAGAATTACTTGACTTGGGCATCAGATGTCGAGATCGTACTTGGAGCCAAGAAGCTCCGTGCTGCTATCGGACTTGGCACCTCGAAGGATGTCACTCCAACTGCTGAGGAGAATGATCACGCACTTCATTTCCTTAGACATCATCTCTGCCTAATGCTCAAGAACGAGTATATGGTAGAGAAGAGCGCACTAGCTTTATGGACTGCACTGAAGAAGTGGTTCGAAAAACTGAAGTACACTATCCTACCTCGGGCAGAGCATTAATGGACTCGACTACGTTTTGTTGACTATAAGACCGTGGGGAGTACAATTCTGCTTTGCACAGAATTTGTACCAGTCTTCAGCTATGTAATAAGGTAATCATAGATGCAGAGAAGATTGAGAAAACTCTCTCTACCTTTCACCCAAATGCGATGCAATCCGCACGCAACTATCGTCAGGACGGCTACAAGGAGTATGTCGAATTGATTGACATCATGTAAGTTGCGAAAGCTCAAGATGAGGTTCTAAAGAAGAACTACATCTCACAGCCGCCTAGTAGCAAAGTTGGCCATGAAGTCAATGCTAGCAGCTACCAGGTGAGGAAGCCTCACTCGAAGGAAAGAGGCATGAAGGGTAAGGTCATGGGTCGCAAGACCAAGCAGAATGCTCAAGCCAAGAAAGACGAACAAAAGAAGCATGATGAGAAGCCCTATGGCTAGCAGGACCAGAGGCATTGGTCACGTGTTTGCCATGAGCTGTAGCACGTGATTGATGCTTTCAAGTCTAAGAAGAAGGGCAAAGGACAGCATGAGACACACCTCGCCATTGCAGGTACAAAGGATCCATGGTCATTGGTTGCACCCATGGATGTGGACAGCCTAACAACAGCCCCCATTACTCCTTTTTTGGACATCGCAGCGGCTGCAGCCGTAGTTGCCGAAGAAGAGAAGATGGACATGGAGCAGATTCAGACATAAGTTTCTTCATACTTCGTTGATTTGATCTAGTGCACGCATTGCACTTAGATTTTATAGTCATTTGCAGTTTATGGTTGTAATAGAATATTGAATTATTGAATAATAGTTATAAGCTCTAGGAGAGCAAAGCATTAAATTCTTATGATGGGTCCTGCAAGACTTTTTTTCGTATTAATAATAGTAAGTTATGTTCTGTTTTGAGTATTTTATTTATGTATGGAATGCTTCCTACTCTATATTAATAAATACTTTATATATCAGAACGTGTGTGGCACCTTATGGAGGAAGTGTGCTTAACAGATAGCGGCACAATGAATACTATCTTGAGAAAGGCGAAGTTTTTTCAGTCGATCAGCAAGAATGCTAGTAGTCCTACGACAATCGCAGGAAGCGATACTTGTATAATAGGCTCAGGAAGAGCCATAATTATACTCCCGATGAGCACAACATTGGTCATTGAAGAAGCCTTGTTGTACCCAGAATCGACTAGAACTCTCTTAAGCTTTAAAGATATTCACGCTAACGGTCTCTACGTAGAGACTGAAGAAGAGTATGATAAGGAATACCTGCTCATCACAAAGCATGAATAACATGGAAAAATGGTATTAGAACTTCCTTCCTTCATATGAATCTGGGCTATACTACACTAATATTAAAGCACCTGCAGCCTATACTATCCTGAAAACAACTTTTAGAAGCTTTGAACCTTTTTGTCTCTGGCATGATATATTAGGCCACCCCGGTCTTAGGATGATGAGAAATATAATTAACAATTCTCAGAGACATAATATCAATGTAAAGAATTTCCCGAATTCAAAAGATTTTGTGTGCCCCACATATGCCACCGGAAAATTAATTACTAGACCTTCTACTCTGAAAGTGAATGATGAAATCATTGCATTCCTGTACCGTATCCAGGGAGGCAATTGCGGTCCTATACAACCCTGTTAGGTCCTTTTAGGTACTTTACGGTGCTCATCGATGCTTCATCGAAATGGTCGCATGTATGTTTATTGTCTACGAGAAACCATGTTTTTGCAAAGTTGATATCACAGATAATTAAAATTAAGAATATTTTTCCTGATCATCATGTGAAGTCCATAAGAATGGACCACACCGGAGAGTTTACTTCAAAGGCTTTTGATGATTATTGCATGGCAATGGAAATTACCGTTGAGCATTCTGTACCACATGTCCACACCCAGAATGGACTAGTAGAGGCATTAATTAAAAGAATTAATTTATTGCCCGACCGCTTTTGCATAATTGTAATTTACCAACTACATGTTGGGGACACGCAGTCTTGCACGCAGCAACTCTCATTAATTTTAGACCATCGGCATATAGCATTCATTCACTTATGCAACTAGCGCAAGGATCAGCACCGAAAATCTCTCATCTTCGCAGGTTTGGGTGCAAGGTTTATGTACCTATACCACCACCGCAGCGAACTGCAATGGGACCTCTCTGAAAGTCTAGGATATACGTTAGTTATGAGACATCATTCATAATCAGGTACTTGGACACTATGATTGGAGATTTGTATACAGCCCGCTTCGCTGATAGCATATTTGATAAGGATAGTTTCCCATCATTAGGGGAGAAAATCAACCCCTTGATGAAAAATATCAGAAAATAATGTGGCAAGCCACGGGAATCCATACACATGACCCACGCACTAGTGAAGTAAATAGAGAAGTTTAGAAGATAATTGATTTGTAAGTATTAGCGAATCAATTGCCTGACCACTTTAGTGATTTGAAGAGCGTGACCAAGTCGCATATGCCTGCACAATGCGCCGAAGAGGGTTGAAATACCAAAGAAAATTGAAGGTGTCTCTAATCCCATCCAGAGGCCTCAGAATAAAAGGACGAGAACTCCGACCTCTCGAATCCCAAGTAACTAGGGACGCATGACGAAAAAGGATAAGAAGGACTTAATACAGCCGATCACTAAAGTTCCCCAGAACCAGAAGGGGAGCCAGTTGAGACTTGAAACCAGTATGGAACCTTCAGAAAAAGGCATACCGGATTTCAATATTCCCACGGAGGGAGACATCAGCGCAGAGTAGTACTTACCGTTTCCATCAGTGTACTTAACATAACACTGCTACTATGTCATACTATTAGCACCAAAGAACCATATACCACACCTACTTTCACTCGCAAAAGGCTTTTCGACACACCATCTGCTTCCAAACAAGTAATAAGTAATATCATATTTTCCTCTTATAGTTCATTACTGTCCATACTATATTTTGGTACGCATTGTAATATTCCAATTCTCAGGTCTTTTTAAAATTTCCAAAATAAAAGTAACCATTTGAATTTTTTTTCCTGAATTATTAAAGCTTAAAATTTTAGATTTATCTATTTTCCGAATTTCTTTATTTCTCTCTTTTTCTCACTACTCATTCCTCCGAACTGTTTTCCTTCTGAGCATTTTGTCTCATGTTCTCTTTCCTCCGTGCATGTCATGCAAGATCGCTCATTACCTCTGGCGCCCATGCCCTGGAACCCGAGAATCCCGCTTGCCCATTCCTATGTGCCGCCGCTCCCGAATCCCGCCACCTCCATCCCGCCTGTCACCTCCCTTGCCGCACGCCACCTCTATCCGCCCCATGCCGCCGCCGCTCACGCTGCTCCCATCCTCATCGTGTAAAACCGAGCAGCCCCATGCTCCTTCCTCGCCCAACTCCTTCCTCCCCTCTCTCGCCCATGCCGCCGCCGCATCCTTTCCTCCCATGCCGCCAAGAGCCCCAACCGACCGACGAACCAAGCAAGCTCTTCCCTCCTCCTCTACTTAAAGCCGCCAACTTCCCTTATCGCATGCTCCCTTGCCGGCTGCCGCCACCGCCCTTTTCTCCTTCCGTGGAAGCATCTCCACCGAGTGCCTCCCCTTCCTCAGCAGACACCGCTCTCTCCTCCTTTCTCCAAAAAAAAGCAGCTAGCACCGGTTTCCCCTCATGCCGCTCTTAGTGCTGCTCTTTTTCCCTTCCTCCTCTCGTTGGATTTATTCTTGTCAAAGAAGTAGTGCTCGCATTTGTATGTTTAGAGGTTTACATGCATGAGTTAGTTTGGCTGTGAGATAGTGCACGTTTAGATCGAAGTGTGTTAGTTTTGCACGTGGCTGCAAGTAATTTTTGCATGTAGTTTGGAGTGCATAATTTATCTAATTGTATTGCATACCTAATTGCATGCACGCACTAGACAAGCATGCATTCACTGGTGTATAGTAACACATCTGCACGTAGTAGCTAACATTGCATGCATAATTCTAGTAGCAAACTCCAACTTCTAGTCACAGCACTTTGTGCATGCATGTCTCACCATCCTTCTCTCTTTTAAATCTTCATCAAAATTGAAGAAACTGAGGTTTGCATGTTACGCAGCGGCGGCGTTTATCGTCTCAAGAGCAAGCCATTCATCTAATTAGTTCTTGCATGCATTGACCGGAACTCCCCCACCACGGTTCTTCATCTCCGGTTGTCCATTCGCCAAGCCACCTGCATCACAATGAGCCCCTTGGCTCCCTCTTTTTATCCCCAGAATTCGCCCCACTCACTCGCTTTCGTTTCTCCGCAATCGAGATATTTCTGTCATGGGCCGAACCGCCTCCCGTCGTCGTTTCCGCGCGTCGACCATCCCCGTGGCATCGTCACCACCGTTGGCTTCGCCGCGACGTTCTACGTCGTGCTTCCTCGCCGCCAAAGCATCGCCGAGCCCCATCGCCCGCTGCGCCCCGACGCTATTTTGCGCGTCACCACCGCGCTGGACCTCCGCCAGCAACGCGACCACCACCATTGTGTCCGACTCGCTCCTGCGAATTTATTGTGCTAGTTCGCTGGCCGCCCCTCCCTTTCCCTCACCGGCGCCATCATTTTTGCCTAAGCCTGCACTATTCATGTCCGATGATTTTCTATATTTCATATGAAGTCAAACTTCCGGATTTTCGTTCTCCTTCATACGAAATCTGATTCCGTCGATTCTTAGTTCTAAATTCATATAAATCCAGCCCCTCTCTTTTGCTTCTAATTTTGTAATTTTTGGATTTTATTTAAAATTATTTTATTTATTTGGCTCTTTTCGTGCGCGTAGATTTTGGCGTTCCCGATGAATTCTTGGACCCGACGACTGAAGCTCCTCAACACTTCAACGAAGGCGAGTCAATACTTTGATCATATTGAGCCTACATTTTATGCAAATTATATTCTTTTAAAAATAGCAAATTGCATGCTTTAATTCTTTAAATCAAATATTTGTTAAAGCTTAAGGTAGTTAAATATCCATTTGATGATTAATTAATTATTATGCCATCCTTGACAACTTGAATTCCTTAATCCTTGTCACCCTAGTAACTATATGGTAAATATTAGTATAGGTTGTACTTAAGCGACATGCTAGCCTTGCTTAAGTACCGGGACACTAAAATATCCCAATCATCATCTCTTCAAACATGAACATGGTTTTTGGGTAGTCATTGGATGTAAATGACTGAGATGGTTGTGTTGATGTATTTTTCCTACCTCTCAAAACCTTAAAATTGCTTATTACATCCAGGCGGATGGTATGATGGATGGTATGTTGGTGGGTGCTAATGCAGCCCAAGGAATGTTGGTTTGTGGATGGTATGTGGTATGAACCGCCCAGATGGCCCCTAAGGACTTAATCCTGTGATGACCTCCCAATGTAAAACAGTACAACCACATGTCTATAATGGTGTCGACCTGGCTAAATAATTTGTATCCGTTAGTATGAGTTGCACCAGGTAGATGACCTGCTACGCCATAAGCCTTTGTGGCTATGGGTTGGGGTGTACGACTTACGGGTCTATGTGAGCGTAAGTCGTGTGGCGCAAGAGGGGGTCTGGGAAAGGGTTGACGGGTCTATGTGAGCGTAACCCTTCTCAGGTGAAACCTTAGCGGGTGTAACAAATACTGGAGGATGCATTGTAAAGGCCTTGTGACGATCTCCCCTTGACTCACATGTCTACGGAAACATGTGTACATGTCAAGATGATTGTCTCTTGTGGGTAAAGTGTACAACCTCTGCAGAGTGTAATAAACTATTCGAATAGCCGTGCCCACGGTCAAGGGCGGACATGAGAACTTACATGAGTTAGTTCTGTTTATAAAATCTTTGTAGGCGGGATAAAATGTGACGGGTCGTTGTGACCCTGGTTTTGGGTTTTTCCTGGGTGGAAGTACCCCAGTGATGGTAATAGGTAGATGTAACCACCATAAAAAAAACATGAGGTGGAGGTAACCTCCGCTGTTATAAATATTGCATAAACAATCTCTTTAACAAAGTGCAATTTGGTTAAAAATGCTAAGTGATAGGACTTTCTAATATTGGTATTTAAAATATTGCTTTGCGCAAATAAAAGAACCAGAGCCATCCTTGTTAAGCCTTGCATGTATACTATTGCATACTGTGTGTTGGCTCGCGGGCACGGAAGTTGTGCTCATCCTCGCTCTCCCCCCCCCCCCCAACCCTCAGAACCCGCAGATCATGGAGACTACACCTATTACGAGGACTAGGACGCCGAGGAGCAAGGAAATGAAGAAGAGTAGCTTAGTTCCTTAGTCTGGGTCTCGCCTCAGTCTAGTTGGCTCCGTTGGTACTCGTGTACACCCTATATTATCCAAGCCTTTGGCTAATATCGGTCATACACATGGTACCCCAGTCGCTTGCCTGTGGAGAGACTTGCCCTACCCCTTTTGCTTCCGCTATCGTACTCGAGATTTTGTATTGAACTCATTTGGCCTGGTCGGCCCTATTGTGAACTCGACCCGACGTGGTCTATTTGAACTCTGATGCTTGTATTAATGAACGGTTTGGTCTATGCGATGTATGAATTGATTCAGCAATGTATCCTGTGAGCGCTACCTACTGATCCAGGGAATAGCGCAGTATGTTCACAGAGGATTCTGGATTACGAAATCCGGGTCCGACACGCATATATCATTTCTAGCAACAACCAAATAAAATGTCTATAGAGTTATCTAACTATAGGTTACTTACACAACATGGAAGATGATCCCTGCTCAAAAAGGAAAACTTTAGCCACCGACAAAACTAATCCAACTTATTCTCTTTTAACTGAGTTACAGTCCATGTAAGTGCCTGTTTATGCTAGGTTACAGTTCGTTGTTTGCTGTTCATTCTTGATTTCTTCCATCTCACTTAATGTTCACTACGATAACTTCGTTGCTTTGTATTAATCTTTTGTGAGTTGCTGTTTGGTAAGAACCATACAAGACTGCCAACTATACTTTGTATTCTTTAAGATCTGTAGTATACTCATCTCTATGAAATAAAAAATGTAAACACATTGCCTTTTTGCGACCTTTTGCTGTCCATGATTGTATTGTTCAGCTCTACACATTTTATAGCTTTCGATCGCCCCACTATAAGTTGCAGTTTAGTAACAATCACAAGAAGTTGTCAACTAGATCTTGTATTCTTTAGAATCTGTGATATACTCATCTCTATCAAATTAAGCGGATAAACACACTGCCCTTTTGCGATCTTGTCACAATGTTATTTATTCATACAGTCGTGCTATTGTCATCTACTATATATAGCCGTTATCTTTACAAAGTATTGCTGCCCTACAGTCATATTGTTCACTGATTGTCTGATAACCGTGTTGTTAGCTAATTCGAAAACAAACAGATATGTATCGAGTATACTACTTAGTAGTGTTTTTAGTCCATACTATCTGCCTGACAGGGCATCATATCTTTCACTTTGTTTAGCCCAATAAATAGTGCTTTCTTATATGTAGTATTTATTTTACAGACCAGACCAACCAATGCGTTCAACCATTCACGTATACTACTCATTTTACCCCAAAAAAATGATCCCTATCCTATTTCTTTGTACAATTTTCTAGCTGATTTACTTGTGTTCTATTTTTCCTACAGCAACATCTACCGAGTATGATCGTATGGCGTAGCGTGTGTTTTGCTTCTCCACTATGCGCTTATGCTATGGTCTACACAGCGACATCTTTAGCCTATAAATTTTGTAGTTTCCTTTATATCAATGTTATGTCCTCTTTATATGTATATTTTCTATGCTGCCCACCAGGGATAGAAAACCCGGCGGTAACCAGCCGGTAACCGCCTACCAGAGGGTGGCCGGGAAATGGGATCCCGGCGGTTTTTTCAAATCTAAATTCAAAATTTCAGATTTTGAATGAATTTTAATCAAATTCGAACGAATTTTGGCCGAACAAAATCCGGTTTGACCGGTAACTGGACCGGTTACAGGTACCGGAGGGGGGCCGGGATGCAACCCGGGACCGGGTTACCGACCCTTGCTGCCCACTCTAGAACAATATAGACACGCTGCCCTTTTGAAACCTTCTGCAAACGATATGCAACTACGCCTATAAGTAGCTGAATATAGAGCATCGACTCTTATCTCCTTTTATAATGTTCTTGTTCATATATCACACTTTCTGCTATGTTATGTACAATATGTTGTTTATGTTCAATTCGCGAACTCTGGTAGCCTTTGGACCACTCTGTTCGGTTGGAAAGCATTATGTCGTGCGATTTACAATTGCTGATGAATGACGAAAGATTCAGGGTTTCTGATAAAAAAAAATTATGCATCACTGACAGACGTCGCTGTAAAGATGTTGTTTCTCTGCTTGCTTCTATCACCTATATCTCCGTATGTTATACTCCCAGCATTTTCTCTCCTGAGCAAAATCGCGTTTGTTCTGCTCCGCGCGCGTTTCTAGTTGAGATAAAGCCAGCTAGTGAGCTAGGAATATGCCTAAATGCCTTGCGGTGGAATATGCAGACATACATTGTCATGAACCAAACCGAACACTTGGAAAAGGGCAACTACATCCATGGGTTCCAAGTCATATATGCATGCAACGGAAGAATTCCAAGTACCAGCTAGCACGACATGCACCGCCAACTTAACCCACTCACTAGCTAGTTGCTGACTGTGCAGTGAAAAGCAAGCTTTGCATATATGCATGCACTACCAATGTGGCAGTCTACTCACTGTACCATACATATATATCATACTACATAAGCATGTAGAGATCAAATTTGACTGCTGTTGCTTGGTTCATCAGACTTGCATGCACTCGTTTCCATTCGTCTCCACTTTCCCATTGACGCAGCCGCTATGGTCTCCTTTGATGTTCACCATGTCGAGGTTGTACAGAATCGGGATCATGACCATGGAGGACAAGAAGGCGAGGAGCGGCCCAAAGATCCAGAGGAGGAGGGGAACCCCCGCGTAGAAGAGCCTGTTCCCGACGAAGTTGAGGGTGAACCCCCTCTCGAGGATCTCGCCGATGTAGTCCCGGGTGGACGGCAAGCCGAGGTGTCCGGCGTCGGCATCGGCGGGCAGGAGGGTGGAGGTGGTGTTGATGAGGAAGCTCGCTTGGTTGAGGAAGCAGATGGTGAGGGAGTGGCAGAGGAAGGCGAAGAGGAAGAGGAGCAGCAGCGCGACGTACTTGAGCGCCATCATGTACTCGCCGTGCGCGCCGAAGACGGTGTCACTCAGCGGCTTCTTGATGGTGTAGGAGCTGCTCAGCACGGCCGCGATGCCCGTGCAGAAGAGCACCGCCGTCGTCGCCATCAGCGTCGACCCCATGATCACATTACGCAGCGACTGCACCACCAGCACTCCCTTCTTCTCGTTGTCCTGCACGCGCACGCACGCACTGGTCACTTCACTGGTGCAACCCAACACCGACTTGTACATGTCATATATTTATGTGTGTGTGCCACTGTACCTTCATCATGCTGATGGCCCAGAGGCGGCGGGTGGCGGAGTTGATGCCGACGGCGGTGCGCAGCGGGCGGAGGCGGACGGCGCGCCAGAGCCAGATGTGGTACACCATGGGGAGGAGGAGGCTGAGCGGGATCAGCATCACGTCCAAGAAGCTGTCCCTCCACTCCATGATCGATCAAACGGTCGACAGAAGTGTCGATCAATCACGTACTTGTTCGAACGAAAAGAGAGAGATTGAAGATGGTGTGCCTTGGCTGATCAAACTAGCTATATATGTAGTATACTTCTATATCATTTGAAGTTGCCCTTGTGATGCGTAGAATTGGGGAAACGTTGCTCTCTGATCAGGTATTCAGGCGTATGGAGCTGTCCGTGTATGGGTGCTGATATATAGGGAATGAGGTTAGTGTGAGAGATGCAAAGGTGCAAGACATAGTGGCATCTTACACAACGGCCACAATCTTTAGCGACCAATAAACTAAAATAGTACGTTAAAGGCAGACATGGCCAGATATTTTTTTTTTTACAATGTGATCGCTAGCTAACTACATCATTCTTCATTTGATTCGATTTTTATTCTACGTACGCGAATATCTTCCCTGAAATTCTTCAAAAAAAAAACTTCCCTGAAGTGCACAAAACCCATTCGCTTATAAGTTGCTTTCAATCAAGTGCATTCAGAGCGAAGGGAGATACATAGATGCAAATTAATGAAGGACAGATCGAATCAATCTACACTTCATTCTCAGTAAGATAATCTGTGCATGCAGAGATATATAGGTATATATACTCATAATTAAGCAGCTCGATCTTGACGCGGATACTGCCAATTAGAAGAGGAGATCGGTCTAATCGCATGACTGTTTTGTTTCGGTTTGTGCATTTCTGGTTGGATATATTAATGAATTTGACGTGCAATTCAGGCATTACTTCGCGCCGGGGGGGTGGCTTGATTTGCGTGGCGTGTAGGGCGGCCAGCACAGCGCCCAATTCGTGGGCACAAATGCTTGCGGCCGCACGCCTGCGTGTCGACATCGTAGCCGACTCGCCGCACTATGTTTGGCCTCACGGAATGCACATGACGATGCATGCATGATAACAAGTTTTGCCGGCCTCACTCAATCGTCCCATTTTCCCGCTAGGCCACAGGGTTGCCCAGAGCACATAGTACCTTACAACATAGGCCTGAATCCACAATAATAAGTACCCAGCATGTCAAGATTTAGAATTATGAAATCGACATCATACTAATCAGGAGTGTCTTATATACCAGTTGAGCTACAGTTTGGTAGGTGTCCTTCCTCGCCTTTGTACGTACTTCAGTTAATCGTATGGACGGCACCGGTTCAACAATATTAGACACACCCCAAAGTTCAGGGATAAAATAAACTTATTGCATATATATTAGCTACAATAAGCGCATAGATCGAATTAGAGTCATTGAGCTACAGCTGGTTGGCCTCTTTGACACCTTCCTACTTTCCTACTTTTGGCTAACCGTATAGATGTCGCGGACTCTCAACACTGGTCACTAACTCTAAAAAGCCATGGTCATATTGACGCGCAGGGCCAGCAGGTGATCGTCGACTGATCGAGATAGATCGCTTGGAATGAATTGAAGCAGCTAGTGTCAATTCGGCGTTTGTCCAGGCCGGTTTATGCATGTCTGCGTTGGTTTGCAATTGGGGCTAGCTAGCATGTGATTCTGGGATGAGAAAGCTACGTGTCATGTTACGTATGATAGCACTACGTACTAAATAACCATGACCAGTTTTTCCGGCCAGTACTGGCCCAAAAATGTTACTAATAATTATATATAGTACTAGTAAAAGTTGAATATTAGTTGCGGGAAATTGCACATCACAATCAGAACGATTAGTATTCTTCTTTGTGGTCAAAACAAGGTTATCGATCATGCATATGGATCTTAGTTTTGGTATAACTTAAGCGTTAAGTTCTTAACTATTACCAAAACAATATATGTATGTGTGTGTGTATATATATATATTTCTCTCGTACGTATTATCCAATAAACTAGCTCGCCGGTTTCTGAACAAAAGCAACATGCGTAGACTAGCTGAAAGCAAACTACTGCCTTTACAAGTAAATTACTATGGCATTATTATGTCGTCATCTTATTGCAAAGCGACATGGAGGTTGGAGGAAGTGGTGGTAATGTATTACCCATCAATCTATAGTCAAAAACCAGGAGAAAAGCAAGCAATGATCGATCCATCGAAATATGCATGCGTGGGGGGCACTGACGGTCGGTCGAGTCAGCTTACTCAGCTGAGCCGAGTCCATGCAAATGAACCTGGTCGGGACGCCGTCCCGATACAAGCCATGCATGGACGCATCGCACCCTCGCCTACGCCCTACCTGGTGTGCAGTCCAGTAGGCTAGGCAACTGCTTCGATTCGCTGATTCGGATTCCGGAGGGCGCCGGAACAAGTGCTTCTGCTTTTCTAAGGCCAAAAAAAAGAGCAAATGGAGCGATAAGTCATCTTTAATCAGCCAGTGCAAACGCCACTACTTTTGCGTGCATGCCGGCCGGGTTTTTTATTTTCCCAAACGCGCGCATTGCTCACTGTAAGGGTACTGCCTTTGGTTTCAAGAAAACTAGATTGGTGGGAATCTCATGATTCCCTATAATCCTAACCATATGGATGAGATAGCAGGGAACATTCCTATGCTTGGTACAGGTGATTAAGATTCCAAGAGCATTACTAGGAATATTAGATTAAGTTGTTTGGGGTGTAACATCCGAATCTGTTATGGAGAGAGAATTTCTAACATAAATAAGTTTTGTGCAGGAGACTCTCCTGTAGCATGCATATAGGTACCAACCATTACTGCGGCAGGCTCGCCGGCAATATATACGATCGCATACCTGGTGATACATGTGGTACATTTTTCTGCCATGTATAGACATAGATTAGACAAAAATAACGTTCAGAAAGCAAGCTAGAAATAACATTCATAAAACTTCCGATAAATAAATTTCAGTAAGACCAAATTCATGAAACAATAACTTGAAGCTGGTCCATGGCCACTTGAGGCTTTCGATAGTACAATGAATAAAAAAATCCTAAATTAATAGTTCATCTATTTCAAACATAAATTGCATTATTGTACGTCCAGGACATTAACCACTAAAGTTATTGTGTTCATATGTTAGGATTAGGTGTAACGACATCTATAATAATACCAATCTAATAAAAAAAATAAGCATATGATTAGTCTATATCATCTATAGTAGAACAGCAGTGTGTGTTTCTTCACTCTTGAGCGGCGTCCAGAAAAATAATTTATTCTGTGGTTGCCTAATTACTCAAGCGTGAACCAAGCTTCTGTTGCTGCGTAATTACTCAAGTGCAGACAAAAATCAAGGGCTGTATAGGAACAAGAATGGACTTAATTTGTGCATGCGCGCTGCTACAAGCCTAAATTGAAGTCAGACGAGAACCTGACAAAAGGGGAAAAGGAGGAAAAAATCTAGATGGGGTTTTGACATCAAAACTTTCCGATCAACAAAGTGTATGAAAAGGAACAAATTGATGTAACGAAAGAAGGATTTACTCACTTGGATGGACCGAGTAGTTTGGAGTCTGGAGTCCTTTTGACCTAGATCACGGGAAAAGCAGTGTACATGGTAGGGAGAGAAGCTGACGTATTTATCCTATGAGAGAACCGAGGTGTAGAACAGAAACAGGGCATGCGTCATTCACGCCAAAGATTTAGAGCGAATTTTTTTTGATGAGATTTCCGTGGGACAGTAATATAAGATAACTACATATTTCAAAGGTAATCTTATTCCCACAAACCACCGAAATCTAGTTACATCTGTAATCTTCCTTTCCTATCCTAAATTTTAGGTGGTTGTACCAAACACGGAATTAAACAAGATTACCCTATAATTACAGGGAATCTCGACAACATTCCTGCTACCAAACGCCCCCTAAACGCTTTCTTCTTTTCCCCCTTCCAATACACATTGGCAAAGTGTCAAACAAGTTACAGCAGAGTAGGTAGCAAGTATGGTGATCTTGTGCGTCAGAAAACTCGGAATCCGGGTGCGCCGTGCACACGTATCGATCTTGTGTAATTTACAAGAAACCCCACCTTGACGGAAATGCATAATCTGCATTGGCATTGGGCCAATGCAGATATGCACGAGGATGTATCTCAACTGTTCCATTGAGAGCCAACGGTCTAGATCGACAACTATAACACCATCGTAGACTCAGTTTCATGAGAAGGCTCAATTTTTTGTAGCGGACTTAGGCCTTGTTTGGATCTCCTGTTTTAACTGTTGGAATTAATATGGGCTAGGCCCAAATTATATTCTAATTAATTCCTGATAAATCTCAAAGGCCCATATGCATGTGCTAAAACTGTTTAGTCCCACATGGAGGGATGAAGGGGAGTTACATCACTTTATAAGGTGGAACGTGGTAGCCCTCTTGTGGAATTGGAAAGAGCCAACACACGCGCGCACTCGCTCACCTCGCCGAGCCGTGCGGTGCGGTGCGCGTGAACAAAGTATGGCTGCGGTTCCTGATGACTGTTGGTCTTTGGACTTTCTGGTTCTGGCTATTTAAAGAACAGAGTTTGGTTCTCTCCAAGGTTACACAATACATGACTCCACTGTTTTTTGTTGCTGCTTTTGGTTATCTCCATCCCGGACTGGTGCATGTACGGCCACACCGGGAGAGCAGGTCTCCGGAACCCTCATCCTCGAAGGCTTACACGAGCGAGGACGAATAAGGTTTTTGGGGAGCGTTCGCGCGACTGCTCGCTGCTACGATCTACATCAACTGCACTGCGACTACAACTCTCTACTACGTTCTACATCAACTGCACGACTACTACCACTACGTCATGACGAACGACGTCCTCATCAAGAACACTGCTGCATCTTCTTCTACCACTGAATCTGGGTATGCCTTTATCTCTCTTATTAGTTGGTTTGATTTACTTTCTGTTGTTGTTTTGAACACTGAGATAGAAATGCTAGCTTCTGTTCTTCTAGAATCTGGTATAACTATAGTGTTCTTAGTTACCTACTTTGTGAAAATAGCTAGAGTATTTTTCATGTTTTATCTAGCAAATTTCTGGATTAAAATACTTCGAAAAATGCTTATATATTCAACAATCCAAAAACCTTATTCTAGGCATAGGCATTTTTCGACAACTGGCTTTGCTGCCGCGCTCAAACCCCATGAATTCGATGGTGCGAATTACAAGAGGTGGCGCACCAAGATGGTGCTCTGACTAACTGCCATGAACGTTTTTCATGTGGCAAATGGCAAGCCTGAAGGAACACTTACTCCTGAACAGGAGCAAACGTTCGAGGCTGCTGATAACCTTTTTAACGGTGTCGTGGTTAGTGTTCTTGGTGAGAAGTTAGTTGATGCATACATGGTGATTACAAATGGGAAAGAGATGTGAGATGCACTCGAGGCCAAATTTGGGGTTTCGGATGCAGGCAGTGAATTGTATCTTATGGAGCAATACCATGACTATAGAATGGTTGATGGTCGTTCTGTAGTTGAGCAGGCTCATGAGATACAATCCATAGACAAAGAACTTGAGCACTTCAAATGTGTGTTACCGGACAAGTTTGTCGTGGGAGACATTATTGCCAAACTTCCTCCTTCTTGGAGGAATTTTGCTACTTCCCTGAAACACAAGAGACAAGAGTTTTCTGTTGAAAATCTCATCGGGTCTCTTGATGTTGAAGAGAAGGTGAGGGTAAAAGATACACACATCAGAGGTAATGAGGGACATTCTAGTGCCAACGTGGTGCAGAAGAAGAATGGCCAAGCTCAAAATTTCAAAGGCAAGAACAAGACCGCACAAACAACTAGCTTCAAGAAGAAGAAGAAGAAGAAGAAGAACACAAAGGATAGTCTTTCCTTTGTGTGTGGCGAACCTGGTCATTGGGCCAAGGATTGCAGCCAACGCAAGGGTGGAAAGAATCAGCAAGGGCAAAACTCTAAGTCTGCTAATATTGTTGTTGGTACTACTGAGACGGGAACATCAGGGTATGGTAATTTACCTACTATTCTTTCCGTATGTCAATCTACCAATTGGTGGATAGACACTGGTGCTAATATACATGTGTGTGCTGATATTTCATTGTTCTCTTCTTACCAAGTCACTCGGGATTCAGCCGTTCTAATGGGGAATGGGTCACATGCCACTGTTTATGGTGGTGGCACAGTCGATCTGAAGTTTACTTCGGGGAAGATTGTGCAACTGAAGAACGTGCATCATGTGCCATCTATCAATAAGAATCTCGTGAGTGGATCTCTTCTGTGTAGAGATGGCTTTAGACTAGTATTTGAGTCCAATAAATTTGTAATGTCCAAGTGTGGACAATTTATTGGTAAAAGCTATGTGTGAGGGGCTTGTTTCGCCTATCTCTTTCAGATTTCTGTAATAATGTTGTGAACCATGTTTTCAGTGTTAATGAGACTACTATTTGGCATTCACGACTTTGTCACATAAATTTTGGTTGCATGACGCGGCTAGCCAGTTTAGAGTTAATCCCGAAATTCACTCTTGCCAAAGGTTCTAAATGTCAAGTTTGTGTGTAATCAAAGCAGCCTCGTAAGCCTCATGAGGCTGCAGAGGTAAGAAACTTGACACCATTAGAACTCATACATTCAGATCTGTGTGAGATGAATGGTGTGTTGACAAAAGGTGGTAAGAGATATTCCATGACTTTGATTGATGACTCCACTAGATTCTGCTATGTGTATCTTTTGAAAACTAGAGGTTGAGCTCTTCACTATTTTAAAATCTATAAGGCAGAAGCTGAGAACCAACTTGAAAAGAAAATAAAAAAGGTTAGGTCTGATCGTGGCGGCGAGTACTTTTCTAATGAGTTCAATTTATTATGTGAGGAACATGGTATAATTCATGAGAGGACGTCTCCCTATTCACCCCAGTCAAACGGGGTTGCTGAAAGAAAAAACCGCACTCTAACTGATTTGGTTAACGCTATGTTAAATACAGCGGGTCTTTCCAAGGCATGGTGGGGGGAGGCTATATTGACTTCATGTCATGTCCTAAATATGGTTCCCACAAAGAATAAAGAGATTACTCTATTTGAACAATGGGAGAAGAAAATACTATCACTTTCATACTTGCGCACTTGGGGTTGTTTGGCGAATCAACGTGCTAATTTCCAAAAAGCGTAAGCTTGGACCAAAAACTGTAGATTGTGTCTTTCTAGGTTATGCTCACCATAGTGTTGGATATAGATTTGTAGTGGTGAAATCTGGAGTACCTGATGTGCTTGTCGGTACAATTATGGAGTCCAGAGATGCTACTTTTTTAAGATATTTTTCCGATGAAAGATATACCTAGTTCATCGAGTCAGGAGTCTGATACAACTCCTGAACCTGTCATTCCAATGGAATATTTTGAACAAACCCCTGAGCAAATTCCTGAGGAGGAAGATAATGAAACTCTAAGGAAAAGTAAAAGACAAAGGACTGTAAAGTCTTTTGGTCCTGATTTCATTGTGTACCTTGTGAATGATACTCTAAGTACCATTTCTGAAGCGTATGCTTCTCCAGATGCATAATACTGGAAGGAAGCTGTCCGTAGTGAAATGGATTCCATTATCTCTAATGGAACTTAGGAGATCACCGAGCGTCCTTATGGTTGTAAACCTGTAGGATGTAAGTGGGTATTCAAAAAGAAGCTTAGACCTGATGGTATTATCGAGAAGTACAAGGCACGGCTTGTGGCCAAGGGTTATACCCAAAAGGAATGCGAGGATTTCTTTGATACTTATTCACCTGTGGCCAGATTGACCACTATTCGAGTACTACTATCTCTGGCTGCCTCATACGATCTTCTCGTTCATCAGATGGATGTTAAGACGGCTTTCCTAAATGGAGAGTTGGATGATAAAATTTACATGGATCAGCCAAATGGATATGTAGTAGATGGTCAAGAAGGAAAGGTGTGCAAGTTGTTGAAATCTTTGTATGGTCTTAAACAAGCACCTAAGAAATGGCATGAAAAGTTCGACAGAACTTTAACATCTGTAGGCTTTATTGTGAATGAAGCTGACAGATGTGTGTATTATCGCCATGGTGGGGGCGAGGGAGTCATTCTATGTCTGTATGTTGATGACATACTGATCTTTGGGACCAACCTTAATGTGATTAAGGAGGTCAAGGATTTCTTGTCTCGGAATTTTGAGATGAAAGATCTGGGAGTAGCTGATGTTATCTTGAACATCAAGCTGTTGAGAGGTGATGATGGTGGGATTACATTGTTGCAATCCTATTATGCGGAAAAGGTTCTGAGTCGTTTTGGTTATAGCGACTGCAAACCTTCTCCAACACCTTATGATCCTAGCGTCTTGCTTAGGAAGAATCGGAGAATAGCCAGAGACCAATTAAGATATTCTCAGATAATTGGTTCTCTCATGTATTTAGCTAGCGGTACTAGGCCTGACATCTCGTTTGCTGTGAGCAAACTAAGCCGTTTTGTTTCCAATCCGGGAGATGATCATTGGTATGCTCTTGATAGGGTAATGCGCTATCTAAAGGGTACTATGAGTTATGGCATTCACTATACCGGGTACCCCAGGGTACTGGAGGGTTATAGCGATTCAAACTGGATATCTGATGCTGATGAGATTAAAGCCACAAGTGGATATGTCTTCACACTTGGAGGTAGCGCTGTTTCATGGAAGTCTTGCAAGCAGACCATCTTGACGAGGTCAACAATGGAAGCGTAACTCACAAAGATTAGATATCGCCATCGTTGAAGCCGAATGGCTTCGTGAGCTCTTGATGGATTTGCGGTGGTTGAAAAACCGTGCACGGCTATTCGATGAATCGTGACAATCGATCGTGATCGTCAAAGTGAACAGTTCTAAAGATAATATGAAGGCATCAAGACATGTGAAGAGAAGAGAAGACTGAAATCTGTTAGAAAAATGAGAAACTCCAGAGTAATAGCTTTGGATTATATCCAAACAGCTAAGAATCTGGCAGATCCCTTCACAAAGAGTTTATCACGGAATGTGATAGACAATGCATCGAGGGAGATGGGTTTGAGGCCCACGTGAGTTATACCATAGTGGTAACCCATCCTATATGATCAGAGATCCCGTGAAGTAGGATCGGCGAAACAAGCTTTTGGTTAACTGGGAGGAGAGTACCTTTATAGACCCACTCCATTGGAGATGCAATTCTCTCCTAAATCTGTATGGCAGGTTGATTTTATCTTAATGTGTTCTGTGGCTTGTTTAAGCAAAGATGATGTCCTACAGAGCAGTCTTGAAAGAACACACCTATATGAGCCCGACTGCTAGTCACAGTCTATGAGATAGGGTAATCTCTAGGAAGCTCATGAATAGGCCAGGAGTATGACTCATATGCTCCAACCCGTGGGGATGCCTGGCAGCCTAGTATCAGTTAAGCACTTAAGTAAAACTTATTCACACAAAACTGCCAATTCAAGGCTTGGCTCACTGTGCAGTTGTAGATAAGTGTAGTTTCTGTTCTAGGTGGATGTTCAACCTTAACCGGTCTCCATCAAAACACTGGTATATTAAAACAATACTGTGGATCAAGGCATTTGACATGTGCCATTGGGATCTGGTGGGGGATTGTTGGAATTAATATGGGCTAGGCCCAAATTATATTCTAATTAATTCCTGGTAAATCTCAAAGGCTCATGTGCATGTGCTAAAACTGTTTAGTCCCACATGGAGGGATGAAGGGGAGTTACATCACTTTATAAGGTGGAACGTGGTATCCCTCTTGTGAAATTGGAAAGAGCCAACACACGAGCGCGCTCGCTCGCCTCGCCGAGCCGTGCCATGCCGTGCGTTGCGTGTGTGTGTGCGTGTGTGCGCGTACGCAGGCATGTCACGTGCGGGCGCGATTTTCTTTATCTATTCAAAAATCGAAACGCACTGACACGTAATTGATTGCGAATCAATGGCGACCGTTGGTCTCTGGTCTCTTTATTTGTGGTTCATGATGGCGACTGTTGGACTTCCTGACGACTGTTGGCCTTCGGACTTCCTGATGACTGTTGGTCTTTGGACTTCCTGGTGACTGTTGGTCTTTGGACTTCCTGGTTCTGGCTATTTAAAGAACAGAGTCTGGTTCTCTCCAAGGTTACACAATACAGAACTCCACTATTTTTGTTGCTGCTTTTGGTTATCTCCATCCCGGACTGGTGCGTGTACGGCCACACCGGGAGAACAGGCCTCAGGAACCCTCATCCTCGAAGGCTTGCACGAGCGAGGACGAATAAGGTTTTTGGGGAGCATTCGCGCGACTGCTCGCTGTTACGATCTACATCAACTGCACTGCGACTACAACTCTCTACTACGTTCTACATCAACTGCACGACTACTACCACTACGTCATGACGAACGATGTCCTCATCAAGAACACTGCTGCATCTTCTTCTACCACTGAATCTGGGTATGCCTTTATCTCTCTTGTTAATTGGTTTGATTTACTTTCTGTTGTTGTTTTGAACATTGAGATAGAAATGCTAGCTTCTGTTCTTCTAGAATCTGGTATAACTATAGTGTTCTTAGTTACCTACTTTGTGAAAATAGAGAGAGTATTTTCCATATTTTATCTAGCAAATTTCTGGATTAAAATACTTCGAAAAATGCTTATATATTCAACATTAACAAAACTGAATTTTGCAAAACTAATTTTATGTACAATCTTGTTTGGATCTTCTAACTAACATGAGTTTGACCAAACCCAGTTACCTCTAAACCCAAAATTCTGGGTTTTAACAAAAACTACAAGGAGCTGTTTTTATCAAAACGTGTATATGTTATATTCATTTCATAGTTTGTTAGCTACGTCTGCATCTAATGCTTTTGTGAACCGAAAATTCTTGAATAAAAAAAGGGATGGAACTTCTATCATTTTTCGTTCCCTCTATTGGAGAACCGACACATCCTGTTCCATCATGTAAGTTATTGTTGGAATGCCAGTAAGTAGAAGAGTTATATATTTTTTCATGTATACATTGAGACGAATTACTTGACAGCCCATTAATTGTCCACTTACATCTCTTCATCCCAATTAATTGATGTCTCTACATGGAGCACAAAGGCTCAACCCACGTGGCATCGAATGAGCTGGAGAATTCAAGCGTGCAACACCGTCCATGGTTCCATACTTCCATAAGCCATGATTGATTTTTTTTAATGGTTATGGTTTTCTAATATTAATGATCAAATGCATTTTGTGAAGAAACCAACCAAACAAGCCAACAAAAGTATTCTATAAACTATGTTAACAGAATAACAACTTAAAACCGACTTTCCTAAAGTTCCTAGTAAAACCAGTTTTCTTAAAATTGATTTCTAATCCACGTGATCCAAACAACCACTTAGGGTATCTCTAATAGTGTATTTATTATCGTCTCTTAGCTATGTCATGTCAACAAAATCCTACATGGAGGAGAGAAAGCACGGGTCGTCTCTTCCTGAAGAGATGGTCATGATACATTAATCTACTCTAGTTGGTATGTAGGTCTGTTTCAAAGAAAAATTATAAAATATAAATGTTGAAAAGTGTGCTAGAGACTATCTATTGGAGATGTTGTCTCTAATATAGACAATGTTATCTCTAACTATTGGAGATGCTCTTAGCCCCTGTAGCAACAGTACACACATTACATCTCTGCAATACCGCATAGGATTTGGGTCCCACCCTGACTGCTCTGTACTTTTTTTTTTAGATCTGCGTCGGTGGGTGATACTCCACGGCGCTCGTGGGCTATAGAATTTGCCCGATTCGTCCGAGAACTTGGGTCATATTGAGGCTTGTCGGTCCGGCCAAGTCCGAGCGGGGTGGCGCGCGTTTGGGTTGGGTAGGTCGAGCGCGTGTTAGGTTAAACCTGAGGTGGAATTTGTTGTACTCGGCGCATTGGGTTGGGCTGCTCGGTCTCAATTATGCAGCCGTGGCCGTGGCCCTCCCGGCTCGAGCAAGATTAGAAGAACTGTAGCACTGCACGGATCGGGCCCGTACTGGTATGGAAGCATCCGTTTCAGGTGGACCGGTAGTTCGGAACTGCTGCTGCTGCTGCGGCCCAGGTGTAAGACAGCCACAGGGATGAGATGGCCGGCACGCGAGAGAGGACGATAAAAAAGGTAATCATAAGAACCGGGCACGTAAGCTCCCAAAATCAAATCACCTATGCAGAAGTACCCCGAATGGTTTGCTTGCCACACACTGCGTAATTTAAATGGTTTCTAATTTGATAATAATATTTCCAAAATCTAATAAAATTATTATGAAAATATTTTTCAAGATAAATCTACGCATACTATTTTTATACGTCCAATCTAAATATTTATACAAATATATATAACTAAAGTTTACAATGTTTAGTTGTACGTATCCCAAAGCGTCACTCTTTTATGACTATAGGGAGTATGTAGATAATGCTTTCTCAACCGGTACATCTGGTCATCGTTGTGTTGCAATTACCATTCGAGTGTGTCGACAACTATATAGCCTTCACTGCTCTCTAACTGAGTAATTGGGTATTGTTGTTTTTTTATCTCCTATAAGGGGTTGCCAATGCCAAAGGTTGAACTACCCACCACTTAGTTGGATTTGGATTCTCTGCATTAGAGTGATAAATGCAGAGGATGAGCAGTACTCGATGTCAGGAGCATCTCTTAAACCGTTCGATCGAAATTCAATGGTTCAGATCAAGCATTACAGTGTCTCTGTGCTGCAGTACAATTTCTTTATACAGTAAAATTAGGTATCATACTACAATGAAATGTTACATTATCGTGCATTAATCATTATAGCGGCTCGTATTAATGTGTACATAGTACCCCTCTCTCTCCAGTACAATCTCTTAAACTGTTCGATCAAAATTCAATGATTCAGATCAAAGTACTACAGTGTCTCTGTGCTTGCAGTACATTTTTTCCGTAAAATCAGGTACTGTACTACAATGAAATGTTATATTATCGTACATTAATCACTATAGCGACTCATTAATATGCACACAATACCCATCTCTCTGCAGTACTACATACCATCCGGATCCCACTTAATTTTCCCCTTCAACTGTTGTGGATTTCGTAGAATTCCATCTCACGATAGAACATTTCTATAAAATTAAAGTGTCCCGTGACACCAATGCTAGCTGTAATTCCTTTTGGACAAAAAAAAAACATGCAAGAAATGGCGCCACCGTGTGGCACTCTCGCAGCCAGTAGGGAACGTTCCGTACGCGCACGCAAGCACAGGAACACACGAGAAAGGAATCGAAGCTAAAAGGGTCGGAAATATTCTAGAGCCCTCGAGAGAGCGAAGCCGCGAACTGAACCTTCTCCAACTCTCGCTTTCCCTCCTCTTAATTCCCCGTCTACCCCGCCATTGCTGCTGTGCAGCCATCGCAAAATTAAACTCCACACGAAAACCGCCGCCGCGCTGGATTGGCTTCTCGATTAGCCCCGGAACGAGACGAGGAAGCGATCGATCGGGATGGACATGGACGCCGCGCCGATGCTGAAGAGGAAGGGCGCGGAGGCGCCGGAGCTGTGGCTGGACGAGGACCCCGCCTCCGGTTTCCCCGTCTCCTCCCGCGCCACCAAGATCCGCCGCCTCGTACGTGCCTAGCAACCGAACTCCCTCTCTTGCCCCCCCCCCACCCCCCTCCCGAATCACGAGTTTGGTGGGCTCGAGTTTGCTATGCCGTAGCCTGACTGTTTTGGTTCTGGGTGTGCAGGATGCCGAGGTAATGCCGCCTGTTGTGCCAGGCGCGGGCGTGCCGCAGCCGCAGCCGGCGGCGGGTTTTGGGGTGGAGGAGGTGCACGTGGAGCCGGCGGTCGTGGCGCCGGCGGCGAACGAGGAGAAAGCAATCGTGGTGTACAAGCCCGCCGATGCCGCACGCAACCTCCTGCTCGGTCCGCTCCGGCCGGGCGTTCCTTTGATCGTCAGCCCCGAATGGATCCACGGGTTTAAGAGTACGTGCCTCCCCCCCCCTCTCTTCCTCGTTATTTCTGCAAGAGAATTGTTCATCTTCCTAAATTGCGCAATTGATTTGGATTAATTTTTACGGTTTTATTAGTTTTAAGTTGCCTGATTAGTGTGTGATATGATTGGATATTAATCCAATGGATGTCATATAATTGGATATCGATCTAATGATCACAACAAGTGACTTAAACTTAAGAAAATTTCAGACAACTTATGAATAGACAGTCCCTAATTTTTATTGATGATAAAAGCACAGATCAAATTGTCAAATTGTTCTAGTTTAATTGTCCATGCTAATATGCCATGCGACCTCTGAGTTTTCAATTCGATTCAATTGTGATGTTTTCAACTGTTGGGATTGAAACTGATCAGGAAGTTTGATTTGATTATGCAGACACCATGCTGCAAGTGACGAGCAACCATCGAGTGCTGTTCGAGGAGCTGACAGACGAGAGCTCCAACTTGGCCATGGTCCCATGGGCGCCCTCCCAATCCCAGGCAGCCTCCACGACCTCGGCGATGGTGACGGAGATGATGGACGCCAACGACGAGGACAGCGAAGGCACGTACATGGAGGTTGAGCAGGACAGGTGTGATCAGCACGTGACCGCCGACGCCCCGCAGGGTGAGGCGCTCCACAAGTGGCCGCAGAACCGCATGGTACAGCAGTCGCTTCCGGTGGTGAGCTACCAGCCGAGCCCGGTGACGTGGTCATGGTAAAGTGCACAGTATGGCTACTGTAGCATGTAGTACCGCAAGCGCGCGCGATGATAGTGAGATGGTAGTGGTGGAGGAGAAATGCAAGTGTTAGTAGTAGTGTTCCTCCGTGGTGGCCTTGATTCTTGTGCATGGGCTTCCTGGTATGTGAACGCGATCTGAACGCTAGGAGCCTTGTTAGATTACGTTGTTTTTCTTTCATTTTGGTTGGATCAAAGGAGGTTTGGTCTATATTTTGATCTAAGCATGTTTCGTCTACATTTTGATATTTTCTTTGCGCTAGTATATACCGGTAGTGGTGTTAAGTGAAATTTTCTTTGCGCTAGTATACACCGGTGGTGGTGTTGCTGAAATTTTCTGAGCTCATCTAGCATGTCCCAAAATTGGCAGTATGATCCATGTCTTTTTTAAACATGAACAGCACCAGCATGTTTCTGTAGTAAATTTTCGTCGAGCTCCACTAGCATGTTCCAACTTTGGCAGTTTGGTACATATCTTATTAAACATGTGTTGCCGCATTATGATTCTGTAGCAAGATACCATCTTTTCCTTTTTCATTGGTTCCAACAACGGCTGGCTCTTGTCCTTTGTTGGCTGATGTTTTCTGATTGCACTTGACTATTCTATCAGTATCAAGAAATACCTTCTACTCAAGTCCAACTGGTGACAAACCACATAGGGCAGTTTTGAGATGATGAATGGCGGCACTGGAACTACTGCATACCCTGCTCAAGTCACACCGGCTGCAAAGCACCAAAAAGATCCTTGTTGCAAGAATGCAGTGAAAGAAATACATTTCAATAGCAGATATACAGAGCTCAGCAATGTTGTGGTATGTTCACTTTGAATTCTCCTCTTTAAACATGTATGCGACAAAAATCAAATAAACGAAAATGGACACTATGGTAAGGGCTACAAATTTCCCAATTCCCATAGGCAGAACATACACAGTTCTGAGATCAGCTACTCAAAACGACACCAAACCAAACCAGCTCCACACACACTGAAGGATCGTTAACTCGGTATAGCTCCGGAAGCTAGGCAATGGATTAGGCAATGGCAAGAACATGTACACAACACCGGACTGGGAGTAGTGGCACTGAACTGATCTGTTCTAGCTTGATTGTTGCTGATCGTCCGGCTTGTAGGACGGGTTGAAGGCGACCTGCTCAGCACAGTCGCGGTTGTCGCCGGAGTGCTGCGCGGCTGACACCCATGAGGTCGAGGTAGTACTGGTAGTGCGAGATGATGACGTTCATGGAGTCAACGTAGCCTTTGCCGCAGATCTGGTCGCCATAGAGCACGTTCATGGTGGCGCCGAAACCCGGGAGCCTCTTGTTGAGCGTGTCGTTCTTGGTGGGCTTCCAGTTGCCGACGAACACGTCGTGCGCCCGACGGCTGCTTCTTCATCGGCGTCATCCACCGCCACATGGCGGCCATGAACGACATCGTCGCGTTCTGCTCCAGGTACTCCGGGTGGTGGAGCAGGTCCTCGTGGATGCCGTCACCAGCGGCCCCGTAGTTGTAGTTCCTACATCAAGAAAATCACATGAATTTGACACTTAATCATAGCTTGTTAATCTCTACTATACATCCCAATCAATCTATCCATTGCAAATTTGCAAGAACCGCTGCAGGTGACGAACTAATGCATTACCAGTAGACGGGGATGGCGCCGCGGCCGTAGTACTCGGCGCCTTCGACGCAGGGGTACCGTGTGTTGGTCTTATCGCAGTAGGTCTGGTCGGGGCTCATCTCGTGGTTGTAGCAGAGCCCCCAGGCCGTTGGCCCGCCGGTCGCCACACCGTATCCACCTGCAAGAACGCAACTGGTTTTGTTGAGTCGAATGGAATCGAAGCAAAGGAAGCTGACTAACCCAAGAATCATTCCATCCAAGAATGGAATCGAAAGGAAAGGAATGCTAGATAGATTACATGAGGTCTTGGCGCCGACGTGCCCGAGGAAGGCGCAGAGCTCCATCATCTGCGGTATGATCGTTAATGACAATCAGAGAGGGATAAATGATTGTGAACGATTTTTACACCTGGAGGAGCACCGTAAACACCACCTGATATGGCCCAACTAGTAATTTTAACTAGAACGTATATAACAGCCTAATATTTCTGATGCGGACCAACTAGTAGGACTACATGATGCGCAAGATTTTTCCAATCTTGCACGGTGCAGAATAATATCAGCAACAATAAAAGTGCTCAACACCACAACAAATAGTGCCAAGATGCAGAACCCAACTACCAGCAACAAGTATTCTTTCTCTCACGTGAACAATACCAATGTAGATTGATCAATTCTTTAATTAACAGAATAGTAGCACCAACTATTGATGAATCAATTTGTTTAAACAAAGAACAGCAGCATCAATAGTTTAATGGACATACATTAAACAATTGGGAAATTAATTTTTGAATACCCAGCAGTAGAAACGTGACCTGCGGCTTGACTGGTGATGTGAATTCCAGCAGCAATCAATAGTCAACAAAAGCTCCTTTTCTCACATCGGAAAACAGCAGCAGCAATCAGATACACCCGAGAACCAAAGAGTTTCTCTCTCCCGAGCGCTTCTCGACGCAAGAAAGCAAAGTTGGGATCAGTAGATCAGACACGCAAGATTTTGATCTGGTGATCAAATTCCACGCCACCGCAATGATTCATAGATCAGAAATCACAAATACAAAGCACGCCGTATAGCCGCCATGACCTGATGATTTTCTCGTGTCCTTTTCTTGATACAAAACCCTAAACACCACACGTGCACAGCCCTTGGGGCTTTTATACTTACGTAAATCAGGCCAAAGGCCGTACCTACATAGACACGAACTCGACCCAAACAGCCCTCACTTCAAACCCATACATGCAGCCCAAAATTCTAGTTTTTTTAATTTTTCTTAGACTTTCAATTTTGGGCATCCCAAAATTGTCATGTGTCGTAGCCTCCGGACCGGACCTCCGTAGCTCCAACACGCATCATCCAACTTTGATCTCCACATGCTCCAACTCGAGCTCGACCGTCTCCTCCAGCATCCTCGACCATCTAGACCATGACTTCGCACCAAGCCACCTCCTAGTCACCGCCGTAGGCCACGATCGCCTCCGAGTTACCCTGCACATGCAAAGACCAAAACGCAATCTTTTTCCGCCACAAGTTCGTCCCAACTTGACCGACATAAGTCCACACACGCGCGCACAACACAAATAACTTTAGTACCCAACATTGTCAATTATTCATTACTAAAATACCACATGGTCTAACAATCTCCCCCTTGATGAATACATTGACAACATTTCAAGATTGCATAATGAGTAATAAGAAATTGCAGAAACTTCAAAACAAATATAAGTGAAGAACTGAAGCCGAAAAGCCAGAAAAGCTCCCCCTCAACATAAAGAGCTGAAAAACTCCCCCTCAACACAAGGGAAGCAAATTTGCAAATTTCTCCCATTTTTCTCCCCCTTTGGCAATGTAATCATCAGGAAGCATCAAAGAAAGAATAATTCTAAGAAGGAGCACTGAGAGTAAAAAATCAAGAAACTTTGTAGATTATCCAAGTCATTTTGCATTGATGTAAGATAGTAACCAAGCCATCTTGTTAGTAGAGCTATTAGAATCATATAAAGTCATATATCATATAACAATTTCAAAATAAGTCTTTCGAATGATTAGGCAATTTAAAGGAATGACAGACATCTCAACAATGACCAAATCGCTTATAGAGAGCACAATGCGATATCACAATAAAAAGTTAAAGCCTAAAAATGAAGCAAACTTTAAATCTAGATGAGCTAGGAATCTCATGTAGCGACCTATTGCTCCACACTCAATTCTTAAGCATGTGACATGCTTGTAGCATACTTCTTTTCATTGATGGCATGCTTGAAGCATACTTCTTTTCATTTGATTACTTTCTTTGTATTATATAGATACATATATATGCATGGCATGCTTGAAACATACATCTTTTCATTTGAGCATTTTTTTTTATAGAGATGCATATATATGTATGGCATGCTTGAAGCATACATCTTGATAATCGACTCTTTCTCATTTTTTTTATATATAACATGCCAAAATGAGTGAGTGCAAAAAGATTGCAATAAGAGACAAACGAGCCTCAGCCAAGATTTAAAATAAGACTCACAATCAAGCTAATCCTTTTCGTTGAACATCACAAAGTAATAACTATAATCAATCTAGTCAAAGTATTCTGCCATGTCATGTTTTAGTTCAAATGTGGCAAATTAATTAAAACCAGTCATGATCAAAGCTACACAGCACATGAGTAAATATGATAACGAGAGCTCTACACCTCATTCGATTTTAATGGTTTGGACTTGATGAATTGTTTGACAAGTATAATAAACAAAGCTTCTGAAATTTAAACAACAAGCTCCCCCTCAGAATAATCCCATAGGATGCAACACACCCAACTCACTTCGCAAAAGAGCAAACCGTGCAGAATCAAGTGGTTTTATGAAAATATGAGCAATCTACAATTCAAACTCAACTAGGTGTAGAGCAACATCACCATTTCCACATAGTCTCTCAGAAAGTGAAATCTCTTGGAAGCCATCAAAGAAAGTGAAGAACTATCAAGTGTTCCAATCAAGCAATGACGTAAAAGACTGGAATCAAATCAAGCTCATGTTCTCCAGCCTCGTCAGCTGTTCTTACATCACATCACAGGAAACATTGGTCTCACAAGATCAAGTTAGTGAAATAAGATTTAGGAATCCAGTACTGAGATATACGATGAACAAGTGCAGCAAAACTAGAACTAGAAACATGTGTGTGTGAGCGATCAGAACGCCAAAAAGAAGCCTGTCTAACTACCCCTTGAAATGCAGGCAATGCTGAATAAACATTATTTGAATTATAACCCAAACCAGCACGTGAAACAGATTGAAAATCGTCATAAAAGTTCTCTACAAACCTAGCTTTTGCATTAGCTCTAGGAACAACAAAAGATGATGCACGTTTTTGTCTTAAAGCCTTCAATCTTTCCCTTTTCTCTTTCTTAACACGCCTGAAGCAAAATTCATGCAAGTGCCCATCTCTACCACAATAGGTGCAATAAAATTTAACATAATTAGAATTCTTTTGAGATGATGAGCTAGCACCTACACCATTAGTAGAAGAACTTTGCACAAAACCAGCAAATTTAAACACAGTTTGTTTTGGTTCATATTTTGCTTCAAATTTTTCAGGTTCAAGAACCTTAACAACTGTAGGAGGATTATTCTTGACATGCTCAACAAAATTAAATCCTAGACCACAATTTTTAACACTCACTTTTGACTTGTCTAGAATCATATTCAAATTTTTCTTGCCAAAAGAAAATCTTTCTAAAGTGTCCTTAAGATACTCAATTTCTTTAGCTAGAGTAGGACAAGCAGTGTATGTGACAGATTCATTCACAATCTTCTTAGAAGCACTAGACTGAGCCAACCTTTTTTTCAGCAAAATCATGAAGTTGTCTAGTCAAAGCTTCTATTTCTATGGTGAGTTTAGGACAGTTAGAGCAAGAAGCTATCTCATGATAGAGCATCTGTTGAATTGTCTCCTGTGATGAATTAAGTCTAGCTTCTAGCAACCCACAATTAGAGCAAGTTTTAAGTGGAGCATTCGAAGTACTTGACTCTAAACATGTAGAAGAACTAAACTTGAGCTTTTCAATTTCACCATTTGTAAGTTTTAACCTTTCATCATGAGAATCATGTATCAATCTTGGTTCATCAAGTTTAGCAGTTATATCCTCAAGTTGAACCAAGGTTGATGCATTAATTGTTCTAGCAGTCTCCAGTTCAGAGTGTAAAACTTGACAAGACTCACAAGATTCATCATCAGGAATAGAAGCTCTAAGTCTATTAATTTCAGAATTTAAGCTTTCAACAAGACTATTATTTTCTTTTAGTTTTTTTAGTCTTTTTCAATTCAATAGCAAGTTTAATCAAACCATCTTCAAGCTCATCATATGATGGTCTTACCTCATCGGGATCACTGTCATCTTCGTCGTCGTTGTCATTTCTTGCTATGAAGCACATGCCCGTGAAGTCGTCGTTGTTTTTCTTCTTACCTTTAGCATCATTATTGTCGTGGTCGTCGTCATCGTAACTCTCATATTCCACATCACTCAAATCAAGATGCTCAATAGCCGATATGATCTTTTCAGCAAGCTTGCGACGGAAATTGCCACCCTTGGTGTTGTTGTTCTTGGATGGCCGACGACGGTAATTCTTATCTTCTTTGATTATCTTACCCTTGAGCTTAGGACACTCTGACTTAATGTGACCTGGCTCGCCACACTCATAGCACGTGACCGAACAAGAGACACTACCTCGCTTCTTCATCCTCATGTTGTTGAGTGCCTCGTATGCTCGTGAGGAGATCAACACCAAGTCTTCTTCAGGGAGCTGTTCGAACTGTTCATCTGAAAAAGAAGACAAAGCATACAAAGAAAAAGAACTCGACGAAGCAGCCTGCACGGGGTTAGTCACAAGAGCTAAAGATGAAGATTTATCGATCTTAGATGGCAAAGCTTCCATCTCATAGGTTTTCAATCTAGAGAAAAGATCATCCATGGTTAAAGTATCTAGATCGATAGTTTGATTGATAGTTGTGACAACCATCAACCACTCAGGACCTAAAGATCTCAAAATTTTAGTTGCATTATCTTCATCAGTAGGGATAACATTAACACCGCACAAATTACTTAATATTTTCTCAAAACGAGCAAAAAGATCATCAATAGATTCACCAGGCCTCATAGCAAAATCAGAATACTCTTTTTGATAAAGATTTTTACGCACTTTCTTAATTTTAGTGGTTCCCTCATGATAATCGCATAGAGTCTTCCATATTAAGTGGGCAGAATTAATATGAGCTACACGATCAAATTCTTTGCGAGAAATCCCTTGAAACATCAAGTTACGAGCTTGGGCATTTAAATCAACATCAGTTTTATTTAGATCAGTAATAGTAACAGGAACCACATAAGGTCTAGAAACTTTATTCCAAACATCACTACCTTGAGCCTCAATATAAGCTTGCATACGACACTTCTAAAAAGCAAAATCAGTACCATCTAGCATAGGGGGACGATTCACATACCTCTCTGACGCCATAGCAACCCGCTCTGATACCACTTGTAGGATCGTTAATGACAATCAGAGGGGGGGTGAATGATTGTGGACGATTTTCACATCTGGAGGAGCACCGTAAACACCACCTGATACAGCCCAACTAGTAATTTTAACTAGAACGTATATGACAGCCTAATGTTTCTGATGCGGACTAACTAGTAGGACTAGATGATGCGCAAGATTGTCCCAATCTTTCACGGTGCAGAATAATATCAGCAACAATAAAAGTGCTCAACACCACAATGAATAGTGCCAAGATGCAAAACCCAACTACCAGCAACAAGTATTCTTTCTCTCACGTGAACAATACCAATGTAGATTGATCAATTCTTTAATTAATAGAATAGTAGCACCAACTATTGATGAATCAATTTGTTTAAACAAAGAACAACGGCATCAATAGTTTAATGGACATACATTAAACAATTGGGAAATTAATTTTGAATACCAGAAGAGAAACGTGACTGCGGCTTGATCGTGATGTGAATTCCAGACAATCAATAGTCAACAAAGCTCCTTTTCTCACGTCGGAAAACAAAGAAGAAGAATCAAATACACCGAGAACCAAAGAGTTTCTCTCCCGAGCGCTTCTCGACGCAAGAAAGCAAAGTTGGGATCGATGAGATCGACACGCAAGATTTTGATCCGTGATCAAATTCCACGTCACCGCAATGATTCATAGATCAGAAATCACAAATACAAAGCACGCCGTATGGCCGTCATGACCTGATGATTTTCTGGTGTCCTTTTCTTGATACAAAACCCTAAACACCAACGTGCACAGCCCTTGGGGCTTTTATACTTACGTAAACCAGGCCAAAGGCTGTACCTACATGAAGAATCTAGACCCGCCATTATGTGTTAATGGAGTTTTGGTTATTAATGATAAATCTATTTATGAGACTAACACTCTTTTTGATATACCTATTGTTTAGTCTCAGTTGGATTTAAAGATCAAAGAGGTATGCATTCGACATCATTTTATTATATCTTGTTGCATTCCTCGGACTCAAAATATAGGTTGAACTTCACCAAAAGGTTAACTTGAATATGTGCATATGTCTTTATTACACATTTGTGTATGCACACACTTAGGGGGAGTTCACACTATATTTTGTGGTTTCATTAGTATTGATCCATATTCTTGTCCACATATATTTAGGATCTTTACTTTGAAATATATCCTTGAATATATTTAACTTGTGTAGTTAATATATTCATATGAGTATATGTAACTTGTGTAGTTTATATATACCCATATCCTTGAATATATACAACTAGTATAGTTCGTATATATCCATATGAGCATATGAGACTTGCGTAGTTCATATAAGCTCATATATCCTTTGAGTATATATAACTTATGTAGTTCACATATACTCATACCAATTATTCAATTATCTGTAATTGTGTTGGTTGTCATCAATTACCTAAGAGGGAAAGATTGCAGTATCTTGTCCCACCATTATTGGTTAATGGTTTGTTGTGGTAATTAATGACAATCACCCTGTGGAACTAATATTTTTCTATGAGTTGGTGAAATAGGTTATGTTCCATGTGATTGAAGACTTCGGATGATGTCATGAGTTGATCATCATCAAGTCAAGTGTTTGAAGAAAAAGAATATCGTCATGTGTTGATGATATCAAGAGAAGAACATCATCATGGGTTGATGACATTGAAGTAAAGAGCTTGGAGTAAAGGAGATGATCATGAGTTGATCATCAAGACAAGAAGAATCCATCATGTGTTGATGGAGGTCAAGTGAAGAGTGCATCATGAGTTGATGTATGTCAAGACTTGAAGCAATGATATGCGTCATCAAGCTTCAAGTGGTTGCGCAAGGAAAAGGTATGACTAGCTAGGGCTAAGGATTTGTTCCTAGTCTTTTACCGGTCTCGGTGTTTGGTTGGAGACCGGATTGCTAGTATAGGTTGCCGTACTATTAAGAGGGGTCTTAATTAGTAACTTGAGTTAGTCATGTGTTGATCGCTCATTGTGTTTGCTCTAGCTCAACTTAACATGTTGCCTATATTTGCGAATGCGTTTTGCAAATAGTTGTGGCTCATGGTTATTCCTTGTAGGATGTGACTTTAGTTTGCGAATGTGTTTTGCAAACGGTTTAAGTCCATGCACCTTATTCCTTGTGGCGATGATTCTAAAAGTTAGCAAATGTGTTTTGCAACTTGTTGAGAATCTAGCTTTCATCTTTTGTGTACATGTTGCATAAATTTGGCAAATATGTTTTGCAAATTGAGTTGAAGCAAATGTAAAAAATTTGATCTCGATCTTGGGATCTTGGCGTCCGACCGCCTCGTAGCGGTTCGATCGATGGTAGCGATCGACCGCCATGGGTTGGGCGATTCGACCGATTCCGTGTGTACCGGCCGAAGAAACGGTACTACGGAGTGCGTAGTACCGGAGTTTGAAACGGTACTACGGAGTGCGGTAGTACCGATAGTTGTTTGGCGCACGTGTTTTCCGCAGAAGTTGTTTTCGGTTTGCTCGGCGCCTCGTTGAGCGGCGGCCACCGCCTCGCGGTCGGATCGGTAGGAGCGGTCCGACCGCCATTGGTTGGCGGTCGACCGATTGTGAGTCCAACGGCTAGTTTTATAGCCGTTGGCGCTTGGGAGGTCCGACCGACCATTAGTTGGCGGTCAGACCGGTTTTGTCCAGATTCTCTGGAATCTTTTTCCAACGGGTAGTTTTTGTGTGTGGGCTATAAATACCCACCTTGGCTGTGTGAGAAAAGGGTTGCTGGTGCCCCATTGAGTTCCTTTGAGCTAAGAGCAAGCCCTCTACTCCCATTTGTGCATGTGTTGCACTTGTTGAGGTTTGAGAGGCAAATCCTATTGCATGTGTTGCATTAGGTGGTGGATTTAGTATCCACGAGAGCTTTGGCACTTGATTGGTTCAAGTGAAAGTTGGAGACTTGTTACTCTTGGTGTTTGCTGACACCTAGACGGTGTGGAGGCGTCGTGCGTCGGTGATCTTCTCAAGTGAAGCTTGTGAGAAGACCCGAGCATTTGTGAGTGGCTTGGTGCTCGCCATCTCCGGAGTGGAGTAAGAGCAACCCTAGTGGAGCGAGGTGGTTGATACCTCGGAGGAAGGCTTAATTGGTGGAGCCGGCCCAATAGGTTTGGGTTTCCTCAACGTGGATTATGGGAGACCGCAAGTCTCCCACCACCACGGTAAAACATCGTTGTGTCACGTGTGTTTCTTGTGATTAGCTTTCATATGCTTTACATTGTGCAATTTACATTCATTGTATAATTGCTTATTCATTTGTATGATTGCTATCTTGTATGTGCTTAATTAATCATATCATTAGTTGATAGCTTACAAGTCTTTGCTAAACTACTCTATGTATTATTGACTTGTTTTGTTGGTGCACTTAGTGAACTTAGTTGATTTAGGCTAAACCGAATTGATATTTAGCTTCTGCATTAGAAATCGGTTTTAGCGCATAAAAGTTTTAAAACGCCTATTCACGTCCCCTCTAGTCGGCCTCCTCGATCTTACACTACATAGACACGAACTCGACCCAAACAGCCCTCATTTCAAACCCATACATGCAGCCCAAAATTCTAGTTTTCTAATTTTTCTTAGACTTTCAATTTTGGACATCCCAAAATTGTCATGTATCGTAGCCTCCGGACCGGACCTCCGTAGCTCCAACACACATCATCCAACTTTGATCTCCACATGCTCCAACTCGAGCCCGACCGTCTCCTCCAGCATCCTCAACCATCTGGACCATGACTTTGCACCAAGCCACCTCCTAGTCACCGCCGTAGACCATGATCGCCTCCGAGTTACCCTGCACATGCAAAGACCAAAACGCTATCTTTTTCCGACACAAGTTCGTCCCAACTTGACCGACATAAGTCCACACACAGCACAAATAACTTTAGTACCCAACATTGTCAATTATTCATCACTAAAATACCACATGGTCTAACATCTGCATCTGCTTGCCGCCGGTGGTGCAGAAGCCGAGGTGCTCGAACAGCGTGGTGGCAGCGATGAAGGACTAGTAATCCCAGAAGCCGACAGCGTGGGCGACGGGGCTGTTGCGCTTGGAGAAGAGGTTCTCAAACTGGTACACCTTGAAGAAGTCGGTGATGGTGTCGTTGCAGCAGTACTTGCTCCCCGAGCACTCCCACCCCTTGCTACACACCTTCTCGTGCGACTCCTTCATCTTCACCTTCCACGTCCCCGCCGTCAGGATCAGCGCCGTCGTGCCGCCGATCAGCACCACCGCCGCCACCGCCAGCGCCGCCGTCAGCAGGATTCGGTTCCGCGTCTTCTGCTTCATCTCCGCCTCTCCTCCGAGGTAGATCCCGATCTCGATTCTTGGGTGCCTCGTTGCGGTCTGGATCTTGTCAAATGCGGTAGCTGGAGGGAGATCTGGTGGTGGCAGAGGAGACGAGATGAAATTGGCGATAGTGTGAGGTAAGGGAGGAGTGGGATGGAAAGCTAGTGGCAACCGCACGCGCCGACGGAGGGCGGGAGGTGGTGGTGCCGAACTGTCGGTGGCGGGAGGCCGTCAAGGAGGAAGGAAAGAAGGCCAGAAGAAGAAGCACTAGTGCTACGAGCGGAGCGCCGCGGTGGCGGCCAGACACGGCCCGTCGGCCGTTTGTGTTACGTCGGATTGGCACGAGCTCGTTTAGTCTATCGGGCTAAGTTTTGATTGTTTAGCCTGTAAAAATAAAAAAATTAGAAAAATATGTAGAATTCAGAAGTAGACATAAAAATTTAAAAAAATGAGACAATCGTATTGAAAATATAATAAAGAGCTTTATTAATGTCCAAGTGGCTGCATCGTTAAAACCTTCGTCAAGTAAAAACTCAAAATGAGAAAACCTTTGCAAAGAAAAAGGAGTACAACCTATAACTCTACATACATAATACATCATTGTTCTACGTGTCGGTGTTATTGTCATTGTCTAAGTACAGATTTTCGAACACCTCCGACAACTCTGGATTTTTCACAGAGTGTTGTGTTCGTGAATCTGTTTGTTTCTAGTCCTTTACAGTTAGAAGGATCTCTACCATCTCTTTTATAAGACTTGTTTTTCTCTCATCCAATATTCTTCTAAAAAGACTGAAAGCAGACTCGGAGGAAACCGTAGAGACAGGAGCAGTTAACACATCACGTGCAAGTATGGATAGCACGGGATATGTTAACTTATGGACTTGCCACCATTGCAAGATGTCGAAGCCTTCTGAGTTGAAATCCACTGTATCGCTGTCCAGATAGATGGATAATTCCCCTCTCCTTGTGGGTCTTGGCTGAGCAGACGATGGTGTAAAAGAAGAAGACCTGGATCTGGACCTAGAGGAAGAGGCACCGAAGATTGTACCCCACATATTTGTCTTCCCACTCGAGGCGGGGCTACTAGAGGTCGTTGTGCGCGGACTCCCCGGTACTTATTTTCATACCTTTAGTAAACCTCGTATAACCGAGAACGAACTTCTGCAAAATAGTCATTATAGTCTAGCCCCCGTAGCATCACTAAGAAGATCAAGTATAGTATCAAATGCATCAATTTTAGCCCTAAGATCTAAAAGAAATGCAAATACATATAGGAAAGGGATTTGTCTCCAAATATTTAAGGTATTTAGATTTTATGGAAACAATAGCATCGCGTAAAACTAAATCATTTTCATACATTTTCAATTGAGTAGCAATCCGTAAAATAGTATGCACAATGATAGGAGATGTTGGATAGTAGACAGCGGACAAAGCAACATTTGCCTCATAAAAATTTCTAAAAACGACAATACCTTCTCATCAACGAACTATATTGCTCAGTTAATAGTTAACTACCGTCAGTGCTATGATAGTGTGTTTGAATAAAAACTGAAAAGGTACTCTTGTATGGTAAAACATTCTTAAGCATGAGGTAAGTAGAGTTCCACCTTACCTCCATGTCCAAACCGAACTTTCTTGGACGTACACCCATCGCCTGCATAAGTTCTTATATTGTGCTATTCTTACGTTAGAATTATTCAAAAAAGAGATCGTATCGCGAAAAGTTTTAATATGCAGACTCAACCTTTTCAAACCATATTTCACTATAAAGTTGATAATATGACAAGCGCATCGTTGATGTAGCAAGAAGGTATCGACATATGTACTCAACACTGGAGTAAAATGTCCATGGCCCTAGAGTTTGAAGTGGTGTTGTCTAAAGTAATTGCGAATATTTTGTCTGTAAGACCAAAGTCTTCCACTACTTTGATAATATAGCCTACAATATTCTCATCCGTGTGTGCTACATCAATTAATTTCAAACATATAATATTTTTCTCCATTACCCGATCATCATTAACATAATGCTCAACTACACTAAGATAATCCTCCCTAGCCCAACCACTCTCTGTGTCCGAGGTCAGGGTCACAAAAAATGTGCACATACTAAATAGTTCCTTTATTTTATTACGGTGTTCATTGTAGTATTTTATTAGATCCCTAGTTGTTGTCTGCCTAGAAATGAAAGAAAATCTAGGACTATGCGCAGTGCTAATGTAATTTTAGAAAGAAGCTGACTCGCCAAAGCCTAACGGTAAATCCTCGAAGTAATTAAACGACAGAGAGATTGGCGGGCTACCTGAGGATCGTAGTCCCAGCTACATACCGTACCGTCGGGGTTGTATTACAGTCGCGTCTGCCTCATCACCAATCCTTGTTTGGCTCGACATCTTGTAGCATGTCTAAGCAAGTGCCCCATTTCACCTGTAGACTTTATAGACAATTCATGACGATAAATTTTACAAATAGCACATGGTACCTTATTTCCCGCTGCATCTTGCTTGCTTGTCCTGTCAAAATTCCCCCACACTCCCGATGTAGATGATCTCGACCTCTTTGCTTCGGTTGTCGTGGAGCCTGATGACGGAACTCCACCTTGCCCTTCCGATGAAACCTCCGGTTGGCTTGAGGCAGCTACAACCGCCTCCATGGATGCAATTTTCTCCGATGAAAGTCCGTAATCACCAAGAGCAAAGTTGTCGTAAGGACTATCCATAACAAAAACTACAAAATCGAAACTAACAATATTACTACTTTCATCTTAGCATAATAACAGCCGCCTCCATGGATGCAATTGAATTTTCTAAATTTTGGCATAATTTTTTGAATTTTGCTAAATTAGCTCAACACGGATTTGAATTTGCACAACACAATTTCAAAGAAATAATGGAGAATGAAGGGGTTCTGAATGAGCAGAATATGGTGGCTATTTATAGGAAACATTTTGGGATTTTTTTGCTATTTTTTATGACCAAACGGTAAAAAACGGTCAAAATGATCCTAACAGTAGATTTTCGTCGGGTCGTGTCGTGCCAGGAACGGCTCACGAGCCCACCCGCCGCTCGTCCGACCCGCCCATCGCCCGCCCCTTCTTCTACTCCCCGCTGCTTGCTGCGGCGTGCGCAGGCGTGCACTAGGCAAGGCCGCACTACCACCCTCCGCAGCCGCTTACTCGGTCCTTCGCGCAGCCGCGCTGGCCTGACGCCATGCCGTCGTCGCCTCCCTCCACGGCGCTCCACCTCCTCACCTCCCTCAGCGCCGGTGTCGCCTCCTCACCTCCCTTAGTGGCTCAACGCTGGCTCCATCTCCTCACCCCCTCAGCGCCGGCGCCACCTCCTCACGGCTCTCCTCCCACAGCACCACCTCCCCTCACGGGCTCACGGCCTCACCTCTCTCAGCGCCGGTGCCGCCCTCCTCATGGCTTCTCCCTCAGCGTCGGCGCCCCCCGCCCGCACTCGCGCACCGCCTGCGTCGCCTCCTCTCCTCCCGCTCCGGTGCTCCCGTCCTCCTCTCCTCCCGTCTCGATGGCTCCCCTAGTCCCCTACTCCCTTTCGCCCCCTCAAGCCTCAGCTCCAGCGCCGCCTTTCCTCACGGCCTCACCTCCCTCTGCGTTGGGCCACTGGCACCTTCCTCCACGCCGACGCCACCTCGACCCCATGCGTTCATGCCCTCACCTCCCTCTAGCGCCCAGGCCAGATGGGTTGTGTCTGGCCTTTCGTGCTCGTGCTGTTCCTAGCACGGCCCGACACTCACTACAACAGAAACACCCATTTACCAACGCATACATGCATTGCTAAAAGTCTACATAAGCGTTGTAACGGTCTATACCAACGCATTGTCTATGCGTTGCTATTATTGCCGTTGCAAGGATCTATCACAACACATATTTAAGCGTTGGTAACATACAAGAAGAAGCGTTGCCATCTTGCAACACATATATAAGGTTGTAGCAATACTTTTATGCGTTGGTACCTTCTATAAGCAAATGATTAAATTGTTTTATTTGCAAAATATATAAGCATTGCAACATGTTTCATTATTTTCAACTCGGGATATTTTGGCACTTCAAAATGTTCCAATTTAATAATTGACAATAAGAAGATACCATGAAACAATTATTCCATTGCATAGAGAAATAACTCAGAAAATATTATTAGAGAAAAATCTCAAAATACATTATTTGCATCATTCGTAAGTACAACTTGAATTTGTCAATACACCACTTCATACATCATCTAGCCTTAGAATGTAAAATTCTATGTATTTCTATCAATTTTGCTTCATTTATTGTCCTTCTTCGTCTCCCAAGCAAATATCCTAATGTCTGAAATCATCAATCAATCCTTTCAGCCTGGAATATCAACATTTTCAAGTATCAAACAAGAGAGTAAACAGACAGTGATATACCAAACAGAAAGAATGTAAGGAAAGGAACATCATTGCGAAAGAAGTTAAACACCAACTGATTAGTTTGTTCCTACTAGATCAGAATAACTATGTTCCCGAATGTTACTAGATAATTTAAGAAGCAGCAAACCCATCCAAAAATAAAAAAGGTGCATTCTTGATGGGGATATGAAGAGAAAATGAAGGTTCTAAGCTTGCATCCCAATGTACAAGTGAACAGTACAACATCATTTCTTGAAATAAACATCATGCGATTTTATGGTATCTAAGAACATATAACAAATATAACTTGGCGGATGAAGAATTAAGATATACTTGAGGATTCTTTGATATAAAAATAAGTTGCTCGTGATCTTACATAGGATATAGCATCTTAAGACAACATAGTTTGTGAATTATGATGTCAAGACAACAAAATAATGTCAAGTGCAATCACTGCATGTAACAAATATTACATTGTTCTTTTTTCATTTTCTTCTTGTTCTGCCTCTGCTAGATTGTCATGATGGATATATCATGTGATGCAAGAATGAGGACTGGTAGTTGTTGTATACTTGTATGTTGCAAGGATGTTACACTGCTTCATTATTAAAAACAGTAAATTAAAAATACTTTCAACATGTAACAAGCAAAGAAAATGGGACATAAGGCTAGAATGGTTGGCAAGAACCTAGTAAATCAGCAAATTATCCGATGGCGTGTAAAATTTATAAAAAGAGAAGTAGGCATTCGGCAGTATTGTGGTTTGAATCCCATCAACAACTGAATAATCATACAATATACAATTAGAGATTATTTAGCCAGCTTAAGCTTCAGTTTTTCACCCAAATAAGATTTGACTGCTTAGCCTTACCTTATGGCTTGGTTTTACAATTGCTTGTGTATTTTTATCTTACAGTTATGAAAACAAGGCATTGTTGTGATGTTCAGAAGGTTGCTGAAACCGTCATTGCACTCGTAGTGGTAGCTGAGACCTGTGCCATTCTTGCACGTGCCTCCGGCCCTGCAATATGCTATTTCACAAGCTGCAGATACAAAATTGAACAAACATAGATTACACGAAAAAGATATGGTAACAAAAAAAAATCAAGAACAGTATGTTGCAGTAATTACGGTCTCGTGAGGGGGAGAAATTTTTGGGTGGTGGTACAAGCGCCTCTGCATGTGCTGAAGTAGTGGTAGAGCATGTACGATCAAGCGAACCTGCAAGGATATATTAGTACTTATTTATGTGAGCTGATATGAGCACGCATTAGTAACTTGGTACTTAAAAAAATATTGATTGACAGTGGATAGCCGATTGATAATGACTAGCGCTAGCATTTCTTCTGGTGTAGGAAACGCACAGGACTACTAAGATGACATTATTGGTTCAAAAAATAAACTCTAAAGATGACACAAAGACGGTAGCATTCCAAATAAACCTCTCATTTTTTCTTTCTGATGGAGACGCATGTTGAATTTATGAAACCTGCCTTTCTTTTGTAAAAGAGACAGCAAACAGAGTTACGAAATTGAAATGCCATAGGCACCAAGTCACCCAATGAAGTTTATGTACATTTTGATTTTCAAAGACATTTTTGCCTAAAAAAAGGACTCCCAGTACACAACTCTTGAATTCCACGTCATGTATTTAAGATGCATAAAACTTGAAAAACACCTGTATACAGGTATACTTCAGAATTCCACGTCATGAATTCCAAGTTACAGCCTTTCTGCAGGTCGAAGCAGTACACGAGCAAACACACTCCAAATGTTTGCCACACAGTTACATTCAGGAAACCAAATGATCATACCTTAACAACCAATTCCAAACTGCATATATACATCTAAAGCAAAGTTGCTAACCAATTAGCCATCATAAAAGTAGGTGGAATGTAGTTAAGCACCGACACTAGTACAACAAACAATAACAGATTGTCTCGGCTGGACATTGATGAACCGAACTACACAAGTGGAGCATGCGAAGAGCAAAGTACAGAGCCTGCGAATTGCGCTGCTCTCATGTGTCTGCTAAAAGCTGCTACAAGTAAGCGAAAAAACTACCTCTGCATGTGTATTGTCATGTAATCAAAATAGCAGAAGAATTACTGATGGATATTATTCAGTGTGTGTATTGACTGTTTACATGCTCTAGTATATTTACATGGACTCAATACTCATATGTCTGATGAGAAAGTTCAAGTAAAACTAAAGGAAAAAGTTGTTTCGCAGATCTAGAAGTAGCTTGGTGTTCAACAAACCTTTGGTCATCGGAAGCAAAGCATGAACATATTAGAAACACAAAGAAAGAAAACTCACCGAGGCCAAGCTAACAAAGATGGTTCCAATCCGACATTTCACCCAGAGGCAAATCAAGAACCGAGCAAGAAATATCCAGAAGCACCACCACTGTAAGAACAAATCGGAATGAACTACCTTTACATATATACTGTCATTTAATAAATAAAACATAGACGAATCATTGATGTATATTCTTTAGCGTGTGCACGGACAAGGCTCGACGCACAGAGAAGCGCTCGCAAGGCGGCGCACGCCACGAAGGGGTCTATGGCGGCGCCGAGGCGGTCTAACCCGAGGAAGGCTAGCGCCGAAGATGGCGGGTTGGCCCTCCAACGCGCGCGGGGCGGCGAGGGAGGTGCGAGCGAAAGGGAAGGGGGGGCGTCGTGGGCGAGGCTGGGGAGGGGGCAGCGGTGGCGACGGTGGGGACAAAGGGGAGGTGGGGAGCTACGAGGGCGTTGCCGAACGGGAGTAGACGGCGGCGGAAATGAAGAGGAGCAGGGGGCGGCGCGGGTGAAGGGGGGACGTAGGGGAGCAGGAGGCGTCGGAATCTGGAAGGGCGCTTAGCGCATGCGGAGGCGGCGAGGGCCTAAAGGCGCTCGGCGACGCAGAGGTAGCTGCGCACAAGGCGGCGGAATCGGGATGGTGCTTGGCGCATGCGGGGCGGCAGCGCACGTGGAGGCGGCGCGATCTTGAGGACGCGCGGTCAGATCTGGGCTGCGGTGGGCCGCAGTGGGGAACAGAGCACGGCAGGGAGGGAGGAGGGAGAAGGAAGGTTAGGGAGGGGAGGGGACGGCGGCGGCGGGCGAGGGGCGTGCGTGGAGGCGAGCGGCGATGGGAGGGCGGCGGTTTGGCGTGGCCAGCGTGTGCGGCGGTTTGGCAAAGGGGATCCATTTTTAGAGGAAGAGGAAGGAATGAGATGGGGATGGGGAGACGAGGTCAGACTTGTCTACGTAGTTATAGACGTGGAGGATGTATTGGTCTACAACGCTTAGTAGTTTCCGTTGTAAAGTATGCGTTGGGAGAGGCTTGTTGGTGTTGTAGTGACTATTCGTGCGTTGTGCCGGGCTAGCCCACCGTGCCTGGGTGACGGCCCAAGCACGGCACATGTTATCGTGTCGGGCCGGCACAGCCTATGAATAGTGTGGGTCGTGCTGCGCCTAGGCCAGGCCTACAGTGTCATGCCTCGGGCCGGGCCGGCAAGCACGCCCATCTGGCCAACTCTAGGCAGCAGTTATGACGTTGCTGCTCGATTTTCTTTGAGCCAGTTTGAGCATACAAATTTGTATCAATTTGGCAGGAATTTCATAGTAAATAGTATAATTCTAGTAAGATTTGCGAATTGACGTGTTGCAAATCGAGTCTCACATGTTTGGTTTCTAAAATGAGCCGCAAGAGCCAACTCACATAGACATACCATTGGGTATGTAAATAATCTAATCGAATTAATTGATGGTAGCTAGGAAGGAGTACTTAGGGCATCTTCAATAGTGTCTATTGTCATCTTTTAGCTATGCCACGTCAATAAAATCCTACATAGAGGAGAGAGAGCACATGTTGTCTTTTCCTGAAGAGACTGTTGTGCACGTGAAACAAAATATAATACATTAATCTACTCTAGTTGACATGTAGGCCCGTTTCAAAGGAAAATTATAAAATATAAATATTGAAGAGTATGCTAGAGACTATCTATTGGAGATATTGTCTCTAAAGATGATGCAGCATATGTTAGAGACAAAGTTATCTCTAACTATTGGAGATGCCCTTAATAGTGCTCCCAACAACCAAATAACTGGTGCTATCCGGTGGTGGCAACATGCTGGTTTGTCTTACGTTCCGCTCAGGTTGGGGCAGGAGATAGCAGGGAATCGTATGGATTTGGGGAGAGAATTGTAGACTAGGAAGAAGAAAAGGTCAGGGATGAGAGAAACTAGGATTGGGAAATCAGAGTTATGTTCTTTTGTGTTTACATGTTTAATAACCCTCTCGTCACCAACTACAGCTATTTAAGTAGCAATCACTATAGGAGAATAGGACTGGCGGGTGGGACCCCCTCTACGCTTTACACAGGCTGTCACCCACTCACACAACTCATTCCTTCGCTGGAAATATGTAGCTGGGCCTCCAAGTTCTTTTCTCTGCCTGTTCACCATCACGACAATGGGGTATTCCCTGTACAACATCTGGTACTGTGACATTCCCCCTCCTTCAAAACCAGCTTGTCCCCAAGTCAGCGCATTTGGGAAATGATTCTTCGCTCAACGAAGTCCTTCCAGGTTGCGTTCGCCGGCGAGGCACCACCATTGCACTAGCACTTGAGTTCCTGACGCGGGACCCGATCGTTGTAGACGACGACCAAGGACCTTGTCTGGTACTCTGTCTTCTTCAAGTTTAGGCAGTTCTGGCTGTGAAATTTCGCTTGGGGGTAAGGCTTTCTTCAGCTACGACACATGTATCACGCAAGTTTGAGGAAGCTTCCATTTGTAAGCCACGGCTCCCACAGCTCGCTCAACCTGAAAAGATACTTAAAGCAAGCTTATGGTTAGTGCGAGTTGCCACTGAAGACTGAACGTAAGGTTGCAATTTCATATACACCCAGTCACCCATTGCAAAATTCCTCTCTGACCGCTTTGTATCAGCCTGAATCTTCATTGACTCACCTGATTCAGGTGCTGGCGCAGTAGGTTAGTCATCAGCTCCCTGTCCTTCATCCAGGTTGCTAACTTAGAGGATGCGCAGGTAGAAGAGTCCATAATACCAAAAATGTCGCAGACCATAACCACACAACACTTCAAAAGGCGATTCCCCCAAAGTAGAATGGTATGAGGTATTGTACCATAATTCCACCAAGGCTAGCTACTCTGACCACTTATTCGGGCAAACGTGAACAAAACAACATAGATAAGCCTCCCGAGTCCCGACACTGATTGTCTCTCTGTTTGGCCGTCGGTTTTAGGATGATAGGATGAACTCATTCTCAATTGAGTATGTACCAACCGGAACAATTCCCTTCACAGAGTACTAGTGAATATTCGGCCGCAGTCAGAAACAAGAGACTGAGGAAGACCATGGAGTTTGAAGATGTTACCGAGATAAGCTTGAGCTACTTGAAATGTAGTGAAGGGATGCGCCAAAGGCACAAAATGAGCATATCGAGAGAATTTGTCAACCACCACCATGATGTTGTTGTAATCGGAGGATCTCGGCAGTCCTTCGATAAGGTCCAATGACAGCATTTGCCAAGCATGCTCCAGCACTGGAAGGGGTTGTAAGAGGCTCGGGTACTTGACGTGGTCCACTTTTGCTTGCTTGCACACTGAGCAGGATGCCACAAAAGTCTATATGTCTTTTTTCATTCCTGGCCAAGCGAATAATTTGCGCACTTGGCTATATGTCACTTGGAATCCAGAATGCCCCCAATCGCACTAGCATGCATCGAATTGATGATCTTCCATTGCATCTGAGCATTGGCAGCCACCCAAATACGCCCTTCAAAATGCAGAATGCTCTCCTGGAACCGAAATTTGGGATGCTTGGCCCCTTAGATGCTCAACTCAGTCAATAGACACTTGGTCTGGGAGTCTTCTTCATAGCCCTCGGCCACTTCTGATAACCACGCTGGCACATAGGTTAAAATTGCTACTAGTTCCCCCACTAGGGCAGCTGCTTTGCGTGATAGCGTGCCTGCCGCTCTATTGTCAATTCCTTTTTTGTATACCAAACAATATTGCAGACCAAGCAGCTTTGTCATCGCCTTCTGCTGCCAGGGTGTACTCAACCGCTGATCCTCTAGATGCACTAAACTCCTCTGATCAGTTCTGATAACAAATGTAGCCAGTTGCAAATAGGGTCTCCAGTGATCGATTGCGGGATAATCACTAAACTCTCATTCTCATAAGTAGACAATCCCTGAGTGCAAGGCTCCAGCAATTTGTTGAGATACGCCAAGGGGAGCCCCTCTTGCATCAACACCGCCCCTATTCCCTTGTCATATGCAACAGTCTCTGTCTCGAAGGTCCTTTTTTGAAATCGGGAAAGGCTAACACTGGAGCAGTAACCAATGCCTCTTTAAGAGCTCGAAAAGCTACTTCCTTGTCCGAGGTCCACAAGAACACTGCTTACTTCTTGAGCATATCAATGAGCGGTCTACTCATCAAACCAAAAATTTTCACAATTTTTCGGTAATAGCCGGCTAACCCAAGGAATTCGCGAACCACTTTGACATTTGTGGGGGCTGGCCAATTGCGCACTACTTCAATGTTCTTGGTGTCTGTCCCCCATCTTTGCTGATAATATGGCCCAAGTAGGTTAGTTGTTGTTGTGCAAAAGAACACTTCGATTTCATGATCTTTAATTGTTGCCTCTCCAGAGTCTCTAGCACCTGCCTTAAAGTGATCACATGTCCTTACAGAGAACGATTGTAAACTAATATGTCATCGATGAAAACCAACACCCCTTTCTCAGCAGAGGAGACAAAATAGTTTTCATCAGCCCTTAGAAAGTAGTCGGCGCGCTCGTCAGACCATATGACATTGCCCGAAATACAAAATATCCATGATGGATCTTGAATGCAGTTTTTGGTTCATCTTCCAGTTTCATTCGGATTTGATGATACCCTGCTCTTAAATCCAGCCTTGTGAACCAGCAAGTTCATCGAGGAGCTCATCTATGATGGGTAATGGATAACGGTTCTTCACCATAGCAGCATTTAAGTGGTGATAATCCACACAAAAACACCATGTGTGATCCTTTTTCTAACTAACAGCACTGGGATGAGAATGGACTCGAGCTAGGCTAAATAATCCCTTGTGACAACATCTCTGATACTTGTTTTTAAATTTCATCTTTTTGTGCTGGGTTGTATCGATATGGTCGAAGATTCATGGTCTTGATGCCAGACAACAGAAGTATAGAGTGATCAAACTCCCTGCGTAGTGACAATCCTTGGGGTTCGGCAAATAATTGCTCAAACTCTTCAAATAGAGACTTGATGGGCTGAGGCATATCTATTTCAATTTTCTCCACTGCATACAACAATGACAAGGAATCTAACGCTGGACTCCCCAACTGTTTCAACTATATCATGCAACATTGAGGTGTTTTTGATTTGATTCCTCACAGACAGACCCTTCTTCCTTGATTCCAGAATGATAGAATCTTCTTTAACCAATGCACGTTCATCGGACTGTACTGCTCTAACCAATCCATACCGAGACTGATATCATAACAACCCAGCGAAAAAATTCTGGAGTTGGTGCATAAGGTATGGCCCTAAATACTCCATTGACAACAAGGAAACTCCCGAGTACAACGCAGCAGCCCTCCATTGGCAATACACACTTGTACTGGCTTCAACGAAGGTTGGGCACCAACTAGCAAGCTCACAAACACCTCATTGATAAAGCAATGGGAGCTCCCAGAGTCGACTAGCATGGTAACTTCATGACGTTGCATAGCTCCTTGCAACCTTATGGTTTGAGATGTTTCTGTACCGTTCACCGCCTCATTTGAAATAGACATCAAGACTGCTTCTATTTGGGATCCTTCCTCATCTGCTCGTTGCGACTTGGTCTCTGAATTTAGCAACATTTCCCACAGCTCTTCCACCACATGGGGCTGCACGGTTGGACCACACTGGTGATCGCGAGACCATCGTTCACCGCAGGTATGGCAAAGATCTCTTGCACACCGATAAGCACGAAGGGCAACAGTGTGTCATCAAAAGACGTGGCTCTTGCCCCTTCGGGGTTTCTCTGATTGTCTGCCCTAGTCCCACAACCGGTGTCGCCTTCCCAGGTGGAGGTGGAAGTGGTAACGCATACGCAGCACCGAATGTGCCCCTGGCGATAACTCCATCCGATGAGGATCCCCTCGCGTCGCTTCTAGCACTTCTTCATGTAAACAGGCCAAAGCAACGAAAGGATCCAAGTCTTGTGGCCGATGTAAAACAACTAATCTTATATTGCTACGTAAGCCATCCACAAATTGAGTAACAAAAAACACCGGGTTCCAAGAAGAATGATGAGCTAACAAACTATGCATGAGCTCATTAAACTTTTATGCATATTCCGACACCGAATTGGTTTGTTTCAAGCAGTTAAACTGCCTAACCAGCTGCTGAAACTCCTCTCTACCAAAACGAATGCACATGGCCCCAGCAAAGGCTTCCCAAGTATTGAAACACATGTGAGCTTTGGATGCTTGTAACCACAACAAAGCCCCTCCCACAAAGTACATGGTTGCTATACTAATCATGAATTCAGGATGCACGAGCAGACTCTAAAATAGTTCTCGCTTTTTAGTTGCCATGCTTTAGGATTTTCTCCGTCGAATTGGGGGAAATCCAATTTAGGAGGGGGAGGGATGATGATGATATGAGCCCTGAGGTCCACATGACACAACAACAGAATCATGTAGAGGAGGGAACAAATCGAAATGATCAGACTTACCATTGCCTAGAGGCGGCATAGGAGAAAAGTTTTCCCCACTTGCCTTCCCCTGGTGTGTGATTTCATCACAGCGCCCAATCGGCCTAAGACCTTGGTCTCCAGCGATGTGTGGTAGTCCTTCCTTCCCTCAAGACACTGAGTCCACCACCGACGCGGACTCTAGCTTGATGTCCGACGAGGGTAGGATTAGCGGTAGATCCACCGGTCGGATGGCGAGAATGGGGTTGTGTGATATTTGAACCACTTGCGACCGTAGCTCTCCGACCTTTGATTGCAACCCGTCCACCGATTGCTCCATCTTCGGCTTCCACTTCTGCAACTCTAGCACCGCGGTTTTGATTTCTTCCACCGAGGCTTGAATCGCTTCGCTATGGACCTGGAACTTCTTGAGCGACTCACCCTGAGCCAGGATTGCCTTGGTCAATTCTGCAAGTTGCTGATCCATCTCTTGTGAATGGACCTGCGCACGAGTCTGATAGCGTGGGATATCCCGGGTTTCGGAACCACTATGATACCAATTGTTACATTCCGCTCAGGTTGGGGTAGGAGATAGGAGGGAATCACATGGATTTGGGGAGAGAATTTGAGACCGGGAAGACGAACAAGACAGGGATGAGAGAAACTAGGATTAGGAAATCAGAGTTCTGTTCTTTTGTGTTTACATGTTTGATAACCCTCTCGTCACCGACTACAACTATTTAAGTAGCAATCAACCATAGGACTGGCAGGTGGGACCCTCTCTATGCTTTACACAGAATGTCGCCCACACAGACAACCCATTCCTTCGCTGGAAATCTGCAGCTAGGCCTCCAGGTTCTTTTCTCTGCCTGTTCACCGTCACGGCAATGGGGTATTCCCTGTTCAGCGTCCGGCACTGTGACAGTTTGTGAGGACTGGGGAAGAAGCAGAACTTGATTGGCCTATAATAGAGCAGATAGAGTCGATCCAGGCTGGAAATTAAGTGGGAAGATCTTCTTGCCATTTGCCAATCATCAGTCCATCGCTTATTGTTTGGTCTCAAGTCGCTTTGTCAGTGTCACTAACCAAATTACTGTGTTCTCTTGCTCGCTAGCTCAACGACTAACCAAGTAGTATATGTTAGAGATGTATATGTACATGTGTTATTCCTCATTGTTATAAGGGGTTCTTTGCATATTCACCATATGTATCTGTATATATATCGCCCATTGGCCTCATATTGAATACAAGCGCTATTCTCTACATGGTATCGAGCAAACCTAGGGTTTTGCCGCCGCCGCTTGTCCCGCCACGGCTGTCGCCTCGACCGCCTCGGCCTCGCGTGTTCTCCGGCCGCCGCGTCACCTCGCGCCTCCACCTCTCCAAGGCCGCTAGGCGCCGCCGCAGCCCACTATCCGCCGCCGCGCTACCGCCGTCGCCGTCGCTCCGACTCCTGCGCCGCCGCCGCCGCCGGACGGCGCGACGCCGCCGGCCTCCGTCGGCATCCCACGCGCCGCCACCCGAGAGCCGCCGCTCCGCTCCTCCGCCGCCGCCGGCCGCTCCGCCTCGGCATCCGCGGCGCCGCCGCCGGATTTTCATCGCGCCGCCGGATCTTCATCGCGCGCGCCGAGCTCGGTTCGACGCCGGCCGCACCGCCGGCAGCCGGACGCCGCTGCCGCCGTCGCCGCCGCCGCGCCGCTGCGCGCGCGCGCCGCCGCGCCGGGCGCTGGGAAACCCTACCTCCCGTGCGTGCGTGTGTGCAGGCCGTAGTGGGCCTCAGTTTGTTTTTGTGAGCCGGGCCGGCTCAAGTTAAAAAAAAGGGAAATCTCATTACGTCGTTCTAACCGCCGCACCGTCCGCCGCCTGTTAGACTTCGTTGCCTTGGTCGCCGCGCCGTCCAGCGCCGCCTACCAATGGGCACTATTTCCCTCCCTCGCTGTCCGGTGATATTCGATGGTGTTAATTACACCGATTTTGTATCTCACATGCGCATCCACATGCGTGGTCTTCGTCTCTGGGGTGTCCTCTCTGGCGATGTCATCTGTCCGCCTTGCCCTACACCACCGACGGAGCCTACGCCTGTTGCGCTGCCCCCGACAGCTGACAAAGCTGCTGCTGAGACCATGAGTTTTAAAGGAGACATTGATCATGAAGCAATTCGCTAAGATCCTTGGGAGATCGAACACTAAAAATAAATAAGCAAAGCAACTAAGCAAGCATGGCACCCATCAGATTGTGTTTGCCTTAGCGATGAAGTGTCTGTCTATCCATCCACCCATTTTGGCATCCTTCAGAATGTTCTGGCTAAGCTAGTTTAGCTAGCTAGGTACTACTATATTAGCCGTGCATAACACATTGTGCATGCACGTTTAGTGCTAGTCAAGGATTAGGACATTAGGTAAGTGGCTTTATATGTCGGACAATTAGCTTTACACATGTCGGACAATTAGCTTTACACATGTAACTACTCTCGAATTGAACATGCCTCCACCGCCCATTCGAGCTCCTTTTTCTCTTTTGGACAAGTCCATCCAATTCCACGGGTGCACCGAGTAGATAGATTCCCTCATGCATTTTGAAGATAGCCTTTTTAATGACCAGCACATTCCCTGAGCAATTTTTACCCTATATATATATATATATATATATATATATATATATATATATATATATATATATATATATATGCGCGCGCATTTAGATTCTTGAATGAATTGTGCTGATTCTTACGTGAAATTTCTTGGTTCCATCGCATGTGTGTATTAGAAAAACCTATAAAATTATAACACATGCAATTGTGTCGTTGAGAAAATGTTTCAGCATATGTTCCCAAAAGGGAAAAAAGAATAATTTGAGACAGAAAACAGGCCGGATGGGGATTGTGCAAACAGTGTTCTATAGAAATGCAGAAACACGCTGTAGCATATTACTGCGCCGATCGATCTCATCTTTTTTTTAATCAATCTGTGAAAATCGCTTTTAATTGTATTGTTGCATTTACTGACGATCCCATTCGAGTCGGACGGAGCATAACATGGAGGGCCAGCGATTAATAGCGGGTGGTGGGCCCGCAAACTACGACGCCTTCATCTCGCCTCCGAGCCCAACACGTCTGCACCAGCTCGGCGTTGGATCCGGGTCAGCGCCCGTGCTCGCCGGTCGGCCATGTGGTCCACTTAGCCTACTACTCCACCACACACCTGACACCTGACGGCTAATCACTCGGTAATCCGTGGGGATTAGGCTAAACAAGTTCGATTTGAGCTGGGGGTTTTACCGAGGGAGCAGCCCAATTTGGACTTTGGGTTTTCCTTCCTTGCCATGTCAATGTGACTCATCCCTCGTTAAAATGCGGTGGAGAAAAAAAGAATAAAGTAAACGAATTATTCCACGCGCTTTTATGGTCGGAATCCCCAGCCGCCAGAGCAGCGCCGGCTCCTCCACCTCCACAACATCACATCGCCCCCGCCGCGAGGAGTAGCGGGAGATCTCGGAGGCAGGCGCCGATCGAGTCCAAGCAGTGAGAGGAGAGAGAGAGAGAGGGAGGGAGGGAGGGAGAGAGAGAGGGTTTGGTTTTGGGGAGGCGGAGTAGAAGGGAGAGTTGGGGGAGAAGCGATTGGTTCGATGGTAAGGGAGACGGGGTACTACGACGTGCTGGGAGTGAGCCCGTTGGCCACCGAAGCCGAGATCAAGAAGGCGTACTACATCAAGGTGCCACACGTTTTCCCCCATGATCTTCTGGTAAAACTTCCTTTTGATTTGATCTCATTCCGTTTGTTTGTGGTGGTGTTGGTGTTGCAGGCGAGGCAGGTCCATCCGGACAAGAACCTAAATGATCCGCTTGCGGCGGAGAAGTTCCAGGCAAGTATTAGCTCTATACTGATGTTGTTTGTTTTCCTACTCCAGTAACTCTTGAGATCAGACCACAACTGCAACAGCATGACGCAACTCCTCCCTCTGTAACCACGGTGAACAATGCCGCAACTGATCAAGAAATAGACTAGAGCAATTTATACTAATGTTGCGGATAGGCCTACACACATACCCTGCCGCTCGAAGTAGGTTTTGCCAGTCATGTGTAGTGGATAGGTCTGGAAACGAGCCGAGCCGAGGCTCGATTCAAGCGTGAGCCAGGAAGGTGGCTCGGCTCGGAGAAAGGGCTCGAGCTGGCTTGCGAGCCAAGGAAGGAGCTGATGCATCAATTCATTCCGATCCAGTACATCCAACAAGCATTACAAACATTTCTATCAGTTCATCCAGATCCAGTACATCCAACAAGCATTACAAAAATTTCTATCAGTTCATCCACCTCAAGCACATCCAACAAGCATTAGTTCATCCAAAACAAGCACATCCAATGATCCAAAACAAGCATCGGTATTCAGTTCCTAACAAATGAAATCGCAACTTCGCAAGAACAGCAGGCTCGGCGAGCTTGGGAAACCGGGTGGAGCACGGCCGGCGCGCCGTGGGGGGCACGAGGAGCACTGGGAGGTAGGAGCACAGAGGGAGAAGAGAACGCGGCCAGGGGGAGGACGGGGTGGCGGATGGAGCAGGTGGCGGTGGCGGGTGAGGAGGAGGAGGCGGCGATGAGCAATGCTAGCAGAGGAGGAGGAGGCGGCGGATGGACCAGTGGCGGCGAGGAGGACGAGGCGAGTTGGGCTGCAGGTGGAGATGGGGAGGAGAGAGGAGGAGGCGGGTGGAGGAGGTGGATGGAGGCGGCGGTGGCGGGTGGAGAATCGAGATGGGAGGCGGCGGTGGCGGGTGGAGATGGGAGGCCGCCGGCGAGTGGAGATGGGGGGCGGCGGGTGGAGGAGGTGGATGAGGCACGCCATGCCGCGGAGAATCGAGATGGGGGCGGCGGTGGCGGGTGGAGATGGGAGCCCCGCCGGTTGGTAGAGATGGAGGAGCGGCGGGGGGTGGTGGGCTGGTGGAGGTGCGGCCGCCGCCGCCGTCGGGGGGGGAGAATCGGAGAAAGGGGATCGATCGAGGGAGGAATGGGGGGGGAGGGGATCGATCAGGGGTTAGGGATTTTGAGTAGGGGTGATCGGGGGAGGCAAAGGGAATCTCGCCGGGCCTGAGCGGAGCGGCTGGGCCGAGCCAAAAAAAAGCTCGCGAGCGGCTCGAGCTCGGCTCGAATTTTCACCGTGCCAAAAGATGGGCTCGGCTCGGCTCGAAAATTCACGAGCCGAACCCGAGCCGAGCCGAGTCGTGACGATCCCGAGTCGAGCCACGGGCCTCGAGCTATTTTTCCAGCCCTAGTAGTGGATAGGGGGATCACTTGTCTTCCTCCGTCGCTCTTGTGTTTCCAAATGTGCATCTCGCCTTTCAGGATCTAGTGAACCTTTAAATGGATGAATGCGACGTGGTAGTATCAGGACTGTAATGGCGAGACGGGGGGTGTTTGAATAGGAGCACTGTATCTTTTCACCTTGATCGAATTCAACACTATTTTCACTCTAATAGCTACGAGAGTTATGAAAATCAATATACAAATATAGCGGAAGACTTGTATTGAATCCAATCAAAACCCCAAAGAAAATAGACCAAAATCGCCAGAAGCTCAAAACTGAAAGAGAAGGGCGGTCAGACCACTCGAATGGGTAGTCTAACCTTTGGCCTAGTGCGATGAACAGTAAAATCAGCTCGAACGCACAATCATAAATTGATCTATCTTTCGATCAACAACTCCAAACTTCACAAAACTTGAAACAAACCTTCTCTAGGATGTCAGGAACCTATTTTAATCAAGGTACGTGAAGATCATTGCCAAAGTTCCGACCTTTTTCTGATTGAGTGAAGATTGTTTCAAAATTGAGTCAAAACCAAAATGTGATAAAAAAACTTGCTCGTGGGTAAAAGATGATCAAGATGATCCTAGATGCATTCCCACATGTCACAGCAAGATCCAAACCAGAAACCAAAAGAAAACCAACAATTCAAAGAAAGCCCCAAAATCACAGAAGAGAAAGCAAGAACAAGAAGAGACTCGTCTTGAGGAATCTTGCTTAGATTGATATCAGATTGATGTTGGTTTACAGCCACTCTATCCTAGAGGACAAAAGCTCAACACTTGAGCACACAATCAATCCAACTCTTTAGAACCTTAACCTCTCCACTTTCTTCTCCCTCAACTACAAACTAGGGTTTCTCAAATGCTAGGGTTCCCCAGTTGCACAGCCAGCACCCTCCCCTATTTATAGTGGCGGCTAGCTTCTAGAGGAAGACATCTAAACGGCACCGTTAAGTCCTCACACAATCGGGTTTCACTTACGCACGTATATCAAAGCACCGTCTTCAACTACTTTTGGCCTAAACCACTTCTCCTGTCTTGCGCCGCGGTTTAGCCAAAAGCAGTCCGTCGCATCGAATTGCCCGTTCGGCATTTTGCGTCATGCTTGAGTCCAACCATCTCACCTGGCATCTATGATCGTTCTGGACTTTGGTTCTCCTAACCAAGTCCCGATCCTCCTCACCATTGACCATAGTTAACCACCAAGCGACCTGCACAAGAATAGACCAAGAAATTGATTCCGGGAACAAGTTCTTCGCAACTTGACCCACGTTAGTCAAAACACATATCATGCAAAACAGTGTTCACGACCACACAATGTTCACGACCACTGACTACGACCAGTGTCCAGGACCACTGTCTACGACCAGTGTCCACGACCAGTTGATCAAAAAGGGTTACGTCCACCGACCGGGTCGAAAGAGTTACGACCACCGACCTGGTCGAAAAAGGCTACGACCACTTGCAGGCGTAGCCTTCTATGACCAGGTGAAGTCGTGATCCCCTCTACGACCAGAGTCCAACGACCACGCAGTACTCGAAGAACAGTGCTCTGAATGAACAATATTCGCAATAAACATCGCTCGATACAAGGCACGTTCGGACCACCTGGTTACGACCACCTGGTGCGGTCAACACGCTGCAGTAAAACCGATCCTCTATTGCGGTCAACCCGATTTTACTGAACTTTACTGAAAACAAGTGTTTCAACAAATCCTCAACACCATTGTCAATTGTATCATCATCCTAAGATCATGAGCATATCTCCATGATATCCACAGTATCCTTGTGCCATGTGCCCTGCAATGTTCCATTATATTTATTCCTGGTACAAGACAAAACTGTATTAAACTGGTTTATTGTGAAAGCAAAACATCTATGACGTGGGTGTCGATGAGCATTAGTGTTGCAGCCTATCTGAATGATGAATTGATGCTAAATAGATAACTGTGTTATTTTGCCATCATGTTGAAATTACTCTTAAGAGTCTAGGGAACTCAAAAGTACAAAACGAGTTTTACCAAAACATTTGCAGTTCCTTGTTCAATGATGATATAAGTAGTGTTAGACATCAGAATGAATGAATTATTCTTTGCATTTTTCTTCTTATTATTATGCCTCAATCAACTGAAGCATGTGAAACTAATGTCCAACAATCAGCAGTTCTCCTTGTCGTATGGTTCGCTCTCAACCACGAAAGACTTGTATCTTGTGTACTCATATAGCAGCCATCATGCAAGAGAATATAATGCAGTATAAGTTACTTTTGCAATATGTTGAGCATTGCTACTTTGCAATGTATCTTGTCACTTTGAAGTACTATTTGAAGCTGTTACACAAATTTGACTTTGAAAAACAGGAATCTGTAATTTTTGCACAGTTTGTCCTTGTATAATATCCTCATTAGAGTTACTGTAAATGCAGGAATTGGGGGAGGCATACCAAGTACTCGGTGACCCCACACAGCGTCAAGCGTATGACTCATATGGGAAATCTGGTATTTCAACGTAAGTCTAATTCACAAATACTTCCTGTGAACTTGTAGAAATAAGTTTCAAAGAACTGGAGGGTTCTAAGGAAAAATATTAGTGTAATTGACTGCTTAAAGATGCAATGAATGATTTCCTTCCTTTCCTAGATGTAGCTTTGACAATGTAATTGGTGATTTCGTCTCATATGCTGTAGAATCTTGTGAGATGATTGCATTCTAACTTGATTCCTGTCAACATGATATAGGGAAGCAATAATTGATCCAGCAGCAATTTTTGCTATGCTGTTTGGTAGTGAGCTTTTTGAGGATTACATTGGTCAACTGGCGATGGCATACATGGCTTCACTTGATATATTTAGTGAAGAGGAACAGGTTGATGCAAGGAAGTTGCAAGAGAAAATGCGAGTATGGCCCTTTTAACAGAATAATTTATGGGACACCCCATTATCCCTGACATATGCTCATTCTTGATTGAAAATTCAGAACTATTCTTTTGCATAGAAGACTATGATCCACTTGTAGCTTCTAACTATATACTCTACAAGCAAGTCATGGGCATTTTGTTGGTACATACTTTAATACTTTTTTTTTGAGGAAGTGCAAAAGCTTTGCACAACATTTTATATAGCCGAAAAAGGCAATAAAAACATACAAAGGAAATTACAGCCATACTCAAAAAAAGGGAAAAAAGAAGACAAACAAAAGGACACCCACCCTAGGCAACACCAAACGGTCACTAGGGTAGGAAGAAACAACTAAGCGGCACCTACTCCACCGCAACTCCCCGACCAGTCGCAAATGCCAAGCACCACCGGCGATGTTCGTCATGAATACCGGCCAGGACCTGGTCGATAGAAGCTACGACCTTCTCGAAGATCCTTTGATTGCGCTCTTTCCAAATCATCCAAGAAACGAGAATTATATACAAATCTAGCTCCTTCCTGCGAAGCTTTGGTTGCAAATTTCTTGCCGAAATCCAATGATCTTGAAGAGAAGTCCGACCAACAGGAACAACTTCTTGAAACCCTACCTGTCTCAGGAATCGCGCCCAAATTTGTCCGGTTACCGCGCATCCCACCATAATGTGATCAATGGTTTCCAGTCCAAGCCCACAGAAGACACAAACACCTTGGTTTTGCAATCCTCGCCGCCGGAAGGCGGTCGGCTATCAAAGACCGACGATTTAATCGCTAGCCAAACGAAAAATTTGCATCCGAGGGAACCCTAGCGCCCGGATCGCATCGGCGCAAGCGGCGATCAAGTGAGCCATGGAAAAACGCTCTGTAGGCCGACTTTGAGGAGTAGCAGCCTGCAGATTCCCACCGCCAAAGCACCGTGTCGTCCTCGTCCTGCGATAGCTGCGGGGACTGCAACAAGTCCCGTAACCGCAGAAAATCCAACAAGTTAACATCCTCTGGGCGACCTGAAATGTCAGCAATCCAAGATTGCTCATGGAAGGCGTGAGCTACCGTTGTTTGCTTCCTTATTGATGGCCTAACCATCTTGGCTATAGACGGAGCTAGACCCATAATGGATCGGCCATCAAGCCAACGGTCCTCCCAGAACAAGGTGTTTTCACCGTTGCCGACTCTAACCTGAATCGAAGCTTTGAACATGTCTTCCTCCGCTCGAGTAGATTGATTGAGCAATCTCCCCCAAGGCCTTTCCGGCCACGACCGTTGCAACCATTGCCGCCGAACGCGAGGGCATGACCAAGGATGACCAGTTTGCGCATCGAGTCCCCAAGACGGCGGGGATGGCAAACAGAGGACCAAGCCACTAAACAATGTCCACCCACTACATTTTGCGTTCCTTTCCAAAGAAACGCTCGACGCCTTTATCAATTTCTCTCGATAATCGAGCGGGGATCAAGTGCCATAAAGGAGTACATCGTATAGCCGACAAAGACCGCTGAACGTAACGAGTCGCCCCTTGGGAGAGCATGCTGCTCGCCAAGCTTGCACCGATTAGCGACCGTGATCTAGGAGAGGTTGGAACTCGCCGGAAGGTTTTCGAGGGTGAGGCAAGCCTGTATTTGCAAGGGAAAGCGGCTTTTTGCAATGCAACCGCTGCGTGATGAGTGCTCTCCGTGTCGTTGCAAAGCAAATAGGTGAGAAAGAACTTTTTGCCAAATTGGTTCTGAGGCCCGAAGCTTCACCGAATAGCTGCAGAATTTCTTTGAAGACTAGCGATCCGAATCGATCGGCGATAGGAACATGACTACGCTGCCAAGATACAACGGCAACCGCGAGGTAATCCAGCGCCACCGATAGGCTGGAGTAACTCTGCATGATCCGCTGCAAGGCACATGGAATTTAAACCGTCCATTGCGATGATAAACAGCAAAGGAGAAAGAGGATCTCCCTGACGCAGGCCCTTACCGTGCCACACCGGTTGCCCAGGTTGGCCATTGACAAGCACTCTGGTGGACGACGAGACGAGCATGATACTCAACCAAGCACACCATCTAGGCCCAAACCCTTTGTGTCGGAGGATTTCCAACAGAAAAGGCCAGGACAAAGAGTCGAAAGCTTGCGCAATATCAAGTTTGAGAAGGACAGCCAGCCTTTTTAGTTGATGGAGAGAGCACGCAGATTGCCTGACTAGGAGGAAGTTGTCTTGTATGGAGCGACCTTTGGTAAAAGCTGATTGATTCGATGGTACTAGCTGAGAAAGTTTCGGCGCTAGCCTTCTGGCCAGCACTTTAGAGAAAATTTTAGCGAAGCTATGCAGCAGGCTAATAGGCCGATAGTCACTCGTTTCTTGAGCTCCAAGTTTCTTCGGCAGCAAGGTAAGCAACGCCTGATTCAACAGCCTGAAGTTAGAACCTGCTAAGCGACCGAGGGCATGAAATGCCGCCATTATATGTGTCTTGATGAGCTCCCAGCATTGTTGGTAGAAAAGACTGATGAAACCATCCGGGCCCGGTGCCTTTTCCGAAGGCAAGCTCCTGATTGCTTCCCAGACTTCATTTTCATTGAAGTCTGCGTCCAGGCAGTGAAGGTCATGGGTGGGGACTCCCAAGAAATTGAAGTCCAGGGAATGACAGCGGGCAACCGGAGTTCCAATTAGCCTGACGAAATGGATGTGGAAGACCTCTTCCATATCTTTCTGTGTGGACACCCAGGAGCCTGCGACCTTTAAACTTGCAATGTAGTTGACTCTCCTTCGGTGATTTGCATGAAGGTGGAAGAAACGTGTGTTTGCGTCCCCCTCCTGCAACCATTTGTTAATACTAGACTAGTGAAATTATTGTTCAGCACAATGCTTCTCCTGACACTAGAAGCTAAGGCATGATGATAAATTAGAGAACATATTTTGGAATGTGTCCACTTTTGTCTTCCTTACACTCTGTTTCTCGAACAGGTTGAACAAAGTTGACACTGATTTTTCAATATTCCTGATTAGCTTTCTAATCTCCTATTGTTTTGTTAAATACTATGGTGGGAAGGAGAAGTCTCCAATGTTCAATATCTGGAAAGCCTTCATACTCAACAAAATAAAGAAAGTTGAATGCTAGAATGTTGTATTGTCTTTTGGGGTCCACGTTTTTCCTGTGAGTTACACTTGCGTGATACTCAACATATAGAGTATCATTCTACATGCTTTTTAGCCTTTTCAATGCTTCAATAACTTTCTTGTACTTCAACCCCTCAGTTCTTTCTCCATGACATTTCTCATGAAGAACATCGGTCTTCATGCTTTTCAACCTCCACACTACACACAACGTATACTTAGAGCCCTGTTTAACCTTTGTAATGGCAATCAGATGAAACTAGGGGCTAATGGCTTCATTGTTGGATTGCGACTAAGTGTGCTTGATATGGTTATATTGTAGCTGTATTAAAAAAAAATGCTAATCAAAATATCTGTTCTTTTTTAGTGCTTCAATTTGTAAACTACACTAATTGGTGTATCGTACTCTTTGTATTATCGTATATTTAAGGACTTTGCAACAACTGCAGGGTGTACAAAAGGAAAGGGAGGAGAAACTTGCAGAGACACTGATAAACAGATTGCACCTTTATGTTCAAGGAAACAAAGAGGAATTTATCCAGCTTGCTGAAGCTGAGGTGTCCAGACTTTCTAATGCAGGTCAGTGTTAATGATAATACTTTCCTCACTTGCTAAGTGTTCTGTCTATTCAACAACCCAGTAGCTCTGGATGCCTTTTCTGCTTTTATCCCAACCACGTAGCTCTGGAGCATTTTTCACCATTTGCTCCTTGTGTATTCCCTATATGAATCAAATAGCAACTTTTCTCCTTCCTCTTTTATGTTCATAATAGACCTGACTTCGGTTAACTCAATGTTCTTTTCTGTCCTTGTTTTGCTTATCGTGCAGCATATGGGGTTGATATGCTGAGTACTATTGGTTACGTATATTCAAGACAAGCTGCCAAGGAGCTTGGAAAGAAAGCTATATATTTGGGGGTTCCGTTTATAGCTGAATGGTTCAGAAACAAAGGTCATTTTATTAAATCGCAAGTAACAGCTGCAACAGGTAAAAGTTATTTTATTTAATTATTGTCTGTTTGAATCGATACGAATGCAGATTTGAATATGTGCAATGTTAGTGTTACATATATTTGCAATTTGGCTTTGAAATTCGGTTTTCTTATGTTTCTGCAGGTGCATTAGCTCTTATGCAGCTGCAGGAAGACTTAAAGAAGTATCTCAGTTCTGAGTGCCACTACACCGAAGAGGAACTTGAAGCGTACATGCAGACCCATAAAAGTGTTATGGTTGATTCCTTATGGAAGCTTAATGTTGCTGATATAGAGGAAACCCTATCACATGTCTGTCAGATGGTCCGTCCTCCTGTCCTGGCTACCTTTCACCATTGTTGCACAGCTGTTTTTGCATTAATCTCACATTTCATTAGCTTATAAGTTCTAGCAGTGGATTTAAATATTTCACCAATATCAGGTGCTTCAAGACAGCAGTGTCAGGAGAGAGGAGCTGAGAGCTCGAGCTAAAGGATTAAAAATTTTAGGCAAAAAATTCCAGGTACCATTCTTCATATGTTTATGCATGCGCTTTTGATATGTAAATTGTGTTCTGTCATGAGCTAAGTTGGTGTTTTTTTTATCACAGCGTGTTAAGCTCAATGTTTTTTTTTTACCACAGCGTGTTAAGCTCAATGCTAGTGAGGGGGAAGCAGCAACAATGAAGAATACAATAAATAACTCTGACGACAATGATGGTAGTTCTCCTGATTCATCACCAAAATCTCCCAGGGAGCAGTCATTTGATCCAAACCCACCGTATTCCCAGGTGCCTACCCGTTTTCTAAGATCGTTCCTGTGACTCACATCTGTGGAAATGACAAGTCATAAACTCCTTGATGACTTAATAAGTGTGAACTAGACCTGATACATGTAAGGTTTTATGCGCTGCTGTTTTGTGAATTATTATTAGATAGTATTTTTAAAATCAAAATTCCAAAAAAGGGCCTTGTGGTGGCCTATTGAGGTCAGGCTGCACTTAGTTTGAACCTGTCTCCACATTCAATTACATGCAACCATCCGTTATTATTTTCTCCACCACCAGATCTAATGACTGGTGCTGCGAGCTTTGTAGAAGATCTATGTCTCATGTTGTTCAGTAGGACCAAGGAGGTGACTAGAAAGAGGGCTGAATAGGCACCACACAATCAACGGTCTCTTTAAAATCTTTTGCCTTAAGGAGTTCAAGGTTCTTTCACTCCAATAACTGTGTGGAGCAATGAAGATCAGAGAAAATCATTCAAATAAGATCAAGGCAACAAAAGATCAAGACTCGCTAAAATCCCTGCTAGACCGGTCAGACCGGATGAACAGTAGTGGTCAGACCGATGAACAGTGCGGTCTGACTAGTGAACAGTACACAACCGTATAGAACTGATTTTCAGCATGATTTCAAAATCACAAATTGATCCAACTTTTGATCTCCAACTCCAAACTTCATGAAACTTGAAACACACCTTCTATGAGATGTCAGAAACCCATTCCAATCAAAAATCTTGGAGATTATTGCTAAAGCTCTGACTTTTTTCCATTTGCGCGAAGGTTGCACCAAAACCGGATCAAATAAGAAAACAATGATCGAGAGGAGCTCATGGGAGGAGTTAATCCAAGATGGCTAATAATGGTTTCTCACATGTCCTAGCACTCTCAATCACAGTAAGAATCAAGCCAAAAGCCCTCAAGAGCAAACCTCTCAAAATCACCCTTTCTTTCACCAAACCGGACAGACTCAAGAACTTGCAATAGAAAGTACCTAGATGGATGTGATCTAGTCTCTAAGAAATATATCCATCACTTACTCGTCCTAGGTACAAAGCAAGATCAAGAGAGGAGGAAGGAACACCAAAAACCAAGCCAAATCAAGAAGTCAACACTTGAGCATACGAGAGGAATTTTAAGATTTGATTTCTACATGAAGATGAATGTTTGCAGCCACTCCTTTAGGAGGACAAAGCCACTAGGGCAGCACACACACTGCTCTCACTTCTCTCAAAATTTTTCTCTCAGGCCATTTCTCTTCTCTCAATCCCTTATCTCCATCTCTCTCAAACCCTAGCTCCTTATATAGTGGAGGTTCACATGAAACCCTAAAATCAGCCACTTAATGATACTATCCGCTAAGCCATTGGGAAACCCGCAAACCCATCAACATAACAGGTTTTTCAACTCAACACACTCACGCACATATTTCGAAGCACCGTCTTCATCCATGGCTCAATAGCTCGAATCCATCATGCCTTGCCCTTTATGGAGTATCCTTGACCTAATCCACTTTGGTCACCTCCGCGGTTTCGCACACCACCACTTTTCCGATATTGGGCAAATGACTGCATTGTCCTTCAACCGACATTTCCTAATTCCTTCTCCTCGAAGCATCATCCATGCTTCACCATCATCTATGTGGCCCCAATGACTTCATGTCATGCCTCTCACGCGTCCAGATCCCACCGAACCGTTCTTGCTTGCAAACTTGCCGTCACTTGGCGCACCACATGTCTTAACATGCACATGACTGCACCCGGCTTCCCTGGCCGTTTTGGACCTTGAGCTTAATCTTGGTCCACCTTGACGTTGCCCGTCATGTCCATTCCACAAGCCTCGGTCATCTTCTGGTGGCACCTTCCTAGCTTAGTCTCGATCCCTTGACCGCTCTGGACCTAAGCTCTCCTAGCTTAGTCCCGGTTTCGTCCATCTCACCATGACGTAGCTCCGGAGTCCTATAACCATCACCGACAAGCAAACCAGTACGTAGCACCACACGACAACTAAATCATCAATCGATACAATTGATGAGTCAATAACACATACCTTCAAAGCTTCGCTCCCGGAATCATCACCAAGCCACATAGCCATCAAAAGGCTCACAACGCACCAAGCGCACCATTTTATCTTACTGGTCTTTGCTCAAACTTTGTCTTCCATGGTTCTTATCCATCTTGCACCTTGCTTGAGTCTAACTATCTCACTCGACATCCATGACTATTCTGAACCTTGATTCTCCTAACCAAGTTCCGGTCCTCTTCACTGTTGATCATAGTTGACTCCAAGCCACCTGCCCAACAATAGATCAAAAAACTATTTTTGCCCAAAAACCATTTTCGGGCACAAGTTCATCACAATTTGACCCACATTAGTCATAAACACAACATGCAACACATATCCATCATTACCATGGCCCTTGACCAATTCGACACACCCGCTGTGCTTGAACTCGCCATGGCGCCAAGCAATGGCCGGGCAGACCGGTCCCAATTCCATTCTCAAGTCCTGGAAACACCCCTCTCTGGATATTTCGGCAAAACTCTATCTAGTTTCGCATTTATTCTCTATTTTCCATGAAACCAGGGGCAAACACATCCCCAAACACTCCTACATACGTGTTTGATCGTATTCCTCCTAATTCCACAAAAAGTCACATGGCGGTTGGCCGCATCGCCACCTGGGTGGGATCGATCGCCACCACCGACAAAACTCTAAAATTGTAAACTTCTAAAACCAAACTCAAACTTCGATAACACATGCACAACAAAGTCAAATACTCATCACACACCATGGGATGACATCATATGGTCTCACATGTTCAATTGGTGGCATCATGGTTATTAAGGCGTCGCTTAGGCGACGCTTAAGCGTCGCCTAAGCGGTAAGGCGGTCCCGGGGTGTCAAGGCGTCGCCCCGCCTTGCGTCCTCTGCTTGAAGCCTTCGGTGGAGAGGGAGGTAGAAGGAGAGAGGAGAGGAGCCGGGAGCTCACCTGGATCTTGGAGTTCGTCGACAAGGTGCCTCCTCGCACGATCGCGCGCGGCCGTGGATCCTCCTCCGCCCGGCCGACCGATCGTGCACTGGCGCGGCTCGCCTTCACCACTCGGCAACGACATGGATCCGGCGTCGGGAGGTGGAGGCGGGTTCGATGTGGCCGGCGGCGACGTGGATCCGGCGTCGGGAGGTGGATCTGGCCGAGCGAGCTGTTGGAGATGGGGAGAGGAGAGGCGGCGATTGAGAGGAGAGGAGACGGCGATTGAGAGGAGAGGAGCGAGCTCTGCTCTGTCTTTGTTGGGCAGATGGGGAGAGGAGCTGGGCTAGCATGATGGGCTGGCCAGGCCGCCAGGTTTGCTTTGACCTTTCTTCTCCTCTCCTTTTCTTTTTTCTTTTTCTTGCCGCTGAGTGTAACGCGTATGCGTCGCCTCAGCCTCGTCCAAGGCGTCACCTCAGCCTCCAAGGCGTCGCCGCAGCGCCAAGGCGGTGCCTCGCCGCCTTGCCTCGCCTTAACGCCTTAATAACCTTGGGTGGCATTTTTGCATACACTCTAGACCCAACTCGCCATTGCATAACAACATCAGTACCTGGTTCCATTCAGGTACTTCCATTCATCCAATATTGTCTCTTATTCTATCACCTAATTGACAAAGTGATGGAGTCAGTAAAAACCATGACATTCATGTGCATATCCATAAACTCACTACCATTGCTCATTTTATTGGTTGTACCTCCACAAGGAACGCACAACTCTATCCAGTATCCATAAATCCATATACAACAATACATTCAACCAACACACAATGGTAAAATTGCAATAGCAATCAAAATAGACATTGAGAGCTCCGATATTTAGTAGAAGGGAGTCCATCTATAACTCAACCCACAGATTTTCTAACTGCCTGCAGTGCTAATACATTTGATGTTGCATTAACTTTTACCCAACACCTACATTTTATTTATCTGCACCTACACACACTTAAGGTGTCTGGAAAATGCTAAATCATGCAATGCCAATGCAAAAGACTTTTGAGAAGCCATGTCACTTAACTTGTTGGAATCCTTGCTAGATGGTTCGCTAAAGAGCCAGCTCACCTAGTGCCAATGTAATTGGCGTTGCACTAAGAAAATAAAGTACCAGTCACATTGGCGCTGCACTCTGGGTCTATTTTTGGAAATAATTTCAACCAGGGATCATTTTTGGTATATTTTAATTGAATATGCTTGTTTGACGAACAAAATCTCTATTTTTTTGGGACATTAAAGATTGCTCTATCGCGCAACAGACTGAAAACTGCTATTTGTTCTTTATGTTTAGAGCCCATATGTGGAGGCCCCTCAGTTTGGCGGAGCTTGCTCGTTCAACTTTCCGATGCCTACCGCTCCACCCGGTGCACAGAGGGATCCAGTCCCATGAATTTGCTTTGAGGGCAGTAACTTCGTTTTGTATGGGTCATCTTTTTGTACAATATTGCTTGTGTAGTAGATGACCGCAGTAGAGTGCGGCAGCAGCAGCAGCAGCTGGGCACCCTTTGAATCTCTTATTTTCTTCAGCTGTGTAATCAAAATCAGTCAATACACCGATGGCGGCGTTGTGTACAGGCAGGCGTGCTTGTCGCGCTGCTGTTGAAGCAGCAACCGATCGGCATTGTGTTGTACCTGAATTATGATATTCTTCTTCATGCGTCTATGGGTGCATAATTGTTTTAGCCTATGGCCCATGTGTGAAAAAAGGCATGACATATTTTATCTCTTGCTTTCTTTGTAAATTTGAGGCTTGGAAAAGCCTGATTATAATGTTCATTGCTAGTACTGCTACATGTAGAGGTGCACATATCATGCGTACATGCGGTTCAGTCACGCTGCCGTTCACTGATTGTTGGGACCGATTAGGTTGGGTCCACTGCTCAGTGACGTAGGCCTTGTGCAAGCTAGGGCCCAGCGAAACAAGCGGGAAGCCGCGAAGTTACCAAGAAGCCGGATAAAACCGCGGGGCCCACCGAGACAGGGAGTTTTTACTTTCTAAACATGCGTAATTATGTGGTTCTTATTGTTGAGGAACCGTCGCTGGCAAGTCCAGTTCGAGCGATTACCTCGTAGACAAATAGAGAATCGTAAGAACGATGCAAGAACACAAGAACGAACAATAGATGAACAAAGTATGAGAGGGGACTGCGGCCTTCTCTTTATTGCTCTTTCAATAATGAATCTGTGTACAATGGTTGGGGGGCCTCCCCCCTCCTATATATAGTCTAGGGTGGATGAGGTGTCCACCCGGACCCGGACTCTTGACTGGGCCCAGTTTCCTAACACTCCCCCTTGGGCTCTCATCCTTCATGCCCATGCCTCGTCAAAACTCCATAAAAACCCAGTGGGAAAAATTTGGAGAAAGAGTACATGAATCATGTTCTGCTATGCTGCACGAATTGCCTCATTAAAAACCTTAACCGAGAAACTTCAGGAAAACTCGTCAAGGGAAAAAGAGTACAATCCACCCAATTTCATTCAATCTCCAAGATTTGCTCTTTGGGTACTTGATCTTCATGATCAAGCTTTAGTAATGAGTTTGTGAAGGTTCTCCCCCTGAATTCTGCACTTCTCTAAGTCTCATCATTCCAATTCCATGTATGCACCTTTCAAAGCTAGATGCTGGAAGTGACTTAGTGAACAAATCTGCAAGATTTTCACATGACTTAGTATGCAAATTTCGTCCATCTTGTGCAATTCATGAGCATAGAAGGACTTGAGATTGATATGCTTTGTGAGAGGATTCTTCACATAACCCATCTACACTTGTGCAACACAAGCTGCATTATCTTCATAGATAATAGTGGGGGTTTTCGCGGTATTCAATCCACACGACTGCTGGATGTGGTGAATCATCCACTAAAGCCATGCACATTCTCGTGAGACCTCATACAGTGCTATCATTTCCGAGTGGTTCGTCGGAGTCGGTACAAGACTCTGCTTAGATGATTTCTATGGAATTGCAGTTCCACCATATATGAATTCATAGCATGTTTGCAATTTGGCTGTATGCGGGTCCTACAGGTACCCGTCATCAGTATTGTCATTCATAGTTAGGTCTTGGTTCTTTCTATAGAACAGACCAAATTCTTTGCTTCCTTGGAGGTAACGGAAGATGTCCTTCATTCCCTGCCAATGCTTTTGGTAGGTTCTGTACTATACCTTGCTAATAGGTTCACGGCAAATACAATGTCCGGTCTAGTACAGTTTGTTCAATACATGAGTGCTTCTATTGCACTTAAGTGTGAGAATTCCGGTCCCAGGACTTCCTCCCCCTCTTTTCTGGATCTGTACGGGTTCTTGTCTTGCTGCAAAGATCTCCCGACCATTAACACCTTAAAAGGTATGCCTTTTCAAAGTCTAATCTTTCTAACACCTTCTGGGTGTAGGTTGACTGATGCACTAATGTCCCTTCAGGGGCATGCCCAAGCTGCAAGCCTAGGTAATATTTGGTTTTCACCCAAATCTTTCTGCTTGAACTCGACTCGGTAAGAGCTTGCTTTCCTAATATCCTTCAGGGTTCTGATGATATTCAGATCATCTTCATACACTGAGATTATACAAAATCCATTCTGGGATCATCGTATAAATACACAGAGATTATTCTCATTTTTCGTGTGGTCTTTCTTGCATAGAAAGTTGCTTCAAGCGATTATACCACATTCTGCCTGATTGCTTAAGTTCGTACAATGACTTTCTGAGTTTCACACTGTACATATTTCTATTTGCTCTGTTTTGGTTTGGGACAGTGATACATTCAGGTATCTTCATATAAATGTCCGAATCCAATATTTCATAAAGGTATGCTGGTACCTCATCCATCAATTTCACTTCTAACTTCAAGTTCACTGCCATTGAGATAAATATCTAAAGGGAGTTCCGCCCATGACCGGGGAATAGGTTTCTTAGTAATCATCTTCTGGATGTTCAGTGAAACCTTATGCAACGAGCCTTGCTTCTTTTAATTTCTCTTTCGAACAAAATACCCACTTATGCCCTACGGGGTGCACAAGGGGAGACGTGCGGCTTACAGGCCCAAACGTCTTTCTTTTATTCGGGGAGAATAATTCAGTTTCTATTGCCTTCTCCCAATCTTTTCAATCTGATCTTTTCTTTCATTCAGTGAGCGATGCAGGCTCTGAATCAAGATTGATGATTGTGGCAAGTTTCTTTGCAAAGTAAGAGTCGACATTGGCTGTTGTAATATTCAAATGTTCTCCCAAGGTCATAAAGTTTATAGCTATTTCTTCAAGGGGCGATTCTTTTAATGCTTCTACTTGCTCACCGCTGCTTCCAATTGCGGGCAAGTCCCTTTAGTTTTTTTTTTTCCACTTGATGTGCGCACACATCCATACCGATGTCTCCTTCATGGGGATGTTCAACTCGTATGCCTTTTTGAAGGTTCCATACGGTGCAGTCTCAACCGGCTCCTTCAGTTCGGGGCACCGGTGATCGGGCGTGTCAAGTCCTTCTTATCCTTTTTCACCAAAGCGCCCCCGGTTACTTCGGATTCGAGGACCGGAGTTCTTGTCCTTTCAGAGGCCTTAGGACGGGATTATGGATACCTTCATCGGTATTTCAACCCTCTCCGGTGCATTGCGTGCAGGCATATGCTACTTGGTCACGCTCTTCAAATCACTAAAGTGGTTAGGCAGTTGATTCGCTAATGCATGCAAATCGATTATGTTCCGGAGTTCAATTGTCTTCTAGACTTCAATTCAAATATCTTCTGGACTTCTCTATTTGCTTCACTAGTGCGCGGGTCATATGCACGGATTCCAATTATCTGCTGGACTTCAGTTGTCTTCTAGACTTCAATTATTTCCCGATATTATCATCAAGGGTTGATTTCCTCCCCCTAATGACGGGAAACTAACCTCATTTGATGTACTATCAACGAATCGGGCATTATTCAAATCTCCAGTCATAAGGTCCAAATACTCGATTATGGATGCTGTCTCATAACCAACGTATATCCCAGACTTTCGGAGAAAGTCCATTGCAGTTCGCTGCGGTGGTGGTACCTGCGAAGATGAGTAGTTTTCGGTGCTGACCCTTGCGCTAGTTGCATAGGTGGATGGATGTTATAGGCCGACGGTCTAAAATTGATGAGAGTTGCTGCGAGCAGGACTGCGTGTCCCCAACATATAGTTGGTAAATTACAATTCTTCAAAGTTCTGCTAGTCCATTCTGGGTGCGGACATGCTTGTACAAAATGCTCAACTTTTAATTCCCATTTTCATGCAATAGTCATCAAATGCTTTCGGAGTAAGTCCTCCAGCGTTGTCCATTCAGGTAGACTTCTCATGATGATCAGGGAAAATATTTCTAATTTAATTATCTGCGAGATTTAGCTATGCAAAAGCGTGGTTTCTCGTAGACAATAAACATATGTGCGACCATTCCAAGGAAGCATCGTTGAGCACCACAAAATACCTAAATAACCCTTACAGGGGCTGTATAGGACCACAAATGTCTCCCTGGATACGGTCCAGGAATGCAGGAACTTCATCCTTCGCTTTCAGAGCAAAAGTCTAATAATTAATTCCATGTGGCACATGCAGGGCACACAAAATCTTTATATTCATATTATGTCCTGTGAATTGTTAATTATATCTCTCATCATACTAAGACCTAGGCGGTATAATCTATCATGCCAGAGATAGAAAAGTTCAGAGCTTCTAAATACGGTTTTCAAGGCAGTATAGGCTGCAGGTGCCTTAAAATTAGTGTAGTATAGCCCAATTTCATATGAAGGAAGACATTCTAATGCTATTTTTCACTTTCTTCACGCTTTGTAGTGAGCAGGTATTCTGTACCATACTCTTCTTCAGTCTCTACATGGAAACTGTTAGCGCAAATATCCTTGAGAGTTCTAGTCGATTCTGGGTACAACAAGTCTTCTTCAATGACCAAAGTTGTGCCCATTGGGAGTATAATTATGGCCCTTCCTGAGCCTATTATACAAGTATCGCTGCCTGTGATTGTCGTAAGACTACCAACATTCTTGCTGATCGACTGGAAAAATTTCGCTTCTCTCAGGATGGTATTCGTTGTGCCGCTACATGCTAAGCAGACTTCCTCCATAGGGCGCCACACGCGTTCTAATATAATGTACTTTATTAATATGTAGCAGAAAGCAAGCAACACATAAATAAAATACTTCAAATATCAGAACATAACTTGCTATTATAAAGACGGGAAAATAAGTCTTGCAGGACTCATCATAAGAATTTAATGCTTTGCTCTCCTAGAGCTTGCAACCATTATTCAATAATTCAAAGTTCTGCTTCAATTACAAACTGCAAGTTTATGTAAAAGATCCGATTGCAATGTGTGCATTAGATCTAATAGACGAAGTATTCAGGAACTTCTGCCTCAATCGACTTCATGCGCGATCTTCTCCACTTGGGCAGCTACAGCTGCGGTCGCTGCGATGTCCAAAGGAGGGATGATAGGGGCTGCTACTGGGCTGTCCACATTCATAAGTGCAACTAATGGATATGAATCCTCTGTGCCTGTAATGGCGAGGTGTGCCTCATGCTATCATTTGCCCTTTTTCTTAGACTGAAAAACATCAATAACGTGCGATGCACTACCTTACCCTTCTTGCTCCTCTCATTCGTGAGAGGCTTCATCACCTTGTAGCTGCTAGTAGTGGCTTCATGGCCAACATTGCTATTAGGTGGCTGCGAGATGTAGTTCTTTCTTAGAACATCATCTTGAGTTTTCGCAACTTGCATAATATCAATTAATTCGACATACTGCATGTAGTCGTCTTGACAGTAGTTGCGTGCGGATTGCACCGCATTCGGGTGAAAGGTAGAGAGAGCCAATCTTCTGCTCATCCGTGGTTACATTACTACAGAATTGAAGACTGATACAAATTTTATACAAATTACGCCATCTTTGGTCGATGCCAATTTCGATTCGTGATGCGATCATCTTCATATTCATGCAAAAGTTCAAAGGATTACTGCTGTGTCTGCATAAAAATGGTTGCAAAATTCTCACAATGCTCTTGAACTTGTGTTCAGTGTTCCGTATTTTTCTATGCATTTTTCATGATTTCTTGCTATTTCCAGTGATTAAAAGCAATATAAATAATTACGGATAATCAAAGCAATAAATACAAATAATAAATAGCATAGAAATAACAATAACAAGAATAAATATGCTTCAAATTTCAAAATTATGCAAAAATTTGGATTTCCGAGGCCCTTTTCGCTAGAAAAAGACTTTTAGTGAAAACCGCAAGTTCGGGGTTTAAAGCGAAATTTCAATTCGAGAGAAAATTTGCGTAATTTTCCAAATTCAGGGGTTTTCGCAAAACTTCCAAGTCCGCGAAGAATTATCGTAATTTTCAGAACTACGAGGGCCTTCATGCAAAATTTTCTCAGCCGCGTAATTGTCCTTGTAATTTTCAGTATCACAGGGTCCTTCATGCAAAATCAGGATTTTCTTTCTCTTTTTTTTTCTTTTTCTTTTTCTTCGTGGGCCCCCTTTTTTTTTGGCACACCTGGCCTAAGTTATCGATTTGCCCATATGACCTTCCCCCGGTCGAAAAACCCATCAGCCCAATCCTTGGCCCAAAAAAAAATGGCCCGATCGGCCGCTTCAAAGGGATGTGGGGGTAGGGTTTCCTACCTGTGACACCGATGGCGGCGCTCCATGAGAGCAAGAGCGCGCGGCTTTTCCATAGGAGCAAGAGGCCGCCGGCCAAGGTGAGAGGAGCACTCGAGGCGGCCGAGGCGAGCAGCGTGGCCGGCGGCGCCGCGCGTGAGCGAGCGAGGCGAGCGGTAGCGTCGCGGCGATGGAGTCGTGGCGGCGACCCTTCAAGTCGCGTGGGTCGGTGTGGCGGCGGGGCTCCCATGCGCTTCGGCTTCAAATGCGGGCTTGTTCAAAGCGCCAGAGAAAGGAGCGGCGGGTGCGGGCGCGGCGGTGCTCCGGCGGTGCCGGGCGCGTGGCGGCGCGATTTCGCGCGCAGTGTCGGCCGGCCGGCCGGACGAGCGACGCCGGCGGCGGGCGACGGGCGATGGCGACATGGGTGGAGGCCGCCGCGGCGGCGGTGCGTGGGCCGGAGAGGCGGAGCGGCGGCTTCAAGCGGGCGGCGGAGCTTTGCCGCCGGGTCTATGACCGACGATGGCTCTAGGCGGCAGCGCTCCCACCTCCCATCCTCCCCTTTTGTTTTTACGTGCAATGTATGGCCGACGCCGGAGCGCCGTGCGTCTTGCGTGCGTCGCAAGCGGCTGCGGCGGCGAGGGCGGAGAGGGCGCCGCTTCAAGCGCATGCTCGGTCGGCGCCGTCTTGGGACGGCCTGGGTTGTGGCGACAAGTGCGCCGTCGCGGTCGCCGGCGGCAGCCTATGTGGCTCTACAGGGCCAATTTGCTTTTCAAAACTGGTCAAACATATGAGCATTATTCATCCAAAAATATTGTTCATGCAATGATTAATGTTCATCCGATGCAGTCGGTTCGCGGTGGGTTAGAACGAGATTGCAACTTTCAATCTACAGTACAATCGACATTCACTCTTTCATGCAATCTACCGATCGACATTGTGCCGGCGACTTCAAGTCTGCTCGCGGTAGATTAGAGCAAATTTGCACCGTAGAAAACCAATCTAGAAAGCCAAATTTGCAGAATTGAAAGCAATCTAGAAAAACAATTCAATCTACGAGTGTCGTTCATCGACGGTTACCTTTTCGATGCGAGGAGAGTCGATCGTGCTAATAACGTGTTGAGGAACCGTCGCTAGCAAGTCCAGTCCGAGCGATTACCTCGTAGACAAATAGAGAATCGTAAGAACGATGCAAGAACACAATAACGAACAATAGATGAACACAAGTATGAGAGGATCATGCGCTTCTGCTTTATTGCTCTTTCAATAATGAATGCACAGTACAATGGTTGGGTCTCCTCCTCCTATATATAGTCTAGGGTGGATGAGGTGCCCACCCGGAGCCGGACTCCTGGCTGGGTCCAATTTCCTAACACTTATACTTACCGTAGCAAATTTTAAAATTTACTCTTAGACAATGACAAATAATTAATTATCTCTTAAACTTTTAAGTAGCCGAAGCAACGAGTTGACCCGGCAAACTGCACGCCAAGAGAAGTCCACCAACTCCGCTCCGCGACGGCGAAAATGAACACGCCGCCGCGCCGGTGGCCACCGGGCTTCCGCTTCAGCCCCACCGACGAGGAACTCGTCCTCTTCTTTCTCAAGCGCCGGATCGCCTCCGGCCGCCGCACCCCATACATCGCCGACGTCGACATCTACAAGTCTCACCCCTCCCACCTCCCTGGTACGTCCGTCCGCCACCCCCAATCGCCCCGTGATCTCTCTCGTGACCTGAAATTTCTGGAGCAGAGAGGTCGGCGCTGCGGACGGGGGACAAGCAGTGGTTCTTCTGCAGCCGGCTGGACCGCAAATACCCCAACGGCTCGCGCGCCAGCCGCACCACCGTCGACGGCTACTGGAAGGCCACGGGGAAGGACCGGTGCATATGCAACGGCGCCCGCCCGGTGGGCAGCAAGAAGACGCTGGTGTACTACCACGGCCGCGCGCCCCGGGGGGAGCGCACGGACTGGGTCATGCACGAGTACACCATCTTCGGCGACGCGCTCCCGCCGGCCGCGCGGGGGCGTGAGGTCTACGCGCTCTACAAGCTCTTCGAGAAGAGCGGGGTGGGGCCCAAGAACGGCGAGCAGTACGGCGCGCCCTTCCGGGAGGAGGATTGGCTAGATGACGACGACGACGAGAGGGTCGCGCGGGCTGCTGATCCCATCCCTAGCACCACTAGTGGTAGAGCTGCGATAGCGGAGGAGCAGATTGGGGATCTTGAGGGGCTCCTGTTGCAAATTGGAAATGATCAGGAAAACATCGAGCCGCTGTTGGATTTCTGGACACCTGTTTCTTCGCAAGTTCAGCTTCAGCGTGATCATCGTCAAGGTTGGATCAGTGATGATGGTGACAAGGCTGAGGTTACAGATGCTACAACCAGTACTAATGCTATGTTAGTGGAGGAGAATACGTGCACTGAACTCCCTCTTGGGGATCTTGAGGGACTTCTGATGAAAATATCGGATGATCAACAAACCGCTGAACTGTTATCAGATTTCTCAACACCGGTTCCCCAATTGCAGCTTCAGCATGATGGTCATCAGGCTTGGCTCAATGCTGACATGGAAGAGGTTTGTGTCACAGATTATGCTACTAGTAGTGGTGCTGTGGTGACAACAGAATATACCGGCACTGATCGTCCATATAGGGATCTTGGAGGGCTTTTGTTGCAAATAGCAAATGACCAAGAAAACGTCGAACCACTGTCAGCTTTTTCCACACCAGTTCCTCATCACGACTGTCATCAGGTTTGCCTTGTTGTCTATCGTCTATACTCTGTACTAGTTCATCCTTTAGATGATTGGAAATTCGGAATCCTCAATATGCTGCGAAATTGCTAATTACTTCTGCCTTTGTGCTCACACAATTACTGCAGTTTTTTTTTTTGACGTAAAACAGTTTATGTTTTGAAAAACACATAATAATTTCTGGGGTCTAGTCCATATTTGAGAATATATTATGTCCCTAAAAAGCATCAGACTTCAAATTTTGAAGGATTGTACGACGCTGTTATAATTTGTAATAATATGCATAAGCTAATATACATCTATAGTGCAGATTCATAAGTTATCTTATTTTGACTTTATGTAGGTTGGTGTTGGAGATTTCCATGCAAGTCACGGTGCTACATTCAGTTCTGTAAATCTTTCTTCTATAGTGCAAGAAAGCACAGATTTTGATCCACAAACTGAGCCAAGTAATCAAATCACTGAAGAAACAAGTGTGCTACGCTCTGTGTCAGGGTTGGTCAGTTATGACAGCCAGGATGCTGACGACGAGTTCCTTGAAATTAATGATTTCTTTGATCCAGATGATGTAGGTCAGAGTATGGGTTGCACTGCAACTGAGCACTTAATTTCTGCATCCAGTGGGATGTTTGATAGTTTGGAGTACTCCGATGCTCTTATGTTTCTACCTGGCTCATTTGAGACTGCTGGAGTGGTAGCTGAAAACCAATATGTTAATTTTGGTGATAGTGGAATCCAGAATCATGAATTTCAGTATACAAGTGAATTGTGGACACATAATCAGGTTGCTCATAATGTGCGGAGCCATATGAAGCATAATCATGTTGTCTTGTCCTCACATGCGTCAGGTGCTTAATGATTTTATTTCATTTTGCAAGCTTTTCGTTTGATCACCTTAAAATTCTTTCAGAAATAACATTGTCCAACGTCTGAACCTATTATTCTGAACATTGCAGGAACTGCCAATATTCATACAGTGAACGAGGAACCACCTAACCGGAGTTCAAGTGCTTCACAATCATGGTTCAATGCAGCTTTATCAGCCTTGCTGGATTCTGTACCTACCAGTCCCGCTATGGCTGCTGAAAACACTGTTCTTAACAGAACGCTCCAACGCATTTCTAGCTTTAGGTCACAACAAGCTGCAAATGAAGAACGAAGCACCCCAGTTATTCAGGTTAGAAGAAGAGGTGGACTGATTTTTGTCTCGTTACTGGTTTTACTTGCTGCTATCATGTGGACCTTTGCCGCTGGGTCTGCAGTCAAGTTCTGCAAGGGGTTATGGAAATTCTCTTCTACATGATAGGATGAACAACAACCTTTTTCCAGTTATCCTGGTGGCCGATCCTCCTTATAACTCCTTTTATCCTCAAGTATTAGTTATTGTTTCGCTATCCCTTCCCATCCAAAAAGGCAAAGAGGTAGAAACATTTTAAGAGAATATGATTTAAGGTGTTAGCTTTCAGCTTATGAAAGAGGGGGGGGGGGTGGATAAAACAGAATGAGGAAAAAAATCTGATGGTAATATTTATAACTACTGATGTATTATCCTCATCTGGGTGAGGAAACTGTGTATTGAATGTAATTATACCATAAGGGAAATGCAATTGTTGTGCATAGCATCAAAGATGTATGAAAAAGGGCTCCTAGTAGATGTCTCTCATTTTATTAGTGTACAATTAAGACTTGTAACTCATTTGTTCAGCCTGATTTTGTTGAAATTAGACATAGTGATCATCAAATCACAATGTTGGACTGTGAGAGCGGCGAACCATCAAGGACTATCTTCTCTACACTGTCCTATAATGAGTGTTGTGATAGCAAGTTAGCAACTAGCAATCATCAAGTAACCAAAACACCATCTTTTCATGTATTGTTATGATTAACCTTCATGGAAAGACTGCGACTCAATCATGTTATGGTGTGAAAAGACTGCAACATTTTATGGACATGTTTTGTTTTTGTTTTTTTTGAAATCGCATTTTATGGACATGTTGTTAGCTGAAGCCGAAGGATATGGTGCTGGATCAGATATTTTCCTCCTCCTGCGTGTTCAGAGTTCAGACTTGACACAGTAAACTGTAGCAGAGTTGGATCTTTTTTTTTTAAAAAAAAACAAGATAACAGTAGAAACTTGGCAGCTACAAAAAGCCAAAAAGGTGGTGTTTTGGTTCTCATGAAAATAAAAGAAAAAAGAAAAAGAAAAATATGGCTATTTGCTTCCGGGAAAATCAATTATTTATCACCCAAAAATTGCCACTTCGCTAATGCTCCAGCAAGTAAGAATTGAGAAGTGTATTACTGCATTTTTAGGTGGAGCTCGTCAGCACAAGGAAGCGACGGCTCCTCGTACATGCACGGTCTAATTCTAGTTCAGGAAGGCGTATTCTTCTACAGAATGTACATTCTTGCACGAATCTCAAGGCGCCGCTTGTAGAATGTAGCGTCAGATGCCGGTTTGGACCGTCGGATAGAAACAAAAGGTGAAAAAACGAAGAAAAAAAATCTGGCCTATCCTCCCCTTCAGGCCAGTCCGCCAGTGTGCCTCGTCTGCCACTTGCTTATCCCCTTCACTCTTGCCGTTTGGCTCACTGCCAGCTGCTGCTGCTGCTCCTCTTCCCGTAGAAAATTGTGTAGCTGCGGTTAGCATGACGGGCGCCTCCATCCCGAGCCACGGCCTCGCCTGCGTGCCACCAGCCACCGCCCCGCTAAACCCGCGCACGCGGCGCGCCGGCGGCGTCCTCCACCGGAGCCCCCACCTGAGGAGCGACCTCTTGCCCCCCACTGTCCTTTGTCGAGCTCGCTCTCCGCCTTCCTCCTCGTCCAATGTGGTAATCTCTCGAACAGGTCGGGATCTTGCGTCCATCTGCTGCTCCTGTTCTGAATTTCTATGTGTGTTTCTTGCTCGGGCAGAACTCTGGAAGAGGGGACGACGCGGACAAGTTGCTCGAGGATTTGCTGAACAAGCATGGCGAGGTGGTGTATAGCGCCGGTGGGGGTGGGGTTCCGGCCATTGAGGCCGACGACGACGCCGAGTGCTTGTCCTGTATGTGCCTCTGCACTCTGTTCTCTTTCATCTCTGCTGACGCTTATCGACAATCTGCAAACTTGAACCAAGAAATCGGCCTAAGCTGAATAAAATGTTGAGAAGATAGTAACATTATCCCAGAACCAAAAGCATGATTCAAGAATGCATGCTACTAAAGTTATCTTTTTCTCCATCTGCTGCCGAGTCTTAAATTCGATCATTGTTTACCTTGTTTTGCAGTTGCTGTCTCTCTGGCTAAAGTTGCAAGCGAGGTAAAGGCTGCTGATATTCGTGTACTTTTCGTGAAGCCGCTTGTCTACTGGACTAGGTTCTTCATCATTCTCACTGCTTTCTCAAATGCGCAGATTGACGCCATCAGGTACTCCCTTCTTTACATCGAGTTTTTCTTGTTGAACTAGGAGTTTATAGTTTATACAACAAGTTACCCACATAATTGCAATCAAAGAGAAACTTCAGTATGCACTAGCTACTTATGCCATATTACGAGTTTAATTATGACTGTTTTGTAACTTAGCATTTGATTCGTAGGTGTTAGGTAATCTTTGTATTAATTTCTAAGTTTAGTTTCTGAGTTCGTGTATGCATACTGGCCGTATCCGAGTCGGCTTCATGCCGAGTTTGAGTCCGACGTGCCGTCGTATACATAGTCTTTATAAGCATGTAACTAGTAAGAAGAAAGAACGTGAAGAAGCAACCAGAGCTAGCTATGTAAGAGTCAAGCAATAAATAAAGAGAAAAGCTGCAGTGCAGCACAAAAATCCTGTATCGCGTCTGTTCTTCTTGGTTCTGTTGTTGCAGCGTGCAAAATCCAAGTTTTTGCCTGGGTTTGTTCCAACAATTGGTATCAGAGCTACAGGTTCAATACCCTAGCTGTTGCCCGTGGGATGATCTCGACTCCCGGGGTGGCATATACGGTGGGAGTGCGCGGCGGCGAGACCGATACACTGTACGGTGCATGCGGCTTCGTGACGAGGAGGAGACTGAGTTTTTGATTTGTGCCTAAGATTATGTCGCGTTCTCCGGGAAGTTGTGTCACCGGTGACGAGGCAACGTCTATGTGCGCAAAGATCAGATGGCATTGGCGGCTATCTATGGAGGTATCTCGGAGGAAACGCCCTTCCTACTGGTCGAAAAGGAGACGGCCATAGTTGTGTGGAAGACGTTGAAGACGATGATGCATCATGTTGTTGTTCATCGAAAGGCGAAGGCGAGGGACGTTGAGAAGATGTGTCGCCGTCCTGAGTCAAGTCTGTGTGTTACTCAAGTTGAAGTTGTGACCAACTTGAAGTCTGAGTACGAGTTGGGGTGCAAGTCGTAGTTGAGACCGACTGCCTCAATGAGTAGGAGTCCAAGACGTGTTCGAGTTGTGCCACCGTCTTCGGACAAGTAAGTGTGAGCCAAGTTGAAGTTGTGTCCAACTTGGAGCCCAAGACGTGTTTGAGTTGTGCCACCGTCTTCGGCTGAGTGTGTGGGAGCCATGTTGAAGTTGTGTCCAATCGCAAAGACACAAAATATAAGTAAGTATACAAAGATTAAGGAGTGATTGTTAGGTAATCTTTGTATTAATTTCTAAGTTTAGTTTCTGAGTTCGTGTATGCATACTGGCCGTATCCGAGTCGGCTTCATGCCGAGTTTGAGTCCGACGTGGCGTCGTATACATAGTCTTTATAAGCATGTAACTAGTAAGAAGAAAGAACGTGAAGAAGCAACCAGAGCTAGCTATGTAAGAGTCAAGCAATAAATAAAGAGAAAAGCTGCAGTGCAGCACAAAAATCCTGTATCGCGTCTGTTCTTCTTGGTTCTGTTGTTGCAGCGTGCAAAATCCAAGTTTTTGCCTGGGTTTGTTCCAACAGTAGGATTGTATTCGTATATTGCAGTTCCAAGATGAGAGACATTGGCGAGAAGCAGTTTAGCAAAGTTGCATCTGGTGATACGAAACCAAATTCATGGACCTTACTGGACTTCGGTAAAGTTTCTGTACTTTCCTGTCATGTGTTTATTTCTACATTAGATTTACTCATTTCATATGGTCAACTTCTACTGCAACATCTTGATTATTCATTATTCTGTGAAGGGGTAGAGATTTTTTTGTCTTGATCTTTCAAATCAGATAAATAATCTTTCTGACTCTGTTGAAGAGCAAAACAACTTGTTTTTTCCCTTATAAGCTCAAGACATACTAGTACCTCAGAATTCAATTTATGAAAACATGTTCAGATTTTTGTCTGAAAAAAATTACTTGTAACTGTTTTAAACTCGAACGACAGGTTATCGATCATTTTCTTATTCTGTTGTAAACTCAGTCTAAAAGGTAGGGATTGCTTTGTGGTACCACAAGGTTGAGGTGCTTGTTTATGCTTGATCTCAGTTTAATACATCACCTTTGCTAAGATAAGTAGGCAGTCAAGCTTGGCTTTCTTCTGTTTCTCCCTTTTAGTAATTCAAAGAAGTTAAAATAGAACTGTCGTCTTTGGATTTTTTAGTAGACTGAAAACGCACCGCAACTCTTGTCGCTACCGTTTTTTCTTTGGAAACAACTTTAAACTGTTCTTAGAGATTTTTAAATCTTACTGGGTTTGATGAGGTTTGGTTGGAAAAAACTCACCTGGTTATCTACTTTCGAATGTCAAATGCTGTGATGCTGTTGCACAAATTTGCCACTGACCTATTTAACTGTCCTTCGCACTCTTACAGGTGATGTTGTTGTACACATATTTCTTCCCCAACAACGAGCATTCTACAACTTGGAAGAGTTCTATGGCAACGCCACGCCCATCGAACTCCCTTTTGAGACCCAGTGGCAGTGACTGCTGCTTGCATCTGCTCCCGGAGACACTGCAATCAAAGGCAAAAGGATGTTTTTGCGAAGCCAAGCAACATTTCATCATGGAGCCTTCACATCTTCATGTCTTGATGCTCAGATCGATCTGGAGAGCTGCCCACAGATAGATAGCATGGTCACAACTCACTGATGTTACCTGGTCACTGACAGTTCTCATGAAGAGCAAAAGTGGCACCAATGATGCAAACATTCTCCTATCTATTGTCAGACTATGTGTATCATTGTATCAACTATCAAATAATGTTGGCAGCAAGCCAGAAGGTTATTAGATTCCACAATGTTATTAGATTCCACAATGCATGATACAATTCTTGTATACTTTGCTTGACTTAGCACTCGATTGTCAGTTCAGAAACGAGACGGAGTGTGGCGAGATTAGTTCACCGGGTCGAATCCTGAACAAACTGCGCCTAAGATACGTGTCCTGCGTGGGGAATTTTGGCAGATACGGTACTTTTGCGATTCGTATTTGCAGAAATAACCACAACAAAAGCGTATTTGCAAATATGACATCGTTGCCGTATGGCCACCGTATGGCAACAGCTCCCGCGCCGCCACATAGCCCTCCCTGCTCGCCCCAGCCGCTAGCTCAGTTGTTGCTGCATGGCGGCCGTGCGGCAACGGCCCATGCACCGCCACGTCGCCCTCCTCCGCCTGCTCGCCACTAGGGTTTAGAGAAATTAGGGTTTTGGGGTTATTTGTAGAAATTTTAAAACATAGCAAATGAATTCAAAAAATTATGAAGTTTTATGTGGAGGCTTTCGACACAGTGTACTATACGGTGTAAATCTGCCATAATTTTATTCGTTTAAAATTTTTCTCATAATTTCATATAAATATACTATTTATACGAATTTGCAAATATAGAAATTGAGCTTCAAAAATTATGAATTTTATTTTGAAGGCTTATCACGCAGTGGACTTGATTGTGTATTGTTTGGACAATTTGATATGTGTTCTGGAATTGTTTTGAAAATTTAGGATTTAGGTCACGAAAATTTAGATTTTAGGTTTCGAAAATTAAGATTTCATGATTTCATATGACTTGAAATGTATAGAAAAAAGCTATATTGCAACTCCATCCGAGATGTCGATGTACAATATGGCGCAATAGTACACACATAACAACTAAAATACATGTACAAATATAGCAAAATAAAATATGAATACAAATATACCCAAACATAATCGCATAACACGGATATACCAAAGTCTAGATAAGCTTGTGCATGAACCGGGATGAAGAAAGACGGGGTATTATCACATGTAACCCGATCAAATAGGACACTCTTTGTTAATTTAGTAGTCTACTGGATGATATTCTTTAATACTATATTGTATCACAGTCTAGATAAACTTGTACATGAACTAACTGAGAGAAATATGTGGCATGCAGATCATATAACGATGTACCGTAGCCTTCGACTCGTGTATGTTTCGAAGGCTACGGTACATCGTTATATAACCTGCATGCCACATATTTTCCTCAGTTGGTTCATGCGCAATGTTATCTAGCCTGTGGTACAATACAATATTAAAGAATATCATCCACAGAAAACTGATAAATTAACAAAGAGCATCCTATAGCATAAAAAATAGGCGTCTGCAACTATTCTCCGTAGCAATCTCTTTTCTTGGTGAGCTCACCTCATCACATAGTAGCACCTTCGATGCATGTTGATTGGTGTTTGCAGTCTCTTCAAGCCAGTAGCACCTTCGTTGTCTTCCGACATTCCACGCTTTCTAGACACATTGATTTCTCTACAGGAATGCTGATGCGGTCCACGTTGGAGTTGGACAGTCTCCATGATATAAAGTCCAATAGCGAGTGCCCCTTGTCTCGGGACTGCCCATGGTGGCGACGAGTGTCGAAGTCGTCCATGTCCTGTGATTCTATGATGTACGTGGATCGTACAGTAAGAACATAACAAGGATGTAAATTGTGTATAACTCACGTCTTCGATATGGAGTGCGCCTGGTCGGCCAGATACGCTACGACGTCGGCCGGTCTCGGTCGAAGGAGCCTTCCCCTTCCCCGTGTCGTGGGACTTTCCACGTCGGACTGGTATGTTGAAGTCGTTCATGTCTTACGATTTCATGATGTAAGTGCACCGTACAGTGAAAAACGTAACAAGGATGTAAATTCTTCATAACTCACATCGTCGATATGAATTACGCCCGGGTGATTGGATACGCTATGGCGGTAGGCTCAGCCACATGAGCCTTTCCCTTCCCCTTGTCACGAGACTCTCCACATCGGGTTGGTATGTCGAAGTCGTCCATATCCTGCGATTCCATGATGCAAGTGCACCGTACAGTGAAAAATGTAACAAGAATGTAAATTCTTCGTAACTCACGTCGTTGATATGGATTACGCCTGGGTGGGTCCTGGGCTCCTTTAGTGCCTCCTCAACAGGGTCCGGTACGTAAGGTTTCCACCGCACGAAGGTCTCGGCCCGCATCGAGTAGTTCAGCATGTATTTCTGCTGGATGAACACCCTGTTGTACATCTCCGGGTCATCGACCCACTGGAAGAAGTGGCAGCGCATCTCGGGCTACCATTACATGGGGATGAAGTAAAAAAATTACAAATTCAACGTAAGGAGAGGAAAATCGATGTGTGCGAAAGAAACGCTTACGAGGTGGTGCCCGCACGTGTAGTATGCCCAGACGGAGGTGTCTGGGTGTGTGGACTGAATGGTCTCCACCGGCTCACCACACACACAATGCAGGACCAGAAACCGTGGTGGTACTGGAGCATCTTTTATTGAATAATCTTGGTATTGTAGATGTTTGGCCTTTTGTGTAAGCCACTTTGCGCTTCTGCAGCATACTCGCGTAGAAGTTTGCCGATAAGTCCGGTATATCTAGGTATCGTAGAAGTTTCACTGTACATCACAAAACAAGGCGGATAATATATTAAATTACGATACTGAATGGTAACCAAACGAGCTCGATCTGTTGGGACAATCCTTTGAGTGCCCAAGAGTCTTGCATATCCTGCACTTGATTGTGCGGCTAATACTGGTACGTTGACTAGCATCCATGTCGTTCCAAAGGTGTCGCGTCTGCCATCGCCCCCTTCCCTATTCTCTTCAAGTCCCCGTTGGGACCTCATTGCACTATGTCCGGGCAAAGATCCTTGTAGTTCATTTCTAAGCCGTACGAGTGAAACTCTCTGCTCCATGTACCGAAAAGGTGGTGCATGTCGTAGTACTTGGAGATGTATGGCGTAGACATCTGCCTTATTTATGTACACGCCTTGTACACATACGAGCATGGATTGTAGAGGAACTTCGGCTTGTTGCAGGTGCATGTCACCACATCACCCAGGGTGCATGCCTGTTCCTTTCCCCACTGGCATGACCGTTAACGTATTTCTATCGAAGCCTGATCTCGTACTTCCGCCTGAGGCCGTCGATCACCCGAATGTTGTGCATTAGGGCCTTCTCCATCTTCCGATCTATGTGCCTCTACATGTTCGCGGACCACTGCTTGCCTTCGCCAGTACTTCATTTCCACTTATTTAATATGCCGTAATGATGACTGCTAAACTAATTACGACTAATTAATTACCACTAAACTAATTCATTACTAGTGAACTAACTAATTACTACTAATTAATTACCTCTAAACTCACTAATTACAATTGATTAATTACCACTAAAAAATTACTAGTACTTCATTTCCACTTATTTAATATGTCGTAATGATGACTACTAAACTAATTATGATTAATTAATTATCCCTAAATTAACTAATTATGACTAGTTGACTAAGACTGATTAATTATGACAACGGTAATAACGACAAAAGCATCTAACAAATTACCCGCCCTTCGGGGAAAGTAATCAAAAAAGGCCGAGCGACGAGCGACGAGAAGCAAGAAAACAGTTAACCTCCCAATAAAATTAATTATGTTATGTTCTCTGAGTTCTCAGCGACGAGCGCAAGAACAAGAATCGAAACTCAAATGAGATGAGCAAAGAGCGAGTGCCAGAATTTGGTATTTATAGCCGAGCGAAGGAGGAGTCGCGGCGTTGGCGCTAGGAATTCTGTAAGCGTTGGCGCTGGAATTTCTGGATGAGACGACAGATGTGCGAAGGAGGGAGGAGGGACGGTGGGAAAGATGGCCACCGCGCGGTTTTTAATTCTCCACAGAATAGTCCGGGTGCGTGGCGGGAGGGGGTGGCCGGCGGGAGGGAGGGTCGTGCGGGAGGGAGGGCCGGGGGGGGGCGCGTGGCGAAGAAGGAGGAGGGCGACGTGGCGGTGCGTCGACGGTTGCCGTACGGCTGCCGTGCGGCAACGGCTGAGCTGGCGGCTGGGGTGGGCGGGGAGGGGCACGTGGCCGCACAAGAGACGTTGCCACACGGCGGCGACGGTGACATATTTGCAAATACGCTTTTGTGATCTTTTCTGTAAATATGGGTCGCAAAAGTGTCGTATCTGCCAAAAATTCGTCTTGCGTGCAGGAAATTTGCTGGTTTGACGTGTTACCTGTGTATTAGCTCACTGTATTTTACGTTATCTGATAGATTCTAATGGTTTGTAATGTTCCTTGCGTTTCTAAATTCTGATTTCTAAACCGCACACGAACGCTTTAGATCTCTGCTTGACTGGTTGAAGTGTAGTACAAGACAATGAATATCAATTCAGTGGTGGAGCCACAATTGATGCATGGGGGTACAGTTGCACCCCCAAAATTTTTGCACAAAAATCTTGTATATACCCCCCTTAATACATAAAGTATACACTATACATACTAACATACATACTCCTCAACTCCTGGCAGCCCATTTAGCATTAGGCCCAACAGAATATGAGAATCAAACCCAAGTTAACTAGTCAAGGAGCCGTGAGGCCTAAGTGCTATCTGCCTATCTAGGCACTCTGGCAGCAGCGCATGAGCACAGGGGCACAACACCGCAGTCGGCAGCTCATCGCGGCATCGACGTATCGTGGCGCTCTGACGCCGCTTCTGGCTTCTGCGTCGACGATGTTGGCCTCGACGCGCCGACGGCCGGTTGCGCCCCTCGAGTCTCGACCTCGAGGACCGCTCGTCCGCTCGCTCCCTTCCTTGGCTCCAAGCTCCTTTAAGGCTAGTGTTGGCTTGATCTCCGTTCCTTTTCTTATACCCCTTGCTGCCTGCCTGTTGATTTATTTGTATGTCATCTTTGCATCATGCTGATTTATTTGCTTCATATTAAACTTGCTATGTTTTATCCTAAAGATTTCTCGAACACAAATTTGATTCAACTTTCTTTGCAACTTAATATATTTATTACTGACATACATCAAGATACAAGGTTTTGAGAAGTAAAAAATCTCAGTGAGCTCTCTATTAAACTTGTTGAGACAAAGAAGCATGATCGCTATAAACTTGTTTATTTGCTGCTCAAATTGGTACTGATCCTTCCTGTGGCTACTGCAAGTGTAGAGAGGGTATTTTCGTCAATAAATCATGTGAAAAACAAGCTAACAAATAACATGTGTGAACAATACTTGAATGATTGCTTAGTTACGTATATTGAGCGTGAATTTTTTTCTACAAGTTAGTGATGATGTTATCATCAATCGATTTTAAAGCATGAAGGAACGCCGTATCAAGTTGTAATTAAGTAATTTTTTAAAATATTTTTGTGATGATGGTTATAGTGCGAACATATAATTTGACATATTTGAACTTATGTACTATGTCATTGGAACTTGTGTTGGAACAAATGTGTCTTAAGTTCGCACCCCCATCGTCAAAATCCTGGATCCGCCACTGTATCAATTCTAGATTTGCTGATTTGCATCGCCGCGCGTTGCCGAGGAAGGGCATGGCGCAGCCAGAGCCCCTCACGCTCGCCGGCCGGCGGGTGGCGTTCACGACACCCCAAACCACCGGCGGCGGCGGCGGCTGATACGGTGACCGCTTGCACACGCTCCTGCGGCTCCGCAGTGTTCACCCGCTCCCTGTGCCCACCATCGCCATCCGCCCGCACGACCCCGACCGCTTCCGCCCCTTCCTCCTGCCCGGCGGCCTTGACCCCTTTGTGGCACTCGCCTTCACCTCCCGCTCTGGCATCTCGGCCTTCTCCCGAGCCCTTCCCTCCATGTTTCCAAACTCGTTCGTGCCGGTAGTCCGAACTATCCGAAGGCAACTGTCGTAACAGGGCCCCCTGGGGTGCCCCGCACCCTAGGGTCGTCAGGAATACCGTTGTACTGTCATGAATATTGTACATGTGTAGACCTAGCTTGTATAGTGTACCTAGCTTGTATGGTGTATTTTAGGCTAATGTACGTAAATACCCCCCTCTCTCTATATTTTGTGAGGGCAAGAAGGTAAATATCCCTTCTTGCCCTCCTATAAATAAAACCCCAAGAGCACATGTAAGGGGGCTTTTTGGCTCTCATTCTTCCCAGGCAATACATTACCAACACATTCATAAATGATGTCTTCGGCTCCTCCCCTTCGGTCCATCTTCAAGACAAAGGGTACTTCGTACCCACTATCTAGCCATTTCTTGCTACGACAGCAACAAAGGAATTGGATTGGATTTCCCTTTTGTAATTAGGCCGAGTCAGCATTATTTGGTTTCCTTTCTTCATTAGACACGTCTGAGTTTGCTATCCACTTTTAGTTTCCATTTTAGTACTGTCATGGGTGTATAAATTCATGGCCATGTATCCCATTGTAGATCATCAGATTCAGAATTGACACAATTAGTGTAACATCCCAATTTTAGGCTTGTGTTTCAAATGTAAGAAAATGAGTAGAAATTAAAAAAAATTTCTTACATCTTGTATTTCCTGTTTGTACTGAACAGCTATTGTACAAGAAGTTATGGAAATACAAAGTCACAAGTCTTTGATCCAAATCTTGATCCTTCAAAAACATTCTTGTTCCATCTTGGGATAAGCTCCTGGAAATGTTTTTCCTAAATTCTTGGGTTGGTTTGTGACTTCTCTGAAAAATTTCACAATTTTTAGAAATTGTTTGAACATTTTGGAGGTCAGTCAAACCTGTTCGAAATCTGGTCAAAGCGTGGACCAGACCTTGTGGAATTTTGGAGGAAAATGTATAGCACAAAACCTCTACAAAAATTATAAAGGTCAATCACTCACCTAGCAAGCTCCTGTAAAAGTTTCATAATTTTTGGAGTAAGTTTGCTACCTCATTTAAATCCCCAAATCTCAGGGTAGTTTAAAACTCAAATTCAGGTCTGAGTCTGACTCGGACTCGAGTCAGACCCAACCGACTGGCTCGGTCGAGACGAGTTCAACCGAGCTCGGGCTCGGACTCGTCGCGCGCATGTCTTTGGGCGTCGGTTTGTGATCGAAGGGCTCACGACCTCCCGACCTCCCTCTTCTTCTTCTTCTTCCTTTTCCGCGTGCGCGAAGCGTGCGCGTGCGCGCAGTGAGCGTGGCGGTGTCGCCACGCCGTGGGGCCCTGCAACGGCTCGGATCCCCCCCTGTTGTCAACTGTGTCAGCTTTGCTCTGACCTTACCTGCCTCCTCGCCTCGTTTTCTCGCGCGGCAAAACCCTTTTGTCCCATCGCCATTAAACCTCTGTCCTCGAGCTCAGTCAGCTCTGGGCTACATGAGCACCTCCGAGGCTTTCCTCTAGTCCCCTTCTACCTCTAGTCGCCCTCCCAAACCGTCCCCTGTAAGGTTGAGCTCATTTCCGCCATTTTTGGCCGCGTGAGCTCCATTGGTGAACTTGGGTCCTCCAGTGGTCCTCTTGCCCTAATCTTGTTTCCCTGAAGACCTCTGGTCATCACAAAGTCGGTCCCTAACTCCGGTTTGGGTTGTTTTCACAGGAGCAACTCGGACTGGAGACTTCGCGGGTTGCGGCCGTAGGGGCACTCCTTCGTCTCCATCTCCGGTGAGGTTCCCCCACTCGTTTCCCTGGTTCTAGAGCCTCCTTTGGGCATCACGAAGTGTTCCTCATCACCTTGTTATCTTTGATTGCTCAGGAGCCGCCGTCGTCGTTGTCTTCCTCATCTCCGGTGTGCTGCTCCGCCGCCGGCACTCCTCCGACCTCCTCTGGGCCACTCCTGTGCCCTGGTGAGTTCGTTTTAGTCCCTTAGGGCTCTAGGTTTAAGTAGCTTAGCTCGTAGCGCTCGTTTTCACCGTTTTGGATTTGCAGAAAACACGTCCTCCGCTCGCTCGGCCACGGCGTTCAAGGCCGCCGCCGTCGAGCACCCCAATAGGTTCGCAATACTATTAGCTTCGTTTTGGTGGCTTGGTTTCCGCCGCCGTGGTCGTCGCGTCGGCGACGCGCGTGCGAATGAAGCGCGATCGCTTTGTCCTTGTCGCGTTTTTGTCGGTCATAGGACCTCCTCGGGTTCTTTGTAGCCGTCCACGACCACCCTGTGTCTAGATCCGAGCCTTGGGCTCTTTTTTTAAGCCTCTGGACCTCCCCTCGTTGAAAGACTTAAGCCTCTCGTAGGTGGGTTTCGCGTAAATCCTTAGACCTCCCCTCGTTGAATCTTAGCCGTTAAGATCACCCTCGCGTTAGATCTGAATGCGTCGATCCAAGGTGGGTTTCCTGATATTTTGTTTTAGAGCAAAAATCCTTAGTCCTTGGACCTCGTGTGAGTCGATCCTAACCGTTTTCTAGGACCACATACAAATTTATAGTATAGATGGTAAATATGGTTAAATCCTAGCCACTAGGACCATCTCCTCTCGCAAAGGACCTCCTCTGGGTCATTTTGCCAAAATCACCCTCTCGGACCTCCTCCGAGGTCCTCCTTGCAAAAGACCTCGTGGTCTTTTGTGAAAACCACCCTAAAGACCTTCCCGATGTCCTCTTTGTAAAAGACCACCCCTGGTCTTTTATAAAGAAAGCCTTAGGACCTCCCTCCGCCTCGATCTGGACCGTTCAGGACCTGCCTAGGCCTGATCTGAACCGTCCAGATCTCCTCCGATTAAAACACTATCGCTCAGGACCTCCCCGAGTAGATCTTGGCCATCCAAGACCTCCTCGTGTAAATCCCAGCCGCTCAAGACCTCCCCCTGGAGATCTTGACCGTCTAGAACCTCCTCCTTTAGATCCGTAGCGTTAGGACCTCCTCCTCTGGTCTAAACCGTTAGATTTAGATCTAACGGGCTAGACCCCCTTCCTCAGATTTAAAGCCTTAGGACCTCCCTAGTGCTCGGGACCGCGGATCTCGTCGACGGGCCACGACCTCTGATAGCGCTAGGACCTCCTTTGCGTGCGTTGTGCATGCTGCGGTCGTGGCCGTTGGATCAGATCTCAACGGTCCGCACCTCCCATCGGGAGGAGGTCTTGTGTGCGCTGTGCCGAGGCTCGTGAGTCACGATCTTGATCTAACGGCCCCACGACCTCTCCTTATTTGTTCAGTTCAGTTGGACCTTCCGAGAGCTCGAAGTTTCTAAGTCTTTTGCTGTTTCAAATTTTAAAAGTGCATAATTTTGTCATTTTAATTCCTTTTTGAATGATTCCAGTTGCTGTAGCTTGGTTATATTGTGAACTTTAATCTGACAATGAATTTAGGCCCTGTTTTGTAGCAGGAAATGATTTAAACAGCATGATCATGTTTAGTGAACTTGGTTATCTAGAAATTCTTTGAAAACTTGTAAAATACATAACTTTCTCTCTGTAATTGCAAACTGAGCAAACTCAACTTGGTGAACTTGGTCTGTAGACATGCTTTAATATGAACTAGGCCTTGTCTTTATTTATGTTCCTGAAAAAAATGATATATGCTAGATTTAGAGCTTAGAAAAATCATAACTGATTCATTAGAACTCCAATTTGTGCAAACTCAGTTTTGCTGTTGTTAGGATAACCATATCTACCTGCCATAAAATTTTCAAGTTCCAGATCATTCTAGAAATTTTTGCCATGAACAGTAACTCTAATTAATTTAATTAGGATTTTTCCGGTGAGAGAATTTAATTTGGCCATAACTTTTTCATACTAAGTCCAAATGAAGTGATTCTTGTTTCTAAAATTGTCTAAAATCAACCTCTAGCTGCTGTAGAAATTTCATGGGATTTGGATGTTCTTTGCTGTTGAGTTCCTTTTGGTGTTCTTCGTTCTTATCGGTTTTTATCGCCTTTTCGCGTTAGGTTCCGAAGAATTTATTGAACCTGAGCACTCCCCTCTGCAGCAAGAACAAATCCAGCAAGGCAAGCAGTTTGATCATGTTAATACCAGTATTTTAAGTATTTATGTTGATTACAACTTTTATGTATGTATTGCTACTTTGTGTTAAACTATTGTCGTTAGTTGGCCTAGTAGATGCATTTCCTTAGCTAATGATTATCCTCTACTACCATGAGCCTAGGCATTGCTGTGATTTAGAGTTCGTGGATGAGCTCTTGTCACTTAGTAGTTGCGAATTAATTGCTTAGCCATGCTTAGATTCGGTAGAAATGGGCGGTTATCGACTCGTCGATAACCTTGATCATATAAAACTTATTATGATTTATGATTTCCACTTTGTGCCATGTCTACTTATGAAAACTAAAACTAAAAAGCGAAATGATTTAGACTTGGGCACAATGGTAAGATGGTGTGATTTTCGGGTGTGACTGGAATGGTGCCCGAGTCAATTAAGGACCGAACATCTTGTGAGTACCTATTATCCGAGCAATTTGTGCGTGCTAACCACACTAGAGGGTATGGGACCTCTCTTGACTTAGTACTTTGGAGTGTATTGGCTTCGGGTCGTAGGGAGTCGCAGGAGGGATGGAGGTGGGAGCATTGTAGTGTCCGAAAGGCTTCCCCCGTGATGACTGGTTGTCTTTCGGCTTGCAATGTAAGCGTATGAGTTTCTATCCATACGAGCGGCTCGGGGTTAATACACAATATTGGAAAACGTCTCGTAGGACTTAGCCGTGTCGGCATACCTTGGAAGTGTGCTTTGTGGCTTAAAGGCGATGCGAAGTGTGGGTACATTGGTACACCTGCAGGTTAAAACTATTCGAATAGCCTCGCCCTAGGTTATGGACACGCAGGTAAGCTTTCAAGAGTTAGACTACAACTTTTTAATTAAAACTTGATGGGTGGTACGAATCGTGATTAGTGCTATGTTGTGGTGACTATTGGGATAGTCACTTCCGTGTGGTTACTTGTATTTATCATTATTTTCATTTGTTACTTTCAAACATTAAAATTGGTTTGCAAATTTGCTTTTAAATGTACTACATTATTGCAAATAAAGTTGGCTTTATGCAAAATGAGACATACAACCTCCACCTAAATAAGCTTGCATGTAGTTTATAAATAGGTCTGCTATTCCACACGTCAGTCTTGCGAGTACCTTTGTGTACTCAGTTATCTTGCTTAAATGTATTTGTTGCAGAGGAAGAAGGTGAGCTTGAGGGGCCTCACTTCTGTGAGTTGTGCTGTGGTAGCTTGCGAGGCGTCTAGCTTGGCGGCCCGGTCGGTTGCCTTGTGGGTGTATGGCTAACCGGTCGACTTTCGTTCTAGCCATCTTATGGCACCTTTTGCTTCCGCTGTCTTTCTTGTTTATTGTTCTATTTGGCCGGTCGACTCTTTTGTAATAACTTTACTTTATGTATGTCGTTATTGAACTTAGTGTTGTATGGTGTATGGAAATGATGTGTAATTTTGTGATGATGTGCATATGCTGCAGTGCAGGAAGCATATGTCCATCGAGGGTTAGAATGTTTAATTAGTAACGCTAGAACCATTTGGAGGTTAATTGTTACTAGTTAAATATTCCGGGTCCTCACAAAGTTGGTATCAGAGCCATACTGACCGTAGAAACCCCTAGCTTGGTCGCCTCTAGGATATTTTGAAGACTTACTTTCAAAAAGTTTACAAAACTTAAGTATGTTCTCGGATTTTACTTCTTACCTTTCTTAGTTTGCTCATCTCACCTTACTCTGGATCAAGTTTCGGAAAAGTTGTTCCTCTCTTCCTTTCAAAAGCTAGCTATTTATCGGTTAAGTTGGTTTTGGGAGAACCATGAGAGCTTGGAGAAAGGGAATTTGGACAGCTAGCTAGTAATTAGTATAGGAGGTAGGAAATGAGAGGTTAATTCAATTAAAACTTGTGGGAATGAAAGGGTAAGAAGTGATATGTGATTAGCTAATGCCTATACTCTATTAGGTGGTTATACCTGGACTTTTGGACTGTTTTGAGCTAGAAGTCAGTTCTGAAATTTTGGGTCTTCTCAAACGATTACTCGTTCTTTCATACGGGTTAGTCGTTTCGAGAAGTTGATTCGGTGACTTATGGTCTTATGTTCTCTTGTGGCTATTCTTTGGTCATTTTAATTAAGTTTGGATTTCCGTGCTTTTGGGTCTCGAACTGTATCTAACTTATCTTGATGAAACAGGATGGCTGGAGGGACCCGTAGTGGTCGAAATCACCGTAGTCCCGATGAGGAGCTTCCCCTCCTCCGACCATGGCGGAAGTCCTCATGCAAATCGAACGCAATCGTTCGGAGGACCGCAGGTGTTGGAGGTTATCGCCAGAACACCTCCACTCCCTCCGTGCCTCGGATCGGAGGTGGTCACCGGCCTCGTGGGGACTTGCGGAGTTCCTTCGCACGCAGCCTCCCACCTTCTCGGTCCGAGGATCCCTTGACGCAGACGATCGGCTGCGCGTCGTTGTTGTGAAGCTCAACATTGCTCGATGCCGGGAGCGAGGCGGGCACTTTCGCATCCCATCGGTTGGAGGTGCGGCACTCTCATGGTGGGAGAACTTCTCGCCATGCACTGCGGACACGTGGTCTCGTGGGAGGAGTTCGGTCGACTTTCCGTCGGGCCCATGTCCCCGCCGGCCGATGAAGTCAAGAAGAAGGAGTTCCTTGCGCCAAACAGGCGCAAATTCGCGGATCGAGTACCTCCACGAGTTCAACCATCTTGCGAGGTACGCTCTGCCGAGGTGGCCACCGATGAGGCCAAGCAGAGAAGTTTATGGAGGGCTTGTGCGAGGAGCTTGGGACAAGCTCTCTTGTGGACTTCCCGACTTCCGCACCTTGGTGGACAAGGCCATCGCCGCCGAGCACAAGGCGAGAGCGCCTGGCGAGTCCGCAAGCGCAAGTGGGAGGCCCGGCCGTCGCGCAGTCGGCCTCGTTCGCCCCCGAGTTGGGCTGCACGGTGGCCCGTTCTTTGGCTTCACCACCGCCGAGGCCTTCGGCGCTAGCTCCACGTCCTCCGCAGCCGTGACTCGGCCACGCGCGCCGCGATCGGCCAGCGAGTTGCTCACCGCAACCCCGCGCCGACGCCACCGCTTCTATCGCCATAACAAGGGCCACTACGCGAGTAGTTGTCCTAAGAAGCTGGAGCGACCCCTCGTCCTAATGGAGGACGCGCGGACAAGGGAGTGGTCACCCACCGACCGAAGACCCGGGCTTGGGGAGCGCCGAGTCAACCATATCTCGGCCGAGAGGCACAGAGGCGCCCGACGTGGTGTTGGGTACGCTTCTTGTCAATTTACGCCCCGCTACGATTTTATTTGACTCGGAGCTTTGCATTCTTTTATTTTGAGGTCGTTTCATCGTTGATAGTGGTCTCCATTATGTTCCGTTGGGGGTTCCACTACTTATTCGCTCTCGGGTTCGAAATGAGAGTGACCAAGTGTCTTGGGACGTTCCTATCCACATCGAAGGAGTGAGATTCTTAGCGAGTCTTATCCTACTCGATTCGCGCGCTTGGATGTGATTCTTGGCATGGATTGGTTGTCCCAACACTTGGGGCAAATCGATTGTGCCAGAAGATCGTCTACCTCACCAACCCTTCAGTGAACAGTTGGGTTTTCACCGCAGATTCGTAGAGCCCCATCTTTTGCCCTTGAAGCAAAGCCAAGATTGGAGATTTGTGATGTCCCCACTTGTATGTGACTTCGCGGATGTCTTTCCGAAGATTTGCACAGGATGCCTCCGCTCGAGACTGGAGTTCGTGATAGAGTTGCTGCCCTGCATCGCCCTATTTCAAAGAGGTCGACGCATGCCTCCTAATGAGTTGGAGGAGTGAAGAAGCAACTAGGTGAGCTACAAGAGAAGGGTTTCATTCATCCTAGCTCATCTCCTTGGGGTTGTCCATTATTTTTGTGAAGAAGAAGGACAAGACCTGCGCATGTGTGTTGATTACCGTCCGCTTAATGAAGTGACGGTAAGAACAAGTATCCTTTGCCCGTATTGATGATCTTTTCGATCGCTTGACCGAGCGTGTGTCTTCTCAAGATTGACTTGAGATTGGGCTATCATCAAGTCAGGATCAGGGCCGAGGATATTCCTAAGATGGCTTTTGCTACTCGTTATGGTCTTTACGAGTACACCGTCATGTCTTTTGGTTTGACTAATGCTCCTACTTTATTCATGAACCTTATGAACTCGGTATTCATGGAGTATTTGGATAGGTTTGTGGTGGTATTCATCGATGATATCCTTATCTACTCCAAGAATGAAGAAGAGCATGCAGAGCATCTTAAGCTTGTGTTGGGCAAGCTGCGTGAGCACCAGTTGTATGCCAAATTCAGCAAGTGCGAGTTCTGGTTGAAGGAAGTGGCATTCTTGGTCATGTTCTTTCAGCAGGAGGTGTGGCTGTAGATCCTAGCAAGGTCAGTGATGTACTATCTTGGGATCAGCCCAAGTCGGTCACCGATGTGTAGAGTTTTCTTGGTTTGGCGGGCTACTATCGTCGCTTTATCGAGAATTTCTCCAAGATTGTGAAGCCTATGACTGAATTGCTCAAGAAAGACAAGAAGTTTGAGTGGTCTACTGCTTGTGATGTGAGTTTTCAGGAACTCAAGAAGCGGTTGACTTCAGCCCCAGTGCTTGTTCTCCCTGATATTCATAAGAGTTTTGATATCTTTTGTGATGCTTCTCGTCAGGGTCTTGGTTGTGTTCTTATGCAGGAAGGCAAGGTTGTGGCCTATGCATCGAGGCAGTTGAGGCCTCATGAACTCAACTATCCTACTCACGACTTGGAGTTAGCTGCTGTGGTTCATGCACTCAAGATTTGGCGGCATTATCTGATTGGTAACCGTTGTGAGGTGTATTCTGACCACAAGAGCTTGAAGTACTTGTTCACCCAGCCAGATCTGAACCTCAGGCAGAGGAGATGGTTGGAATTGATCAGGACTATGATATGGGTATTCAAGATCACGGGCAAGGCCAATGTTGTTGCAGATGCGCTTAGTCGAAAGGTGTATTGCAACATGTTGATGCTCCAAGAGCAGCAGCCTACCCTTATTTCAGAATTTCAGCGCCTCAATTTGGGTTTGATCGAGCACGGTTCTCTTGCTACCTTGGTTGTGCACCAACCTTGGTGGACCAAATCAAGGCGACTGTGATCGAGATGTTGGCGTGAGCCAAATCAAGCAGAACATCAAGGATGGGATAGCCAAGTGCTTTTCAGAGGATGAGCATGGCGTTGTGTGGTTTGGGCAGCGTCTTGTAGTTCCTAAGGTCATGGAATTGCGGGAATTGATTCTCCGCGAAGCCCATGACTCTCCTTTGTCCATCCATCCTGGGGCTACCAAGATGTATCAGGACCTTCGTCAGAGATTCTGGTGGACCCGAATGAAGCGCGAGATTGCGTGTTTGTTGCCGAGTGCGGCGTGTCTTTGTCGTGTGAAGGCCGAGCATCAGCGTCCTGCAGGCCTTCTTCAGCCCTTGCCAGTGCCAGAGTGGAAGTGGGATTCCGTTGGCATGGACTTCAACACCGGGTTGCCCCGTGCTTCTTCTGGGAAGGATGCCATATGGGTTGTCATTGATCGGTTGACAAAGGTAGCGCATTTCCTGCCGGTGCGTACCAACCTCAGTGTCAGTCAGTTGGCGGATCTCTATGTATCTCGCGTTGTGTGCCTGCATGGTGTGCCACGAACGATTGTGTCAGATCGTGGTTCTCTTTTCACCTCTCGTTTCTGGCATAAATTGTAGGAGGCTTTGGGCACACGTCTTTCCTTCAGTTCCGCGTACCATCCTCAGACTGATGGTCAGACGGAGCGAGTCAACCAAGTGTTGGAAGATATGCTCCGTGCTTGTGTTCTTTCCTATGGGAAGAAGTGGGAGAAGTGCCTACCATTTGCTGAGTTCTCCTACAACAATGGCTATCGAGCCGTCTTGGCATGGCACCGCTTGAGGCCTTGTATGGGAGGAGATGTAGAACCCCATTGAACTGGTCGAGATCGGTGAGCGCGCGATTTCGGCCGAGTCGATCAATGAGGCCAAAGAGTCCGATTGATTCGCGAGCATCTGCGCACGGCCCGATCGCATGAGAAGAGCTATGCAGATCGTCGTCATCGTGAGTTGAGCTTTGAGCCCAATGACTTTGTGTATCTCAAAGTCTCACCCTTGAAGGGCCATCAGCGTTTTGGCATCAAGGGCAAGTTGGCTCCTCGCTATGTTGGGCCGTATCGCATCGTCGAGAGAGTTGGGGCTGTGGCATACAGGTTGGAGCTGCCAGCTACACTTGAGGGTGTGCATGATGTGTTCCATGTGTCACACCTGAAGAAGTGCCTCCGTGTCCCGACTGAGGAAGCTCCGTTGGAGGTTCTCGATGTGCAGGAGAATTTGACCTACCGCGAGCATCCTGTTCGCATTCTTGAGGAATATGAACGAAGAACAAGGAACCGTGTCATCAAGTTCCTTAAGGTTCAATGGTCAAACCATTCTGAAGATGAGGCAACTTGGGAGCGAGAGGATCGCCTTCGTGCTGATTTTCCTTCTTTCTTCTCCGAGTAAACGGAATCTCGGGTTGAGATTCTTGTAAGGGGGGAGAGTTGTAACATCCCAATTTTAGGCTTGTGTTTCAAATGTAAGAAAATGAGTAGAAATTAAAACTTTTCTTACATCTTGTATTTCTGCTTGTCTTGAATAACTATTGTACAAGAAGTTATGGAAATACAAAGTCACAAGTCTTTGATCCAAATCTTGATCCTTCAAAAACATTCTTGTTCCATCTTGGGATAAGCTCCTGGAAATGTTTTTCCTAAATTCTTGGGTTGGTTTGTGACTCCTCTGAAAAATTTCACAATTTTTAGAAATTGTTTGAACATTTTGGAGGTCAGTCAAACCTGTTCGAAATCTGGTCAAACTGTGGACCAGCACCTTGTGGAATTTTTGGAGGAAAATGTATAGCACAAAAACCTCTGCAAAAATTATACAAGGTCAATCACTCAGCTAGCAAGCTCCTGTAAAAGTTTCATAATTTTTGGAGTAAGTTTGCTACCTCATTTAAATCCCAAATCTCAGGGTAGTTTAAAACTCAAATTCAGGTCTGAGTCTGACTCGGACTCGAGTTAGACCCAGCCGACTGGCTCGGTCGAGCCGAGTTCAACCGAGCTCGGGCTCGGACTCGTGCGCGCATGTGCTGGGCCGTCGGTTTGTGATCGAAGGGCTCACGACCTCCCCGACCTCCCTCTTATGTTCTTCTTCTTCCTTTTTCCGTCGTGCTCGAGCGTGCGCGCGCGCAGGTGAGCAGGGCAGTGTCCAGTCACTTCGTGGGGCCCTGCAACGGCTCGGAGCCCCCCCTGTTGTCAACTGTGTAAGCTTTGCTCTGACCTTACCTGCCTCCTCGCCTCGTTTTCTCGCGCGGCAGAACCCTTTTGTCCCATCGCCATTAAACCTCTGTCCTCGAGCTCAGTCAGCTCTGGGCTACATGAGCACCTCCGAGGCTTTCCTCTAGTCCCTTTCTACCTCTAGTCGCCCTCCCAAACCGTCCCCTGTAAGGTTGAGCTCATTTCCGCCATTTTTTGCCGCGTGAGCTCCATTGGTGAACTTGGGTCCTCCAGTGGTCCTCTTACCCTAATCTTGTTTCCCTGAAGGCCTCTGGTCATCACAAAGTCGGTCCCTAACTCCGGTTTGGGTTGTTTTCACAGGAGCAACTCGGACTGGAGACTTCGCGGGTTGCGGCCGTAGGGGCACTCCTTCGTCTCCATCTCCGATGAGGTTCCCCCACTCGTTTCCCTGGTTCTGGAGCCTCCTTTGGGCATCACGAAGTGTTCCTCATCACCTTGTTATCTTTGATTGCTTAGGAGCCGCCGTCGTCGTTGTCTTCCTCATCTCCGGTGTGCTGCTCCACCGCCGGCACTCCTCCGACCTCCTCTGGACCACTCCTGTGCCCTGGTGAGTTAGTTTTAGTCCCTTAGGGCTCTAGGTTTAAGTAGCTTAGCTCGTAGCGCTCGTTTTCACCGTTTTCGGATTTTGCCGAAAACCTGTCCTCCGCCTCGCTCCGGCTCACCGGCGTTCAAGGCCGTCGCCGCCGTCGAGAGCACCCCCAATAGGTTCGCAATACTATTAGCTTCGTTTTGGTGGCTTGGGTTTCCGCCGCCGTGGTCCTGGTCGTCGGCGACGTGCCGGCGAATGAACTGCGGTCGCCTGTCCCTTATCGCGTTTTTGTCAGGTCATAGGACCTCCTCGGGTTCTTTGTAGCCGTCCACAACCACCCTAGGTCTAGATCCGAGCCTTGGGCTCTTTTCCGTAAAGACTTAAGCCTCTGGACCTCCCCCTCGTTGAATCTTAGCCGTTAAGACCACCCTCGGTTAGATCTGTACCGTAGGTGGGTTTCCGCGTAAATCCTTAGTCCTTGGACCTCTCCGTGAGTCGATCCTAACCGTCTAGGACCACCTGGGTTAAATCCTAGCCACTAGGACCACTCCTGCGCAAAAGGACCTTCTTTGGGTCATTTTGCCAAAATCACCCTCTCGGACCTCCTCCGAGGTCCTCCTTGCAAAAGACCTCCTCGTGGTCTTTTGTGAAAACCACCCTAAAGACCTCCCCGATGTCCTCTTTGTAAAAGATCACCCCTGGTCTTTTATAAAGAAAGCATTAGGACCTCCCTCCGCCTCGATCTGGACCGCTCAGACCTCCTAGGCCCGACCAACCGCCCGATCTCCTCCGATTAAAACACTATCGCCAGACCTCCCGAGTAGATCTTGGCCATCCAAGACCTCCTCGTGTAAATCCCACCGCCAAGACCTCCCCGGAGATCTTGACCGTCTAGGACCTCCTCCTTTAGATCCGTAGCGTTAGGACCTCCTCCTCTCGGTCTAAATCGTTAGATTTAGATCTAACAGGCTAGACCCCTTCCTCGCATTTAAAGCCTTAGGACCTCCCTAGTGCTCGGGACCGCCAGATCTCGATCTGACGGTCACGACCTCTGTTAGGCGCTAGGACCTCCTTTGCGTGCGCTGTGCATGCACTGGTCGTGGCCGTTGGATCAGATCTCAATGGTCCAGACCTCCCCAGTGCGGGAGGAGGTCTTGTGTGCGCTGTGCTTCGAGGCTCGTAGCCGTCAGATCTTGATCTAACGGCCCACGACCTCTCCTTATTCGTTCAGTTCGGTTGGACCTTCCGAGAGCTCGAAGTTTCTAAGTCTTTTGCTGTTTCAAATTTCAAAAGTGCATAATTTTGTCATTTTAATTCCTTTTTGAATGATTCCAGTTGCTGTAGCTTGGTTATATTGTGAACTTTAATCTGAGAATGAATTTAGGCCCTGTTTTGTAGCAGGAAATGATTTAAACAACATGATCTTGTTTAGTGAACTTGGTTATCTAGAAATTCTTTGAAAACTTGTAAAATACATAACTTTCTCTCTGTAATTGCAAACTGAGCAAACTCAACTTGGTGAAATTGGTCTGTAGACATGCTTTAATATGAACTAGGCCTTGTCTTTATTTATGTTCCTGAAAAAAATGATATATGCTAGATTTAGAGCTTGAAAAAATCATAACTGATTCATTAGAACTCCAATTTGTGCAAACTCAGTTTTGCTGTTGTTAGGATAACCATATCTACCTACCATAAAATTTTCAATTTCCAGATCATTCTAGAAATTTTTGCCATCAACAGTAACTCTAATTAATTTAATTAGGATTTTTCCGGCTGAGAGAATTTAATTTGGCCATAACTTTTTCATACTAAGTCCAAATGAAGTGATTCTTGTTTCTAAAATTGTCTAAAATCAACCTCTAGCTGCTGTAGAAATTTCATGGGATTTGGATGTTCTTTGCTGTTGAGTTCCTTTTGGTGTTCTTCGTTCTTATCGGTTTTTATCGCATTTTCGCGTTAGGTTCCGAAGAATTTATTGAACCTGAGTACTCCCCTCTGCAGCAAGAACAAATCCAGCAAGGCAAGCAGTTTGATCATGTTAATCCCAGTATTTTAAGTATTTATGTTGATTACAACTTCTATGTATGCATTGCTATTTTGTGTTAAATTATTGTCGTTAGTTGGCCTAGTAGATGCATTTCCTTAGCTAATGATTATCCTCTACTACCATGAGCGTAGGCATTGCTGTGATTTAGAGTTCGTGGATGAGCTCTTGTCACTTAGTAGTTGTGAATTAATTACTTAGCCATGCTTAGCTTCGGTAAAAATGGGCGGTTATCGACTCGTCGATAACCTTGATCATATAAAACTTATTATGATTTATGATTTCCACCTTGTGTCATGTCTACTTATGAAAACTAAAACTAAAAAAGCGAAATGATTTAGACTTGGGCACAATGGTAAGATGGTGTGATTTTCGGATGTGACTGGAATGGTGCCTGAGTCAATTAAGGACCGAACATCTTGTGAGTACCTGTTATCCGAGCAATTTGTGTGTGCTAACCACACTAGAGGGTATGAGACCTCTCTTGACTTAGTACTTTGGAGTGTATTGGCTTCGGGTCGCAGGGAGTCGCAGGAGGGATGGAGGTGGGAGCATTGTAGTGTCCGAAAGGCTTCCCCCGTGATGACTGGTTGTCTTTCGGCTTGCAATGTAAGCGTATGAGTTTCTATCCATACGAGCGGCTCGGGGTTAATACACAATATTGGAAAACGTCTCGTAGGACTTAGCCGTGTCGGCATACCTTCGGAAGTGTGCTTTGTGGCTTAAAGGCGGTCTGAAGTGTGGGTACATTGGTACACCCCTGCAGGGTTAAAACTATTCGAATAGCCTCGTCCTAGGTTATGGACACGCTTGGGTAAGCTTTCAAGAGTTAGACTACAACTTTTTTAATTAAAACTTGATGGGTGGTACGAATCAGGGATTCGTGCTATGTTGTGGTGACTATTGGGATAGTCACTTCCAGGTGGTTACTTGTATTTATCATTATTTTCACTGTTACTTTCAGCATTAAAATTGGTTTGCAAATTTGCTTTTAAATGTACTACATTATTGCAAATAAAGTTGGCTTTATGCAAAATGAGACATACAACCTCCACCTAAATAAGCTTGCATGTAGTTTATAAATAGGTCTACTATTCCACACGTCAGTCTTGCAAGTACCTTTGTGTACTCAGTTATCTTGCTTAAATGTATTTGTTGCAGAGGAAGAAGGTGAGCTTGAGGGGCCTCACTTCTGTGAGTTGTGCTGTGGTAGCTTGCGAGGCGTCTAGCTTGGCGGCCCGGTCGGTTGCCTTGTGGGTGTATAGCTAACCGGTCGACTTTCGTTCTAGCCATCTTATGGCACCTTTTGCTTCCGCTGTCTTTCTTGTTTATTGTTCTATTTGGTCGGTCGGCTCTTTTGTAATAACTTTACTTTATGTATGTCGTTATTAAACTTAGTGTTGTATGGTGTATAGAAATGATGTGTAATTTTGTGATGATGTGCATATGCTGCTATTCTAGGAAGCATATGTCCATCGAGACTTAGAATATTTAATTAGTAACGCTAGAACCATTTGGAGGTTAAGTGTTACTAGTTAAATATTCCAGGTCCTCACAATTAGCCAATTTTCCCATAGCTTTTCAGCAAACCCTCGTTCTAGTTTTCTAATTTGTTCGATTAGGGCTGCTGCGTCACAATCCCAAGGCAAAAGGAGGTAGCTTCAAATGACCCCCAAGATAGCATGGCTACCGATGCCTTGTGGCGGCGGATGCTGTTGCGGCCGCGCCGTCGAAGAGCTCCAAAAGGCACGGCATCCATGTCAAGAGAGGGCTTTAAAATAAGCGTGGATACCTGGAACCTGCAGCGTCGGAGACGGGATGAAGGTGACCATCATCTCCGGCAACCGACTGCTAGATAACAATGAGTTGGTCGCCTTGCAAAACAATGTCCAATATTTCCCATCCCAAGGAGGTCAGTTAATGCTTAATTACGATAAGTCTTAATATTTACTTTTGCTGCAAACTTGTTTTCTTCCTCCATTCCTATTTCATTGTCAGCTTAAGACAAAATTTTGACAGAAGTATATATATATATATATATATATATATATATATATATATATATATATATATATATATATATATATATATATATATATATATATATATATCTTGAAATTGCTCTGCAGATTAAAGAACCCCTATGGGAAACAGTCGTATCAGCTAAACACATCCAAGCTCCAGGGTTTGGGTTTCAAGTTCAAAGGAGTGCAAGAGATGTTCGATGATTGTGTTGAGTCGCTGAAAGATCAGGGCCATTTGCTGGAATGTCCGTTATGATAAAAGAGATCTTTTGGCGCAATATGAACAAGCCATAGCCATAACACAGTTCAATTATGTCTAGACCATGCCAGTTCCCATGCCATTTCTTTTCTTCAAGTAATTACCATGTCAGTCTCCTTACTAGACTAAACAGATAGCAAGTGTCAATTTGTCACTCACAGATTATGTGACTAAATGAAATGTTTTCACATGCTTTGCTTGCGCACGATAATTACATTCGATTCAGTTAGTACTGAAACATTTGAGACCTGAACTAGTGCCAACTGACTTTTATCACGCTTGTTTGCTGATGTACCTCCTTTTGTTTTGTTCTGTTTCGCTGTCGTAATTAAGTTGTGTTTCTCCAAGCTAATTCTTCTGTACCCGTGCCATAACTCATGTGTCATGTATGGCGCCGCTGGTTATTTCTTCCCTGTGTTGCGCATTAGTACTACTACTTGTTTCACGTTTGAAGTGCGCGAGCAACGAAAGAAGTATTGTTAGCGGCTTAGCGCCTTGGTGGTGTGCACTGGTGCGGTTGCCGTGGAAAAGCGCCGTGCGCACCCGAGGAGACGCCGCGCCCGCGCGCGCCGTGCGTGCAAGCAACCGCAACGCATCGACGCGGGGGGCGCGCTCGCGCAGCGTCTATAGCAACCTCCTCTGCAACACCAGGAGATGGGGCAGGCGAAGCTGCGGCCCGCGGCATGGGGTCACCATTTGCGCGCGGCGCGGACAGGTGGCTCCGTCCGTCCCACCGGTTGTCGTCGTGAGGTCATCTCAACATTTCTGTGCTAACGAGTTGACAAATGCACACCAGGTACAGATTTCTCCCATGGATCTTGACATTATTACCGTCATCTCAATCCGAATGCACACTTGACTGATTGAGTGGTACACCGTACACCAGTACATCACAAAGAAGAAGGCTTCACTTTCAAACCACCAGCAAGCCTTAGCCTCTCTAACCAAAAACTATCACAATTCACAATGACTTGTATTTACACTCTCATACACACCACACCAGTGGTTCATCGAAAATCCGCTACTTACACCGGTGGCTACTCGGCCAAATCTCTGTGTACAACGTATCTGAAGGACGACTTGTACGGCAGCCACTCTACACACTTGTCGATCCTTCTCCTGAGGCAGTGCTGGAGCTCCTTCTGCTGGCTTGCAGACATGCTCTCGCACACCAGCTCCACGAGGTGGCGCAGCTCGAGAGTGGCATCCTTCGCGTAGTAGTGAAGAACTTTCGGTAGCAGGAGGACCTGCTTCTTGACCATGACATTGGCTTGGATGAACTCGGTCCTGGCTAGCTCCAGTTGGTGATATATTTTCTTGGCTGTGTACAGCCGCACCTACAAGGTTTTACAGTAGTATTACATAAGGTGTTGTTGCCATTATCAGGAAAGGTTGAAGCTGTAACAGTGGATGTTGAAAAGCTTACAGGTGGATCTGAAAATGCTCCTGTGGAGAGGGCGAAATGCACAATTGGTTCTGAATGGTGAAGGGCATATGGGTGCCTGGTCGTCCCTGCCATGGATCTTTTTGTTGGTGTGAATAGCGCACGAACCCACTGCGATGGTATGCTCATTAGTGTGTTTGTTTTGTTAATGCCAAATTCAATACTTTGCATATTATAAAAACAGGTCATACCAATGATGGACGATGGGATTGACATCCAAAAATTGAGTTCTGAATAGTTTGAGCATTTACTGATTGACCACCCACGTTGTACGCAGCCTGACAATATATTTGTTGAAATGGTCAGACACATTCATATTATATGTAGAGATAAGGCTACAATATGATATGTACCTTCAGAATCATGTCTGTGCTCTTCATGCGTTTATCTTGTAGCCCATAGGCCAGAAAAGCCTGTATATCACAACACAGTATAGGTTAGACATGAATTCTGATTTCTGAGGTTAACAGTGGACATGGCAAAAGGTAAGATGTGCTTTCAGTATAGAGCAATACATGCATGACTAAAGCGTTGTGGATGTTAATCCAAAAGCAGAGCTGCTCCTCATGTGTCATCTTTGTTGGATCAATTTTTTCGAGCCGCTGTATCAGGGACCTGGGACACAGTATGAACAAATATATAGATCAGTAATTGAAGCATTGCATGTTTCCTAAGTTTTCAATCCCAGTAGGAAAAATCATTGTTTTTCTTGCTTGCATTGCTTACCTCATAGTCTCCAGCATTTTTGAGGCATAATCAAACTTGTCAGCATCTATACGTATTCTTGGAACAATTATCATCCCTATGTTTTGTACATTAGTCTCTTTTTGCAATCCATATTGGTGAGGGCTTGTGGTGATATCGAAGTTGTACCGAGGGCTCCAGCTATCGTTACGATGCCTCGGAGAAAAAGTACTAGAAGATGAAACAGAAGGACCTGGTGAAGTCATAGAGTCTGCATCTTGCAACGGTGTGCTTGCAAGTTTGCAGTAGACAGCAGCAATGCAGCTTAAAATGTCCTCCGATAGTTTGCAAGAGATCTTAGGTACATAGTCAGAAATAGAAGCACTCAGGAAGTTTACGAGACTAGAATGCCTTGATGCTCTTGATACCTCCTGTAAGATATGAGAGTTGTGTCAGACGTTTCCAGTTAGAATGCCTTGGTGCTAATCTTGATACCTCCTGTAAGATGCTGTTGTGTATACTGAAAGAATGAAAATAAATACTTCATACACTTTTAGAATCTGAGACAGTTGGCAAGTTGAAGGCTGCAGAGTGCTTTATATCTCTCAGACGGAGGGCACCCTCATCGATATTTTTCAGTGTTTCTAGATCCACCTGTAAATAGCATTAATCTTAGGTTCTTGGACATTTCGAATTTATAATGTTCATATGACTTTGCAGAACTGATCTAAATATCTAATTATCATCCTGAGTTATGTACCTCACTCACAACACTTGAAGAATCGGAGAGATACTGATCAAATGCTCTTCTATACAGGGATAGCAAATGCAGTTCCTTGCGTATGACTTCCTGCTCGAGATATGCAATCTCCCCGACTAAATCTGCAGTGGACTGCAGCACTGCAAGGTCACAACTAAGAATACATCTATATTAAAGGTGCAAATGAACATGCATGCCAGTATTAATTTTTCTCACTTTTCACTACGCCATCAAAATATTTTGTTAACTGTTTAGAGCTTAAACCTCTGCCAGTATAGTCTTGGGCATCTTGGCTCACAATCACAGTCCCCTCCAGATATGGAAAGCATGATTTCATGGATGTTAGTGGTGTACTACTGTACTTAAACTACTAATGAAAAAAATAGTGGAATAGAAGCATCCATTGACTATAAGACATGCATCTGCATATTTCTTCAGCTATGACAAAATATATAGACCTCCAATTTTTGAACCAATTTGCAAGGAGTGGCAACAGACCTTTGAAGTAGCCTTTTGGGTTCTTTCTGCTGTTGTCCTGGAGTAATGGCCTGGCAATTGCTCTGGCAGGTTAAGCGAGTGTCTTCTGTGGAGCATCTTATCTCGATTGCTGATCTACATGATGGGATAGAACAAGAATCCAATAAGCAAATTGAATAAAAATATGTTATTGTGGAGATAATGGGGATATGATCTAAATCTTAGTATGCTGAACAATTGACAATAGTATCAATGCGTTTGGAGAAACCCTCGTTTTCGGTAAGTTCTGGTGTGGTATGAGGGGCCAAAAGGTGAAAATGCGTATTTTTGAATCGGTCAAAAATCACGTATGAAGGGTTGCTTGAGAATGCGTTTGCACTTGGTCTTATTGGAATTGGAGTTTTGAGCTGAAACTAGATAGAGTTTGAAAATTACAAAGAAGGTGCAGATTTCTAGGGCTAAAAATTTGGCTAAGTGATGGGGTGGTCTGACCGGCCATTTGCTGGCGATCAAACCGGCCATGGACGGCGGTTTGATCGGCCAGGCTATGGGTCATGCGCCGGGAAGGCGGTAAACTTTGAGGGTTAGGTCAAAGTCATGAGTTTCATTGCATAGATATTGCATGATGCATGTTTTGACTAACATGCGTCAAGTTGTGAAGAACTTGTGTCCGAAAATGGTTGCTTGGTCTATTGTTGTGCAGATGGCTTGGGGTCAATTGTGGTCAATGACGAGGAGGACCGGAACTTGGTTAGGAGAAACAAGGTCCAGAATAGTCATGGATGCCGGGTGAGATGGTTGAACTCAAGCAAAGTGCAAGATAGACAAGAACCATGGAAGGCGAAGTTTGAGCAAAGGGCTTTGTGAAGGATATATTCATGCCTCATCAATTATGTGAATTGATGATTGTACGTATCGTGTAGTGCTACGTGATGGTTGGCTTATTTGTGATGGTTGTAGGACTCCAAAGCTAGGTCATAGTGAGGCGGACAAGGATCGGGACTAGGTTAGTAGAACTTCCAGAATGATCAAGGTGGTGCCGGAAGATGACTCAAGCTAGCGGGGTGGTTACAAACTGAGAAGACAAGGAACCAGAACGGGAGCTACCGATGATGGACATGACGAGCAACGGCAAGGTGGACCGGGACTAGGCTCAGGGAGGAGCTGAGGTCCAGAAAGGTCAAGGAAGCCGGGTGCAGTCATGGTGAGACATGTGGTGCGCCAAGTGACTTGGTCCCATTACAAGCGAGGATGGTTCGGTGGGATCCGGATACGTGAGAGGCTTGGCAGGAAGTCATTGGGGTCACATGGATGATAACGGAGTATGGGAGATGCTTCGAGGCGAAGGAATCACCAAAGGTCCGTATAGGGGCATTTTAGGAAATTGCCCTATACGGGAAAAGTTGTGGTGTGCGAAACCACTTTATTGGCCTTGGAGAAACCGTGGCACAAGACGGCCCAAAAAGAGGCAGTTTAGATCAAGAGAAGATGAAGATGGTGCTTTGAGAAGCATACGTGAGTGAAACTCGTTTGTGTGTGGGCATAACGGGTGCCCATTTGGGATGTCTCTCTAGAGCTAACCTCCACTATAAAAGGGGAGAGTGTAGGATTTGCACCTCCAACCCTTTGTAGCTTAGAAACCCTAATTTGCGATTTAGGGATAGGTGATGAAAGTGAAGATGCTAGGGTTCATAAGAGATTGATTGATTAAGTGCTCAAATGTTGAGCTTTTGTTCTCTATGGTGGAGTAGCTGTAAACCTACAATCTCTCTAATCAATCCATGTAAAATTTGCCCCAAGATGAGTTCTATCTTATTTTTGCTCTCTCTTTGATGCCTTTGAGATTTTTTGTGTTCCTTAGGCTTTTTATTTAGGATCTTATTATGATCTTGCTTGCTGGGACGTGTGGGATATGATCTAAGATCATATTGATCATCATCCACCCATGAGTAAGTTTTTGATTAAAGTTTGATTTTACCCAGTTTGGTGAAAGAACAGGTGATTTGGGAGGCAGAGGGGTTACTCTTGAGAGATTTTAGCTTGATTATTACTATGATTGAGGGTGGTAGGACGTGTGGGAAACCATCCTTAGCTATCTTGGATTGATTTCTTCCACGAACCCATCCCAATCATCGTTTTCGTATTTGGCTATATTTTGGTGCAACTTGCCTTCGGATCAAAAAAGATCAAAGTTTTGAAAAGATTTATTTTGATCTCTTCATGAACTATGTTCACAATATCTTAGGCAAGGTGTATGCAAAATTTCAAGCCATTTGGAGTTGTGGATTGGAAGTTACATCGCTTTTTTGATTTGAAATCGTGCCGATTTTTAGCTCTGTCCTGAGGGAGAGGTCAGACTACCAATGGGGAGGTTAGACCGCCCGAGGCAATCTTTGGCGCTTTTTGATCGGATTTTCTTGGAGATTTCATTGTAAGGATTTAGACTCTAATCTTCGTAGCTTCGCATAGATATTGGAGGGAATCTTCAACTCCTTAAGGCAAAAGATTTTGAAGAGGCTGTAGTTTGTATGGTGCTTAGGTCTTTGACCTTGGGGTTTGTGGGTTCAACGCAAGACTTCTGCTGTGCTTGTATCCCCCCCTCCCTCTAGAAACTTAAGAGAAACCTTTGCTTTTCAGCAAAATGGGAGATAAGTTGAACGAAAATACTAAAGAAAAAGTTGCAAGATGGATCCAATTTACTCACAGGCTTGCAATAGGAGAATCGTGGTGATATGTCCAATGCACCTTCATGTGTCTTCAGAATACTAAAATGATAAATAAAAATAGATATTATTTGATCAGATTTCGTGCCAAGATTCACTAATCTAAAATTATTGTAAAATGGATAATAATGCTTAAATTTTGCCAAAACTATTTTTACAACTGTGTATCGTAAAATTAATATAAGTCAAGGTGAGCCTACCATTGTCAACCATGTTCTAGAACATGAACTCTGAACATCAATGAACAGTTGTACCGTACATGTGGTATAAAGGTATTCAATGCAAGCTGAAGAGGACGGTTGCGGAGTACAGCACCAAATTAATAAGATGCTGTACTAAAGCAATGTAAAAATATTCTGTATGTACAGATGAACGATGAACTGAAAAGCAGACTAATTACGGATTGGAGAATAGAGTCAGTTGTCTATTTGTGCTCTTTATTCGATTTTTCTTCACACATATTCAGAACTTGTAAATTACTCCTATATGCTTTCATGTTTTCATATTGGAGCTACAACCCTCTTTCAGTATGTACGGACTGGTCTTAAATTGCACAATTTCCAGAAGAACAAAATTTGTCCAGGTTTCAGAAGCTGAGAGAAGTGCTAACCTCTGTGAGTACCGATGTTGGAGATTGCAAGACGAGTGGGCGGACCTCGGCGTGTCGGCGCAAGACGCCGTCTCCGAAAGCACCCCTGATCTTGAGGCCCTCTCCATGGCCGCCTAAGCTTTGCTCCACTCAGCAAGAACCTGCCAAGCACCAGCCATCGGTTCCAGAGCATGTGCAATGCAAGCAATCCCCACAGCCATGCATCTATGTATCTAATCACTCACTCCAATGATGCTACCAGATTGAATTCGCATTAATCCAATCCGGGCAGAGGAATCAAACAGCAGGCGTTGCTTACCTTGAACTGTTACAGCAGAGTAGAGTTAGCTGGCCATGAGTAAAGCAGGAAAGGCGCCGTGGCTCTCCTTTGTCCGGCTGCTCACTGTCCAGGTATCGTCGAAAGCACTGAGCTTATTTGCTCATGCGAAAGGAAGGCGGGAGCTTTCTTGGATATCAACGACAAGAAGAACAAGCAGCCAATAACAATGGAGGAGAGGCAGAGAAGGCTAGATCACAAAGAAGATGACTAATTCTTGCGTACCTATGGCACTAGTACTACTATAAGAATGAAAGGGGACGGGGGAGATAGGCCACGAGGCGATGGGCAATGCAGAGAAAAGCTAACGCAGCCTACAAAACAAATGGGAATGGAAAAGCCAGCCAGAAAAAGCAGGGTTCTAAAAGGGAGCAAAAGGAGAAGGAAAGAAAGAAGAATCGAACAATGGCATCAATCTGTCTGCCCCACTGCTGTTAATTCTTTAGCTAAAGGAACAGGGGAAAGGCTAGCGGCTCCAAAACCATGGCAATCTAATCATCAATGGCGAGATGGAGACGGTGATGGCTACAATAGTTAGTTGAGTAGCATCAGAAGCAAGATGAGGAAAGGGACGAGCACCAATTCCGGTGCTAAAATCTTTTTCTTTTTGATGGAGAAGATATGGGAATGAGTAGATTATTGGAGTATTAGGCGGAGGAGCAGAAGGGAGGCAGGGAGGGCAGGTGAGAATAAGGGAATTAGGTTGCTACCTTCTTCTGTTTCTTGTTTTTCTTACGCAAATATTAGGGATCAAGCCAAAGCTACCTAGCCCACCTCCTCCGACCAAACCTATTCCATCACTCCATCATCACTCTCAACTTGTTTTTTTAATTGTTTTCCTAGGGTGATGGTATCCGTCCGATCGTAATTCGTAGAATCAGATGGTAAACCTCGTTTGCATGTTAGATGGCGTGGTAAATTGGAAACCTTATTAAAAAATCTTATCTTTATTTCTGGGGAAAAAATATTCTTCCATTCACTCACCGGTTGAAACTTGGGAATTTTTTCCGATTCCAATGAGAAATAAGCCGCCTCCTGCGAAAATAATGTGAAATTCAAACGTTTCGAACATGGCCTCATTTTTTCTTAGATAGATGACAGATTCTTTGATTGTATTATAGGTAAACTGCACCTTTCTATGGAACAAAGGCAATGGGAGTGTCTTTGGCTAAAATGATATGTTTTTTATTTGCAATAGCAAAACTAACCTCATACGTCTGAAATAATAAAAATAGCACCTAGAATGAGGCAGGAACGTGCGTAGATCACCTGCCGCGCTGGTATGCCATCATGTCATAGATTGGGAACGCAGCAGGCCACGTACCGCAGTTTGGGTGCGCGGTAGATTGCTTGTCGTGGTTTGAGAGCGCGTCATGTGGCTTCTGCGATAATTTAGCGCGATAGAGATGCTATTTATTATTTCGGATGCGAGGGGCTGATTTTTGCTATTTCCTTTTAAAAAGATATTTAATGAGGAAAAAAACTCGGCAATGGGGTTGAGTTGAGTTAGCTCGTTCTGATGGACCCTCCCTTCACTTGTTGGTCAAATTGAACTGACGGTGCCTTGTACTGATCCAAGATTGTGCGCCACGCAAGTGACACCTCGGTGTCACGCTTGCTCCTCCCCGTGACCCCAGAAAAAACCAGCGCAGCTAGCGTTTGCATGGCCTCTGATGCAAATCCTTCCCCTCACTGTCCTGCTCACAGTACCTACTTGTACACGCCAATGGTACAAGTACAACAACACACAGTGACAAGCAAAAAACACACACAAGCATCTTCGCCAGAGTTAGATCGGGGTCCTCTGAATTGAGAGAGAAATTGCAGTATTTTTTTTGCTGCTACAGTAGATCACTGAAAGGAAGATTCCGCTGTTTTTCGGATGACACTGTTAATTTTTACGCTACAGCAGATGATCCGAATCCCAGGGTAATAGCTGATGCAGATTGTTGGTGTCATCTACAACCAGTGAAAACTGGGACAAGCAACGTGTCACTGTCTAGGTTCCAATGCGAGCCAGGAGCCCAGGACCGTATAGATTCCGAGTACGGTCACGGGAGGCGTTGCTTGGGCCAAGGGCGGCAGTGCATCCGCGCATTTGCAAGACAAAATACGGCATGCGAGCCTGCGCTGGTGCTGATTAATAATTGCATGCAGGGCAATGCGTTTCGTCAGATTACTAGTGCTGCTAGTACTAGTCATTACTCCTCCGTTGATTAATTAAAGAAGCAGCCAAAGATGGGAGCGACAAGGATGGGCCGAGATCCGATGGGATCGAAGCCCGGAGGACAACGAATCCGCGCTTATTTTATGTCTCGAGTGGTAAGTAAACAAGAGGAAAGAAACCGAGAAAGAAAGCGGGATTGATCAAGCATCTATCTACGACTTACTACGTGTATAAGTGGAGTACTATGAAAGATGGCGTGAGTCCGCGAGCACGGTGGCATCAGAACGCCGCGAGGTGTGATAAACAATGGGACGCTACAGAGATCGGGAATGGGGCCGGGCCGGGAGCTGCGCCCGCGCCCGCGCCCGCGCGCGCGCACGGGCGCCGAGGCGCGTTTTTATATCCGCCGACACATGCGGATGCGGCAGCAGAGCATTGGCGCGAAACGGAGGCGAGCCTCCCGCCGTTGCGTAATTCTTTGATGCGATTTGCTGCGCCGATTGCTAGTTTGGAGGGCGTGCATGTAAGTGTCGAGCGACCGTCGCTGTCGCCGTGGGCCGGGTGGACGACGAGCCGCCGAGCCGGCGGACATGCACCTGGGCGCCTTGTGGCGACAACCCATGTCGGCATCAAGAAAGCTGGCCATGCACGCCCGCCACCTGTATGAAGTATGTTCACCAGTTATGTGAGTATGAATAGTATGAGGTTCGTGCGATCATGAAACCAAAAATCGTATCGACGTAACAGAAGTTTTAGATCCATTTGGAAGGTAAGAATTTTTATGGGAGTTTTCCTAGAAGCTATTCAGGAAACAGTTCAATTTTCCGTAAGAACGTGGGAAATTTTCCGTGTTCCGCCTTGGCCACGCTTCGTGCTCGCGCCGTTTCGAGTTTGGCAGCGTCCCATATTTTGGCTGAGATGTGTGTACACGTGTGGCTCGTGACCACACGGGTGGACTGTGGAGGGGTCCGACCTGGCTCGCCTGTCCGGCCGTGTGTCGGTGGCGGATCCGGAGGCCAGGACCCGTTCATTGTGCTGTGCCTGCGGCTAGCCTGCTAGGTGGACGGGCGGATCCAAGGCCAGGAGCCAAACAAGAGCACACAGCATCTGCTACCCATCGTCTGTCCAGCAGCGAGCCGTCCTCCTCCGTGCGACGCAACTCTTGCAACCTCGAGGAAACTTCATCGCGCTCGCGGCCCTTCCGACATTGATAGGACCACCAAGCCTAGCCTTCACCCCCCTTTTATCTTTCTTTATCTTTCTCCCTCCTTTTCTTAGTTTGGAACGTCCCAGTGTTACAGAAATTTGATGATACCTGCAATGTTTACGGTGAAATTCACACGTTTCAAAAGGGACCTAATTTTCTCCCTTTCACCGTAGGAATCTCGGCAAAAGGAGGGAGTAATTCATTGGCTACAAGAGGGTCCAAGCCCTAAGAATTAGCCGCTTGCAGCGGTACTAGCCACCCACCCCGTCAGTTTTCATTTAGGTGGCACAAATGAGAAACGAAGTGCCAGCAGCACGGCTAAATCAAGGGGGGCTATTGGTGTGCCTATCGGTAGTTCAGTGAGGAGTTGCACCTCTGGAACCTTGAAGCAGGAGCTGACAATCACGATGGGCATTGAAATTGAGGGCAAGTTTAGCTAGCTGTTGTGATCTGCTAGTGTCTAACACACACCTTTGGCCGTGTAAGCAGGCGTTGAGTTTGAGTCGTGTGATGTAAATTTTGTGCCTCCCTCGGAGGCGAGCACTGAGCTGTACTGCGCTTTGTAATGTTGTTATTTTTTCCTCTCTTAATGGAATGGGGGGAGTTCTCCTGCCCCCGCTTCTAAAAAAGATATGCCTATTGGTAGTACTGTTTCCTGTTCGGAGGAAAAGACAATTGCTGTCATGGACCAAAAAAACATTGTAAGCACCATTGATTCGCTTCCCTTCAATGCTGGTTGACTGTTCTGGCTAGTGAGCTCACAATATTCATCTAGCGAAGTTGGGAGTAAGAAAGGTAAGGCAGTCTGCACTGCTGTGTTTTAGTCGGTTCAAAGAGTTATTTTGGATCGTTGGAATCGGCTCAATGCATTGGACTAATCAATTCCAACAAAAATAATATGCGAGCCGATCCCTCTATTGGAATCGATTCAAGCATAATAATTAAAAAAATACCCACAACCCACATGTTAGATCTTGGAATGAGGAAGATGGAGCGGAGTGAGACGATGTTGTTGATGTAGTCTTATCGTTGATGCTCGCCTCACCGCTATTGCCACCCGACCTTGCCGCCATCGCATCGGTCATCTATTGTCGGCGCAGCTCGACCTCGACGCCATTGGAGCTTGAACTCAACATCGGAGTGTCAGCCTTCCAACATCGCTGCTGCTCGCCTTGGGCTCGCCACTGTAGCCTAGGAGAAGAAGGAGGAGGCCAATCTGTCTCCAGCAGTTGCGGTGGATGGAATCTGGTGAGAGAACAAGAGAGGTGGGGATCGAGATGACGTCCATGTGGCAGGACGTGGAGGGGATTGGGAGGATGACCGGATGGAGCGTTCAGTTTCTTTTTTAATGATGTGGATCCCACTCGAAGAGAGGAACCAGTTCAATACATTGGAGAAAAAAAGTTGTAGGTTCTCATCATACTTATATGGTATTGCTATGAACCTGAATCGATTCAATACTCTAGAGATGCTCTAACAACAATGTAACTCAAAAGGCAGCCTATGGATGCTTCCTAGAAATACATGCATGCAGCAACACCGGAATATATAACTCACTTCGGACGTTTTCCCTTTGTAATATGTATATTGACCAGGAAGGAATGAGTTACGATCTACAAGTTTTAGAATTTTTTTGAAATAATATATTTTTTAAAAAAATTTACAAAACTAGGGAGTCACCCCAAAAATTTACAAAAATAGGTCCCTGTCGCCAGTTCATTATAATGTTTGGACCTCATTTGGTATATTTATAAATTCCTATAATTAGTATACTTAAATAGATTTTGGAGACAAATTTTCTAACAAATTCTTCATTTACGGATAAAATTATAATCCCTTAAAAAAAATAAAATTCTTAAAAAGCACACAAAATTACACTATGTAGGAGGCATTCACAAAAAAAAATTTCATTTGGTAATTTTTTTGAGTTTATACTTAACTATATTTAAAAATTCAGAATAGATAAAATTATGAAAAAAAATTACAAAGCAAGAAAACTGTATCAGGAGGCTCTACAAAAAATATCAGAATTTTTTGAGTTTATTTACTATATTTAAAAATTCCTAGATTCCTGTTCAGGGTTCCTGTCGCCAATTCAACTGGCGATAGGAGCCTGTCGTCAGATGAACTGGCTACAGAGACCTATTTTTGTAATTTTTTAGGGCGACTCCCTAGTTTTGTAAAAAAAATTAAAAAAATATTATTTAAAAAAACCGATCTCTGTTCCTGTAAACCGAGGTGGATGGCGGACAACGAGATAAGCAGGCACAACTAATTATCCGCCAATTTTCTTTCGTATCCACGGAAATCGTCTCTGCAATAATTTGATGACTTCGATCGATAACATGCACGCGCGCTCGCTTGTTTACCTTAATCATCACACCGGGAACAAACATTAGCTAGAAGGTACTATCATGCATGGATGGAACCTACCTAGTTAGTTAGGCTAGTTGTTCAACCGTCAAATCGGTTTCATATTCTGATCTGATGATTGTGCAGCCTAGCGATCCTGTACAAGCTAAGCACGCATTGGTTGCTTCCAAGTTCCAACTACAAGCGTATATGCAGGTTCCCCATACTATATTACCATGCATACTAGTATATTTCCCTTTCAATAGCGGCATTATGAATTCATGAGTACTTGTACAAAAGTACACGTTCCTTTCCAGGATCTCATTCTCACCTAACCTAACGTACAAATACGAGTTGACTCCAGCCGATGCCGCCATCCATTGACGCCTTCTTTCCCAACAAATTAATGCGAATACGTCTAAGGTAAGGTAATCGATAAACAGCCTCTCTAAGCTAATCGATCCTATTAGCCAAGTGAGCATTGTGCCATCTAATCAACAACGACGACGATATTGATCTGTGGAGAAATGAATGCGGACAGCCCCTCAATCTCAACTAGTAACTATACTGAGATTGTACGTGATATGATCCAGAACCGATTTAATTGTAGGTTTCGTGAACACATCTGCAACTTGATCTTCTAATGAAACGAACCTAACTTCAAGTGCTCCTGCGCAACTCCTTCTCTGACAAAATGAAAGTCCACCTCAACGTGTTTTGTCCGTGCGTGAAACACTAGACTAGCAGTAAGATAGGTTACTCCCAAATTGTCACATTAAGAACTGAAGCTCTCGGCTGCGTAATCTTTAATTCCTTCATATGCGTTTGCAACCAAATCGCCTCTACAGTTCCATTTGCTAGCGCTTTGTACTCTGCTTCTCTGTGCTTGAGCGAGATACTATCGTTGTTTGTGAGAACTCCATGAAACAAGATTGGAGCCGAAGTAGACCGCAAATCCTCCCATTGATCGACGATCATCTGGACAACCCGTCCAGTATGCATAAGTGAAAACACTAAGAAGCATAGACTTGGACATCTGTATATGCAATCTGGTAGTCAGAGTACCTTTGACATATTGTAGAATTCGTTTAACTGCTTCCCAATGAACATTAGTAGGACTTTGCAGGAATTGACACACCTTAATGACTGCATATGAAATGCCTGGTCGTGTCAAAGTAAGATAGTACAATGCACCTACAATGCTTCTCCTTGTATATTTGACAACTTGTTTGTCGTAGATGGGTTGAGATTGCCTTGCAACCCTGCATGTTAATGCGATGAAGAAGGTCAGTGGCACACTTCTTCTGAGTTAACACTATCCCCCTTTGGCCATGGCAGTTTCAATCCCAAGAAAATAACTAAGCCGGCCAAGATTTTTTATTGCAAAATCTCGAGACAACTCTTTAATGGGCTTTTCCGTGGCTTTGGCACAGGAACTAGCTATGATGACATCATCCACATATATCAACATATATATGGTAATGCTTGATTGACTGAAGATGAACAGAGAAGCACCAGCTTTAGAGGGCAAGAATCCGAGTTCTTGAAGCTTGTCACTCAACCGAGAGAACCAAGCACATGGTGCTTGTTTCAAACTGTAGGGCTTTATGTAATCTGTAGACATACTCTGGATGTACTGGATCTTCATAACCAGGGGGTTGTTGCATATATACTTCTTCCTTCATGCTCCATGCAAGAAAGCATTTTGGACATCAATTTTCTGCAAATGCCAACCCTTTGACACAGTTACAGAAAGTATCAGCCTAACTGTTGCTGGTTTGACAACAGGGCTGAATGTTTTGTGTAATCTATGCCAAATCTTTGTGTAAAACCTCTGGCCATAAGCCTGGCTTTGAATATGTCCACAATGGCTTTGCAGGAATGTCTGTGGGGGAGTTTTGGGCTAACGGACATGGATATAGGCGAGCACTACCCGTGCCCGACGTACCCGATTGCCATCCCTAGGTAGAACTACCTGCGCTAGGTCTTTAGCACGGAAGACCTGGCCATGCTGGGCAAGGAGGTGGCAGCGGCTTGACTCTTGGTGTTCGGTCAGGTCACAGTAGGTCTAGGATCCTTTTAGCATGTGCTAAAAAGCGTTGTCCTAGTTTTGGGTTTTGTGGTTGTACCCTGCTCCTCTGCTGGATGGAAAGGAGCAGGCTTATCAGATCGCATGCAATAGTTTGGGTGTATGGTGCATGTCCTTGCAGGTGGCATGCACTGGCTTGTCGGGCCTTATGCAATACAATGCAGGTTTTACTTTGCTATTATCAGTTGGTTCATATGCATGTCACCTAATGGTAAGCTGTTGCAAAATAATAAGTTAGAATGTAAGAGGCCTAAATGCGGTGGCGCATAGGCAGACAGTTCGATAAATGGTGTTGGACAACGGCTGTACTATCCTATGTTTGTAGGAAACAAAGCTAGCGACTATCGACAATGCCTTGGCAAATGAGATAGCAGGAGGCCGACTGCAGATAATGGTATATAAGTCGGCTATTGGAACCAGGGGGGATCATGATCCTTTGGGACGATACGGTGGTCCAATTTGACAGCCCTTTGGTGCTAGATAACTCCATAACTGCAAGAATTACGTCGCGTATTGATGGTCAGTCATGGATGTTAACATCAGTATATGGTCCTCATGAAGATCAACACAAGCTGGCCTTCTTGGAGGAAATCAAGCACATTTACTCGCTGATTAATGAATCGTGGCTCATATATAGGAGATTTTAATCTCATCTATCGGGCGGAGGACAAAAATAATTTAAACCTGAGCAGGAGACATATTGGACAATTTAGAGCCATAAGTGACCAATGTGATTTGAAAGAGATGCATCTGCAAGGTTGCAAATTTATTTGGTCAAACGAGCAAGTCAATCCAACATTGGAACGAATTAATAGATATTTCATTAATTCAGGTTGGGAAGGTCTTTTTTCAGACCACCTCTTGCAATCCTTATCCTCCTCGGTCTCAAATCATTGTCCTTTAATGATTTCGGACGTTGAGAGAGGTAGGCCGCCAAGAAAGTTCGCCTTCAAAAATTACTAGCCTTTCATGACTGGATTCAAGTAGGTGGTACAGGGGGCTTGGTCTGAACAGGAGACTGAGACTGACCGGATAAAGGTGCTTCTAACCAAGCTAAAGAAGACGACAAGCCTTAAAAGCCTGGAGCACATCCAAAATTGGTAACACAAACTAAATGCATATAGCTCTGGAAATTCTCCTTCATCTCGATGGTGCACAAGAATTGAGGCGGCTCACTCAATAAGAAAAAAAATTGCTCGTCTAAAATTGAGAATTCTGGGACTAGCGGCCATTCAAAGAATAATTTGAAGACAAAGGTCTAGGATAACCTAGCTAAAATTAGGAGACGCAAACACCAAGTTCTTCCACTCCAAGTCCAATGCAAGAATGAGAAAAAATCATCCACACACTATCAAGCGATGCGGGTACCTTCACCCTTCAAAACGAAAAAGAGGAAGTGATGTTCCAGCATTTCACTAAAATCATTGGACCAGCAAAGGCAACAACAACTATTTTTTACTAGAATTCTATTCCATCCTTCCAGGGACAGGATGTTGACCTGTGGGATATGGAGCAATTGTTCTCGGAATAGGAAATTGTTGAGGCAATAAAATGAATGCCTAGAGATAAGGCCCCATGGCCGAATGGATCCACAGGTGTTTCTATAAAGAGGCATGGGAAATCATCAAGGCAGATATTCTGATGGTATTCACCAAGTTCTATAACATGAACAGAATGCATTAACACGACAAACATAATTCTACTGTCGAAAAAGGAACATGCCTCAGATATTGGAGAGTTCAGACAAATTAGCTTGATTCACAGCATGGCAAAATTGATATCCAAGGTATTATCACCGCGACTTTCAAAACACATGGACATCCTAGTCTCCAAAAATCATAGTGCCTTCATTAAGACTTGGTGCATACAGGACAATTTTCTCTATGTTCAGAACTTGGCTAGAAACTATCATCGCTCAAAGACTCCGGTCCTCATGATCAAGCTAGATATATCCAAAGCTTTTGATTCGATATCCTGGCTGTACATGTTGGATATGCTTCACCGAAGGGGCTTTGGATTGAGATGGCATGAATGGATCTCCATTCTCCTTGCCACGTCAAACTCCATGATCGTTCTGAATGGGCTTCAAGGGCCAAAGATCTGGCACCAATGTGGGGTGCGACATGGAGACTCTCTATCGCCATATCTATTCATTCTGGCAATCGATGCATTGCAAGGCATGCTACACTTGGCAACAACTCATGGTTGGCTCTCGCCACTTGGTGGGAGGACCATAGGACACGCTTGTCCTTGTATGCGAATGATGCTATGATTTTTCTGTCGCCAATTAAGGCAGACGTGGACCTGAAGGAATTACTTACTATTTTGGGGAGGTCACAGGGCAGAAAATAAACATCACCAAAGTGCAGTCTTACCAATCCAATGTCACATGCTAGACCTAGACAACTTCTTGGAAAACTTCCCAGCCGCCAGAAAATGCATGCCATGCACGTACCTAGGCCTACCGCTCTCACTGCGAAAATTGAGGAGAGTCCAGCTCCAACCTCTCCTAGACAAGATCGGAATGAGGCTAGCAGGGTATAAAGGATAAATGATGTCCATAGCAGGCAGATTAACAACACTGAAGGCGGTACTCACTTCTATGCCCATTTACCATATGACACTAGCTCAACTCCCTGTATGGGCGCGCAAACACATCGACAAACGCCGCAAGGCATGGTTCTGGAATGGTGATGATGTGTGACGGGGGGGCAATGTTATATGCTGCCTGAAAAGCCTACAGGACTGGGGTTGCTACATCTAAATTACTTTAGCTGAGCCTTACGATTGCGATGGCTATGGTATCAATGGATGGTACCAGAAAACAATGGAGTGAAACACCGCTCCCAATTGATGAGGTGGATCAAGATCTGTTTCACACATCCACAACTATAACGTATAACGTTGGGAAGCGGCACCAAGGTAAACTTCTGGAAAGACACCTGGCTGGGCGCTATACCATTGAGACAATTGGCCCAGAACGGTGCGGGAGGCATTGCAGGAGGGCAAGTGGATGACTGACCTTAGACGAAAGATCACAGTTCAGTACTTGCCTGTTTTTGTGAGCCTATTTAATAAGATTGCCCAAGTAGTACTTGCACCAGACCCATTGGATGGAATAATCTATAAATGGACAACAACAGGAATATACTCTTCAAAGATAGTGTACCCAACATAATTTCCGGGGTCAATCGAAAAGCCTTTCGAAAAACTCATTTGGAACATTTGTGCGCCTCAGGAATGCAAAATCTCCGCTTGGCTACTTACCCAACAACGATTACCAACAACAGACGCCTTATCGATTCGACACAGGACCAATGAGCATTGGTGCCCATTCTGCACAAACAATTCAGAGACACCTCTTCACTTGTTTGTGGAATGTGCCTTTGTAAGAGAAATTTGGACCATCTTAGCGAACTAGACACAACATAACAATCTAGCACCGACCCAATGGTCTGGCCAAAGCAACATGCTTGAATGGTGGATGGAACGATCCTAAGAAGAACACGTTTCGCCTAGGAAGGGACAAAGCTCCTTGCTTATACTTGCTTTATGGCAAATTTGGAAAGAAAAAAATGGTAGGATTTTTCGACAACAACGAAATGAGGTCCCTGGAGTCGTAGTGATTATTAAATAAGAAGCTTAGGCATGGATAACAAGCGAGGCAAAGCATCTGGCAACCTATCTTCCGAGGGCGACATGGTGCTCTCATGACCAACATCTTTTTCAAGGCCTAGGATACATAGTACATAGTAGCAACTGAAAACTCTTTCTGAACAAACTCTGGAATGCAAGGCTGTGGAATCTGGGGGAGGATTTACAATACTAGATGCATCTCATAGGGAGGATTAAAGGGGCAGACAAAGTCGGGGATCAGGAGAACAGTTGTGCCCGGCCAGCCAAGGTAACAGGAATGATCACTTGAGCATGTATATGTGGCAGCGCCATAAAACACATACCATCATTATGAGGGCTGGTCGGGTCAGACAGTGCATAAATGCCTTTCCATCCGGAAGAAGCAACATGGCAGATGTCGGCAATGACTCAGAATCAATAGTCGACTAGTGCAAGCTTGACACCAAGATTTCCATGGGCGTCCGCGCCAACAAGCCTTGCAAAGAAAAAGGCCACGATTAGGTCAGCAACGGCATGAGCACACAGTCGTGCTCACAGTACACAGAGTATTCCTATCTAGTTCTTGTAGGCTCACCTTCCCTCTAGGGTGGACCAACCAAGGGGAAGTCGGATTGGGAGTAGAGGAGCTCAGGACTCTACAACACAAATTTTGGAGACAGCTCAGGGAGGGCAAGAGAAGAGGCGCGATCCCGTGGTTTCATGGTTTCGTTATCTTCTAGTTCATTGCTTACTTTACAATCTGCAATATTTTCGTGCCTTTTTTGTCGGTCCTCCGCGACGAATGTGAAGGCTTCCACGCCATGTCTTCTCTTTGTTTCATATCTTTTCTTTTCTTTCCTTCCCTTTCCTTTCCTTTCTTTTTTTTTTAAAAAAAACTGTAAAAACTACTGTGACACCACTCGTCCTTCTTTAATGCAATACAGTCTTGCTATTTTTAAGTCGTCTGAAATTTTCTTAAGTTTAAGTCGCTTGTTGTTACCATTGGATTTGTGTAGAGATTGATGTATCATATGATTGGATATTGATCCAATAGATAAAAAATATGACTTATATTTAAAAAATTTCAGTCATCTTATGAATAGACAGTCCCAATGCAACAATAGCAGCCATTTCCTAAAAAAAGAGTCGGATGGATGGGCCGGTTTAGCCGTTTTTTGGCCCGTATATTGAGAATTAGTCCGACAAAACTTCAGAGTTGGGTCGGGCCCAACATTTTTGGCCTAACTCTCTCGGCAGGGAAAGGCCATTTGCTATTCGAATTCCAAGACTTCCATGTTAAATGGAGAGCAGTTTGAGGAGCAAAGAGTCAGGCCACGTCATTCGCTTTTTTTTGTCCGTCCGATGCTGCCTCACGCTCCATGCGCGCCCGTCGCTCGCCGGTTTTCTCCAACGCGCGCCTGCTTATTCGGTCTTCGCAGAGAGAACCTCCTGGACGCGTCTCGCCTTCTTCACCACGCCCACGCCCGGCCCGGCCCGGCCACCTCCCCCTACGCCCGGCTGCCGCCCCCTCCCACGCCTTTCCTCCCCCAGCCGACACCCCACGACTAGCCCCTCCCCACATCCGCGCCTGGCCCCTTCCCCCCCACGACCCTTCGCCCCCCTACGCCTGCCCGCGCCCGGCCCCCTTCCCTCCGCCCCCACGCCCGGCCCCCTCCCCGTCGCCAACAGCTCGCCGGAGAAGAGGGATGAGCTCGCCTCGCCGGAGAAGGCCATGGGGCCACCGCAGCCAGCCAGGGGCGGCATCAACATCCAGGCCTGCGCGCGGCCGATCGCCGTCGACCACCGCATCAGCCTCCCCTACTACTTCCGCATCGCGGGCACCCTCCTCCGCCAGGTCAATCCCTAGCTGCCCCCGAATTCCCCACGCGGGAATCCCTCCTGCGCCTCCAGATCTCGCCTTCTTTTGCTGAAATTGTTAGCTTTGTAGTTATTTAGTTGCGCAACTGAGGGTAGTTTCCTTTGGTTCTTTCATGCGATTCGATGAATTGGGGATTGTCTTGTTACGCAATCAATGAGAGCGCGATCGAGTTTGGTCTCAAATTGTGTTAAATTTAGTGCTTTATGTGGTCTGCGCAGGCTAAGATATATCGTGATGAGAAGAACCTCCTCGACCTGTATGTCATCCTCCTGGGATACTCGATGTGGGTTGGGCGTTGTTTATCCTGATATCTGCTCTTTAGTACCTTGTTTGGGTGTCACATCTGACGTCTGACTGGCTGCAGCTTGCTGTGCGAGATGATTCTGAAGCATCGTGACTACCACATATTCATGTCAAGAGAAGCCGAGTTCTTCAAGAATGCTCCACAACTCCTCTGTAATTCCTCTCACGAGCTCAATAACTATGTGTTTGTAGTTTCAAGTTGTTAGAATGTACAAGTTTGTCCTTATTAGAAATCACATCTAGAGCCTTAAATCTCTTGCTCATAGAGTGACATAGCATTTAGGATCCTAATTAGTCATGTTGAATTTGGGACAATGACATTTCCCCCCTAGCTGTTTCTCTAAGTGACTTTTTTTTTAGAAACTCATTGATGTTCTCAATGAGCTTGAGTCACTGAAGACAGTTGTACAGCGACAGATCGCTGAGCATAACAGAGGAGGTACCATGGAATCTAATAGTCCAAATGGAACTTATGCTGCAAGTCATAGGACAGAGCAGCATACATGGATATCAAGTCGTTGACTAGTCGACAAGTCGCCGGAGAATGAACGACTGGAGCTACCGACTCGACTTGCGCCGGCTGGGACGTGGGGCTCGGCCGTCAGAGGCAGTGGCAAAGAGGCAAGAGGGAGTGAAGGCAGTCAGGGGCTCACCCTCACGCATGACTGCATCGTCGCGCCTTCTCTGGCCGTCGGAGCTTCCTCCAGATCTGCGTCGCCGGAGGTCCTCCGCCTCGTCCATCGTCGCGCCTCCTCCGGATCTGCGCCGCCAGAGCACCTTTGCTTCGTCGCGCCTCTCCTCCAGATTTGCTTCGTCGTGCCTCCTCCGGATCTACGCCGCCGGAGTAGCCTCGTCTTCATCCTGGTTCCAGCAACGCCCGACCGTCCTCCTTGACGGCTTGAACCTCTGCCTCGTCGTTGCGCCTCCCCTCCAGATTTGCGCCGATTGCCTCTGCCTCTCCCCATCGCCCTCGCCCTCCTCTGCTCCCGCGTGGTGTGTGTGGTTGTGCTCCCTCTCCTCATCGCCCTCCCCTGCTCCCGCGTGGTGTGTGTGTGTGGTGGCTGCGTGGTGCGTGGATGTGGTGTGTGGCTGTGGTGTGGGGTGGGGTGTGTGTGGCTGTGGTGTGGGGTATGCTAGCTGTGTGTTGTGTGTGTACAGTATCTGTCGACTAGTCGACTAGTCGGCAAGTCGGTCACTAGGAGTATAGTGTCGACTTGCTACCGACTTGCCAACTTAATAACCTTGGCAGCATACCCCAACCTCTTATTTGCTGCCTCAGGTATACATGCCATTGCACGGCATTCCCTACTCGGTAATATTTTGAATCGTTCTTGGAAAAAGAGTCAAGTACTCTCAGCTTCTCAGGTGCTTGTTCTGGTTATACTCTCTCATTCTTTTTCTTCTTCAGCCATTTGTAGGAAGCAATAACGGATCATTTCAAAAATTCTTCCCTGGTGGGAGACATCAAGTTGCAAATGTCACCTTGATCCATACATTTTAGTTTGTCCTCAGACATGATTGCAGCACAAGTGTGAACCAGCAGAGTGAAATTTCAGTACGTGTTGGTGTGAAATTGGAATTCCAGTAAAGTTGGGCACTTTAATTTTGTTCATTTCCTCAAGGATAAAAAAGGTTATCCTCTTGGTGAACACGAACAGTCAATTGAATCGTAAGAAATTGCGTGTGACAATTCAGTGTGATCTTATATGTGCTTGTCGAATTAGAGAACCATACTTTTCACAATCAGTTGACGAGGGCACTTTGGCCATAAGTGATGCGATGACTGAATCAACAAGCCATTCTTTTCTTGAAACTTTTGCAATCACATCATCCCAATTCGGCACTTGCTCGTTTGCAGGGAGCCCTTCAGGCTTGTTCTACCCGAATGGTCTCAAAAGGGCTCATGGGGCACTCAACCTGTTCGCATGGGGCTTCCTCCTGCCAATCGGAGCCATTGTCGCGAGGTACTGCAGGAGATGGGACCCTCTGTGGTTCTACCTTCGTGGAGACATCCAGTTTGTGGGCTTCATCCTAGGCCTTGCTGGTGTTGTGGCTGGAGTATCATTATACGGCAAGATCCAAGCAGACGTCCCGGCACATAGGGGTCTTGGCATATTTGCGCTTGTGCTAGGTATTCTGCAGGTATATGCCTTCTGCTTCCCTCTTGCAATGATGCTGATTAGTTATGCTGATTAGTTATGCTGCTGCACTACTTAGTACTACTATTCAACAATAGTTACACAACAAATTTTGAAAACTGTGCTAAGAATTAGTGCCATGGAAAATGTGCACTACAAATAGTATAATCTCTTTATTTTTCAACCAAATGCTTGATATATGGTTCTGAAATTATGAATGCGTGCAGCTGTACAGATTCTAGCATTCTTCCTAAGGCCCAACAAGGTCTCAAAGTATCGGAAATTCTGGAACTGGTACCACCACTGGGTAGGCAGGCTTGTGCTCTTCTTTGCAGGAATCAACAGTCCTAAGAATCAAAGTCGGAGGCGTCGATAATTCTCGGAAGATCGGCTATTCCTTCAACCTGGCCATACTTACGATTACCATCATCACCCTGGAAGTCCTGCTGTGGACACGATGGAAAAACAACAACAGCACGACGACGACATTTTAAGTATGATAATTTATTAGGTTCATTATGGGAGCTGAAGGCCCTATTCTTTTAATGTTTTTATTTGGTTATGCTGTCGTAAACTACTAATGTTTCTACAGGATCTTTTAGCAAATATCTAACATGGTACATTGATAACATTAATAGATTATACTGTTATAATACATTCAACAGGACAAACTTTAACTACATAGCAGCTACTGCCGACTTCTTTATAGACAGAACTCACAAAAGACTAATATAGTAGCAGATTTTAGTCACACCTTAGTTCTAATTGTTTAGCATACTTTCTGTAGATGATGCTACTGCAGTATATATATATATATATATATAGTCATGTAGTCATACATGGGATTTATTTTTTTTGCCCGCGGCCGCGGGTTCCCACTAGTCTATGATAAGTCAGCATGAAGAAGCGCAAAGCAGGATGGATGGATCAAAATGAAATGGTTCATTAAATCGATGGCTAAACATGCGTTTGAGCGTTTCCATAACCCAAACATTACATGCACACACGAAAGAATCAAATACAAAACTGTATGTACACTCTGTACGCGGATCTCCTCCTCAAATGGGGGAGCAACTAACTTGATGAACTAATTAACCCGTGATCAAACTAGTAATCGACGGATCAACCATGGACCTATCACTCACTGCCTTCCACGATGACGCTTAACCTTTGCACGCCTGCACGATGGCGAGTAGTGCCGCCCATGTGACCAACTCCATTTCTCGTCTTCCCCACCGTCTGAACACCGTATACCGCCGTGTGAGAGTCGCATCCGCCGTACGCGTGGTAATTCCATTCGGCGTATGCAGCAGGTTCGCTACCGTCGCTGCTCACGACGGCGAGAGGCGCCACTCGAGCCGTCTGCCTTTGCTTCTTGCCGGCGGCCCCGCGCACATTCTTGCGCTGCAACGCCACGCCAGCGGAGGAACGGTCCATGTCGACTGCGACGGCCGCGGCCCCGAGCGCCGCGCTGGCCTTGACGGCGAGTGCGGCCATGTCTTGGCCGGACAGCGGCCGGCCGAGCATGGGGAGGGGCAACACGAAGTAGAGCTGCCCCGCCTGGAGGGCGTCGTGCGCGGCCAGCGCGCGCACGGGCGCGTCGAAGTAGAGCTCGTCGGAGCTGCAGACGAAGCAGGACGCGCGGCGGGGTCCGTCTCCCAGGGCTTCGTGCGCCGTGACCGGCGCCGCGAACTGCGTCATGGATCCATCCGAATCCACAACCTTGGCCGTGGCGATCACCTGCCCGAACCCCACCGTCGTTGCCGCCGCCGTCGAGCGTGAGACGCAGGAACCCATTTCCTTTTCTTGCGATACGTGTCTCTGCCTGTGAGTGTCGCTGTATCAACCGTGATAGATCGAAGTGGATATGCGCAATTGCAGTAGGCTATTGCTTCTTTTATAGGAGGGGGGCACTGCTTGGAAAAGTAGGTGCAAGCGGAAGGCGATATGTTCACGTGATGACGCAGGCGAGGGCGTCATATGTCAGTGTCAACGGAGGGGAGTACCACTGCACTGCAGCTCAGCTGGTCGGTCAAAGTAGGCGAGAAACGACGAATCTTCGGTTGTGGAACGTGCGTTTTTGTCCCGTACGTTCTCTGTGGCTGACAGGCCGGCCGTACGTGCGCATCAAGCGGCCCACGGCGCGCGGGATGAGTTGGTGGCAGACCGTGAGAGGAAGGAGTTTCTGCCTTTTCACTGAGACCGTGAGAGCGAGAGGTGTCATGGCTTGCAACTGGCACCGTCACTGCTCGCGTCAGGTGACTGTGACGTTCGGCACTCCGCACGAACACACGCACCGAGATTCGGAAATCATTTTAAATTATGGATTTTCTATTGGACTGATTTCTTTTTCTCTCGGCCTATCTTCTTTTTCTTTTTCTCTTTCTTAACCTTGTTTTTTTCTCCTTCGGCTCAACCCGCTTCCTCCTTTTTCCTGCGCCAACCCAAGCCACCATGCCCCCTTTCTCTCTCTGACCAAGCGGGTCCGCCTGTCAACAACGTGCTATCTCCTCATTCCTTCTTCCTTCTCGTTCATGCTTTCTTGCGTCATGTCCGAGCGGGACACAAGCCGCGCCGCCGTGCTCCATGCAAATACAATCTTCCCGGCCTTTATAAGGTGCACCTCCCGCGTCATATCGCTCGCCTCGATCTCCTCTCCCAAATCCCTAAGGGGTCGTTGTCGGCCTTGTCCGCGTTGCGCCAGAGTTTCCGCCGGAAAGCCGCTGTTGCCGCCGAATGTCTTCTCCGTCGCGTTCTGCCGCCGTTGAAGCTCCTCTGTTTTCATCGTCTTCGCCTTTGAGTTCGTGCCGCTGCGTTCTACAAGGTGCTTTCGTCCAAACCTCGTCGGACCGTCACTTCACCAACGCCTTTCTTCCCCAAAACCGGCCGCGCCATCATCGTCCCCGATCTTCTTGCTAGTGAGCTCTCTCGCCCTCCCATGCGCGTCACATCGCGTTCCAAGTCCATCTCGTCTGATCCCCACCATTCTCTTGTTCTCCTCGTCACCGTGCCATGCCACCACCACCCTCCTTCGTCGTCGGCCATCTCCATCTCGCCGCCGCTCCAGCCACCCTCCGACAGCTCCGTGGTGTCCTCTATGTTCCTTGCACCGCCTCCGTTCCCGTGGTTGCCTCCTTCGTCTTCGGGCGCCACCGATTCGTCGTTTCTGTCGTCGGCCATAGCCTCCCTTCCGCCACCGTCACCGTTGCTGCTGCCTCGCCGACGTTCTCGTCGCGCCACCGCCGCCCAAGTACCACCATGTTGCAGGGAATCCATTTTTGCCCTTGGCCGGAGCTACCTCGCCGTCGTTGCCTTGCGCAAGCCGCCAACCATCTTCCTCGTCTGTTTTTCTTGATTTCCCTCTTTGCCACCTCAACGCTCTCTCTGCCACCTCAGCGCCATCTAGCAGTCACCTCAGCCGCCACCTCAGCGCCACCAAGTCACCACCTCAACCCCTTCGCCTCTGTGTCGGCCCGCGTGGCAGGCCATGTGGTAAACCGAGCTAAACCGTGCGCTCGAGCCACTACGTGGATCTGGTTCATAGACCAAGGACCCATCCATCAGCCTCTAAAACCATTTTTTGGATTTTCTTTTAATTGGAAAATTCAAAAAAAATTAGTAGGGCCCACCTATCGACCTTTAGGGGTTTTCTTTATTTTAATCTGAAGGAATGTTCTAGAGAATATTCTTTTCTTTCTCTCATTTTCCTTTCCAACAAATCTTTCGAGAGTCTATTCTCCTTCGTCCGAACTCCGATGCAGTTCGTTCAAACTCCTAAATTCGTATAAAATTGAGCTCTTTCTTTTAGAGTTGGTTTTGTTGTTTTTGAATTTTATTTAATTTTTTTTGGATTTATCTATGCTTCGCCCCTTGTTTTCTCTCGTTAGACAATCTATTTCTAGGAGAAGGAGCAGAAGTAAACTTTGAAGATCCAAGTGTGGTAACAGAGCAAAACCAAGTCATAGATCCCTTTGATCATACTGAACCTATGATTTTAAATTATATTGTTTTATATCAAATTGCATGCTATCTTTATATTAACTGCTTTTGGGAATAATTAATCACCTATTTGTCACTACGCCTCTATTGATTATTTAAATACTATGAATCATTTGTCACCATAGGATGGTCGATATTTGTTGGATATATTTGTATCACCAACATGGGTATTGTGGAGATGCTTAGTCATGGTTAGTTACGATGGACTCATGATCACATGTTCAATAATGTTGAATTTGACTTAATGATATATGAAATTATGATACGATATCACTGTTGTGCAACTGTGGTGCGATGTCACCGGTGTATGAGTTGTGGTGCGATGTCACTATTGTAAAATTTTGTATCATGGCAGGGATTGTCATTGGTTTGGGTGAATAAAACGACTTATGCATGCTCACGCGAGTGATCGTACAATAAAGGAGGTGCGTGAGACACATTGTTTTGGATGAGGTAGTCTCGCCTGATTAACTTATCTAGGACTTAATTTTGTACGCCATTGAGTTAGGCCATATCGTACAACCACTTGTCCAGTATGGGATGGACCTGGCTAAATAATTAGTAATGCTTCAATTCTAATTCTGTTTTTAGAAGCCTAAATTCCAGGATGGATATTCACAATGGCACAAGAGGGGGGGCTGTCTGGTCGTGATGATATTTAGTGTTATAACCTTAGCAGGCAGAACTGGGTTAGGATGGAGCTTTGTAAAGACTTTATGATAATTACTTAGTCGCACACCTACGAAAGTGTGTGATCGGATATTATAAGTTGATTTATCTCTTATGGGTAAAGTTGTATAACCTCTACAGAGTTAAAACTGTTTAAATAGTCATATCCTCGGTCATGGATATGCTCGGGGATTTCACATGAGAAGTAGACTTTCTTTATAAAAATGTGTCAGTTGGTGAATGGGAGATTCACTGGTGAATGTGATGTGCACGTGGTGCATGGGATATTCACTTGGTGGTTTGGTTGGAAAGTGAGCGGGAGGTTCACTGTTTACTTCAAAACAAATGTCTATTTATTTATTATTCTTTTCAATTATGCATTAATACTTCTTTCTGTAAAAGAACCATACAACTAATCCTTTGTTCAAGTTTTGCATGAATATTAATTGCATACTGTTTCCCTACGACTTGTTGAGTACTTTATGTACTCACGGCTTAAAACTTTGCTACTGAGTTGAAAAGTACCAAGCTGCTAAAGAGTTCTAGGAAGAGGAGTTCTTTGAAGGTTTTGTGAAGTAGAATACGTTCTCCACTCGATTGCATGTGGGTATGTTAATTGGTCTTTACAGTTTTTCGTTCTGCTACATGAGTTTATTTGTTTCTTTCGCCTTATATGGCAAGTAAATGTTGATCATATGGCAAGTAGTTGTTACTACTATTTGTTATTTTGAGATCTTTTTAGTTAAATCAATAAATAGATGGCATTTTATCGACGTTTCCTGTGTAAACTAGCTACTAATTTTGGACTAGTTCAGAATATACAAAGGGTTTTGGGTGTGTAAATCCGGGTCGCGACACTCAACGTAACAGCTAAAGTAACCATAAGTTTTTTTGTACTTTGCTTTTTGCCCTTGGATTCCTTTTTATTTTGTAGGATAAAATGAAATTTCCAAAACATGCAAATCATTTCAATGTCCTCCGAGTCCGACCACACTGTACTGTAGTAAACTCAGAAGTTTCAATGTTACTTGCTAACAAAGTAAAGAAGTTTCCAGGTTTTACTTTTATGAATATCCAAGAGTACCGTTCATTCAAATGCAGGGATTCTTGTCAACAAGCGGTTTGTACGGGTCTGTCCGTTAAAGGACAAGTAAGAACCATGCGCCATGTAATTTGTGTTCACATCAACACCTAAAGAAAAGCATTCAGGTAACCTCTTACACCATGCTAATTGACCAGCAGCTACAAACCACTGAAGATTGCTTGTCTTTCCTCGCCAGGTCAAATTGATTTTTGGACTTCGACGAATTGGTACGTACATAGAACTTACCGTGGTACGTGTTAGAAGTTGGAACTAAGTCAAGTGACCGGTCTCGTTAGTCTGCTTGCCAAATGTGCCATATACGTTGTCGTCAATTCCCTGGGCATTCGATGGTGTGCTCGGTTCATCAAAGCCGCACTGAATTGTGATCTACACAGGGTCTAATTAACCGTCTATTGATGTGTCAACGTAGAGCTAGCCGAGGTGCGCATGGCACTGTATCAACTATATGTCGGTTCGTTTACTCGTATTCGTCGATTAAATCAACTAATAAACATTAATTGTCATTATGCCATCCACGGCACACGCGCACAATCCCGCCGGTTGCCCGTGCGCCGTTCGTCCTTTACTCTTCAACGCAGGTACGTACTTCGACGTTGACACAACACAACCAGTGCAACGTTCACAGAAAGCCACCGGAAAAAAGGACATCGATCGGAACTCGGAAGATGCCGATGGCGACTAACGGATCCTGAAAAGCGGAAAAGTACGCAACCGCGCCGCAGATATCGCTTTGGACGCCGCCGGTTTGGGCCCGTGTCGGACCCGGATTTTTTAATCCCGAATACTTTGTGAAAATACTGTGTTATTCTCTGGATTAGTAGATAGTACTCACAGGTACATTACTGAATCATTCATACATGGCGTGAACTAAAATACCAAATTTATTACAACCATCAGAGTGACATAGACCACGTCGGGTCGAGTTTTACAAAAGGGGCCGATCAGGCCAAAATAATTACATTACATAAAAGCAACGTCGACTACAGCGGAAGCAAAAGGGGTAGAGCTCAACTCTCCACAAGCAAGCGACTGAGGCAACCTGTGTACGACTGATATTAACCAAGGACCTGAATAATATCGGTGGTGCGCAAATGCCGACGAGTCCGCTAGACTGGGACGAGATCTAGACTACAGAACTAGACTATTCTTCGTCAATTCCTTGCTCGTTGACATCTGGATCCTTATAGTACGCATAATCTCCTTCATCTGTATCATCTGAAGATTTTGGGGAAAAGAGCGAGAATGGGCACTACTACCGTGCTCGCGAGCCAACACACAATGCAATATTATACATGCAAGGCTTAACAAGGATGACTCGGGTTCTTTTATTTGCTTAAAGCAATATTTTTAATTATCATAATTACAAAATTCCTATCACTTAGCATTTTAACCAAATTGCATCTTATTAAAGAGAGTAATTATGCAATATTTGTATCAGCAGAGGTTACCTCCACCTTCATGCTTATTTTGATTGTGGTTACATCCACCACTAAACAACACTGGGTACAAAGAACCAGGAAAAACCAATCACAGGGCTAGGTGAGCCCGCCACAATTTTCATACCACCCACAAAGTTTTTAAAAAAGAACTAACTCAAGTTAAGTTCCCATGTCCACCTTTGACCGTAGGCACGACTGTTTAAACAGTTTATAACTCTGCATAGATTGTACACTTTACCTACAAGAGGCAATTAACTCGTTGCCCTACACGATTCCGTAGTCGTGTAGTCGAAAGGTTGTTACAATGACCTTTCTAAATATCTCGCCCTTCCAGACATCTCATCTATATGGGGTTGCGCCCATACGTTCGTGCGGGATGTTCACCCCTGCTGCTGGTGTAGTTGGATTGGACTACCCACAGCGGCAGGTGACTTCACCCTTGCCTTGGTGCCCCTTTCAAGCCATATTTACCGCAAGCTTGCACGTTCCCAAACCGCCAGTGAGGTGCATCCCAGGTTTGATAGATTTACTAAGCCAAGTCGCAGTTTGTTGCAGACTTATAGTTATACTTGTTATACACAGGAGGTCGTGACAAGATTAAGTCCTTAGGGTTGTCTGAGCAGTTCAACCACATTCCTGCCATTCTCGTGCTCCATCCGCACCCACCATCTTACCATCCGCCCAGACGGGGTATTAGCAATTTAGGGTTTTTGAGAAGTAAAATACAACAATTCAACCATCTCAGTCATTTACCCGCAATGACTGTCCAAATCATTTTATGTTTGAAATGATGATGATTAGGACATTTTAATGTCTCGGTACTTAAGCAAGTCTAGCATGTCGCTTAAGTACAACCTATAACTAGTATTACCATCTAGTTACTAGGGTGACAATGGAATTAAGGGATTCAAGTTGTCAAGGATGGCATAATAATTAGTTAATCATCAAATGGGTAGGTAAAGCATGCAATTTGCTATTTTTAAAGAATATAATTTACGTAAAATGTAGGGGAGGAGTCTTGTTCAGGTTGACTTGGAGGGCGTGGCAAAGGCGGTAAACAAGACCTATGCTATTCGTAAGATCTTGAATTTACAAATTTTTAGAATTTATTTTATAATTTTGGAGTTAAAATGGGGAGAGCACGTCGGCTTTGGCCGAACTGGTGCGGCGAGGCGAGCGGCGAGGAGGCTCGGTGCACGGCGCACGGAAAGGTGGGGCCCAGCGAGGACGAGTTGGTCGGGGAGGCAACACGCCACACGGGGTTGTCGGTGTCGGTCGTCAACGTTGGTCGGAGAGGGGGAGAGAGAAGAGGGGAGGAAGAAGGGGTGTTACACCCTGCCTGCTGCAAGTACAAGACCCTACTGTACCGGTTGTACTCTGCTAGCTGTACGTTCATTTCGATTCACACCGGCCGGGCGCATGGAGGAGGTGGTCAATATCCAGCAAAATAGCGGCACGCGGCAGCTAGAACGGTGAATGGTTCCGCGCGCAAGGAGAATAAGGTCAAGCCCAAAGAAGAATGGAGGAATCAAAACTGAATGGCGATTGATTGTACTTTCATTTAGTATCAAAACATCACAGGCACACCTCAAAGAATCAAAACATCCTGTACATACTATACACGGTTCGGTTCTCCTCCTCAAATGGGGGGGATCGAGCGATCGACTGAATTAACTAACCAAACTAACCCAAGCTCAAAACTTAACTAGCTAATCGCACTCACAAGGCCATCGAATAATTGAGTCACTCACTACCTTCCAAAATGGCGCTCAGCCTTTGCACGGCTGCACGATGACGAGCGCCGCCGCTTCGGTAACCAGCTGCCTTTCTCGTCTTCCCCACCGTCTGATCACCGCCGTATACCGTCTTCTGATTGCCGTATTTGTCGTACACAGGGTAATTCCATTCACTGTCTTGTTCGCCCTCGTTGCTGCTCACGACCACGAGTGGCGCCACCCGGGCCATCTGCCGTCGCTGCTTGTCGCCCCCGTTCTTGCGCTGCGACGACGACGGGCCGGCGGTACGATCCACGTCGACGGCGAGCGCCGCGCAGGCCTTGACGGCGAGCTCTGCCATGTCTTGGCCGGAGAGCGGCCGGCGGAGCATGGACAGGGGCAGCACGAAGTAGAGCTGCCCCGCCTGGAGCGCCTCCTCCGCTGCCAGCGCGCGGGCGGGCGCGTCGAAGTAGAGCTCGTCGGAGCTGCATACGAAGCAGGACGCGCGGCGGCGCTCGTCGCCCAGGGCCTCGTGCGCCGTGACGGGCCCCGAGAACTGCGCCATGGAGCCGTCCAAGTCCATCAGCTTGGCCGTGGCCACCACTTGCCCAAACTCCACTGCTGCTGACGCCGCCGGAGAGCGCGAGACGCAGGAGCCCATTTCTTTTCTTGCGACGATACGTACGTGTGCCTGTTTGTCTGTGAGTACGTCTACCTGAGCATGTGGATTGATGGAGTAGGTGTGAATCGTGAGACGCTATACTTTTATAGGGGACAGCACAGTGCATGCTTATGCGATGACGCAGGCCAAGTCGTCATGCTGTCAGTGTCAACGGAGACAAGGAGAGCAATAGAGCATCGCGCGGCTGATCAGTTTGAGTGGTCAAAATGATCAGCGAGTAACGTTTGAATATTAACATGGGGTACGTTTCGAGTACTTTCATTCAGGTACTCCTAGTCCTAGGCGACTGCGACTGACAGGCCGGCCTCAATCATCACAGAACCCGCACATGAGGGATGAATTGGTGGGCGAGAGGAAGGACGAAGGAGTGTCAATACTCAAATGGAGTGGGATGAATGGCATCGTTAGTGTGTGACAGCGACTTGTCATGGATATGGATCGTTGGTGGTGGTCATGGCTGACGCATGTGCAGTGCAGGGGGAAGGGCCAACCGGCCAAGGGGTGAGGTCGCCGTCCGTCGTCACGGCTCGCGGCAGCTGATTACGACGTTCGGGAGTAGCTCCTCGTGCACGCGCGCACGAGGATAAGATAAGAGGGGATGAGTACCACAACACAAACCGTATTTAGCTGCCTCCCTTGACGGACGAAACACTATTAGGAGTGACATAATGATGTAAGGAATATAGCTAGCCCAGTACTGGTGTGCACACATACTACTCTCTTCGTCCTTTTTTTACTCGACGTTCTAGAATCTATGTATAACCGTTGGATACCTCTCTCTGTCTCTGGTGACCTACACCGCCTTTGACCGGAGCTGTACCCTCACTAGAAGCCACACCACCGCACCGCATCACCGCTGGAAGCCACGCCACTGCTGCCGGAAGCCGTGCGGCTTTTGGCTATGCGGCACAAGGCAGCTTCGTGATGACGCGACCGGCGGTGGGGCATGCAGATGGGGCTTGGAAGGGGGAGAGAGGGAGGACTACACACAGATCTCGAGAAGGAACATACGACATCCGCCCTAGGTGCGTCTAGGTGTATAATTTTTGCTTCCTTTAAGAAATATAGTAGCCAAGTACTAGTGGGCACACATACTACTCCATTCATTCTTTTTTACTTGACGTTCTGGAATCCGTATCGTCAAACTTTCTTTCAAACTATTTAGATTGGCTATATAAAAATTATATTATTAGATTTGTTGTTAAAAATACTTTTTATAATATTATAATTATATCTTAATGTAAAGTTATAAAAAAAATAACCGTTAAAGTCGCATCTCGAAGATTGTGGATAAACTCAGAATCGTCAAGTAAAAATGAACCCTCAAGCTCCCACACGCCTCTAAACCCACGGCGGAGCTTACCACTTGACCCCGTTTCCCATCTACGGGTTGATTAGTTTGGTCGATCATGGAACTCGCAATATCCGAACTAAATATATCTAACACCTTTAGAAGGAAAAACAATTGTGCTAGCTAGGGTCCTGTGGTGAGACGTACGAGACAATGCCGCCACAGTCCTGTGGTGAGACGACGAGACAATGCCGTGCATGTAGACACCCATGACTCGTATATGTAGAGTCGTTCGTCGAGAAAGCAGCCAGGTGCGTTGAAAACGACTGGTCGATGTAGGTTGTTGGTGGTCGGATCAGCTAAACCGTTTCTTGCCATCCACGGAACGTACACGTGCAGGCGAGCTTGCTGATTCGATACCAGCTTACCAGTTACCAAGGGACCTGCTCGCGTTCGCAAACGGTCGCCGCGCATCGATGGTTGCCGCAAACAGTCCAACTCCCTCGCAAACCGCTGAAAGGGTCGGGTCGGCCGTGCCGATCGTGGCTACCCCGCTGAACGGGCCGGGACCCGCGGAAAAAGCACGTACGCAACCGCGCGCGTTGCTGATCGATTTCGCTTTGGAGTTTGGACGCCGCCTGTTCGGCCGGAAACCTGTCGCGCTCGTGATCAATGGATCATAATTTTTTTAATATTATATATTTAAAATAGAATTACAAAAATAAATATTCGTTTAATAAAATTACAAAAAATAGGCTTCTTTCGTCGATCCATTTGGAGTTACTGAATGGTGAAAATCAGGCCTAAATTTACTTTTAATCCGAAAAAAGGAAAAGAGTGGGAGGAGGAGAGGGGAGGATTTTTGTAAACTTTATATTTAAATTTGAAATCCTAGGAGGTTAGCAACTAAAAACAGTAGGCCCGTAGTTTAATAGATTAGATAGTTTTATATGTATAGTTATGTAGTATAGTTCGGTGTAAGTTCATCTTGAATATACTATCATAATCATTTTCTCTGTGTACTAATATTTTTGTCATGTTGCTTTCCCTAGGCACACCAGAAAGGGTGTCCTAGGTACCACATCCTGTGCAGTTCGCATGGAACCGTGGGTGCAGCAGTGGGTACATGCATTGGACGACGATGTCCAAGAGGTTGCCCTGTACGAATATCGGACGTACTACGACTACATCAAGTGGTACAACACTCGAACGAGAGTGCGTTGTGTCGGGTCACGGACGACTCACAACCACACGTCACCGAGACGACCGACACCTACCCATGCAGCCGGACTCTACATACCACCACGCGGTACATAGTGAACGCTCCGTAGTATTTCTTGTCATGTTATTGAGTTCTAACTAGATCTTCGTGCCTGATAGAGTGATCTCGAATGGGCGGTGCACGTCGAGGTGGGGTCTGTTCATAACCGGATCGAGGACTGCCTCGACATGACGATGGAGGAGCTGAGATAGGCCATGGTCCAGCTCATGAACTACGGGAGGTGTGTCGGCGAGCTCACGTCCTGTCGGAGGGCGAGAGACGTGGTGGACGCACTGTCACACGCCGATAGAGTACGTGGATGGGAGGTGACACTACTACAGAAAATATAACCACAGACGGTTCAAAATCATCATTATAGACGGTTTTCTGAATCGTTTGACTTTATGGGTCAGTAATGACATGAGGTCATCACAGACGGTTTTTGAACTATCTGTGAAAAACTATCACAAACGATTCTTGTTCAAAACCTTATGTGAAAATAGAGTATCACGGACGATTATTGTTCAGAACCGTCTGTGAAAATAGACTATCATGGACGATTTTTGTAATAGGTTTTTCTATTGCAAAACAATTCAAATTCTGAGCCAAACCAATCAATTGCTGGACAGTTGGACCCGTGTATCTGCATATGGTTGATTACACAATCTGGAATGAAAGAAAACTCAAACTTGACGGTGAACAAACGCCGAAAACGGATGCTGAAACTTCGGATGCTGTTTTGAGACCCTAAACGACCTTTTTTTATTTTTCACTTTTCCATATTTGTAACTTCCGATGCTGTGTAGAGGCCCTTGCAAAATGTATTTAATATGGACTTATGTATTTTCAGATGCAACTTTTTGTTAGCTTTCCAACGAGCCAAAAAACGTCACAATCCGAGTTCGTATGTAAAAGTTAGGACTGTTTTACGAACAGTACGTGAAATCGAAATATGTTCGGGTTCGGATTTATGGCCGGGGAGGAAAACGAGTCTGAGTCGAAAAGGCGGATGATGACCTGGTACTCGGAGTCAGGGATGCTGAGGTGCTCACTGTCGATGTCCTTAAGCTTTATCTCAAAATCCACAATCTTATCTTGATCTATTCATTCACAAGAAAACCACGGTCACCACTAAGAGCCACAAAAAGCAACAAGGCAGGGGAAGGCAACAAGCGATTGATCACTTACTAGCATGGATCCTGCGCGTCCCTCCTCCTCCTCGTCGTCGTCTTCGTCGGCTACGTCTCCTCATCGAAACGCGCCAGGGAATCGAGGGCGGTTGCCGGAGCTCACCGTGGGGAGGGGAGAGGGAGAGACTAATGGAAGACAAGGCGATGGTGGTTATAATATATAAGGACAACGCCAAAACATTTCACCTCCCGCGCACGCGTCCAAAAATTTTCGCCGTCCCACGCTGCGAATCACAGACGGTTTCAAACAAAACCGTCTATGACGACCATAATATCACAGACCGTCTGTAACCGTCTGGTTAAGAACCGTCTATAACCGTCTGGTTAAGAACCGTCTGTGATATTTCACAGTTTCAACATAAATCGTATGTGATATTATGGTCACCACAGACAGTTTTTAGCGCAGCCAGTAACATAGACGATCGTAAAACTAAAACTGTATGTGATTGTATTTAATACAGACGGTTTTGATCAACCGTTTGTGATGAGGCGTCCAGTATTATCCTTTTTAGTAGTGTGAACCACAGTGCGTCACGCCCGACACACACGACAAAGGCTCTACACCGGACGTCCTGGGCGGGTTCTCGTGGCACCATGCCAAGAGTACACCTATCGAGTTCGCAAGTACAGCTCTACAACTCACCTAAGCTTGTTCATTTTCTACCTGATTTTTTAACTAATGCCAATTTGTTTCAACTGGACCTCTGTTCCATGCATACGCGGGACCGTACCACAAGGGGCATCCCTTCCGATGCAACTACAAGGTTGGTTACTGTTCCCTCGTCATGTTTTCGTTTTGCATTTACAATACATTTAAAAAGTATGTCTTATTGTTTGGCAGAATGTCATCACGGTTGGGAGGAGGGACACCTAGCCGCTCAGGAGTGGATACAGTACTCCGACTCTGACATCGACAAGATCATGTATCCGCGAGACGACGGTGAGCCTTCATAGCCCGAGGGCGCTCCCAGCCAAGTCTCCGTTGGGGCTTCACGGCTCCATGGTGCACCTTCACCGTCCCAGCCATCGACACTACCGGGGTTGGCCACACCTGCGGAGGTTGGTCACTCCTCTAGGGTAGTTCGGCCGCCGGAGCTCTTGACATACTCGCACCAGCTGCAGGACCGCCGGACGAGTGCAAGGGCCACCCTTAGAGTACACCCAAAGAGGGGTTGTGACTAGATGTACTACCCATATTATGTAAATATTAATTTTTGTGTGACTAACATTATGCTTCTGTCTATTTTTTATCTCATTTATTGTTGTTGCACGTACGACTAACCTTGTGTGGGACTTAGTATCGCGACACCCCACACATCATGTGGATCAAACAAACGAGTAGAGCCCACCAAAATGACATATACGTTGGCGCCAATAGAATCTAAGGCCAGCTCTACATACTCTGCCAAAAAAAAACCAAAAATAGCTCCTGTCAACCCCTGTCGCCATTTCAAATTGTGACTTAAGTCTTTGCCACCATTTGGAATAGCAATAGGGACCTTTGACACTGTTTTGCTGGCGACAGTGCTCTTGTTGTTATTCTAAATGGCAACAGATGCCTATTTTTTATAATTTTATTAAACGAACATTTATATATGTAATTCTATTTTGAAAATGTATTATCTTAACTAATAAAGAAGGGGTTTACCGTCGTGCAGTGGGACGATTGTCTCACCCCCTCCTCTTCCATGCGCTAGAAGGTCATCCGCGCTTCCCCTGTCTCACCACCTTCCCTATTCACGGCAACCGTCGCCCCACCTCTCCCCTCTATATCATTTGCAACTGCACCGTGATTTCCTCCTGACCCCAAACCCTTCCCCTCTCGTCGTGTCATCAACTCATATCCCGATCTGCAACTTCTCTGCTCCCTCCCTCCCTCCTCTCCAATCCTCAATCTAATTTGGTGACGAAGACAACATCGTAGCTCCATTTAAGGGCGATGGCAGATTGGGGCTCTGGTGGTGGTGTTAGTGGCGCCGGCGGTGGCGCACAACAAGGAGGCATGAATGGTGCAGCGAATGTTGGAAGACACCATGCGTGTGGATGTTGTGGCCATGGACGTGTTCCTTGCTGACACGGATGCGCTCATGCCAGATGCCCGCGGCAAGTGGCGCTGGGCAGGAGCTTGTCATGGTGAGAGGTGCGTGTAGCTAAGGCTACGTGATAAGGTAGCGAGCGAGCAGTGGTCATCGAGGCTATGTCGGAACTCGCGATCGATGTCTTGATTCTTATAAGGTTTATCACTTACGGGCATGTTGGCCATGGCAATGTCATTCGTATTTTCTTGCTTGCATTGTTTTTATGCACTTCCTCATCTCGCTGATTGGCCATTTTTCTTGCTTGTTTGAATATGCTTACTTCATTTCGGGTTGACATCACATCCTATCCGGAAGATGCCCATGATTGATTGGCACCAACCAAGAGGAAGCTATATTTTTTGAAAGAACCAAGATGAAGGTATATAATGCCATTTTTATGGCTATAGATAGCACTTGATGGACATGTTCCTTGCAATTCATGTTTTTTTGTGAGGAAGAGAGTTTTATAGATCTTGAGAAACAAGTTGCTCTACACAAGGGGGCGTTGCTCACGCCAAATAGCACTATGGTTTGTGTGCATTGCCGATTGTGAAAGCTCGTGTGCGACATAGTTTTGCTCTCTCTTTGTATGCTAGATTGAGAAGGCTGGCAGCTGTGCAGCTAACTCCAGAATCTCAGAGAAAGTGAAAGGAAGACGGGATCTTTGGTTCTTCGGGTTAAGGAGCCGATTAGCGATGATTTTGCAATCAGTTTCAAGCACAACATTCTTGTGGATCCACTCTACTGCCAAGCTAAATCCTTCATGACAAGCCTGAGCTTCAGATTCCTTCGCATCTCCATTGTTTAGTACCGGTCACGATGAGAGCAGGACCGATCCTCTCTCATCCTGAATAATAAACCCCACTCCAGCTGCACCATCCGAGCGGGAAAAGCCCCATCCATGTTGATCTTCACGCGGCCAGGCTCAGGAGGCCGCCAAGTAGCATGCATCACCGGCTCAGGACCTGGGACCTTCCTGCTTCTCACCACAATAAGTTGCTTTCCTTTTCGATCCAGAAGACCAACTGGTTGCCGGATTAGGAGCAATGACTCCCAATAGTTCTCTAGAAACTTGATAGAGCCAAAGACACTGCTTTGTTTGCATGGACAATATCGTTGTACCTACCAGGTCCTCCAAAACATCAACACGCATCTATCCTTCTCCTGTGACGAGAGGGAAGCTAGCAAGAGAAGAAACCAATCCGGGCGAGTGAAGGTTAGACGGGACTCCTATGGAATTGGCCATTGCGTCAACCTTAGCACATCACGGAGACCTTTAGCATGAGGACACTCAATTGCAGCATGGAACCCTGTCTCATGCGCCATACCACAGATATCACATGTCTTGTTCACAGACAATTTGCGCCGCCATTTAAATCCGTTTTAATTTTGAAGCAACAAGCAATTTGCGAGTCCTGCTTACAGATTCATGATATTTGACACAAGGGAGGTGATTTAGTTTAGTTTGAGGAGTGTTGATGTGAATCTAGTAAAAATGTAAAGTGACCTACGATAAATTTATGGAACGTTGCTACAAAATATCTGCATATGTCATTTAGTAAAAAGTTTAGTTTCACCATGTGTCACCACAAATTGATTGGAATTGATGGTCTTCTCATGACAAATGCTTCTCTGACTTGATAGTTACATTCTCAAGTGACCTGAAATTAGCTAAAGTGAATTTAAGCTACAAATTATATGTGATTTCCTAATAGCGAGATAAACTAAGTTGCAACACACATAATAGAATAATAGTTGATGCAAAGTTTGAGTTTTCGTTACAAAGAGAAGACGCGTTTCCTCCAGCCAGGGGGGCGCATCCATCTCTCTCACAGCATACAGAAGTGATGTTGGTCCGATATGTCATGGGCGCACAGGCCCAGTGACACGATGCTTTCCCGAGGATACTGTCTGAAGGTGAATATACGTAACTGAGCTTTAATGGGCTCAAGGATTTGCAACTTGCAAATCAAGATCCTTTCATATCACGACCCAAGTAATATGTTGGCACCAAAATGGGCTGTTAGGCACATGGTTTCAAATCCTTAACCTGTTCCAATATCCATAACCAGTAGTGTGTACATGCAGCTTATCTGCTTAAATTGGAACAACTCTGTACATTGCACAACACTACTGGCTGCCCAAAAAATTGCCATCTTTTATGGATGTCCAAGAAAGAGCACTGAGCATTCAAATACAGCAGATTCTCCGTGTCCATTTCCTGAAAATACTGATGGTGAGTTGGTGAAACAAATTCAGAACCAATTCAATGTGCATGCATGTCTTTTCACATCTGTGAATCTGTGATAATAGAACAAGGATAAATGGGTTAAATTGGGTCTTCTGACACACGAAGATCTTTTCACATCAAGCAAGTAACATGTTTCTTAACCTGGTAGTTTCTGATCTACATAGCTTGATATGCATTCTGAATCTTTCAGGAATTAGATGCTGCAAAAGCAAAACAAGATTTCTTGATGCTGTAACTTTCTCACAGGAGACAAGACTTGTCCATCACACAAGCATCAACCACACGGTGTAATAAGGCTGCTGCAGCGCTGTGGATCAGACCAATAATTTTAGTGGAGCAGTAACACCAATGAGACCTTCCAGATCAAGCTTTTTCCACTTTCCAAAATAACTAGGTTCAGCAATGTTAAAAGAGAGTGGTAACCAAGAGGTAGAACTCAAGCAATATGAGCAGATGCATGTTGATGAAATCAAGAAAGCTCAGCGGCAAGCTGCCTTCAGAAGATCTTCCAGCTGATACGAGCCAGCACAAACCAGATGATGGCGGCGAAATGGTCCATTTCAGCCACCCGGAGCACCGGCTAGCCCGGTTCGACTTCCCGTGCCTCTTCGTGTGCATGGGTTGCAAAGAGTATGGCGCTGGGAGGAGGATCATGTACCGAATCTGCGGGTTTCAGCTGCACGAGTTCTGCGCACTGGCTCCTCCGTCTCTCCGTGACCACTCTTTCCATCCGAAGCATCAACATCTTTTCTTCGTGAAACCAGGTATATATAGACAAACTTTGTCCTTCATTGCTGTGAAAAATTAAGCACGTTACGTACAGTTTTTGTAGTAGGAGTATTAATCTGTACTAGCTCGATCGCTTGCATGTATGTACATTGTATCGTTAGATCGGACCTGGTCGCATGTCTAGGCCTAATCGGGTTTACTCCCCGAGCCATAGGTCTAAACGTGCTGAACACAACTAAGCTTACGGTCTACCGCATGTAAGCCCTATAACAACAACCTTATAAGTGGTATTGTGACTTCTCCCCCTAAAAGATTAGTTCAATTGGTGCGATCTCCCTCACACTTATAAGTTGTGCATTTTTCTTTCCACAACCGATGTGAGACTATTCCCAACATTCTCCTTCCTCACACACTACTACAAAACAGGCTATAGTAGACACCCCATCACAGACGGGTTAATTTGAAACCGTCTGTGTTGGGTCTGTTGGGCGCGACATTTGTTTTGCCGGCCTATCACAGACGGTTCTTATTAGTAACCGTCTGTGATATGCACATATCACAGACGGTTCATTAATAGAACCGTCTGTGAAATATCACAGCCGGTTCTATTAATAAACCGTCTGTGATAATCCTTCATATCGCAGACGGTTTATTAATAGAACCGACTATGATATTTCACAGATGGTTATTTACATAAATCGTCTGTGATAATCGTCCATATCACAGACGGTTTATAAATAGCATCGTCTGTGATATTTCACAGACAGTGCTTTTAATAAACCGTCTGTGATATATGCCTATCACAGACAGTTCATATTTTGAACCGTCTGTGATATCCTCGCGCTATAAATACCTGGAGTACCCCTGCCCTTCCCATTTCTGTCCTTTCCCAGATAAAGCCCACTACGCCGCCGACAGAGAGAGAGGGGAGGAGAAGGAGAGGAGAAAGGGAGGGAGAAGGAGAGGAGAAAGGGAGGGAGAAGGACAGTAATCTGAAGAGATCGATTTGGTATTTTCGTCGTGAGCTCCGAGGGTAACAATCTTTATAACCCAATTGAGATATTGTAGAATATGCCTTGTTGATGCTCTGTGATGGGCTCTGTTGATGCTCTGTGATGGTTCTGATGATGCCTTGTTGATGCTCTGTGATGGGCTCTGTTGATGCTCTGTGATGGTTCTGATGATGCCTTGTTCATGCTCTGTGATGGTCTCTGTTGATGCTGTGTGATGGGTTCTGATGATGCCTTGTTGATGCTCTGTGATGATAGTCAAAATCTGAAATCATATAGATATTTACAAACAGACTTGAGCTCTTGTACTCTTTGTTTTGCAGTTATAGCAGAATTAAGATACACTTGTATGTTTTCTGTGATGATAGCCGAAATCTGAAATCAAATAGATGATTAGAAACAGGACTTGAGCTTAAGCATATTTCTATTCTCAATCTGTCAATTAGGCTTATTGTTGATATAAATTTGTGAATTATTCTGAAGACATATGTTTAGATGTTCTATTTATAGAATGCTTTATGTGTTGTAGTTTGAGCTCAAGATCTGTTTTGTAATTATCAAAATTGATTGGTGAAGAGATTTTGACAGAGGACTGAGATTGCAAAGAATATGTCTTATGCAATTTGTCAATCGAGAGCAATTTGTCGACAAAAATGCATTTGAGGGTTCGTTTTGATTGCCATGGCATCTTAAATGCATTTTCTTCTAATTTTGGATATATCAATTAACTGATAACCTCTCATTCTAGACATGTAAGATTGTTGTTGCGATATGACTCATTTAGCAATTGTATTTTTTTTGTTGAGTTGTGACTTGGTTCATTTAACTGCAATTGCCTGTGATCTTTCTGTAATAGCTTCTGTGTTTAGTCGCTCAATTATGCTCATTTGAGGATACAACATTGTGCCCTTACATTAATATTAATTGTTTTCATGGAGAAATCATGCTGTTAGGAAGCAATGTGGTGTTAGTGTGTTGAATTTTTATCAATAGGTGACATCTTTTGTTGTCTGTTTGCAAAGCATCTAGTTGTTGAACATTGCTTTAGGGGTGCTCTTGAGTTATTACACTAGATCATTCCATTGTTTGCATTAATAAGAAAAGAATGCTCAGACACATCTTTTGGTATCGATCGGTTTGTTTTCTTTGGTGTGCTTAACCCTCGGCCCTGGCCTGGGTAGTAATATATCTCAAACTAATTATATAGATAGCAAGTAAGCGAGATGGCAGAGGCACCATATTCCCCGCCGTCGCCGACGCCGCAGATGGCAGAGGCACCATCTTTGCCGTCGACGACAATGACACAAAAACGAGATGGCAGAGGAGAATCGAAGATGCCTGTGGGCCGACTGGTCATCACAGAGGTTAGTGAGTTTGGGGTCCCTCTACGTCCCAAGAGCTCAACAGCGAGATTCCGGACCATGTGCGGGATACTTGCAAGGAAACGGGTCCCCATCACCACACTAAGGTGGAAGGATCTGACGAAAGAAGCGAGAGGCGCGCTGTGGACAGAACTATTACAAAAGTTCATTATCCCAGAAGTAGACATGGCACGCGTGGAATGGACGGCGATGCTGACGATCGATAAATCGTGGAGGAAGTTCAAGAGCATTCTTGTCACGAAATACATGAACACGGGTCAGATGCCCTTCGCGAAGTACGGATTCTTGACGCAGGAAACATGGGACGCCTTTGTTGCTATGAAGACGACGCCCGAATTTAACGAGCAAAGTGCGGCACACAAAGCTCTCCAGACACGAAACACTCATCCGCACAGACTCGGCACCGCTGGATACGCAGGAAAATATGATGAATGGGCGGCGGCGGAGGACAACGCGTTTCGATGTCACGCAGACCGCGTTCCCTAGCACGGTTAAAAGCGAGGAAAAAGTCTCGTCTTCGGGAAGCATCTCTTTCACAAACCCGGCAGACGAGGAAGTGTCTCAACGTTTGGTAAGTATGTCGAACTACCTAGTTAATAACTCCATATATAACTTCATAGTGTCTATAATAACATGATGACTTCTTGCAGCGTGAATTGTCTGCCCAAACTTCCCAAGGCTCCTTCCATGTAGACAAGGAGAAGGATATACTCTCTACGGCCCTGGGAAACAAGGAACACCCGGGTCGCACGCGAGGTCTTGGGGTTAACGTACCTTGGAGTCATGGATTCGCAGACGACTCACGCACGTCTGAGAGTAGGAAGAGATCTAAGGCGAGCGCGAGGACGGTTGGTATAGATGATTCTTGAAAAGTTTGAAGGAAAGTCGGCGGCATTGCAGGATCAAATGAATCAACTCCTCAGCCAGTCGCAGTCGCAAGCCGCCCCTGTTAATTTGGGAGCCAATCCTGCTCGACATCGGAGTAGCGTCGCGTCCACGCATAATTATGGACATGACGATGTCCAATTACCGATAGACGACATCAAGGTAATGTACATCTATGGAATGCAGCAAAGATAGATCTATAGGACACCTTAGCTAATTGAGTATCGTTTTGTAGGAGCCGACGGCCTGCAAGCTCCTAGTGAGGTTAGTTGGGTCCATTTCTATTGAGGCCGGGCCGGGGATGGTGCATCCATACCGGGAAAGGCGATGCGAAGACGGTGTCCAGGTGGCGCAGGGTTACGCCAGGGTGGAGGTGGACATGGTACATGAACATTTCATGACCGTCTCGCTCGAGATTCGCCCGAACGAAGAGATCACAGCACTAGGGGATGCCGTGTACGCTTTTATCCGATGGCCCAAGAAGGACATCGCCTGGACCAGCAAGCCGCGATCTCAACATGACCATTCCTCTCCAACGGGACCCTCCATGACTCCACCTCATATTTTGCCTCAGAAGGCTACCTTTTCGGTTACCTTGGAGAAGACGCCGAAGGAATAAGAAAAGCGTGCCGCCGTATCGGGTCCCGAGTCGTCTCGCAGGAAGACGCTGCCAATGCTTAAGATCAAATCGAAATCGACGAACGTTAAGGCGCCTCTCAAGTCCGGCAAGTCGGGAATATCCGGGAAGTACATCATCGGAAAACCGTTGTGCTCCCACACAGTATTAGGGCGTGCTGGATATGCTTGTCAGGCTTTGCATGCTTGGTACTTGGATAAGGCCCAAAAGGAGGGGTGCGATACTGGAATCACCGTCAGATACGAGAATAAGCATTTCTTCAACGGGACGAACCACTTCGTCGTGGGCTTCAACGACCTATATGACCTATTCAACCTCGTTGGCCTTGATGCCTCGCTTCTACGATGTTGGACACTGTAAGTGCATACAATCAAGTTCTACATTCACGTAATACCGATAAATATCACAACTCATTTCTTATTTATAGATACATGATGAAAAATGTCCGGGAATGGAAATAATCGGTGGGTTTCCTCGACCCACATGTGGTATCGTTGCAAACCATCCAAACAGACTCGTCCTTCGTCGAGAAATACATAACGCGAGCATTGCTTCGTCAGCAGAACATGAAGTACATCGTGGTGCCCTACAACCAGGGGTAAGTGTCACTACTTGCTCTACAAATTTTATTTGTACTTTATACGCAGCACGAACTCAGGTTTAATGACTATAGTGACATACAAGAGTAGGTATCACTAGATCATTTTAGTCATCATACCAAAGAGGAACCATGTGATATACCTTGATTCCCTAATCCGCAACGACCACAACTTCAGCATTCTGTAAGGAATACTCGACAGATATGCTTATTTCCTTCATACATAACTCTATTTTAGTCTTCATTCGTTTGAAATGATCGAGGATAACTTTTTGGAATCATGTAGATCGTTCATCGACTATGTTGCCAACAAAGGAATATACGATGGAAAGAGCGCCAAACTAACACACATGACAAAATTTCCGGTACGCGCTACAACACGATAATCCTATATCATACTTCATAATAACGCATCTCGAATCGATATATGTAATTCTATTTTTGCGGTTGCCTTGACAAAAAATGATGAGTTATGTGCAATCTACGTTTGCCATCATATGGAGCAAATCATTAGAGCTAGGAAGAAGGATCCCGAGGTTTGTGAATCTCGAAATGATTATTTCGTAATTATAAATTTAAATATATATGCTTAACACTTTACTCTTGCTAGCGACAGACCTTGAATATAGAATTAGATGGACTCTTTGAGAATGAGATCAAGGACATTCGAGGGAAGCTCTGCAGCTTTATCATATCAGAGATAATTAAGGACACCAGAGAATTTCACTCCGCTGCCGACCCAGCGCATCACCCCACCGACACTTCTCAACCACCTGCAAACAATTGACTCAATTGTAATCAAATTTATTTTGTAACAATACTTGAACAAATGTGATCTTTTGTAATTTATTTTGAGTAATGATCAGATTGAGTTTGTCGACAATTGACTATCTGTGATGTATCTATTTTTCTGCATGCTTGTTTTCAGAGGGCATGGCTAGCAATTCCTGAGGCTAGCCAAAAATCTGTAAAAAACTAGTTAGTGTAATGAACTATCACAGACGGTTTTTGAATAAAAACCGTCTGTGAATGTCAGTATCACAGACGGTTCTGTACACGAAACGTCTGTAAAGTCAGAGTATCACAGACGGTTCTGTACACAAACCGTCTGTGAAGTCAGAGTATCACATACGGTTCTAAACATAAACCCCGCGGGGGGAAACCCCCTCGACCCCCTATCCGGTAGATTGTGATTCTATGCATAAACTTGTTTTTGCAGGATGTATGTGACCAGTATGGCCTAATGTGTATGTGATGCATGTTTGTAATATTTCATGACTGCGTGTCATGGGTTCAGCAACACTACTGGAGCCAATGTGTTGTCAAAGTATTGTATTAACGACTGCGTGCCGACTTGTGATGATTCCTAGTATCCATGTATTTTATTACTAGTTGTTATGAGTAATAGCTTATATTAGTACTCGGAGGACACATCACTTGAGGGATGGCACACATGAACCATGGAGATGGAGATCATCATGGCGGATGATTCTATGGCGATGGAGATCACCATGAGAAAATAGGCCATACCGAGTCACAATCAGTGTGAATGCTATTCCCGTTGTTTTACTCCTATGCATGTTTGAATGGTAGAAGTATAGCGATCCTCACAAAATGTTAAGTTAAACATATGCCCTCCCAATTAAACTTTGAACCATCCCATGTCTTGTAAACTGATGGTGGGTCTATAAAATTAGGGCACCATCAACTTTCCTTGACTAGATGGGTTTTGTATCGGATACTTACATGCATAAGGATTGGTGAACTTAACAAGGTTATCATAAAGGTTATGGGCCTTGGGGCATAAAGGTTGGCGCCGGGCATAGAGATGTCACCCAACAACAAGAGTCATATAGAGATATGATTAGCAAGGTGTTGCTTACGAATTACCTTGTCTCCTAGCGGTGATACAAAAGCTCACTAGTAGACTCGTTAATTGCGGATCTTGAATCGCTAAGAATCAACAGAGGATGTTGATTTTAGTGGGAGTACATTCTATTAAATTTGTTTAATACAGATTTACTCTATCATGGTTTTATTTGTCTTAGTATTTTGCATTTCCTATTGTAGATCAATGGCATCTAGCAACCACGCACACCCTTTTGCTTTGCGATCGATTCTTGAGAAAGAGAAATTAAATGGAACAAACTATTCGGATTGGTCCAGAACCCGAGAATTGTTCTCGGGCGGATAAAAGGAAAACGCTCGACACCCCAATCCCGAAGAACTCGCAAACAATGCGCTCACTATCGTTAAAAATGCCTACAAGAAAGCATGTGATGACTCTCTTGAGATTAGTCGTCTTATGCTTGCATGCATGGAACCCGACCTTCAAAAGCGGTTTGAGGATCGGGCGTATGATATGATCATAGCGCTTAGGACATGTTCGCACACGTGCCAGGTGAATGGTTCAATGTCTCTAAGGCTTTTCGGAATGCAAGTTAACGAAGGTGCACCCGTAGGCCCACATGTGATCAAAATGGTTGGTTCTGATCGGACTTTGGATAAACTTGGTTTTCCAATTGGCCAAGAGTTGGCAATCGATTTCATTTTAGCGTCTCTTCCACCTAGCTATGGGCATTTCATTTGAACTACCATATGCATGGGGCGGATAAGGGCCTTAATGAGCTTTGTGGGATGCTCAAACAGCAGAGAGTGACATTAAGAAGTGTGCAGGGCCTAGCCATGTGATGGTCATGTGAGAACAAGTCTAGCTTCAAGAAAAGGGTAAGCCATGACCAAAGAATAAGGGCAAGGTTAAAGATATGATCTCGAAGCCAACGCCTAAGCCTAATGCTGGACTCGAGCCGAGACAGTATGCTTCTATTGTAAAGAACCGCCATGGAAGAGAAACGCAAGAAGTACATGGATTCGATGAATGCAAGAAGAAGGTCGAAGTAAGACTTCCACCCATGGTACACTTGTCATAAATGTTTTAGACATTTTTCTTGCCGATTCTCCTATTAACTCTTGGGTATTTGATACTGGATCGGTTGCTCACATTTGCAACTCGATGAGGGCTAATAAGAAGTAGAGGAGTCGCAAGAGGTGAAGTTGATTTTCGCGTCGAAATAAAGCAAGGGTTCTTTGCGTTGACCGTCGGCACCATGCAACTTCAGCTTCCTTCAAGATTTATTATGGAATTGAATAATTGTTATTATGTTCCTAGTATGAGTCGAAACATTTTATCCCCCTCATGTTTGATGAGAGATGGTTATTCATTTGCAAGTAAAGACAATGGTTGTTTGATCTCTAAAATGGAATGTTTATGGCTTTTGCCCATTGTGAATGGGTTATTTATTTTAAATCTTGATGATGCACCTATCTTTAACATAAATGCTAAAAGACTTCGACCTAATGATTTGAATCCCACCTATGTTTGGCATTGTCGTTTGGGTCACATAAGTGAAAAGCGCATGAAGAAGCTCCATGCTGATGGTCTTCTAACTTCGTTTGATTTTGAATCATACGAGACATGTGAAGCTTGTTTGCTTGGTAAGATGACCAAATCACCTTTCAAAGGTTCTTTTGAGAGGGCGTCAGACTTGTTGGAAATCATACATACTGATGTATGTGGACCAATGAGCACGACTGCTAGAGGTGGATTTCATTACTTCATAACTTTCACTGATGATTTTAGTAGATATGGTTATGTCTATTTAATGAAGCATAAGTCTGAAACTTTTGAAAAGTTCAAAGAGTTCCAGAATGAGGTTGAAAATCAACGTGCCAAGAAAATTAAGGCTCGCGATCGATCGTGGTGGCGAGTATTTGAGTCATGAATTTAGCAATCATCCAAGAGTTGCGAAATTGTTCCACGCTAACACCGCCCGAACGCCTCAAAGAAACGGGTATCGAGTAATGTCGGACCTTGTTGGACATGGTTCGATCGATGATGAGCCGATCGATTTACCATTATCCTTTTGGGGTTACGCTCTAGAAACGACGACTTTCACACTTAATAGGTACCGTCTAAATCCGTAGTTAAGACACCATATGAGATATGGACCGGGAAGAGTCACGTTTGTCTTTTCTAAAGATTTGGGGATGTGAGCCGTTTGTCAAGCGACTGATCGGACAAGCTCACACCCAAGTCGGATAAATGCATTTTCGTGGGATATCCGAAGGAAACCTTTGGATATTACTTCTACAACCGACTAGAGGGCAAAGTGTTTGTCGCTCAGTGGTGTTTTCCTAGAGAAAGAGTTTCTCAACAGGAGACAAGTGGAAGAACGGTGCGGCTTGAAGAGGTTCAAGATGAACCAATCGGGAAGACTCGACGAATGATGCCCATGTGGCGAGAACAAGTTGAGGAACTCATGGCAAAGGAAGCACCACCACCACGAAGGTCGGAAGGCTCGCATGCGCGAGATATATTATTGTTAGACAATGATGAGCCTACGACCTATGCGGAAGCAATGATGGACCAAGACTCGAGAAATGGCATAGTGCCATGAGATCCGAGATAGCATCCATGGGAGACAATCAAGTTTGGAATTTGGTTGACCCTTTGATGGTGTTAAAACCATAGAGTGCAAATGGATCTATAAAAGGAAGATTGATATGGATGAAAATGTTCATATCCATAAAGCTCGACTTGTCGCAAAGGTTTTCGGCAAGTTCAAGGAGTTGACTACGATGAGACTTTCTCACTGTAGCGATGCTTAAATCAATACGGATCATTCTAGCTATTGCTGCATATTTCGACTATGAGATATGGCGGATGGATGTCAAAACGGCTTTCCTTAATGGAAATTTAACCGAGGACGTGTATATGATACGGCCGAGGTTTTGTCAATCAAACAATGCTAGAAAAGTATGCAAACTTCAAAAATCCATTTATGGATTGAAGCAAGCATCTCGGAGTTGGAACATTCGTTTTAATGAAGTGGTCGAAGGGTTTGACTTCATCAAAACGAAGAAGAATCTTGTGTTTACAAGAAGACAAGTGGGAGCTCACTCGTATTTCTAATCTTATATGTAGATGACATATTACCGATTGGAAATGATATTCCTATGCTCGAGTCCGTTAAGACCTCACTTTGAAAAATAGTTTCTCAATGAAGGACTTAGGGAAGCGGCATATATTTTGGGTATTAAGATCTATAGAGATAGATCAAAAAGGCTAATAGGATTAAGCGAGTACTTACATTGACAAAGTGTTGAAACGGTTCAACATGGAGGAGGCAAAGAAAGGGTTCTTGCCCATGTCTCATGGCATAAATCTTGGCAAGACTCGGTGTCCTTCGACAACCGATGAGCGAGATCGCATGAGTAAGATTCCATATGCTTGGCCATTGGATCTATCATGTATGCTATGATGTGTACTCGCCAGATGTTTCCTATGCTCTAAGTGTTACGAGCAGATACCAGTGATCCAGTGAGAGTCATGGACATCGATTAAAAACATCCTCAAGTATTTGAGAAGAACTAAGGATGTGTTCTAGTCTACGGAGGTGAGGAAGAGCTCGTTGTAAATGGTTACACCGATGCAAGCTTCCAAACCGACAAAGATGATTACAAATCGCAATCGGGTTTTGTGTTCCTTTTGAGCGGTGGTGCGGTAAGTTGGAAGAGTTCCAAGCAGAGACTGTGCGACTCTACAACGGAGGCCGAGTACATTGCGCTTCAAGCGGCAAAGGAAGGTGTTTGGATAAGGAAGTTCATAATCGAACTAGGTGTGGTTCCTAGTGCGTGCGTCCTCGGATCTTTCTGTGATAACAGTGGGGCCATTGCGCAAGCCAAGGAGCCGAGGAATCACCAAAAGAACAAATACATCTGCGGCGGTTTCATCTCATTCGAGAGATCCTTAATCGAGGAGATTTAAAGATATGCAAAATACACACAGATTTGAATATTTGAGATCCTTTGTGAAGCCTCTTCCACACCTAAGCATGAGGCGCACACAAGAGCTATGGGTATTAGATATCTTCTAGATTGACTCTAGTGCAAGTGGGAGACTGTTGGGGATATGCCTAGAGGCAATCATATTGATGATGATATTTCGTTGTATCCATGATTTAATAAATGTTCATTGAATATTACCTTTGTGTTGATTAACAAGTATGTGACTTGTTTGTGAAACTCTTTACTTGTATGGTTATTCTAAAGTTGTCCCTAGTCGGAGTTCATGTGAGGACACACGTGAATGATGGATTAGCACATGTATCGGTTGATGACCATGTTTCATGTGTCATAAACATGGAGATGTCAAACCAATAATGTGGACACATGTTTAGAACATGGGGTTGGACCGACCCAACATGAGACATAGTAATTATTCTTATGGTTCTCTCTACACAATGTATACGCCTTGTCCTTAGACACGAGATTGTCGCATGTACTTGAGATGTGAATCGACCTACTTAGGGCTATCAAACGCTACTCATGAATCGGGTAGTTATAAAGGTAGCTTTCGGGTTTGTCATGAAGCATCTTTGCGAGGCATGGTCGATCGAGATGGGATTTGCCCCTCTACCGAGAGAGATATCTCGGGCCTCGAGTGATCGGATCCGAAATGCATGGCCATGCTACTTAAGGTTAAGAGTTAACCTAGTAAGGGATTCGGATCACAGGATCGAAAGAGTGGTCACTTGGAGCTCGATCGAATATCGTGAGGCAAAGGGATTGGCATGTACATAACGTTGTGATGGTTCGTCCGATATGATCTTTACGTGCGTTTAGGAGTTGGCACGTCTTGCTAGAGGCCGCTACCAACTATCGACCAAGTATGTGTACTTGCGTCATGTCTAAACATACGTGAACCTATAGGGTCACACACTTAAGGGGCTGAAGCCTAATTCGGATTGGATCCGAATTAGACTGGGCATTGAGTCCTAATGGGCCTCTATTCGTAGAAGCCCATTATAAGGACGTCTATAAAAGGAGGGCAAGGGCGCACTGGTTGAGAGATGAGTTTTTCGTGACATCCTCAAACCCTGGCCGCCACCCCTCCCACGCCCTAGTCGCTCGCGCGGATCTAGTAGTCCGGCGTGCGTCGCTTCCTCCCGTACGTGTGGATACCTTTGGAGGCGCTGCATCTGTGGTGTTGGGACGAACCGCAAGAAAGGAGCTGTACGTGGGACGCCGCGACGCGGATGAGGAAGTAGTACGACTACTCGCTCGACGTCTTGCATCAGCGAGTCACGACTACACCGCCCGACGTCTTTGCATCAACTTCCGCACCTGCGCGTCTAGTGGTAAGACCGTGATCTATAACTGCAGTGATCTTGTGATACGGGGTCGCCCGATCTTCTCGATGTAGGATCAAAATACTCACGTGTAACCTCTCGAATCGTAGTGATCCTCCGTTGCCAATGCAAGAACGAGCACTCTTTAATTCGCGAGAACACACGCGCTGGACTTCACGACCACCAAACTAAGCCCTATCGTGCTCCCAATTCCCAGCGGAAAGGTTGAACGATCTTGATTATTGAAGAACTCTCAATTTCTCTCAAGAACAAGTCTGTCCATGCATGAAGAACATGAGCCAAATCAATCTATTTCTCAATATCGTCGTCTGTCCTCCGTTGGAAACAGGAGGCGGCTACATATGGTGCCCTAGCCTCTACTCTCGCACGCACGCATGGGCCTTGGGCCGTTTTAAAAGGAGTTTGGCTGGGAACAAAAGCTACACGTATTGGTCTAAATTAGTGACCCACTATTGACTGAACTCAAGAGAACTAATTACATGACCCAAAACATGTTCAGCCAATATTTGGGCACGCAGGCCATGAAGGACTAGAGGACATCTTGGCCACTGGCCCCTTCGGCCAGTACATGTCATGACTAGGACTTTCAGTTGGTGTTACTCACGGGACTGTTCTCATGACTTGGCTTGACTTCTTTTGAATGCATGGACCTCCTCCTGGAGTGCTAGCCGACAGGAGTTCTTCTCCATTGCTGGTTCCCTCCTCATACCTAATTATGCATAAAATACTAGAATGAGGTAGTATATTGTTCTCATCAATAGAAGAACATTCATTAAGAAACAAATTCACCTATTTATTTAAAAGCTTAGCTCGTGCTCGAGTCATTGGACCTGGTGATGCTTCATCAATACTTGTAGAAGACGTGGTAGTGGTAGTAGTAGGGATGTCCGCATCATCCTCCCCCTCTTGAAAAGGAGTCGTCCTCGACTCTGTGCCGTCTTGCCCAAAGAATGGTGACAAATCAGCAATATTAAAAGTAGTACTTACGCCATAATCATCTCCCGGAAGCTCGATCTTGTATGCATTATCATTGATCTTGGCAAGTACTCTAAAAGGGTCATGTAACACAGCGCTGAACAAACCTCTCAACATCTCGCCTCATCTTTGGCCAATAAAAGTGATCAGCCAACATCATGAAGGTCTTCTCCCTACCAAAATGTCCCATAAGTCCCCTCGCATGAGATTCTGCATAAGAGCATACGCACGGAAGCATTTGGAACACATAGCTTGTTAGTGCGAAATAGAAAACCATCATGGATATGATACTTGTCCCATCCTTTTCCATCTTTGCATTTAGAATATGATGCTGAAAATTGTTGATCAAATATCTATCTTGTTGAATATTGTTGGAGTTTCTTGTAAGCGTCATGACATGCTTAGAAATGCTAGGCTTGAGAATGTGAAGAAAGCACTTGATTGTGGTGAAATTGAATTGAAGGCTGGATTACATCAAGAGATGGGTTTGCCTAGGCTCGGAGATACTCGATGGGGATCTCATTATAAAACTATATGCGACATCATTACTATGTATGAAGCAATCCATGATGTCTTGGTTGATCTTGGGGATGATCCCGCATTAAAGGATGATTGGACCAAAATAGATTTTGTATTGGAGCATTTGAGAACTTTGAGTTTGTTTTCTTTGCACACTTAATGTATATTATTCTTGGATATACAAATGAGTTATCTCGAGTGTTTGCAAAGAAGAGACCAAGATATTCTTAATGCAATATCACTTGTTAATGTGGCAAAGAAAAGAATGCAAGAATTGAGGTCCGATGGTTGGGATAATTTTCTTGAGAAGGTCACTTCATTTTGTGATAAACATGGTGTCGAAGTTCTGCTATGGATGGTGATTATGTTCCTTATGGAAAATCAGCAAGGAAAGCTCGTGCCGAAAGCAAACCAATGATGACCACTTGGAAGAGAAGTATATATTGGTGTCATTGATCAAATAAGTCAAGAACTTGATAATCGGTTTGATGAGATTAATATGGAGTTGTTGTCTTGTATGTCGGCCTTCAATCCTTCTAGGTCATTTGCTTCTTTTGATGCACGAAGCTACGTAAACTAGCTGAGTTCTACCCAAAGGAGTTCTCAAATAATAATTTGCTCGGACTCAATTACACTACAAAATTATATTGATGACATGAGACAGGATGATAGCTTCAAAGGTCTAGACAATATTGTTGATCTCTCGTTAAGCTTGTTGAAACAAAGAGACACAAAGTGTATGATATGGTTTATGAGCTCCTCAAATTGGTATTGCTTCTACCGTGGCAGCGGCAAGTGTTGAAAGGGTATTTTCTGCAATGGTTTTGTGAAAACAAAACCGTAAATAAGATGGCAGATAGTCTTTTGGATGATTGTCTAGTCACTTTCATTGAGCGGATATTTTCTTTGAAGTTGATGAAGATGATATAATCAAGACATTTATGTCCCTTGAAAGTGTCGAGTAAAATATTCACAAAAATAGCATTGTAAGTCTTGGTTCTCTTTTATGCCTTATTTCAATTATCGGTGTGGCTTTTGAATTATTTATAGTATACTTAGCGGATGGTTTGAACTTAATCCATGAATTTAAGCCCTTATTGTGTTATTAAGTGCATATATACCGAATCATGTTGTCAATTTTACAATTATTACCGATTTACTAAAATGAATTTACCGAATTGTATATGAAATTTTTTGGATGACATACCCTTAGATAAAATCCTAGATTCGCCACTGATACTAGCTGCCTCAATTCTAAAGAAGAGTTGAAACTTGTCGAGTCCTTGTCAACAAGCCTATATATGACCCTGTGTCGTAGCACACTAAACGCGGCATGTTTCAGGGGACTAGCGAAATTAACCCAATAAAACTATCGCTAAGCTTTGTGTTGCCTCGTCCGGGTTCCCAGCCTCGCATGTTTTACATCCACGTAACTGTATTGTAAAATTGCATCTATGATGAGTGGTTCATTCTATCATTCAAATCCAATTGAAGCATGCATGCATGTACAGGAGAGCATGCTAATTGCTAAATAAACCGTCCAGAATTTCACTTGCGCCGCTGCGTGCCCCGGAGCGCGTGGCCGTGGAAGGCATGGAGCGCCTGCCGTGCCGTCTGCGCCCCTGCGGAGGTATCTTTTCGCGCTCTGGGGTGCGGGCCGCACGGTTGTCTGCCTGCTTGGTACGGTTCAGCGCCGATTCTGTGTGGTGCGGCGCGGCCCGCGCGGGGTGGAACGGGCGGATCCCAATCCTCTGACATTAAGGACCGGATAATCACTGCTCGTTGGTAGGCGGTGAAACCTGCTCTTGTACTGTGCGTTCGGCTGTGCGCGCAGAGGAGAAATGCATAGCGAACATAGTTACAGAGCAGATTGGACCATGGTGAGCTTAGAAGGTTCCGAGAGCATGTGCTACTGAGTAATGGGAATTGACGTGTTTGACCATGATATGATTCCTAAGTTCTTACTGCATTCTCCCGTTCCGTCCGACGAGTGCCCTGACCTCGCAACTTCACTGCATATTAGCCTGCCTTCTCTTTCTACCAGCTGGCCACCTCATAAGCTAACTTGAGCGTGTGATTGTTAGCATTGGCCCGAGACGGGTGACATATATATGCATCGACCTGAGATCGTAGTTTCGTCTTCTAATTGTATGATTTGTATCAGAGATCCCCAAAGTACGGTGTGGAGCCCTGCATGCAGAATGGGACTTACTCGCATAAACATAGCACTAGGCATTCACTGCGTGCGACTGCGCGTTCACTGTCCGTTCACGTGCGCTTTGGATGATACCGAAGTGACGGAAAAGGTTAAGAAAAGAGAATTCCTCTTAGCCCAAAACCCAAACAATAGCTCCGGGGCTGTTTGGTTTGGTGTCCATGAGAACCATAAAGCCAAATTTTGGTAACATTGATTTGATTTGGTCTCCGTTTGGTTTGATACTAACTTTTTTGGTAAGATTCTGTTCACATTGATTCTCTCATTCATTTCTGGTACTAAACTTTGCCAAAATCCGGGCGGCCACCGGCCCGATTTTGGTAACATTACATTTTGGCTTGGCTTCCATGTGCAATTTTGGTCCTAAAACCAAACGAGCCTATGTCACGACACCCATACCCATGAGAAACCTAGAAAAATGTAACTCGGACGTCGGCGCGTCGACGGGCTCAGCCCAGAGCCGCCACTCCTCCTTGGCCTCAATGAGCCCATCTCCTTCATCCGGGCAACACCGTAGCTGCAACGAGGCTCGCGGCAGCGTGTGACCTGACCCATGGGCCAAGCCATACTCCACCTGCAGAGTAGCCAATTGCATTCCACACCGACAGCCCACCGCACCGCACCACACATATCTGCTGAGTGCAGTGTCACCACTAGAGCTGGCCAAATGGGCGGTCCGGCCTGGCACGGCACAGGCTCGTGTCGGCCCAACTCATTCTGGTCCACGAACTAAATTGGCCGTGTCGTGTCGGCCCACGTGCCGACTAGGCAGCCCAGACATGGCCCGATGGACTTTCGGGCCATGCTGTGCCGGCCCGAGCCCGTTTAGTCCGCAAGCCAATTCCGACCCACTTAGCCCGTTAGGCCCGAAAACTAAAAAAACAGGAAAAAAATATTTTAAAAAAATCAGAAAATATGTAGAATTAAAAAATACATATAAAAATTATTAAAAATGAGACAAGCATATTGAAAATGTAATAAACAATTTTATTAATGTTTAAATAGCTGTCTCATTAAAACCTTTGCCATTTATACCATAACACAAGAAATATTTTAAAAATGTAAAAAAACCCTATAATTTATATATATAATTTTTTAAAAACCAAAATAAATTTATATATACTTGTAAAATAAACTATATAAAAATAAAAAAAAACTACAATATAAAACAATATAAGTATTGAAAATTGAAAATAAAATCATATAAACATTAATAATTAAAAATAAAATCATATATATATTAAAAATTAACGAGCCTAATGGGCTATGCCGTGTCCAGGTCGTGCTGGGCTGGGCCCGGGTGCCGTGCTGGGGTGACGGCCCAAGCATAGCCCGAGCTGTCGTGCCGTGCCGCGTGACGACCTAAGCATAGCTCCGGCTGTCGTGCCGTGCCGGCCCGGCCCATAAACAATACGAGTCATACCGTGCTTAGGTCAGACCAACAGTGTGGTGGTTCGGACCGATCGTTTGGCCAGCTCTAGTGACCACCACGCGCAGACGGGCGTTCCGTGGTAGCCGAGAAGTGCAACACGGCGCCCGCGCGTCGACTTGTCCACGCACGCCGCACGCGCGCATCTTAATCACCGGGAAAAAAATTATATAGGACCGTGGTCATTTGCTCATTCGAAGGACCTCGTTCCTCCATACGACACATGTCTTGTCACAAATCTCAAAGCAAAACCTCTCTAAACCCTCCTAATCTAGTTCCCCAACGGCGTTGGGCTTAACGAGGGTTTCACTTCGGCGAGTGCGGCGCGCCGCTGATGACCCTCCCGAGCTCGTGTGGGGAAAACAAGGTAGCGGCAGGAAGTCGGGGGCTTCAGCAACTTCCCGACAAGGCGACAACAGCATCGTCCTCCCGAGCCCGCGGGCGGCACGTGTAGAGGAGAAGGTTCAGTGGCTTCCCGGTGACTAGCGATGGTCAGGGCCGTTCCTGAGTTTTTTTAGGCCTAGGTCGAGTATTAATACGGAGGCCTAATCCACTCTCTCAAAATATCTATATATATTTCTATATACGTATATATAGTCTTATAAATACACATCAATTAAGAAGATAATATTCAATGCACTAAAATAACTTATATAGAATATCTCAAAGTTCATAAAGTGGACAAATGTAATAATAAATTACTTACTTGGCGCTTGACATTATTTTAAACAATTTCTTCTAACATTTCGAGATGCAAAGTCATTGATTATACTATTGATATCGATCTCATCCAATAACTTCTTCTCGATGCATAAAGTCGCCAAACCATTTAACCTTTCTTGAGACATTGTTGACCTCAAATAGTTCTTCAATAATTTCAACTTTGAAAAGCTTCTTTGGTGATCACGCGATCCACGAGCACGATAAATAAGATCCGTAAGCAATGGAAACATTTGGATAACAATCCACCTCTCTGACATGCTCGAAAATCTCCATAGTAGACAATGCACCATCTGGCAATGTGAATTTCATAATCTTCAATTCAGAAATAAGATCATGTACCTCAACATCAGATGATCCATTAACAGAGAAAGTTTCTGCAAATTTAGTGCAGCACTCTTCAAGTTCAATATTATCTAATGACTTCAGGGTGCTTGAGCTCATTAAGAAACCAAATATGTCTTTAAACACTATGAGTTCTTCAAATCTGTTCTTCAAAGAAGTGATTGTCATATCAACCAGAACAAAAAAAAATAATTAACTTCAAAAGCCTTCTCTAGTTCTCTACATTGCTGCACTTGATGTCTTGATTGGGCCATACTCCATACGAGCCCACATACATTACTAAGTATACTAGTACTAGTACTAATGTACTATATGGGGTGGGGCCTATGTAAATTTTAGGCCTAGGGCGATGGCACACCCTGCCCACCCCCAGGGCCGGCCCTGGCGATGGTGCCGTCCTCCCGAGCCCGTGCGCGGCACGCTAGAAGAGAAGGTTCAGCGTCCAACTCCGGCCTCCCTTGGCAAGCGCTGCACGTCTTCTTCGAGTTCTCTGAGACTCTGACCACGTCTATGGCTTCGACCGGGCACAGCAAAGAGCAACTTCATTCCAGTTGGCAGCCGCTAAAACTTCTTATGATTATGACTAGATCGAGTGTTGCAAATATTGAATCAACTGTATGTACTCCTATGTGGTTGCAAGATATGGAACTTACAGGTGTACTTTGGACAATTTCAATGTTGTGCTTCAGTAAACCTCTGAAATTCAATACCAAGAGTTCTGTGAAATTGTGGAATAGAACAACCTGAATGTTATTGCTCATTTATTTGCATGGCTAAATTTATTACATAATGTTCACATGTTCAGTATATTCAATATATTTGGGTGTTGGTTGTTTGATTCTTCCCCTATTTATAAGTCGATTTTACTGACCAATTCTGCTTCAACAACAAGTTCAATTCTTGATCGATCACTCTCAACTGCTACCCCTTCCAGTGCAGTACTCTACCACATAGTTCTTCTATTTCTCTCCAATTATTGCTTACGCTAATTGTTGCGACATCAATACGCATGCACGTGCAACCATCACCTATCCTTGCCGGGGACACCTGTCACGCTCTCTCTAGTGGCCTCGATTCTATTCCCTACAATTGCATCATCTCTACCACATGCTCTTTGCTTCTCTACTTCTATACGTCTGTGCTTTTATTCATACGGATGCATGCATGTATATACACATGCGTGATGTTATAAGTTCTTGATGTCCTCTACTCTTGCACCGATCACTCATCTTCTTCGACATTGGCTAACTCAACGTTGTGGCTTCTTCACTAACCGCGACAACCTCTTATCTTCACTGATGCCGACATGTCTGCTTTAGTTGCTGTCTAATGATATGAAGAATCTTCTCGCCATTGACAGTGACGTCGTGCCCTTCACCAGTGATGACACACTCCTAGCTGGCAACACATCGCCCATAGCTCGTCTTCAATGCAAAGCTTCATCTCCTCTATGTTAGGGTTTCTCTATCACCGAGCTTCTTTGGCCACTAACTTTTTCAATAACGCTGACGCTAACAACTCGTCATCGCAGCCCTTGGTGCCTTCGACTCTATACTTTCTCTTCAATGACTCTGGCAAGCAGCACGATTTGTCCTCATCGAACAACTAATATGAGCAACACAATATTGTTCTCATCTCTATCGTCGACACCTCGGGTCTTCACCTGTGGGATCAATGTTTTCTTACCGAACAGATTGACGTCATTACACTCTTTCGTGGTCTCCTTTCCTCCGACGCTATTCGTACTATCCTTGTTATAAATTTTATTTATTTATATTGGAGTTCATATACAAATCAAATTGCTAATTTTATTTATTTTGAATTTTAGTTATTTAGGTATTTTCTTTGGAATTCATATGGAAATCAAATTGTGAATTTTTCTTATTTTTTATCCCAAATTTTAATTATTGTTTGTTAGAATTCGTATACAAATCTAATTGCTATTTTTTTCTCCTGAATAATAGTTATTTAGGTACTTTACATTGGTTTCGTATCGAAATCAAATTGCTAATTTTATTTGTTTTTAATTCTAAATTCCAGTTATTTATTTTGGAATTTGTATACAAATCGAATTGCTAGGTTTTGTTTAATTTTTATTCCGAATTATATTTATTTAGGGATTTTACTTAGGAATTCGTGTGACAATAAATTACTAATGTTATTTGATTTTTATACCGAATTTCAGTTATTGTTTGTTGAAATTCGTATACAAATCAAATTGCTAATTGTTTTTTAATTTTTATTCCTAATTACAATTATTTAGGGATTTTGCTTTGAAATTCGTATCGAAATCAAAATACTAATTTTATTTTTTTATTGTGAATTTCAATTACATTTTTTGGAATTCATATACAAATCTAATTGCTTTTCTTTATTCCAAATTATACTTATTCAGGGATTTTACTTAGGTATTTGTATGGAAATAAAAATGCTAATTTTATTTATTTTTTACCCAGAATTTCTGTTATTTATGGATTGTACTTGACATTGACTCTTTCTTTTAATCGAGATCGTTATAATTTAGACTCACTATGATCAATGGTGTAGATCTGTAGCCCTTGAGAACGAACATAGTGTCTTCTTTTGTCTTGCTTTAATAAGATAATAGATAATAATAGATATATATATATATATATATATATATATATATATATATATATATGTGTGTGTGTAGCAGGTGTGTCTTAAGAGATGCGTAGTTAATGTCAGAGCAGTTAGAAGATTACATAATTGAACTGGTCTGTGTTGATAAATCTTTACGTTATGCAAAGGAAAACTGAACAAATGAGCTGTAACACAAACTTTTGTATTGGTAATTTTCGAGTTCCGTGCATTGTCAGGCCGATTTGTTTTAGAGCGATAGAGCTTTAAGAGCATCTACAACAGTCTATAGCAGCTGTTACTAAAGGGTTGCCACATTAGTATTTAGGTGATGTGGAGGAGAGAATGTGAGGTTGTTTCTAGATGAAGAAACTATCAAATTGTTAATACCAAGATACAAGAAAAAACCAAATACTTTATTGGAGACTTACTTGTTACCTAAAAACGTGTTTTATGGGTCCCACTGTCTTAAAGCAAAATATCCACCTGATTACTTATGATGTCCGACTTTATTATTGATATGATAAATGAGCTAAAACATGTAGACCATAAAGTTATACTTCATTATTGATCATCAATAATCATACACATTTGTAGCAATTAAAGTCTTAGACACAAGCTCAAGAAACAATTCATTAAAAAATTTGTTTTTTTTATTAAATTGAGTACTCTATGTCCTCATAACAAACTAAGAAATAAACTATTATAGATGCTCTAATTGTGATAAAACACAACCGTGGGTTCATGATAAACTATATACCGTGTTCTCTTTACGCCGCATGTGGGCTTGGGAGGACGCTATTCGTACATAGTTGTCGCCACTGGGAAGCCGCTGAACCTTCTCTTCCGCGTGTGCCGCATGCGGGCTCGGGAGGACAATGTTGTCGCCAGGAAGCCGTCCAAGCCCCCAACTTCCTGCCGCTACCCTTTTTTTCCACACGAGCTCGGGAGGGTGAACTACAGCGCGATGCGCTCGCGAAGACGAACCGTCGTTAAGCCCTAATGCCGTGCATGAACTGGATTAGAGGGGATTAGAGAGGTTTGCTTTGAGATTGTGACAATACACATGTCGTGTGGAGGAACAAGGTCTTTTGGATGAGAAAAGGACCGAGGTCCTGTATAATTTTTTCCCGTATACCGTCCGTTCCGGGTTTGCATCCTTTGATATTCTACTGGGAATGTCACGAGTGAAAAGTGTCATGGCATTCCCAGAATCTGAGCCATCGGATCGGAAAACAACGGACGGGATTGATTGCTACAGTATTCAAGAACAACACCGATACTACATTTTTTCCCACTGCAGTGATGCTACAGTATTTTTACTGTGGTGTAAGATCCAGATCTCGGCCGTTGTTTTTCAATCCAACGGCTACAAAACAATATCACGATACACGAATATTGCTTCTTAATAGGGGTGAGAGTGGGGCGATTCGACCCTTTGGATCGTTGCTCTGCCCCGCAATTTTGAGTCCAATGGATCAGAGGGTCGGCTCTGAAAATAATCAGGTCAACAATGTTATTATCCGAGCCGGACCATAGGGACGAGTGGGTCGACCCCTTTCTTCCCTATGCGCCGCTGCTCACTCATCTTGCACGTGCAGCTGCAAGCCCGCTGCCTCCTTCCCCTGCGCACCGTTGCCACTCGCCGCTTAATTCCACGAACGTGCAGTCGCCGCTGCCGCTCGATTCCACTAACGAGCAGCCTCCGCCGCTCAATCCCCCGATGTGCCGCGGCCGCTCGATTCTTCACGCCGAAGCCTATAGGCTATATCCCTCCATGCCAACAAGCCCCGGTCGCCGCCTCCAGCATCCATCGACTCAACCCCTTCCTTTGTTAGAGTAATTCCCCTACACCACATGCATGTTTACTTGTTGTTTCTAGTTGCATGTTTCTGTTTTTCAGCCTGCATGATCCCTGATGGAACGGGTCTCCGGATCGTGAATGATTCAGAGAAAGATACGGGCCATCAACAGCATGCAACACACTCCCATGTATTCAGTATGAATAGAAGGAACGTAAACAGAAAAGCCGTATTGCGGTTGAGCGGCACAAGTGTGTGCGATCTTCCGTTGTTCTGAACTTCTCCGAAGAATTATTGTAGCTCGTCCGAAACGAACTTGCAGATGTTCAGAACTCCGAACTTCTCTGAAGTTCAGTGGATTTTCTAACATCCTTCCCTACATGCCACTGCTCACTCATCTTGCACGCGCAGCTGCGAGCCCGCGACCTCCTTCCCCTGCGGACCGCCGCCGCCTGCCGCTTGATTCCACCAACGTGCAGCCGCCGCTCGATTCCGCTGACGTGCAGCCGCCGCCGCTGTGCAGTCGCCGCTCGATTCCGCTAACTTACAGCCTCCGCCGCTCAATTCCACCGATGTGTCACGGGGGCTCGATTCTTCACGCCGAAGCCTAGATCCATCCATGCCGACAAGCCCTGGTCGCCACCTCCTGCATCCATCGACTCGATTCTTTGATGTCGCCAACCTCACGCTTGTCACCTACGGCAACGCTCGGGGCGGCAAGGACGACACCATCTCCTATCACATCCCCACGCCTCCTCTGCTCTCCTTTTCCTTTCTGCACGCGAGATTAGCTTCGACCCTTAAAATCCGTTGGGTAACACGGGGCAATGCAGTTGCACCAAATGGGTCGACCCGTATCCACGCAAAGATCCTCTGGGCACCATGGGTTAGGTTCGGGTCGAACCGCCCGCCCCACTCCCACCCCTAATTATCCCACTCAGGGGGATGTTCACATGGCAAAAAAGGTATTAGGCAAAATGTGAGTGAGATCATGTAGTTCAGGAGTGTTCGGCCAGCAACGGGCCAAATGCACAAAACGAAAGTGAAATACACAAGTCTGTCACCACTTCAACATAGACATGTACAAAAAAAATCTATAATTATTATTATGTTATAGTAACGAATACTTCACCACCAATGGATAAGTGTAACACAATGCTCTCCCAACACAACGAATACTTCACCACCAACGGATAAGTGTAACACAATGCTCTCCCAACACAATCTATAAGGGAAAATAAATACAATAACGGCACCCACAGTTCAAATAATAATTAAAAAGCCATCTAGGTAGAACCACCAAGTTCCCACAAAAGAATTGCCCCCGTTTTCTATCACAAACCACATCCATATCCCTACGGTTGTGGTTGAATATGTGTGTGCAGATCGTCTCTTTATCCATAGGGGGTGTGCTAATTAATTTAGAAATGAAGTGACCTTAAACTGGGGAGGTGTGTGTAGCTACCTGCCACGATCAATGCGATGACCGATAGCACGGCCACAGCAACCAGAATGTATTGCCGCATTTTCCTTCTGCCCCTGTTACGCAGGGGTAAGGGCATGGGCTGTACCCTGTTTAGCTGCCTCATTGCCGCTGCTGGTCTAGAGGTCCTCCTTGGGGCTGTCTGTTGAGAAACCTCAGCGTCCCTAGTGTTTTCTGATGTGCTACTGTCAGTGTCTGTTGTAGCTATGGCCGTAGAGTTGCCCTCACCACTACCACTTGCTGAGTCTGCTGCTTTTGCACCATTACGTTTATCCTTTTTTGTTCTCTTCTGCAGATGTTTGACAATTTGGATGTAAAATCGGTAACTTGTTGCATGGACAGACCAAGATTCCAAGGAATGAGCATCAAAGCAGAAAATTGTAGAAACGTACCTTTTCCTTCATCTCAGCTTCCTTCCGTGCTTTGAACTCTGCTCTTTCCTGAGCTTTTTCTGCTTTCCGCTTCTTCCTCTCCTCAGCCTCCTTAGCTTTAGCCTTTTGCTCCAATCGGAGCCGCTCCTTTTCAGCTGCAGTCCTCTCCTCTCTTTCCTCTTCCCTTCGTGCCAACTCCTCTGCATTTCTTGCTAACTCCAACTCCTCCACCAGACGAGCATTTTCCTTTTCAATGTGTTTTACATCTTCCCTCTCTGACGCTGGAGCTGTAGTTGTTTCTTTCTGTGAAGAACTACCAGATGCCTTTGATTTGGCAAGCTTACTGATCTGGGGGGATGCCAAAACAGGAAAGGAGTCTTCTACAGGGACCACGACTGGAACAGGCTTTTCAGGTGCTACTTCTGAAGTTAAAATGGGCACGTCTGGGCTTGAAACAGTCAGTGGAGATGGATTGCTCGGTCTTCTATTGAAATTGCTTGGAATGACTGGAGGATCCTCTTCAGGGCCAAGTCTTCTTCCATCATGGGTCCCTAATCTCCTCAGCGTGCTAAACTTGTTTGCTTCAACGTACAGATTGCGGAAGTTATCATCTTGGTTCCACATTCCCAAAACCCTCTCTACCTAAAAGCGAAAGAACATTACAAAAATTATTGATCAAAGTAGAAGAGCATAAGATTTTTGGAGGATCAAGAAAGAAAAAGAAAAGAACATTGATCAACACTTTTGGAAGCATAAAAGTGCAAGACTGTTGTAATGTAACAACATTTAAAAGAGCCCAAGACAGGAGTCCTCATGAGTCATGATCCTGGTATTGACAAGAGGGTACGGTTATGAATGTGATAAATCAGTATTTTAATACTTGGTTGTAGGAATTTCTCACCCAAAGGCGTATCTTCCCTAGTAGATTCGAGTATGGTAGATAATCACTCATGTGATAGCATAAGTACCACAAGACATTTTGTACAGAGATACTCTGAAACGAATGCTAATGGAATGTATAGGTACTGTTGGCTAATTAGCTCAAAATCACATGGAAGTTGACCAGCGTAAGCAAGTGAAACATCAAAACCAGGGCTAAATACTGATCCTACCCAATGCATAAGCATGACCATATTGAAGGGGGGATGTGCGATTTACCTGATTATTACAATATAACTGTAGTCCCTCCATGTCACCCATTGATATGTACTCGGATGCAGTACCGCGGTCCCTCTTATACATGAAAAAGTACTTGTTCTGCAATGCGAAAAAAAGTGAAGGATCCTGTTAAGCTTTTTACACAAATAACCAGAAATTGTAAACTTCCCTCAGTAAACTACATGCATTTTGAAGTCAATGGTGCAGTACCCCTTTTTTTCTAACAAGGGAAACTTCCCCTGCCTCTATCATTAATGAAGACAGAAACATAGTAGTAGCATATTACAAAGAAACCGGACATCAGTGGTACTCAGGAGTTAAATTTTGATAACATGAGCACTGAGTGCATCATAGATAGGAGGAAAATTTGATCATATACCCTCTCCTTAGATGGAAATTTAGGATTTACCCTCCTGGCCTACATGTCATTGACCTATGGTGACCCCACATGTCCTGGCCTACATGTCATTGACCTATAGTGACCCCACATGTCATTGAGGTGGGAGGGTAAATCCTGAAATCCTAAAATTCAGAGAGGGTATATGATCCAATCCCCCTAGATAGGAGGGTAGGAGGCATGCTATGTATACTGATGACACTAAATAAAGGGCAATGTTTTTGGAAACACAAAGTCAAGCTATGAATCCCGTGTAATCAGGCATGCTCTGGAACTAACCCTAAATCGGTTCTCACCCATGTTTATTTGGTGCTTGGGCTTTCTGAATATTTAACCATGCAATACACTTCAAATTTGTGGATGGTGTAAAACTTGCAAAAGATAATGTATAACTAGTTGGATGCATGGATTGCTATTCATTCGACTACCACTAGTCTTCTTAAGTTGACGGATAAGACGGATGATTATCGGCAATGCAGTCGTCATGGCACAGACTCTTTCACTTCTTGTAGAAGATGGACGGAACAAAAAATGGTTGAATGAACCAGCCTAAGTGGGTTCAATTCTAAAGGATAATCATATTCTTTGTTGCCTCGGTTGTCTACCCCTCCGTGGGTTGCTAGATTGGGCAGGAAAACAGGAGTTATCAAGGAGTATGGGTGGTCCGTTTTTGCATCAGTTACCTTGGTTCGTAAGTACTCCTATTTCTATCTATACCTCATACCCTTTCTTGCAGTAGTCAGTCTCTACGTTCTAAACAAAGTAATGGGTTCCTTTGTTTATTTAGCATAAAAAATATTATAGAACAGAATGAACAAGAGCTACAATCACCCCTTGAAAGAAGCAAGCTTCTTACCTTCTTGACTGGTTCCGCTCTCAGCTCAACCCAATCACTGTAGGCCTTTTGACGTATTTCATTAGCAGCTCGGAATTCGTCATTCAAATATCTCAAAACTGTTCTTTCGTCATCATAGGATTTTTGAATCTTTCTTGTGTTTTCCTCAAGGGACTTCAGGTTGTTGAAAAGAACATCAGAATCCTTCTTCAAAGTCTAGAAAGAGAAAACAAAGGTCAATCTGAAAATTGATGAAATATGAATTGAAAAGACAATTACAAGGTGCTGCTTTTAATACCTTATGCTGCTCGTGAATGTGATCCTTTTGATGGAATGCCTCACTGATTTCAGCCTTCGAGCCCATGTTGGAGCATAATTGCTTCCTTTGGGCTTTTAGTTCAGTAATCTCTTTAATGAAAAGCTTCTCTTCCTTTAAAGAAATGGTCTCATGTTCCATAATCTTCTCTTTCCTTGCAATCTAAACCATCATAATGTTTTTAAGAAAAGCTATCAGATCTAAAACCACAATAGAGTAATATGAAAGGAAGGGAATAAAGTCAATGCACCATGATATAATTCATCATCGCAGAATCCTTACCATCTCATCAATTTCTTCAATTGAATTTGCTTTATTCAACTTCCCGATCATTGATCGCACATTATTTAAATCATACTTCTTATCACCATGAGCAGCTCTAGCTTCCCTCTCTTCTTGCCGTGCTGCCTCTACTTTTTCCCGGTACTCATCACAAACAGCCTGCAATATATTAATCCAAAATTAAGAAACATGCTAGGGAAGGAAAAGGAGGAGGGCGAACATTAGGAGGCTCATTACCTTTTGCTTTTGCTTACGAAAATTAATTGCATCTCTTTCCTGGGTCAGTCGATCCATATGAACTTGCGCATCCTGTGTTTTTGCCCAGAGATCTTCACCCGCAAATTTTGGGACCTTTACTAGGTAGATCCTCTGTTGCCTAATGACCTGTGTATCTCCCTTATTACTCTTACCAAGATCCACATGTGACTCACTGGAGTCTTCAACAATCTTTGCCTCATCTGCATGTGCATGTTCGTCATCATTCTTGTGTTCCTCCAGGACTACTGTGTCAATGGATGAATGTTCCAATGTACAAGAACAACAATAAACATTAGCTTTTACAAACAACTATCAACAACAACAACAACATTAACTTTTACAAACAACTATCAACAACAACAACAAAACCTTTTGTCCCAAGCAAGTTGGGGTAGGCTAGGAATGAAATCTCCTCAAAGTCAAAGAGATGAGAGCCTTGCAAAAATAATAAATAAATAAAGGTTAAAACACTAAGCCGTACATCCTGGCATCTGAGCCGAGAGCCTAAAACACCGCCCCTAAACCTTCTTATAGTTCCGGTAAAACATAGCCTCTAAACCTTCTTATGATTCCGGTACGTAGATCGCTAACTTCCATACACTCCTATCTAAAGCTAATTATTTAGCTACATTCCAATCCCTCAAATCTCTTTTAATTGCTTTTTCCCACGTCAGTTTTGGTCGACCTCTGCCTCTTCTTACGTTTTCAATACGTCTTAAAATTCCACTATGTACTGATGCTTCAGAAGGCCTCCGTTGGAGATGTCCAAACCATCTCAAGTGATGTTGGATAAGCTTCTCTTCAATTGACGCTACCCCCACCCTACTATGTATCTCATCATTGCGGATTCGATCCCGCCTTTTGTGACAACATATCCACCACAGCATCCTCATCTCCGCTACACTCATCTTCTGTATATGTTGTCTTTTAGTCTCTCCGCATCCTGCTCCATATAGCATCGCAGGTCTGATCGCCGTCCTATAGAACTTACCTTTTAACTTTTAAGGGATTTTTTGTCACATAGAACACCCGATGCTCGGCGCCATTTCACCCACCCCGCTCTAATCCTGTGGCTCACGTCTTCATCAATCTCGCTGTCCCACTGTAGCATCGATCCCAAATATCGAAACGTGTCCTTCCTAGGCACTACTTGTTCATCCAAACTAACGTCTCCATCATCTGCCCTGGCACTGCTGAAATCACACCTCATATACTCAGTTTTAGTCTTACTAAGTCTAAAACCCTTTGATTCTAAGGTCTTCCTCCACATTTCTAGATTCCTATCGACACCTATCCTACTCTCATCAACTAACACTACAAACAACTATAATAAGCATTAACTTGAAGGAGAATACTAAATTGGAACAATTAAAAAGGATACCCAAAGAAAAATGATTGCATACCTTCCAAACATTTGGTTTCAACCTCATCAGAAGATTTAGTGTGTACATTTACATTTCCAAAGCAAATATCTTTGCCTGTGTCATCTGACGGGCACGTCTCCTTGTCTGTACAAGGAGCCTTAACCTCAGGTTCCAATGTTACATCTGAAGGGCAAGGCTCTTCAATTGAAGAAGCCAGCTCATTGATTGGAGAGGAGCCTTTATCTCCAGTTGAGGAAAGCTCATCATGCGTAGTTGATGTGTCGCATATTTCTGATTGATATTTATGAGATTTGCTATCTGCACCTAAATTACTCGATTCGTCCTTTTGGGAAATATCACCAACTTCACCAACCACAGCAGATTCATCTCCTGTAGCAGAAGAGGGTTGAGCGTGATCAACGGCAACAGCTTCATCTTCATTCAAGGAAACAGGTTCACCTTGATCAACAGCAGATTCACTAGGTTTTTCTTGAGATTCATCTCCTGTTTCAGAACTGAGTTCAGCGTCATCAGCCACAGCAGTTCCATGTTCCATAGAAGCACCAGATATAACTTGATCAACAGTGGTGCTAGATATTTCTCGAGAACGACACTCTTCTGTTTGTATGTGGTCATGACTTTCCAACTCAGTATCCAGGCTTGAATGCTTGATGCTATCATTATCAACCAAATCAATGGGCCTCAGCTCATTATGAAAGGTAGAAACTGCAGCTGCTTGCAATGGAACAGCATCAACAACCTCCATCTCAACCTCTTTCCTTGGCTCTGCCTCTACTACACCATTGTCACTTTTATCAGCTAGGCCAACACTTGGTGCTTCTAACTGCTCATGCTTTCCAGTTTGTACAGAAGAATCATCACTCTGAGCTAATTTTGCCTCCCGGGGGCAAGGTGGTCTGGTTAGCTCCTTTTCCTCAACTTCGCCGGATGAATTTACATGCAGTGGTATACTGCTGTCTTCAACTGCAGTCCTGAGCTTCTGTGTTTGAACGCTATCTGCGGTATTCATTTCCACCATATTGTCAGCCTTCACATCAGAATCCGTCTTGTTTTCATCACCTACAGCAACATCAACCTGGACTTTCTGATCCCCGCTCGATTCAATAAATGGATCTGATTCTGGTTTTACAGAATGAAGTATGCCAACAGAAACATCATTCTTGACCAATTCATCACCTTGCACAATTTCTTCGCTTTTATCCTCAGTTATCACATCTAGACCAGCTACAGCAGGAACAGCTTCATTTATTCCCTCCTTCATAGGAGGCTTTGCTTCCTTGTAAGAGAAAACAGCATCAGCTGTATTTCCATCGCACAAATTCCCCTCACTAACCTTGTCTATTTGGTCTTCCAGTTGAAGAACATCAAGGGTGGCTTCACCCACTCCCTCCTCAATTCCAGGTTCAAGCTCCACAGAAGCATCAGCATTGTCCTCAGCATAGTCATGCCCGTTTGCAACAACTTCCTCTTCTATGGGCTCCTCACAAGTACAAGCACCGCAATTGCTGCTAGATGCATCCAGCATTCCTTCAGATACTTCAGCCTCGGTTGTCGGTGCTCCTTCTTGTTTGCCACTTTGTTGCCCTTTGCTCTCATCGGCATGAGCCTTGAGCTCAGAAGATGATGTACAAGAATCAGCACTCCTGTCAAGATGATCATGCCCATTGACCTGCAAAGCATCATCCTGTTCTCCACAGGCAGCATCCTGCTCTACCAATTCTGTGACATTAGCGGCACCCTGTTCCTGTTTGCCCTCATTGGCAGGACTCACAGGCTCAGTAGCAGTTACACATGAATCAGCATCATGATGCCCATTCACCATCGAAGCACCTGATCCATCTGTACCCAGCTCCACCAGCTCCATGACTTCAGAAGTACTCTGTTCTCCTTTGCTCTCCTCGTCACAAACCTCATCCAAGGTAGTGGAACCAGACTCAGCATGTGTGAGGGCGTCATCCCGCCCACTCAACTCCACAGCAGCATCTGCGCCATCCTGTTCTTCAGTAGCAGCATCATGCCCCAGCAATTCAGCAACATCAGCAGCAGCACTTTCTTCCCTTGTGCTCTCCTTGCCATTAACCTCAGAATCCACAGCAGGTACAGCAGAATCAGCACCAGTGTCAGCATGGTCAATTCCAATGGCTGCCAGAGCCTCTGCCCCACCCTGTTCTACACTGGCAGTCTCCTGCTCCACCAATTCAGCAACAAAATCGGCACTGTGCTCCCCTTTGCCCTCACCCACACCATCCTCATACTCGGCAGCGGCATGATCGTGCCCTTCAGCCGACGAAGCACTGAGGGCGGCACCCGAACCGCCCAATTCCCCGTCTGCGGCCCCGTAAGCTCCGCCTGCGGCCGCATCTGGACCTGCATTGGACGGCGGCTGATCATCCTCGTCCGAGGAGGAATCCTCGTCCGACCTGTCGTCCGGATTTGAGCCCCGTCGGAGTAGCCGTCCCCGTGATCTCCGCCCGCGGCTTGCATTGGACGGCGGGTGATTATCCTCGTCAGAGGGGGAATCCTCATTGCGCCCCCGGTCCAGATCTGAGCCCCGGTCGGAGAGACCGTCGGAGTCGCCGTTCACGATCACGAAGGAGCCGCCCACCCCCTCGCCCTCGCGCTCCTCCGCCGGCCTCTCCCCCGGCGGGGCGGCCGCCACGGCCCCCTTCGCTGCCGCCAATTCCGCCTTGGGCGCCTCGCCGGCGCCGTTGCACGCGGTCCCCTCGGCCGTCATCGCTGCTCGCCCGCGGATCACGCCCCGATCCTGCAAGCCAAAACCAACCAACACAGCAAACACCCCGCCCGTCAGTCCAGTCCTGCGTCAGTCGCTACCTCCCCCGGATCACAAAATCAACAGAGCCAGCCACCTCAAAAGGACCCAACACAAAACGAGAGCTTCTCCCAAAGAGGGGGAGATCTCGAGGCACGAACTACTTACAGCTCAGGCGGATCCGGGAGGCTCCTCCTCCTCCTCCTATCCCCTCCGCGGAAGGGAAGACGAGACGAGAAGAAGCGATCCGAGCGCGAGCGCGACCGGCGAGGGGTGGGGCGATGGATCTGTCTCCCTCTGCGCCTGCGTGTTGTTCTGTTTTGCTCTTTTCGAAGGGGTTTTTGTTTGTGATTTATTCCCACCCGGATCCAGTTCGCGGTAGATATATACGGGTTAGAATACTCATGCTAGTCGCCGAAATTCACCGGAGTGGTACGTGTACTAACCAGACTTGTTACGTCTGGTGGAGTGGAGTCCAGATCTCCTTGCATCGCATCGTACTCCTACGCAGGTCCACCGGTGCGCGTGCCGCGTGGTGGTGCGGGGCGAGCCGACGCGGGGCGGCCAAACAGTGGCTTGGATCATTGGATGTGCACCGACAAACTTGGCTCTTGAGTTCGTGTCAATCCAATCGTACAATGATCATCAAAGATATACACAATGTACTGAGAACTAGTTTCTTTATTCATTTGTATCTTGTACATGAGGTTCTCGTACTTATAGTCTACAGGGCTGAAAGTCCTTTCAGAGACAGTTTAGTCTTTTAACCATACAATTAGGTTTCGTAACACTTCCCTTAGGCAATAAACAACGATATATAAATATCTCATCAAAAACTCCTTCCAAAAATCCATTGAGAAAAAATAAATGGATAAAAGAGTATATTACATTCGCAAGTTGCATTACACTTTTTGTATCACTAAAAACTTTCATGTGAGAAAATTTCAGAAAAACTCACCAAGGAAAAGAGTAAAACGTTTAATCTTCGGGATCCAATCTTCAAGATTTTGAATAAATCATCGGGATTTGATAAGGGTTATGATCTAGGGATTTACTCCTCTGAACTCTGCAACTCTTTAAACCGTCTTATTCCAATGCCATGAATGTATCTTTGAAAACTGGATGCAGACAAAAACTTAGTAAATAAATCAATTGGGTTTTCACAAGACTTTGTTTGCAGAATTTTTACCTCAATATTCTTCTGGAGTTCATGAGGATATAAAAATTTAGGAGCAATATGGTTCGTGATGTTGCTCTTGACATAACTCGTTTGCATTTGTGTAATACAAACAGGATTATCTTCATAAATAATTGAGGAGGCATTGACGATATTAATGTTGTTATACTTCTGGATGTGGTTAATCACACGTTTGAACTAAAAACATTCAAATGAGGCTTCATATAATGCTATGATCTCTGAATGGATAGTAGAAGTAGCTACCAAAGTCTGTTTAGATGACCATCAAGAGGTGGCTACACCAGCACAAAGTAAAATAAATCCATTATAGGATTTTGCACTATAGATATTTGACAGATAGTCAGCATATCTTCGGGATTTAGTAATAATCATTATGATCTATGAATAGTTTTCATGATTTTTGCATTGTCGACCAACTGGATCTACACTGTTAAGTGGTAAAACATTCATGGTGAATTTAAACAGTAGTCATCGTATCAACACCTTCTAAGCTTAACTAAGATTTTCAAAATATCAAGTATGATTGTCGGTGATCGAGATCCTATATTACGTATAATTGTTTATTTGGGATCTCCTACGATTGGAACTATGCAAAGAATGACACATGAATTTTATACAGGTTCAGGTCTTCTCTATGGAGAATAACAACCCTACCCCTATTGTATTGTATTGAGAGTATTGAATACAATCAAGAAAAAGACTAATGCTTGATGTCTTGTGCTCCGGATTGCTTGTCGTGTCCCCTCTGCCTTCTGATTTCAACCTTTATATAGCATACGAGGAGGTGGCAGTTATCCTAAGCTAAGAGACGTCTCAACGTTCCAAATGACAAACCGCTTGATAGAGGTTATTGTCAGAGACGTTATACCCCCACATCGCGAGGCAGTTATTGTTAGAGACAGAGAAAATGGCATGCAGTTATTCTTGAGAATAACCATATATATTAACTGCTTTGTGTATTTAACACGAGTCATAAGACCTCCTGATCGACTAGGCTCACAGGTTAGTAAGTCTTATCAATTACAGGGTTATCGAAGCCAACTGATCGTAGAAGATTCTACAGCCACAAGGGTGGTCGTATAAGAGCTTACGACTAAGTCATGGTTGTAGAAGATTCTACTACCAGGAGGTGGTCGTAGTAAGACTTACGACCACCTGACTAAACTTATCCCTTATAAAGGGGTATACTTAAGATTAGTATAACAATATATTAATCTATAATAAAAATACAGATAAAATAGTAAATTGAGGATTATTATATCCTCGTCAAATATGATCAGTGTTTAGCATATGCTCTCCCTGAAGACAACTTCTGCTGAAGTCTTGTTCCTCTGATACATCTCATACATTTTTCAAAAAAGGAATATAAGTAATGATATTGTGATCAAATCTTCTCAATTATCATAATTCAGAGTCTTACATACAAATATCTTATTACTCATATGGAGATTTTAGGATAAATACTATTCAGGAGTAACATGCTTAACTTATAAAATACTACTATTTGATTGTGCAACACAAGTAAATTATCCTTTTAGGAGATATGGGGTAATACTAGTTGCAAAGTCGTATGCCTTCCAGATACGGTTTATCAAAACCTTTTAGGATCTTAATATTTTGTAACTATCTCTGTTAACTCTCTCTGGGTGGTTAAAGTTATAACAAATAGTCTGTTCTACAAAATTATAAAGTATGGTTGTACCACTCTTAGAGTAAAATATAAGCAGTCTCAGTTTTATCGTTTATGGGATTAATTGCCAATATCACCAATGTATGTCGTGCCTTCATGGTACTAGAGGAAACCACTATTCCACTAATTTATGGTGGAAGATGCACTTTATAAGTGCTTATGTGACGTACTTTTGGTCTTTAGTTTTCTCGTTACATTCTTTTGATCTTGATGGGTCTTTGTCCACTTCTAGGGATCATATGATCATTGGTGTGATTAAGAGATCGACTGTTAAGATAATTTTTCTTCCGGGAGATGCTCTTACTACAGGTAAAAGGCTATTGGGTATGAGTTTTATATATATTACAATTTTGTTTCCTTTCTTACTAGGAATTTTTGAGTCCTTTGAGGATCTCGACAAGGGTTTTCAGAACCCATTGACTGCATATTTATTTATTTATTCATGCCATTTGTTAGAATTATTATGCAACGGTACATTATATCATTCATAATAGGAGAGTAGCGGTTTCTACGGGAACATTTGAATCATAACTTTTACCACTTCATTATATTCATAATGACCCATCAAGTCTCAACTATCTGGTTCCATGACTTTTATTTAGTAATTATGATTCAGCCTTATATGCTTTTATTATGTGACTCGATATGAACGCTTCAAGCGCTCGGCTATGGACTTTGGTTCTGGATCTGTATTCTTATAAGAGAAACTTTAGCAATTATAGACACAAAGTGATTATTGACAACTTTTCTCCAATAACCTCCAAATTGAGGGTATCTCAGTATTAACCCGATCTTTGTCGTTTCCCAAACAAAAGATTCTTAGTCGTTCCGCATTCCCAGCATTGTAATATGCGTACATCAAGTTGTTGGGGCTTTCATCTTCATGATGAACCTCTTCATGAGGTATTTCACCTTCAAGGTGAGTTCTCTTCAGAAGAGTTAAAGGAGTGATTAATAATTATTTTGACTAGTGTCATCAGATCTTAGACCCGCAGACGTTCCCACGGATTTTAGATCAAGAACATATAAGTCAATTTCGCAGAGGTGGATATACTATTCAACCTGGGGTATTCCACTCTTAGCGACGTATTTACTGCAAGTAAACACCGTGGTAACTTCTCCATAATTGAAAAGTATCTGGCAGGTTTCCCGCTTTTGGCGTGAGGAGTATAAACTAAACCTTAAGTTTAGCTTGACTAGTGCGTGTATTTTAGTACTAAAGACCATTTTCTTCTGAAAAAAATACGATGACATTCAAACTTTTGGGCATTTCTCCCCCTAATGCCGAGATTTGATCTTTATTAAATAGCATACTATAAAATTCCCCTATCATTGGCATATTTGACTGATTGAATTTCAGATTCAACATAATCCCCAACAATTGGTGTTGGCCTAAAGGTGTATGTTACAGTGGTGATAACATGTAGGAAATATTTGATTCCCCCAACACACACAAATTTCAACAAGGGGTTTGATAATTATATGCAGTGAGCTTGACTTTTATCAGTGCAGTGGCAAAAAAACTACATGATATTAACATTCTGTAGGATATTCCAACTTCGGGTTGGTTATTAATCTACGACGAATGTCCCATACAGGGGGTCCGAGAGTTAGCAGACTTATTCTATAGACTAGTTTCTTTATTATTTGCATAAGTTTTGATCCAATTGCTTATACCATATTTTAAATAATTTGGATCATTAAACTTTAAGTTTATTATTATGCAACATATTTTATTATGGTTATAAGTAGTGTGTTCTAACGGCATAATACTACATGATGCTCTTCAGGAACATAAATATAATGTTGGAATATAAAATATTTGATCATAGTTAATCTGCACGAAAATACTAGATTTTTTTCTAGACTTCAAATCTTAGTTGAACCACCCAAATAGTATAACTATTCAACGAGAATATCTATTGTTCAACAACAAGATCATATTTAATTAAGGGTGATAAATTGTATACCTGATTTTAATTTGTAATGCCAGAATTAACATGACAAAATTTAGATCATTTAGGATCAACAAAATCCAATATGTTGTTATATTTTATTTCGGGAGCTATATTTGCTTCAAGCAAGTGATATGACTTCTTATGGTGATGCAGTTGCAGACCGTACTTACCAATTTATGCATGTGTCATTTCCGATGAGTATGACACGCTTCGGTGCATAAATATAGCATATGTGCGACTACGTCAAGCAACCGTCGATTTCCATGTGCTTTCCCGCATGCTGGCAGTTAACATATTGCTAAAGGCACAAATCATTTGCCCTTCGTGGGCAGCAATGATTATGATTGCCAATAGCATGGGTATCGACAATGGTGTAAATGCCATTTTCCATATCAACTGGATAAGGATAATAATCATGCAATTTAGTTTAATTATATCCCAAAATAAATTAGATTAATTTATTACTTTAGGCTAATTTGCTTCTGGCTTTAACCTAGGATATGCCACTACGCCTAACATAACTCTTGTTTTGAATATTTTTCTATGCCTCTTAGGTTCCAATATCCCACACAAGCAAAATATCCCCCCTTTCATGCCAACTATAAAATCCCGAGTAATAGCGTGTGCATCAGGCATTTGCTTGAAATTAACTCAGAGTTTTAGTAAAGATTTGCAATCATACTTCAACGGGAGTACAATTTTATTAGTGTGAAACCAATATATACTCTGTAACATTCTGCTTACAAAGTTCTTCAATTAAAAAATTAGTGTGGTGGAGGATAGTGCTATATAGACTCCAACTCTTAGGACTTAAAGTTATTCTGTACCTATTTGAGAAATATGGTGTTTTCTAGCCAAAGTGATCCATCAGATATCAATATATGATTAGGGTTGTTTCGGTGCCACTGAGAAAAATATTTTCCCATTTTGCCATCCAGGCATCTGTGCACTACAAGCTAGTGAATTGAGACTTATTGGCTATCAAGAGTACATATCCAATATTTTGTTAGCAAGACATAGCAACGTATTTTCAATTTTTAGACATGTTGCTTATAAGATTTATTCTAGACAAGATTAATTATTTTACTACAGGTAAGATATGCTACTAACAATATGATCTATTAAGCAGATTTAATCAACTATTCAGTATGAGATAAGACTTTAATAGAACAACTTAGACCGTTATTTTATTTATATCATCTGGGAAACAACAATCTAATGCATAAGGTTCCAGCCTAAAGCAAAAGATAAGAGATGCTTAGCAAGAGCAGGATCAAGCTCGACAAGAGCTGAATCTATACTACTAATGCAACTCGCGCAAGAAAACAATATCTTTACAAAATTAAAGGATAACTAGGAGATTGCTACATGTCTTTATAGATCATAATATGGGTTTATCATTATTGTCTTCCAGGACAAACGAATATCCATTTAGTGATGTCAAACATATCCTACATGATTCATACAATTTTCTATGTTTACAACTGGTGGGCCCTTCTCCCTCTTTTTTTATTTACTTAAACCGGCCTGTGGGTCAAGTTCTAATGGTCTGTACAGCCCATGGGCCACACGCATACATGGGTGGTGCCAGCCCACAGACCACACGGAGAGAGGGGGTGGTTAGGGTTAAAACCCTAGCTGCCCCAGTCTATGGTTGTGTCGCTTCTAGCGATAGCAGTAGCACAAGCGGTGGCGGCGGGTGTGGGCAATAGTTGTGGCGGTGGTAGGCGCAAATACGGCGGCGGAGGCAGGCAGGTGGTAGTTGCGACAGTGGCGAGCGTGGCTCGGTGGGCTCGTGGTGACCATGCACGCGGGTGCACGTGGCGCAGAGGTGACGGCCTCGGATGCGGGCTTGGTGGCGCAAGGGCACAGCGCGACATTGGGCCGGTGGCGCGCATGGGCACAACGGTGCACATTGGTTCGCGAGCGGTCGAAGGCTCGCACGGCGCGGGAGGTGGCTGACCCGAGCGGCAGGCCTGGGAAATGTGTCGACCACTGCAGCAAGCGTGCGCATCGGGGAGCGCGCGAGCGTGCGGGTGCGGCGAGGTCGGGCTGCTCGACAGAACGTTAGGGCCAAGCGGTGGCGCAGGGCACGACAACCCGATGGCACACGACACACGGCGCATGCACGACCCACGACACGGCAACGCACGCATCGCTCATTCGGTGGCGCGCGTGCGGGCGCGACGGACGCGGTGGTGCTGGGCAGAAGGTACAAAGCGCGTGGCGGGCATCGGGCGAGACAGCGGCAACGCCGTTTTTCCCCGTCATATGAACAATAACGATTAATGATGATGAATAGTGACCTCAAATGATGATGAATAGTGAAACCATAGGAGATTAGCTGATTAATCCGATCTAATCTAGGTTTCTAAAATTTAGTCTACCAGATTAAATTATAGATCATGAGGATTGGAAAAGATGATCCCGAACACATACCGATTGCCCGAAAGAACGAATCGTACTGATAACGTGTTGAATAATCGATGTCGTAGTCGAGAGACAATCAATCCAATCACACAATGAACACCAAAGATAGACACAATGTATAGAGGAGAACCAGTTTCTTTATTAATTTGTATCTTGTTCACGAGCATCCTCATATTTATAGCCTACAAGGATGAAAGCCTTCTAGGGACAATTTAGTCTTTTATCCATACAATTAAGTTTCGTAACATGTGTGAGATATTTGTAGACTTGGCCGGGAGTACGTACGTGTGTGAGGTAGTATTTGGGTTTTGGAGTCCAACAATCGTGTTAAAGTTTCCTAAAAAAACAATCGTGTTAAAGTGTTTTCTATAAGCATGGCTTTCTTGCGTTGTTTTGGATAGAAGAGGATGATTTTAACCAAAAGTGAGATAAGGCTTTTGAGGAGCTGGCACTTGATGATACAATTCGGGGGGAAAGGATGGGCGTCGCTACTTTGTTAGGATTCTTTAATCTTTTTCCCTACAATCGACATGTGTACTTAGTTTGTTGTAAAAAGATGGTGAAAGATGATTTTTTTTTAAAGGGGGTAACCCAGCTTTTAATAGAAAGCACATAACAGTTCATACAGAAAAAAGGAAAGCGAGATGCTGGGGAGACCAGCTTACAGAGTCCAAGCACAACCGAAAAGTAACCGAAATAAAGCTACCAGACTACCAAAAACTACATAGAAAAGTCTTTCCTATTACAAATTTGATCAGCCTTTTTCAACTCGCAAAAGTCTTTAGTCCAATCTTCAAAGGTCTTTAAGAAACACCCCATCTTCTCATTTTCATCCTTTTTTATGAGGATTCTCCACAGCTGCAAACAAGATAAAAAACTAAAAATCACATCCAAAGGTTGCTTAGAAAAATTCTTGTCAAACACTATTTTGTTCCTAAATTTCCATAAGATCCAAGCAAAAGATGCAAAACTAAACATAGTATAATTGTAATCATTAGCTCTCTTCCTCTCTAACCAATTCAAATGGAAGTCATCTAAAGAACTTGGAATGCGATCCCATCTTAGAACCTCTTTGACACAACACCAAAAAAATTTAGCTAGAATACAAGAAAACATGGTCAAGGTTTTCTTCATCCCCACATAGACAGCACTTATTCTCTCCTTTCCACCCCATCTTCTTAAGTTGGTCTAAAGTTTGAATGTTGCCATGATAACACAACCACAAAAATATTTTTAACTTTAAAAGGAAGTTTGCTTTTCCACAGTTTTTGTTTTTTTTTCGCAAATTACACCTCCAAAGACTATATGTCTATAAAGAGAACGAACAGAAAAAATCTAGACTTCTCTAAACACCAAACCATATTATCAGTTTCATCAGTGAGGTCAATGTCCATGATAGACTTTTTCAAGTTCTCCCACTGGTGAGTCTCAGTCTCCTCAAAACTTCTATTAAAATTGATTTTCCAAACACCCTCTACCAGAGTTTTAGCAACACAAATATCAGGATCTTGGCAAATATTAAACATATTTTTATAATGAACCTTCAAAGGGCACTCTTCCAACTAGACATCCCCCCAAAAAGACGTACTACAACCATTACCAATCTTATACCTAACTCCATTATCGAACAAATCTTTAACTTTCAGCACAACTTTCCAAAACTGAGACCCATTTAAAGTTCTAACTTCTCTGAACTCACATCTAGGAAAATATTTGGCTTTAAGAATCCTAAACTAGAGTTCATTCTTTGCTGCATAGATTTTCCAAATACATTTAGCCAAAATACAATCATTCAAAACTCTAGTGTTAACAATCCCTAAACCCCCAAAATCTTTGGGTCTGCAAACAGCATTCCACTTCACCATGTGCCATTTAAAATTACCACTAGCACCCCTCCAAAAAAAATTAGATCTGATAGTGTCTATCTTGCTATGAACCTCCTCACTGAATCTGTAAAAACCCATTGTGTAAATGGGGAGGCTACTCAAGCTACTATTTACCAAAATTAATCTTCCTCCAGAAGACAACAAATTATTTCTCCAATTTACCAATCTTTTGTTCAGTTTGTCAATCACTTTATCAGAAGCTCTTATACCAATATGTCTATCTCCAACTAAAATGCCCAAATAAGTCGTGGGAAGCCGAACTAAATTACAATAAAAAAAATGTTTGCTACATTATAAGCTTTCTCATCATCGACCCTTAAAACATAAACTTCACTTTTGTGGTAATTAATCTTTAGACCTAACATCCACTCAAAGCAGTAAAGCAGAAATTTAAGGTGCAAGAGGTAATTATCCTCATATTCCACCATAATCACAATATCATCAGCATATTGTCGGATAGGCACCCCTTCAGGAACCAAATTGGAAATCAACCCTTTCACCAACCCTTTATCCTAGGCTATACCAATAATCTCAGAAAGAGCATCAGCAGCTAGATTAAAAAGAAGAGGAGATAGAGGATCTCCTTGTCTCAATCCCCTGTAAGTTTTGAAATAAGGACCAACTTCCCTATTGATATTAATACTAACTTCCCCCCTTAACTGAACTCATAACCAACTTAATCCACTTATCAGTGAAACCTTTTCTCACCATTACCTCCTCCAGGAAATCCCAACGAATCTTATCATAAGTTTTTTCAAAATCTAGCTTCAAAATCACCCCTTTCCTTTTTGAACATCTAATCTCATGAACACGGCATTTCTTGTTCTGCTATTTTATACCAGTATGAGCTGTATGAAACAAATTCGGATGATTGATGGCTTTCTTTGTTGAATATAACTCATTGATCACTATTTTTGCAACATATTTTGGTTTTTCCCCCTCGAGAGAGAATTGCACCACACTGATACCAACCTATTCTCTAAGTTGGGCTTGAGTTTCCAGTTTACACAGAGAAGATTCATGGTCACGCTACTTCTTGCTAGACTAGACCACTATGGACAACCATTTCCTTTTTCTTTCGTATGTCTAAAACCGAAGAGTAATTGGGTGTTGGACACATGAACATGAAAACAACCCACAAAACCTGAAAAGCTGGGACTCGAAATCCAGACGTACATGGAACAAAACCGTATTACTTACAATTTGTAAATCGTACGCAAATCGGGCACTTCAGTACATCAAGAAACACTTGTTGTTGCACGGGTCTTTGGCAGATGATACTGACCCGTCACCCACGGTATCTACCTCAATTCACACTTCACACGGTAGATCTCCTCTCACCGTACCGTAACAAACGTTAACATCCTTCCTAAAAAAAAAACAAAACAAAGGTTAACATCCATAATTGACAGTGAGAAAGGGATCGTTGGTGTAGCGCCGGAAAGAAAACAGGAACCGGATTTGACCGGACCAAACGCCGGGGAAGTGACTCCACCTCCAAAACTTTTATAATCGACGACGGAAAATACCACCGCCTAATGGGGCAGTAGCCATCAGAAGAGACAAGAATCAGGCGGCCCCAACTTAACGGAGCCATTCCCTCAGCACCTCGGCCCCGTGGCCCGCGCGGCTCGCCCACGACCTCTCCTTCCGATTTCCACCGTTTTTCGCTGGTTCCCAGCTCAAACGGCACGCACGCTCCCCGCGAGAGCGACGGCGCGCTCGCGCCCGCGGCCGGCCTCGGAACGGACGAATGGTGCGTCACGCGCGCAACTCGGAGGTGGGCAGCCCGGGCAGGGGACCGCAAGTCCGTGTCACCGCCTCACATCGCGATCCGGGGCCGGGGGTTAAACAAGTGTGCCGCGTCGCGTTAGCTGGAGAAGATATTGTTCTTTAATTAGTTGGAGAGGATGCTGTTCTTTCATTAATGTACTCCGGGAATTTGTGGATAGCAGCAACGTGGACTGCGCATCGAGATCGGTGCACGCAAAGGCATGAGCATATTCCCTTCGTTTCACTAATCACGCCGCGTTAAAACGAGATTAAGTAATTACACTAGTTAGCATTTGATTAGTTTGGTTCCCAGTAGTAAGTAGTAACGTCTGCGGTGCTTTCAGCAGCAGGCAGGCAGGCGGCAAACTGTCTGATCGGGAGAGGACCTGAAAGCTGCCCGCACGATGTTTGGTTGCTTCCCGGGCTTATTGCTAGGCGTAAAAAAAAGCCTACTCCGATTTATCGTTCATAGCTTCGATTTAATATTTTATTTTTTATTCACTAATTTTAGGCATATGATTTCAACCAAACAACTCATCTTTAGGTTTATCTAGTCAGATAAAAATTATCTAATTTCCATACTAACTCCAGACATCACTTTTTTCCAAATATGTAATCCAAGGCACCAATCAAACAAACAAGCCCGAAAGGTGTGATATCCGGGCCGTTCGCACGCCACTGACAGCGAGATGGCTAGAAGCTTTGCATCCGGGCAAATGATGCGTTTGACCGAGGCGGCTGGCAGCTTGCTTGCTCTGCTGCTGGCTATAGGAACTATCAAGCATCACTTCAGCTGCTCGCTTTGTTGCCATACCTAGAATTTACCATTTACGGAAACAGATTTACTATTTCTAAGTCGTCTGAAATTTTCTTAAGTTTAAATCAATTGTTGTGACCATTGAATTTGCGTAAAGATTGATGTGTCATATGATTAGATATTGATTCAATGAATAAAACATGTAACTTATACTTAATAAAATTTCAGTCACCTTACAATTATACAATCTTTTTCAGAAAATCGCTAGAGCTATCCTACCAAGGAAAGACGACAGCCGGTGGATGATTCGTTCTGTACCTGAATTACTAGTACAATGCATGCATTGAAGTGGCTACAAATCCAGCTTCTCCGACCTCAAGGATTTGTTGAATCCGTTGCTAGTATGGTACTCAGCCCGTTTCGTTCACCTTTATGACCGACTGCTTACCTACGCAAAATGAAAACTTAAGGACATGGCGACAGTAGCAGAAATTGATGATCCCAGCAACAGATCTAAGATCTCCCGGAGTAACTGTTTCCTTAGATGGCCTCTGCACCATCAGAACGCCAACTAGCATCATCTTGCGCGCAAAATTCCCGTTTAAACAGCGTTTTCGAGCACAAGGATCCCTCACATCACTGAAGAAAATGCAGAATATGTTCTGCATCACATCCATCTAGAAGCTGTCCAAACGGAGACAAACAAATGGGCTTTACACGTTGAAGCGTGAGCCGAGAGACTGGATCACCACCACCAGTTTCCCCAAGAAACTGCCGGTTTCTTCTTGCAGGAGCCATTTTTTTAATCAGATGGCCCCCGATAAAGCCAACACAAGTACATTTTCTCGATTGTACAGAGGATCCAATCCCTATCAGGCCGGCGTGGCCTGACCGCTGTGGCGTGCAATACCGGCTTCGTTTCGACAGGACGAGCGCGCGCCACCGGCTCCAATCTCGCGTGAGTTTTGCGTCGCAAGCACGGAACGAGCCATGAAGGAAAGGTCCATGCCGCATGCCTCGCGCGTGCATAAATGTTGGTATCGTTTCGCAGTTGCATCAACAAAGCAGCAGCGATTTGCCAAGAAAATGCATATGGGCATGCATCCCACGGTTTTATTGCTGCATCATCCGCCTCTCACTCTCACATCCGTCATCCGATGTAAAGATGCAACCAGGCGCCGACCTGGGGAGTCACAGGTCGAGCAAGGCGCGTACTGCATCTTCTAGACTTCCAGAGAACGATCAAGGTAGGAACAGTCTAGGAGAAGACACGGTCCATAAATGCTTCAACCAGATCTGACGTACGGCACGCAGATCTAATCTAACCCTGTAACATACGTAGGAGTCGGTTGAAATAACATACGGATATCGATATCTCTTAGGTTCGAGTTAAAAAAAAAAAGTGTCTATTTATAAGATGATTGAAATTTTTTTAAGTATAAGTCATTTATTGTGATCATTCCAATGATCACAACAAGTGATTTAAACTTTTAAAAAATTCAGACGACTTAAAACTAACAAGATTGAAAAAAAATAGAGAAAGAAGATCACAGTAGGTTGGAAAAGTTGGATGATCTCCCCGTTCAAGACATTGGAGTTGAAATAGCATGGCTGAATATCACTATTCTTATTGCGCCCAGAAATCGCGCCTTCTCCGTGTTTCTCGGCCATTTTCTTCCATTCACGCTTCGACGCGTGTCGTCCCAGACTCCAGCGCGCGGCTTCGCTTCGCACGCTCATGAGCCGTCCGATCAGGCGGATCGTGCGTCGCAAGGCCTTCAGGTCAACTTCGTGGGTTCTTGTGAGAACGTTCATGTCTCCTTCCTCTTAGCACATCACAAGCCGCTTTTCTGTCGTCGCACCTGCATTCTCGTGTACTCCGCTCAGCTGCCCTCGCCTGCTATCCCCTATCTCCTCCCCGCCCTCGTGCTCGCTTCCTCCCCCGCCGTCGCTGCCGCAACCGCTCCCTCCTTCCCGCCTTCCACGCAGGCCGCCCCGTCCTCCCCTTTGGCCACCTGCTCCCCTTCGCCCGTGTCATGCCCGTTGGCCGTCTCCTCCCCTTCGCTCGCCCCGCCCTTGCCACCCTCCTCTTCGCCCGCGCTTGCAGCCTTCCACGTTTTCATCGTCGCTCCTGGGTTGCCATATGCCCGGATCATAGGACGTCGTAGGCATCTCCTTCCCATTCTCCCTCCCCTCCTCTCACGAAGGAAAGGGAAGACGACGACGCGAGAGGAGATGGGGACGCTAGGAGAGCAATCGCTGGTGAGGCCCAGACCGACTGTAGGGAAGAGACGGCAGGTGAGGTCCTCTCCTCGTAGTGATCCCCCTCTCCTTTCTTCTGCTCATCGTGGCCCAAAATCAGGTCAAAGCCTGCCAAGGAATATGCTTTATACGGGCAAGAAAGAGCCAACAGTCGGATTTAGTTGATTCATCGGGCGAAGAAGAGTAAGTTCCTACTCGTTTCAAGAACTAAATTTACATGTTTACATGATTATTTCCTATAAATGGTCAGAATTGCAGAGTTAGTAAATCTTGAATTGTTCTATTAAAAGTGTGCTGCTAATTATGTATGCTGGAACATTTTGATCTTATTCGCTTAGCTGAGGATGCTTCCATTTACTCAAAATATGTAACAACCATTGTCTATGATAACAATTGTTGTAGAATATACCTATTAAGAGAGTTATTTCTATGCTAGCTTTGTGGCCTATGCTACTGGTGATGATAGAATTGAGCATGCTTGTTTTTGTAGGTTTTGACTTTTCATTGAATCACTGAGACCAACACATCAGTCATTGATTGATTTTATATTGAATGCTTTAACTATGCGAATAAATCTTTCAGGCTTTGTTGGACCGAAAAGGCGACTAGAGGGGAGGGGGTGAATAGGAGCACTGTCTCTTTTTCACTTTGATTAGATTCAACAAGACTTTCATTCCAATAGCTATGAGAGCTATGAAAATCAACAAACAAGTATAGCGGAAGACTTGTATTGAATCCAATCAACTCCCCGAAGAAAACAGACCAAAAACTTGCTCGTCGGTAAGAGATGATTAAGATGATCATAGATGTATTCCCACATGTCACATCAAACAAGATACAAGCCACAAACCAAAGGAAAACCAAAAGATAAAATAAAGCCCCAAAATCATAAAAGAGAGAGCAAGAACAAGAAGAGACTCATCTTGAGAAATATTGCATGGATTGATTTCAGATTGATGTTGGTTTACAGCCACTCCATCCTGGAGGATAAAAGTTCAACACTTGAGCACACAATCAATCCAACTCTCTAGAACCCTAACCCCTCCACTTCCCTCTCTTCTCCCTAAAACCAAATTAGGGTTTCTCGTGCCAGGGTTGAAGAGTGCACAAACAGTACCTTTCCCTATTTATAGTGGAGGCTAGCTTCTAGATGAAGACATCTAAATAGACACCCGTTAAGCCCATACACAAACGGGTTTTACTTACACACGTATTTCAAAGCAATCTTCATGAAGCAATCCTATATTTTGCCACGTGTAGGTTGGTCAACGGCTCTCATCATGCCGGCAAGTCTCTTCCATCCGCTCCCACCGAAACCATCATGATACTTGCACCGACCCCTATGCCACTTGATGCAATCCATCGTACCGAACTGCCGCACCGCTTGATGTGACCCGTTGCAACGAACTACCGCACCGCTTGATGTGACCTGTCACATCGAACTGCCGCACCACTTGATGCAACCAGTCGCACCGAACTGCCCCACTCGGTCATCATTGTCCATTTTGCGTCATGCTTGAGTCTAACCATCTCATCCGGTATCCGCGATCGTTCTGGACCTTGGTTCTCCTAACCAGGTCCTGATCCTCCTCACGGTTGACCATAGTTGATCACCAAGCCACCTGCACAAGAATAAACCAAGAAATCGATTTCGGAAACAAGTTCTTCATAACCTGACTCACGTTAGTCAAAACATACATCAGCAACACATGCATCCACGACCACTGTCTGCGACCAGTGTCCACAACCTCTGTCTGACCAGTGTCCACGACCACTGTCTGCGACCAGTGTCCACGACCACGCAGTACTCGATGAACAGTATTTGTAGCTTTCGACCACCCAGTACTCGTAACTACAGTACTCGATGAACAATACTCGTAGCTACAGCACTCGATGAATAGTACTCGTAACTTTCGATCGCTCAGTACTCGTAGCTGCAGTACTCGATGAACAGTACTCGTAGCTACACCACTCGATGAATAGTACCGTAGCTTTCGACCACTCGCTACTCGTAGCTACAGTACTCGATGAACTGTACTCGTAGTTACAACATTCGATGAATAGTACTCGTAGCTTTTGACCACCCGGTACAAAAATCTACGACCACTTGCGGTAATACCGCTCCTCAAATACGGTCATACCGATTTTATTGAACTTACAGATAACGAGTGATTTAACAAACCCTCAACACCATTACTAATTGCTTCATCATCCTAAAATCATAAACATATCCCCATGATATCCACATGCTTGCTATCCAAAGACTTGAGATCGCAAAGAATAATCTACAGATAAGGATTGCAAAAGAGGTACAAAAGGAAAAGTACGCATATACTCTTTAGGACTTTTGATTTGTGGGGATCTTGCAAAGTAACTGGAAATGCTTCTCAAGCTAGAGGTAATGCAATCTTACAGGTGAGTTTGGAAAGAAGAAAACAAGCGCTACACAAACGCCGTTTGGCTCTGGAACAGGATGTATGCCATATTCTTTTACCGTATTAATGAACTACTTCATTTCACGCTTTCGAAATATGTTGTTTAATCCCAATTGTTTGCATTTCTAGGTGTCAAGGTTGCAAGAGCAGCTACAGTCTGAAAGGGATCTTAGAGCTGCATTGGAACTTGTGTGTATTTGTTGTTCACTTGTTACTCAAATAGATAGTCTGTACCATATTTTTTAATATATATATTATATATATATATTTTAAACGGTCCTACATGTCAACTAAAGTAGGTTAATATATCATGTCTTATTTCATGTGCACGGCAGTCTTTTCAGGAAGAGATGACATGTGTTCTTTCTTCTTCTCCTCTCTCCTCCACGTAGGATTTTGTTAACGCGGCATAACTAATAGACGATAATAAAGACACTATTGAAGATGCCCTAACTAAAATGAATTGTTGTCTCTCTATTAGAACGGTTGACAAAGACCCAAGAGAAAAATTGGATCCTTATTCGGGCTTGTCATCTGAAGAAAGCTATCAGAGTCGAGACCTTGAAAATGTATCAATTAGAATTAGATTAAACAGAAAATGGTTTCTCGATGTATATAGCTTATAGCTCGTGTTGATTAGTTGATTTGTGCTCCTTCAAATATGCAGGCTTCTCAGCAAGTTGCGAAGCACCTCTATGATACGAAGGCTCAACCAGCAACATTAATCCCAAAACAAGTTGGGAATATGTATACAACATCTCTCTATGCTGCTTTTGCATCAGTTCTCCATAATAACCGTGATACTCTGGTAAAATACTCTTTACCATGTTTCCTTCTGTTTTTCTGAGATTTGAGTGATCAACGTTGAGCTAACTTCGCCTTTTCCAATTTTTTTTTCTTTTTTGAAATGTCCAGGCAGACCAGAGGACTGTCATGTTTTCGTACGGCTGTGTCTTGACATCAACAAGGTTCTCCTTCAAAATTAATGATGGCCAGCACAAATTCAGCCTATCAAACATTGCAAATATACTGGATATTTTCGAGAAGCTGGAGTCTAGGCAGGTGGTAAGTACAGTGATCCATTCATGTTCTTTCATGAATTTCTCCATTTAGCATTACTGTCCATTGTGCTCAAACACAAAGTGAACTGTGGTTGAATTGCTTGGACTATAATGCTAGCTCTCTTGCTGTTGCTCCATTGATCTTACTCACTGCAAACGTTAAGTTTGAGATGATCTCGGTGATACCCTCCATGCAGGCTCCACCGAAGAAATCCGTCGAGGCACTGAAGCTGATGGTCCGCGATCTCCCGCCCTTAACCGGTTTGAGCCAGACCAGACCCAACTAACCCATCCCCATCGCATGTACCTAGACCCACCCACACCCATTCCCCATCGCATGTCACTCTAGCCCTAACCCTCACCGACGGCGAGCCCAAGTGGACGGCAACAAGCGGCGGTGAGCTAGAGAGGGAGGCGTTGGAATCTTCGTCGGCCTACTCGCCCGTGTCTGTCAAGAGAAGCGCGCGAGTCAATTGGCAGGAAGAGGCAACATGTTCTTTTCATGCTGGATTTTGGTGAGTATTCATAATGAAAAGAATTGTGCATTATGTTTATGTCAGGGAGCAGAATGCAAAAGAGTATTAATCATGAATAGAATTGTGTGTTGTGTTTATGTCTTCGCATGTAGAGCCTTTTGCTTTCCGTATATGCCAGGTTCTTGCAAAATAGTTTTCTCAAGTCCCAAGAGTCTACAATCTAGAACCTATGTCCCATGTTATCTGGATACTTATACTCTACTCCTGGATACTTATACTCTACTCTTGTTTGTACAAATACTTCACTCCTTATAGTACTGATACTTGGACATCATGAATCAGTGTCTTTACGGTACTCAATACTCATACCCTACTCCTTGCATACTAGGCAAACTACAAATATGAAATTTTATGACTTTATTGTTAGATCCTTGTTATTATATATTAAAAAGGGGAAAATTTTAGTGTTTATTATTTGATAGAGTTCCGCATATGATATATTTGTCTAAAAAATTGTCTGGATGTCATTTGTAATATCCTGATACCAAATCTCACTCAAGACGCTTGCCCTATTTCTACGGACGTATCGTAGCGCGCAACTCTATCCGGTTTTCAGAAAGCATGGAGATTGGAAAAGTACATATATATGAGGGCCGATGGATGAATGACTGGATAATGGTTAGAGAAAAGTAGCTAGTAGAACAGCAAAATAACTTGTGTTTGAATCAGCCTCAAACGTTGAGTATATAACAAGAAAAGTACAGTAGAGTAGAACAGATGGCAAAATTTAACCAATCGCCACATGAACTCGTTGACATGTCATCCCGATTCCAGGTGCACTACTACAAAACAGGTCATATTAAACGTGGTTTGAAATGTCAATCCTCTGCCGTGGCACACAATTCTCTGCCAGGGCAGCCAATCCCCTACCGCGGTAAATTACAAGCCATGGTAAAATCAGAGAGTGAGATACTTATCACAGACGGTTCGTATTAAGAACCGTCTGTGATGATACACTTATCACAGACGGCTGTGATATGTCGTCATAGACGGTTTTTGTATGAAATCGTCTGTGATTCGCAGCGTGGGAGTTTAAAAAAAATTGAATCTGTGCGCGGAAGGAAAAAATATTTTAAGGCTGTCCTTATATAACATGTGTGATGATCAACGAGAGTGGAGGGTGTGGCTGGAAAAGGAGAACGGCACCAAGTGCTACGCGCTGTCGGCAAGGGAGCTGCGCCTGCCATGATAGGACGACGAGTTCAGCTAGAGATGGACACCTCACCCTCTCTCCAGGTTCTTTCCCTTCTTCCCTTGCTTTCTTCTGATTTCCTACATACATATCACGCACCAGGCCGGCTCTCCATGTACTCCTTGGAGAAGATTAGGCTCATGGGGTCCGACTCCAACTCGGCTAGGTCGGCGAAGAAGTCGTCATGGTGGCTGGTCTCCGGATCATCGGCCTGTAACTCTGGCTGAACATCTGCTGCATGAGATCATTGTGATCATCTACTGTAACTGATGTATCATCTACGCCTTTCTCCATTTCTGACCCTACCATTGCCTCCTCTTTCACAGCCATCGGAGGAGTGTTACTGGTGCTTGTGGTGGTCGTGCTTGTGGTCGTGGTGGTGGTGGTCGTGGCAGCTTGATCCTTTAGTTCTGCTTTAGCAATTGGTTTTGTTGGTTGTGTGAGGAGTTGTTCTTGGAAGCTGTTGCGCTGTTGCTGTTGTTCTTGACATGGGAGACCGCGTTGAGCCGACGAGCGCGCTACGATTTTTTTTTTTGCAATAGAAAAACCTATCACAGACGGTTCTGTGATAGCTTTTTTCACAAATAGCTCAAAAACAAATCGTCTGTGATAACGCCTGTTATCATAGACGTAAAAGTTCAGACGGTTCGAAAAATCGTCTGTGATGACGGTTCCGAACCGTCTGTGATAAGACTTTCTATAGTAGTGGTGACAGCTGGAACTGCCTACAATGTATCAAACTCTCAATAATACAATACAAATGCCCAGCAATTAGCAAGCATTCTAAGGATACAGGCCAGTTTCCTGAGTACGGACCTATCATTTGGTTCGTTGTCCCACTGTGGCAGCGTCAACGGAAAATTGTGTATAACATCATTTGGTACCGCATGAACCCACTGAGTCCCCAAGAACCGTTTAAAAGAGTTGTTTATCAAGAAAAGGTAGGGAAAAAAGAGTTAACTTTGATTCACTAAAAGGAAAAAGAAAAAAAGAAAGCCAAGCTTTGCCAGCCTGCTTACCTTTGAAAGGAGGATAAACTAAACCAAAATCAACTTGAAACTTTGGATCGGCGCGCGGAGGCGTCGACTGCTCTGCTCGGGCGCATATGGATCCGGAGGTGGAGCCATGACCAAGACGAAGGCGACCTCCGGCGACGGCCGCTTCATCCTCGAGTCAGGCGAGGCAGCGCGCTGATTTCGGCGACGACAGCCCGATTTGGACGAAGTCGACCTCTGGCGACGGTGGCGGCGGCTCTCCGGCGATAGCCGCTTCATCCTCACATCCGGGAGGCAACGCGTTGATTCGAGCGGCTGGCGGCCCGATTCGGACAAGGCGACGTCAGGCGGCAGCTTCAGGTCGAAGACGGCGGCAACGATGGTGGGATGGCAGTGGAAGGAGTTAGGTTTGTTGGGAAACCATGGGCCTGACCCTGCAGTCGGCCCATTAGTGGGCGCCCTATCCCAAACCCTAGCATGGTCGTAGCCTATAAATAGGGGGTGCTATTCATTGTAAAGGATTGATCGATGGATGAAAGAATAAAGAGAAGCAAGACGTCCCCCTATATCTCTGTGTTCAATCTTTTATTCTATTCTTGTTGTTCATGCATTGTTCTTACGATTCTACGCTTGTCTACGAGGTAATCGTTCGACCGACTCGCCAATGACGGTTCCTCAACACGTTATCGCGACGATCGACTCTCCTCGCATCGAAAAGATAACCGTCGATGAACGACACTCGTAGATTGAATCGTTTTTCTAGATTGCTTTCAATTCTGCAAATTTGGCTTTCTAGATTGGTTTCCTACGGTGCAAATCCGCTCTAATCTACCGCGAGCCGACTTGAAGTCGCCGGCCAAGCCGATCGGTGGATTGCATAAAAGAGTAGATGATGATTGTACCGTAGGTAGTAGATGCAATCGCATGAAAGGCATCATGTGCACGACACCGCCTGTAAGCGTCTGTCACTACCTCCGCGACACGTTACCGGTAGGCATAGTCCGCCATCACGTCTCACCACGGAGGCAACGACAGTGCCACGCCGCTAGCACGCGGCAAGCACGCACATGACGGCATGAAGCCGCGCCTCCGTTGCAATCTCGTATTACAACGTATTGCATCGCATACATGAACAGTATCGAAAAAGAAAAAAAAATGGGGGGACGGCCGTCGGCCCTGTAGAGCCGCACCGCCTGCGCTGCCTCGCCGCAACGGCGCGGCTGCCTCGACGCGCGCCGCCCAGCGATAGAGCGCGGAAGCGCGCGCGCGCCGGTCGCCTTGTGGTCGCGGCGCCGGTCGCCGCCTCCACCGCCTCCGCAGCGCACCGCCGCCGCCCGTCTCGCCGGCGGCGGCGCCTCGCTCGCTCGCCACACGCGCACGCACGCCAGCGGCGCCATCGGGCCGCCGGGCTCTTGGCACCGCCGCCGCCGCCTCCACCTCGCGCGCGCCTACGCCGCCACCTTGAAGGCGCGCCGCACCGCCGCCCCGCATGGAGCCGCGTGCGCGCTCGGCCACGCCGCGCCGCACATGAGCCCCACCTATGCGAGGTCCCCGCCCGCGCCACCTCGCCGCGTCGTCCCGCCGGGCTCACCGGCCGCCCACCCGCGGAGGTCTCGACCCGCCGCCTCGCCGCGATGCCCCGCCGCGGGCTCACCGGCCGCCCACCCGCGGAGGTCTCGCCCGCGCCGCCTCACCGCGACGCCCGCCTCGGGCTCACCGCCGCCCCCCCGCGGGAGGTCACGCCCGCAGCCGCGCCGCGACGCCCCACCTCGGGCTCATCCGCCGCCCACTCGCGCGAGGTCTCGCCGCAGCCACCTCGCCGCATTGCTCCCGCCGGATGTCCCACGGCGCCGCCAGATGGCCCGCACCACCTCACCGCTGCTGCTCCCGCCGCCGCGCGCGCGCCGCCGCCGGATGGCCCGCAGCCACCTCGCCGTGCTGCTCCCGCCGTGGCCATGAAGGAAGCCGCCGCCTGTGGGAGCAAAAAGCTAGGGAAACCCTAGTTCCAGAACTAGTAACCAGGGAATTGGGCCGAATTGGGCTCCGAAGAATTCGGCCGTGGAAATCAACTGAGCGGAGAATCGAAAAAAAGGAGGGGAGGCCGAATGGGCTGTGGAAATCGGCCCGAGCGAAAAAAGGGGGGGCCTCGGGCGAAATCCCAGGATTTTCGCAAAAAGGTCCTCCGACAAATTAAATATTACGCGCAAATTCTCTCAGAACTAAGTTTTCGCGTTTTAACCCCTGAAACTTGCAGTTTTCGCCGAAAAATCATTTTCCAGCAGAAAAGAGCCTCGGGAATCCAATTTTAGAATCGAATTTTGCATTTGAAGCATGTTTATCTTTGTTATTGTTATTTCTATGCAATTTATGTATCACATTTACTGTTTTTGATTATCTGTGATTGTTTATATTGCTTTTAATCACTGAAAATAGCAGTAAATCATGAAAAATGCATAGAAAAATACGGGAATACGAACCTGGAGTTCGATGAGCATTATGAGAATTTTGCAGCTATTTTATGCAGATTACTAGCAGTAATCCTTTGAACTTTTTGTATGAATATAAATATGACTGGCATCACGAACCAGTAGTTCGAAGAATTGACCCAGCATGGCCAGATTTTGTATAAAATTTGTATCAGTCTTCGATTCTGTGATAATGTAATCACAGGTGAGTAGAAGATTGAGAAGACTCTTTACCTTTCACCCGAACGCGGTGCAATCCGCAAGCAACTATCGTCAAGACGGCTACATGAAGTGTGCCGAATTAATTGATATTATGCAAGTTGCAGAAACTCAAGATGATGTTCTAAGAAAGAAATTCATCTTGCAGCCATATAGTAGCAATGTTGGCCATGAAGCCACTGCTAGCAGCTAGAAGGTGATGAAGCCTCTCACGAATGAGAGGAGCAAGAAGGGTAAGGTCGTGGGTCGCACGTTATTGATGTTTTTCAGTCTAAGAAGAAGGGCAAATGGTAGCATGAGGCACACCTCGCTATTGCAGGCACAGAGGATTCACATCCATTATTTGCACTTATGAATGTGGACAGCCCTGTAGCAGCCCCCATCATCCCTCCTTTGGATATCGCAGCGGTCGCAGCCGTAGCTACCCAAGAGGAGAAGATCGCGCATGGAGCCGATTGAGGTAGAAGTTCCTGAATACTTCGCCGATTCGATCTAGTGCACGCAATGCACTTGGATCTTTTATAGAAACTTGCAATTTGTAATTGAAGCAGAATTTTGAATTATTGAATAATGGTTGCAAGCTCTAGGAGAGCAAAGCATTAAATTCTTATTATGAGTCCTGCAAGGCTTATTTTTCCCGTCTTTATAATAGCAAGTTACGTTCTGATATCTGAAGTATTTTATTTATGTGTTGCTTGCTTTCTGCTACATAATAATAAAGTACATTATATTAGAACGCGTGTGGCGCCCTATGGAGGAAGTGTGCTTAGCATGTAACGGCACAACAAATACCATTATGAGAGAAATAGAAATTTTTTCAGTCAATCAGCAAGAATACTGGTAGTCTTACGACAATCGCAAGCAGCGATACTTGTATAATAGGCTCAGGAAGGGCCATAATTATACTCTCAACGGGCACAACTTTGGTCATTGAAGAAGACTTGTTGTACCCATAATCGACTAGAACTCTCAAGGATATTTGCGCTAACAGTTTCTATGTAGAGACTGAAGAAGAGTATGGTACAGAATACTTGCTCACTACAAAGCATGAAGAAAGTGAAAAATAGCATTAGAATATCTTCCTTCATATGAAATTGGGCTATACTACACTAATATTAAGGCACCTGCAGCCTGTACTGCCCTGAAGACCGTATTTAGAAGCTCTGAACTTTTCTATCTCTAGCATGATAGATTATGCCGCCCAGGTATTAGGATGATGAGAAATATAATTAACAATTCACAGGGACATAATATGAATGTAAAGAATTTCCCGAATCAGGAAGATTTTGTGTGCCCTGCATGTGCCACCGGGAAATTAATTACTAGACCTTTTGCCCTGAAAGCGAAGGATGAAGTCCCTGCATTCCTAGAACGTATCTAGGGAGACATTTGCGGTCCTATACAGCCCCTGTATGGGTCATTTAGGTATTTTATAGTGCTCATCAATGCTTCCTCGGAATGGTCGCACATATGTTTATTGTCTACGAGAAACCATGCTTTTGCAAAGCCAATCTCGTAGATAGTTAAATTAGAAATATTTTCCCTGATCATCATATGAAGTCCATCTGAATGGATAACGCCGGAGAATTTACTTTGAAAGCATTTGATGATTATTGTATGAAAATGAGAATTAAAAGTTGAGCATTCTGTACCGCATATCCACACCTAGAATGAACTAGCAGAACTTTGAAGAATTATAATTTACCAACTACATGTTGGGGACACGCAGTCCTGCTCGCAGCAACTCTCATCAATTTTAGACCGTCGGCCTATAACATCCATCCACCTATGCAACTAGCGTAAGGGTCAGCACCGAAAACTTCTCATCTTCGCAGGTTTGGCTGCAAGGGTATATACCTATACCACCACCGCAGCGAACTGCATTGGGTCTTCTCCGAAAGTCTGGGATATACGTTGGTTATGAGACAACATCTATAATCAAGTATTTGGATCCTATGACTGGAGATTTGCATAATGCCCGATTCGCTGATAGTACAATAGATGAGGTTAGTTTCCCGTCATTAGGGGGAGGAAATCAACCCTTGATAATAATGTCGGGAAATAATTGAAGTCTAGAAGACATTTGAAGTCCAGAAGATAATTGAAATCTATACATATGACCCGAGCACTAGTGAAGCAAATAGAGAAGTCCAGAAGATAATTGCAGTCCAGAAGATAATTGAATTGAAGTCTAGAAGACAATTGAAGTCCAGAAGATAATTGATTCGCAAGTATTAGCGAATCAACTGCCAAACTACTTTAGTGATTTGAAGAGCGTGAATAAGTAGCATTTGCTCGCAAGCAATGCATCGGAGAGGTTGAAATACCATTGAAGGTATCCCCGATCCCGCCCGAGGCCTCGTAATAAAGGATGAGAACTCCAGTCCCTCGAATCCGAAGTAACCGGGGACGCCTGGTGAAAAAGGATAAGAAGGACTTGACACAACCGATCATCGAAGTGCCCCAAACCAGAAGGGGAGTCAGTTGAGACCTGGCATCGGTATGGAACCTTCAGAAAAGGCATACCAGAATTGAACATCCCCATGAAGGGAGACATCAGCATGGATGTGTGCGCACACATCGGAGCTGAAAAACTAAAGGGACTTGCCTCGCAATTGGAAGTAGCGGTGAGTAAGTAGAAGCATTAAAAGAATCACCCCTTGAAGAAATAGCTATAAACTTTATGACCTCGGGATAACCTTTGAATATTACAACAGCCAATATCGACACTTACTTTGCAAAGAAACTTGCCACAATCATCAATCTTAATCCAGAGTCTGCATCGCTCGATAAATGAAAGAAAAGATCAGATTGAGAAGATTGGGAGAAGGCAATTGAAGCTGAATTATTCTCTCCGAATAAAAGAAAGACGTTTGGGCCTGTAAGCCGCACGTCTCCCCTTGTGCACCCCGTAGGGTATAAGTGGGTATTTGTTCGAAAGAGAAATGAAAAGAAGCAAGGCTCGTTGTACAAGGTTTCACTAGACATTCAAAAGATGATTATGAAGAAACCCATTCCCCAGTCATGGGTGGAACTCCCTTTTAAATATTTATCTCAATGGCAGTGAACTTGAAGTTAGAAGTGAAATTGATGGATGTGGTACCAGTATACCTTTATGAAATATTGGATTCAGACAAGATACCTGAATGTATCACTGCCCCGAATCAAAACAGAGCAAATAGAAATATGTACAGTGTGAAACTCAGAAAGTCATTGTACGAACTTAAGCAATCAGGCAGAATGTGGTATAATCGCTTGAAGCGACTTTCTATTGAAGAAAGGCTACACGAACAATGAGAATAATCTCTGTGTATTTATACGACGATCCCAGAATGGATTTTGTATAATCTTAGAGTATGAAGATGATCTGAATATCATCGGAACCCTGAAGGATATTAGGAAAGCAAGCTCTTACTTGGAGTCGGAGTTCGAAATGAAAGATTTGGGTAAAACCAAATATTGCCTAGGCTTGGAGCTTGAGCATGTCCCTGAAGGAATATTAGTACATCAGTCAACCTACACTCAGAAGGTGTCAGAAATGTTCGACTTTGCAAAGGCATACCCTTTGAAAGTGCCAATGGTCGGGAGGTCTTTGCAGCAAGACAAAGACCCGTACAAACCTAAAGATGAGGGGGAGGAAGTCCTGGGACCGGAATTCCCACACTGAAGTGCAATTGAAGCACTAATGTATTTAGCAAACTGTACTAGAACGGACATTGTATTTGCCGAGATCCTACTAACCAAGACCTAACTATGAATGGCAATACAAAGAAGATTTAGACTGAAAGAACCAAGACCTAACTATGACTGGATGAGGAGGACCCATACAACCAAATCGCAAACAGACTATGAACTCCTATGTGGTGGAACTACAATTCCATGAAAATCGTCTAAGAAATATCTTGTATCGACGAACCACTTGGAGATCATAGCATTGTACAAGGCCTTACAAGAATGTGTTTGGCTTCAGCGGATGATTCACCACATCCAGCAGTCGTGTGGATTGAATACCGCGTAAACCCCTACTTTTTGTATGAAGATAATGCAGCTTGTATTGCACAAGTACAAATGGGTTATGTGAAGAGTCTTCTCACAAAGCATATGAACCCTAAGTTCTTCTATGCTCATGAATTGCAAAAGATGAACGTAATCAAAGTACTGCATACTGAGTCATGTAAGAATCTTGCAGATTTATTCACTAAGTCACTTCCAGCGTCTAGTTTTGAAAGATGCATACGTGAATTGGAATTATGAGACTTAGAAGTGCAGAATTCAGGGGGAGAACCTTCACGAACTCATTATTAAAGCTTGATCATGAAGATCGAGTACCCAAAGAATAAATCAAGGAGATTAAATGAAATTGGGTGGATTGTACTCTTTTTCCCTTGACGAGTTTTCCTGAAGTTTCTCGGCCAAGGTTTTTAATGAGGCAATTCGTGCATCACAGCAGAATGTGTATCATGTACTCTTTCTCCAAATTTTTTCCACTGGGTTTTTATGGAGTTTTGACGAGACATGGACATGAAGGATGGGTGCCCAAGAGGAGTGTTGGGAAACCATGGGCCTGACCCTGCAGTCGGCCCATTAGTGGGCGCCCCATCCCAAACTCTAGCAGGGTCGTAGCCTATAAATATGGGGTGCTATTCATTGTAAAGATTGATCGATGAATGAAAGAATAAAGAGAAGCAAGACGTCCCCCTATATCTCTGTGTTCAATCTCTTATTCTGTTCTTGTTGTTCATGCATTGTTCTTACGATTCTATACTTGTCTACGAGGTAATCGCTCGGACTGAACTCGCCAGCAACGGTTCCTCAACAAGGTTTAGTGTTATAGCTCTAATACCATGTTATGAATATTGTGTTTGTACTCATGAGACTCAATGAATAATATATATAGAAAGTATAAATGAGATATTACAAGGGAATATACCATATACATGTAAGTAAATACAAAAGACATATAAAAAAATAAAAAAGAATCCATATTCTAACATAAATTACTAAACACTTCAGCATTGGCGTAGAGCAAAATTACCCCTTTTGGACGACAGGGCAGCAAGACGACCCCCGCCAGCCCACTGTTGAAGTATAAATCAGTTCCTACTCATTTTGTCAGACAGATCTCTGGCATGAACAACTGTAATCTGTGGGGGAGCACAGTACATCCATCTCAGAAGTCAGAACTAACAGAAAGTCCGTCCTGCTGATCCCTATGTCAGCAATTGAGGTGTCGTTTTGCTCTCCCGCAAAGTTGAAGAGCTAATTTGCGCCTGGCATAGCAGCTTGGCACCTAAATTGGTTCATCCCTTACAAACAAAGTCAAGATCTTGTGGTGGTAGACTGGTAGTTGACCATATGAAATACGTGCAGATAATGTAAAATAAACACATAACAAGAAAGAGTTTTTTTTTAAAAAAATCACCGGGCTCAACCTGGCTGAGATGATTGTCACTAATATCTCCTCATCATGGAATTCCAATGTAAAAAAAAAAACGTAATATCAATGCTGAGGTTGTAGTAGACATCAAGTAATGCGTTCATCAAGTGCTTCTAGAGAGAAATTATGCGCATAACGTAGGATAATACCGAGTTCTGAATTTTCCTCTGTTTGGCGGGTTAGCCCGTCCTTTTTAAGTGGGCTGGTCCATAATACGCACTATCATGATGTCCGCTTTTGGCACAGCCTCATCTAAGTGGGCCGCAGTTTAGAACCAAGAGCCCACTCAATAAGTGGCCGAGTTAGGTAACTGGACCTAGTCGTTTAAAAACAAAAAGGCTGGCCCTAGTTTCAAACTAGTAGTTTGATGTAAGACCGAGTTCTTTTTATTTTCAATCCTATTCTGGTATTTTTGGTCATGTCATAACCCGTGATCAAACTGTGCTATCACGTCACCGACCGCAGCGCGGCCAAATCTGTCACGATAGCCATCCGAACCAACATGCGTTCGTTTTTAGGCTAAATCTTGTCACGCCAAGAGGAGTGATGTGACAGCACTCATTTGTCACGCTGAGATCCGTGACGTGACAACGTGTTTTATCACGCTACGCGTTGTGGCATGGCCAAAAAGGTCATAATTAAAAATAAAATTAGGAAGATATTATCTTTAAAATATTTTTTAAAAGAAGATTAAATAATAAAAAGAGTTCTCCAAGACCGCATGTGCTTGGATAAAAAAAAGGAGTACTACTAGTACATACTAGAGTACCCACGGAGAAAAATGTAGCACTACGAGTCATTCGGTTGACACGTGCGTTTCGCACATGAACAGTCTTGGTGCTCCCGATATGGTTTGCCGAATCACGGGCGCGTTGAGATGAAACCGTCGTAGAGATGCTAGCGATCCTCCAGCTCCTTTCGCATATATACATAGGCATAGCCGACGCCCTCCCACCAACGACCGCGGTCCATCACAAACACGGATTAAGAAAACACTAAATCTAATAAATACTTAACAAAAAATAATCATACATATTTCTATTACATAGCACACCATAACCACTTAACATCCTCCAAAGGATTTTAGTAGAGACAGAGAAAGAAAAAATTACAATAGCTACCCTCTAAATTCACACGATAGACGTACGTAACAAATATTGAGCTTAATTGAGCTTACCGTCCATGAGTACACACACAGAAAATCGAAGTCCTGAGACATCTCTCGGCAGCTTGGTTTTCAACGGTGCCCGTGATGGCCGGCCGTCGTGCCATGTGAGTCCTAACACGTAATAAACCGGGCCTATCGCTTCGGTCGCATACTCGAAAGTCGCAGCCGTACGTGCCGGGCCCGGGAAGCTCGAGCGGTGTCTCTCCCAGCAGCAAGCGAGGCCTTAATTCGCACTCGCGCCTGTCGTCTAGGCCTCAGGCCAATCTCCAATGTGCACCTGGTAATTAGCGTGAAGATTGGGGAAAGAAGGGGGCACAGTTCACGGCACGGCAGTTACGCTCTTAAATTGAGTCCCGGGGTGGCATGTGCTATGTTGGATCATCCAAATGACAAGCAGTTCATGCGTCGCACTTGCCCAGCCCTGTAAAAGCAAAGCATGTGTACAGCGCACCTCTGCTACCTGAAGAAGTGAGGTGTGTGTACCAGAGGAATCAAACATGCGTGCGAACGACTGCAAACTGTTGGGATAATCGGATAGGATTGGGACAAAACATATGGCTAAAGAAAAAAAAAATGCATGCGATTGCATCGCTGTATAGTATATACCAGCCTTGGATCTGAAGTATTGAAGACTGGTAAAAAGAGGATCAGCCTTTGCTAAAAGATGGGCTTTATTGAAGGAAGCGATAAAGAACCTAATCTGTGCGACCAGCATGATCTAGTGGGGACAACAAAGTGTAAAAAATGTCATAGACCACATCTTTTTACAACCACAACACCGACTTCACTGGCTACTATTAAAAGATCGCTTAGGGCATAGGGCATGTACAACAATTTGTTTCTTAAGATTATCTCTATAGACTTTAACTCATTTACAAACAACTTTATAGAGAACATCTTTAATAATTTATCTATAAAATTATCATTTTCAACACAACTTTTCTTATTACTCACTCATCATTTACATTAGTTTGTGTGTCCAAATTATCTTTTATATAAAAGATAACATATTCTCCCTTCTCTAACTAGATTTTTGAGTGACATAATAGGTAAAAAATAACTGAAGTCAAAAAGATACCCTTCGACTGTTAGACAAGGTGAATTGGTTACTACAACAAAGTCAAAACGGTACAAGCATACTGAAGCAGTAAACAGACAGACAGATCCAGCAGCAGCCGACGGAATTTTGAGCGATGGGACCACGTCAAAGCGGAGGCGGCATCCAGTGTACGGTTGGACAAAACCCAGGGCCAGATTCTCCAATGCCCACGAGACGGGCATAACAAGACGCAGAGAGAGCAGGAGTCCGTGGCTGAGTGGATGAGCAACAACATCAACAAATAAATAGGTCATAATCCAGGACGCGCAAGGTGGTAAATACAAGGCTCCCTTCCTCCTGGTATCCATGACCACTCTACAGACAAATGTTCACCTGATTGGGTTCCTCCTATTTTACCTCCTGAGCATGCCACAAGGAATCAAACCTCTGAAACCCTTCCCATCTCCACTCTCCCAAGGGTACAAAGATAATTAGACAGTAGTTAAACTTTTGGGTTTGTCTATTTCCTCTGCAAGGGTCCAAGCTGACGCGCTCAAGAGGCGGCCTTGGACATATCTTTGATGGATCTGTTGTATTTCATGTGGCTCTGGACCAGATGGCCGGCAGCTTGAGCAGAGATTAGGGATAGCTCCCCAGCAAGGACGGCACCAGCCACCACTGCGGCCAGGAGCCTCGCATTCGATCCTGGGGATTCCCTATTTGCGCCTTTCACGCCAAGTAGGTCCAAGCAGGCAGACTGTGAGGCCAGCTGAGTGCCTCCACCAACTGTACCCACCTGCATTTCGGTCATCACAAAACACCTCTCATCAATTTATAAGTAGTTGGTGAACGTAAGATAAGTGATATTAAACCAATATTCTCAAGTGTTCAATGTAGGCAGAGAAGACAATGTGAAAAGATTTAAGCCATTAATAAAACAGATAAGGGCTGATCTAGCTTGTGCTTGCTGATTGTGAAAACAAGAGCAAGCCAACAGCTGAAAGGAATCCTTCTAATAAAAATCAGCTGATGAAGCTATAAAAGTATTAAAAACTAATAATCCAAGAATAATAAAGGGATAAATGGGCATTGGCATAGACAAGAGTTTATTCTACAGGGCATGTAAGCATAGCTAAACATCTCCGAAATTGATTTGGTTCTTGACGTAGTACTTCCTACCTCTGCCTAGTGCTCAATGAGGAAAAAGAAGTCTTATGTATGGTAGTCTTATATCTATAGGTTCCATATAAATTCAAACTTAACTTGGAAGCAAGACTGTTTGCGTGAGAAAACCTGTTCCTTGATAGGGCCAACATAATACTCAAAATAGGTCATTTGCCCGGGCAAACAGATTCATAATAGTTACCGATTTCACGAAGACATGCCATTTAGTTATTTCGAATAATCAATAGTTCTTGACAAAAGAGACACATGTCAACTGATCAGGGATCACAAGCTAGGAGAAGAGCAAAAAAGCATTACCATGACAAACAAATACTGGGTAAAAAACAGTAAGCAATCAACATAAACTGCTAAGGCTGTCATGCTAAGAAGAATATGAAGAGCATGATTCCATGGCAAAGGATAATATTGTTTCATACCTCAATACATGGCATAGTAACAGAGATGTGAAGATCTTTGCCATCATTTATAGCCTCCAACATCGTGATGCACTGAGAGCTCTCCACGTTCTGTGCAGGATCCTGACCGGTGGCAATAAAGATGGCTGTTACAATGTTGCTTGCATGGGCATTGAAACCCCCAAGAGCTCCAGCAACAGCTGAGCCAGCAAGGTTCTTGATCACGTTCAATTCTACGAGTGCCTGAACGTTGGTCTTGAGAACCTTTTTCACAACTTCCTCTTTGATTACTGCCTCACAAACAACAGACTTTCCACGCCCCTGAATCCAATTTACAGCAGCTGACTTCTTGTCAGAACAGAAGTTACCTGTTTTTTTTTTTCACAGAAGATGGTCAGCAAAATATAAAGCATGGAAGATATGTGACCCAAAAAAAATTGAATTTTACAAACATGTTATTTGATACATACAAGATATAACTGTATTGCTAAAGTCAGGTGCTAATCACCAACATATTGCTAAAATGCTAACCCAGTTCAGAAACCACATCAAAATTACAAAAGGAAACATTAAGGTAGTCTTGAGGGTAATCTTCCACCATCAAAATTTAAGTATGAAGCTAACTGTTGGAAGAGCACAGAAGAACCACTCAAAGAAATTTCCGACAAATGGTAAATAAAAAAAACGAAGACAAAAACTACCACTGTAGAAAGCATCTGTTTTTCCATTCTATTATAATATCAATCAATTTAAATTTTACAGGTTTGTAGGTCATGCCTGTACTGTTAGAAATCAGGACACTTATATTGTTTGTGTTATGTTAAACCGTGAGTAAAGATAAGAGGAATTTTGAAGGATGCAATAGCCTTCTTCGAATCTTCTTTTGTGTAAATATTCATTCTCTCTCGAAATTACTAGGACTTGAACTATCAGTTGCAGCCAGTTGGAGGAATTGGACAAAAGGGTAGCCCCAACAACTGCAAATGATTAGTTGAGAACAACCGATGCCAACATCAGTTTAGATCTAGTGATAGACATCAAATAGATTTTTCAATTAAAAACATTTTTCATGATTCACCTATCACTTTTCTACCGCATAACGAGCAGGGGAATCTAAATTCACAACTAAAACGTGTATCATGCCTAGTTGGTTCGCTGACTATCTGGACTGAAAAAATTGCACAATTGGATTGGACTTTAAGGAAACTTTTCCATGGTTTATAATGAGCATATGTAACCTAACAATAGGTCATGTTCATTATTCTTTAAAGGCTCTCATATAGTTAGCTATCATCTATCAATAGTTCTTTGAAGGCTCTCACAGTTAGCCATCACCTATCTTAAGTTCTTAACTCTAAAGTACACATCTATCCACAGTTGAAAGGAGAACTACGCAAGCCAATAGGAGAACAAGCCAACGTACAACAACAGTTGTAAACTTCACAAACAAAGCAAGTATACAAATTTATGACGCGGGAAAAACCTGAGATGCTGACGACACCCATGTCAGGGAAATCATCCTGTAGGTAGTTCAGCACGTTCTGGACGCCCTTGGAGACCATGTTCATCCCCATGGCATCCCCCGTGCTGCAGGTGAACCTCATGAACAGGTTCCTCCCTGCCATCGCGCACTGCACCCCCTGCAGCCTTGCAAATCTGCTCGATCTGCACAAATGTTTCCCAAAACAGCTCCGTTGTCACATCATCCTACCTTAAAACGTTAAGGTTGCACTAACTGTACAAGCAATTTTGTGTTGAAAAAAAAATGCTGCTTTGATGGGGACTGTCCGACTGATGGCACAGAGACGTATCGTCAAACACAAGAGCCGCACTAGCGTACTGCCATTTGTTGTGCCTGCGCGTGGAGCATGGGCTGAAAGGGCAATGGGGCATTAGTTTGGAATTTAGTCCTCTTACCTGTTGAAGAACATGGCCAGGGTGTCGAAGTTGGTCGGGTCCTCCAAGAAGCCCTTGAGCTCGGCGGCGCGGCGGGCCGACGGGAACCGGACGACGGGGGCGCGGGTCATCCCGTCCCGGAACACGACGCTGGTGGCGCCGCCGGACTCGGCAATGGCCTTGCATCCGCGGTTCGTGCTGGCGACGAGGCAGCCCTCGGTGGTCGCCATCGGAACATAGAGCCGGCGGCCGTCGAGCAGGAGCGGTCCGGCGACGCCCACCGGCAGTTGCACGTACCCCACCGGCATCTCGCAGCACTGCCCGAGGACAGACGTGTAGTCGAACCCGTCCAGCGGGAGCCCGTCGATCTCCCTTCCCGTGATCCGCCGCAGCGCCTCGCGGCGGATCCCGGCGGCCCGGCGGCAGTCGCCCAGCCTGGTCTCCAGCACGTAGGACGGGATCTTTCCGGCCACCACCGCGGCGACGATCTCCTCGTCCTCCTCCGGCATTTTCTCGGGCGCCGCGCACGCGCTCCCCAGCAGCGCGCACGGCGCTGGCGGGGGCGCCTGGGCGCCCGCGCCGGAGCCGATCAGGAAGTCCTCCTCGTCGTCGCTGTAGGAGACGATGGACTGCACGAAGGCGATGCCGAAGAAGCTGAGGAGGTAGACGAGCGACGCGACGAGGCCGCAGATGGCGAGGATCTCGGCGAGTCCGACTACGTGGAGGGGCGTGGACGAGCGGATCTTCTCCCGCCACCGCCGCATCAGGTACGCCAGCGACGCCGCGAACAGCGCCGAGAAGATGAGGTTCGTGTGCCGGATCGGCAGCGGCAGCGCGTCCCCGGCCTGCACCCGCACCCTCTCCCTCTCCCGGCGCGGCGGCGGCTCCCTGCGGCGAACCTCCACAGCCATAGGGACCGCGCGGCGGCGCTGGGCTCGTCGGCGTTCGGCTTTGGGGTCGGAGGGAGGGCCTCGGCTCGGGCAGGGTTTGGGGATTGGGATTTGGGAGGAGGGATCGATCGGGCCGGGCGCTTTTTAATAGCTTCCCCGTGCCGCAGGTGGACCCAGTGTCCCGCCGCCTTCGGGTGTCTTTGTCAGGGTCCGTTACTCCGTTCCCGTCTCTCCTCTTGACAGTAGGCCACCGTTGGGTTTGACGGCTTCCGTTTTGTTTTTCTAGTGCTTCTGTTTTTTTTTTTCCGAATCACTTGTAGATCTTGGAGTTCTCTAGGATAATATCTGTACATTCATTTGCACTTGCTCTTCAAAATGTCCACCAAGTCTCAGCTTTTGGAACCCTTTTTGAATTCACTCATCACCAGTTCAATACATCTCTATATACAATATTTTTGGTGGCCTTCCCTGTAGTATCTAGTTCCTTGTTTGGTTTTGACAAAATTATGGTTGTTTGCCTTGAAACTCCTCTTGACAAAGCGACATAAAGTTGTCCATGTAAGAACACGAGTTCTGGGAGGTAGATCCCAACATTTGGGATGGTTTGCCCCTGCGCTTTGTTTATGGTCATTGCAAAACTTAAGCGAATCGGGAATTGTTTCCTTCTCATCTTGAAAGCGGTGAAATATCATCCGACGGAGACATTGGAATCCTAGGTAGGAACACCCTCTTGCGCATCTTGCCCACCAACAATTTTAGCATCAATTGCGTTGTCTGCAAGGCTATAACCATTAACCTTGTTCCATTACACAATCCCTTGTTTGGATCAAGATTGCGGAGAAGGATCACAGGCGCTTGATTTTTACTTTGAGGACATGCGGTGGCCATGGGAGACCATTTGGAGTGATGGAGTTTAGAAAGTCAATAGGGTAGTTGTTTGTTGAATCATCATCGACAGAGTCAAAGCTATGGTAAACTTTTTCCTCACTGAAACATCAATCATCTTTTCATTTAGTGATCCACATGTTCATTTTTGGTAGAAAGAATGGCACGTGTGCTCATATAAGTTGTTGATCTTGCATTGTCCTCAACTGATGGGAACACATCTTGGATTAGTTTGTTTACACAATCCTCTGTATCTGTATAACCAATCACAATATCTTCTGGTAATTGAACATAATCATCGCCAATTGTCTCTTCAGTTCCATTCCCAATTCGAAGGAGGTAATCTGAGAACCATGGGTCAGATCGAGCCCTCATGTTACGTGTCAATTGTAGCTTTCTGATACTATCCCACAAATAAGATCTCTGCAATGTAGCATCATTATCGTGCTCTAGTCCCACGTGTTACCACCGGAAGAACTCTGTCTAAAATCTCCACCAAATACCATGACCTTTCCCCAAATGGCAACTCACAATTCATAATATCTTGCAATGACCTATCAAGACACTCAACCGCTTGCGATTTGTCATAGCAACCTCATCCCAGATTAGCAACGATGCCCTACGAGTAACTCTGCGATCCACTTTGCTTTGAGAAGTTGCACATGCTATTGCTCGCAATCTTTATTGGGATTTTAAACCTTGAGTGTGTTAGCGTCCTCGAGCGATATCGATTTGCTATACCAGAGGTTGCGGTTGCAATGGCTATTAATCCCTCAGAACGCACTCTAGCAAGAAGTGCCTTGTATAGGAATGTCTTTCCTGTTCCTCCTGGACCATCAACAAAGAACATTTGGCTTTTTTTATTCAGTACATGATGCATAATCTCATGAAATCCAGCACGTTGTTCCTTGTTAAGACTCCCTGTTATATCCAAATGTTCCTGGTCGACCCCCACCGAAAGTTCTTCTCTGACCTCCCTCATTATGTCATTGTCACATTCACCTGTTTGACACAAACAAATTAGATATCAGTATACCTTTTTTGGTCCATGATCAGTAGACAATTTTGTGACAAATTATTACCTGTATCATTAAGCTCTGGAAGATCGTAGTTTTTCATATCTTTTCCCATGGAGTGGAGCAAATCCCTAATATCTCTAAGCACCATTTGTTCTACTGTTTTTGAGTTACAATGGTTTCTAAGGTAATCCTCAGACATTGATTCTTTATGCTTCTCCCACAGTTCACGAATTTTGGTGGACTCACAAAAAACCAGAATAGTAGCAAATAACCTTCTGAGAGCATATGGCATCTGAAAAGTGGCAGACTCACACAAGCAGTCATCAAGTGTCTTATCAGTCTCTATGAGTCCTCTATTCTCGCATGATTCTCTAAAAGTAGGGCATATGATGCCTGCAACGGTTTTCAAATCATCATATGAGGTTGGACCTCTAACATGATTTAGAAGCACTCTCAAGAAATACCTCTTGCCTTCAGCAGGGTGCGCATACACTATCCGGCCAATCTGTCCTCTTTGCTTTCTTGTTTGCCATACCCTTTTGCCACTGATCCACCGGTAGTATTCTGGGATCTCTTTGTACAATAATTTCCTTGCAAAACTGTCAACACGGCTAAGCTTGAAAAACTCTGTCAGTGTAGTCATAGAAGAAGCAGGACTGTTCACTATCTCTTCTAAATTTTTATTCTCATCAATAATAACAGACTGCATGTTAGGCAGATGACACTGGAGCTGCAAAACAGATGGGTAGACCCCGAAAAGGTGGAAACCGAAAATCCTATGTACAGCTTCCGGCGGTGAGATGTATCTAGCATCCCTATCTTGTGAATCTCATTTATTACCCAACTTGACCATTAGCATCAACAATCGAGAATGATGCACAATCATGGCCTTTGTACACATATTTAAATAAATACTTACAGGCTTTGATGCTTGAACATGCTTCAACGTTGATGTGACGATTATATCTCATAAGCGAGGCGAGTTATGCGGGACAACCCACGTTGTCCAACTCGGCACCTCTTATTTTGACACGCGGCCATCATCTCTTCTCCTATACAAAGGATATGAATCTTTGCCTTGTTGTGTTGCGAGGCAAAATTGCCGAGGATAGCGAAAGCGACACTCTCCATTGATCATACACGGACACTTCTTATTCAAGACACCACATGGTCCATGGAGCATATGCTTAATGACCGAGTTATGCAACACAGGTACTTGTCCTTGTCGAGAATCTCTGTAGAGATTTATTTGTCATATGCATCCGGGTGGTTAACTTACATCCTTTTTCATAATCAATAGCATGTGCTCATGTGGCAAGCCCCTCTTCTGAAACTCAGTCACATGCACATATGCTGCAACCTCACCAAAATATTTCTTCTTTATCAATAAATCCTTGATGGAGCGTAATTTGGCTCGGTATACTCTTGACAGCAGTTCCGGTCGATCATGGGGTTTTTGTCCAGGTTCAAGATTGCTGGTGACCTCCTCCCAATATGGGTTGCAAGTCATTGTAATGAAGTAATCTGGCTTACCGAAACGCTGGACAATAGTCATTGCATTAAGAAATCTCTGCTGCATATCGCGGTCACCACCCGGAAAAGAACGGGGCAGCACAATTCTCTTTCCAACCTCTGAAGCTCTAGTCTCTCCAGCAGAAATTACATCGGTCAAGCCCTATGGCACAGATAAGAAAATATTTCCTTGATCAGTCAAATAACTATTATCCATGTGCATTGAAATTGAAATATAACAAGAGATTATATTCTACTCACTTGGTACAGTTCAGCCCTTATGAGTTTCTGGTTTTCAGGGTTAGAATACCAGTCAAGCCTCATCGACTCGATCTTTATATACATGTCGACGGCCCATTGTTGGAAAAGCCTCCCTCCAAATAACAAGATGTTAAAAAGACCCTTTCTAACTTGCATCATAAAGCAATAGTATTCTCTTGCTGTCACAAACCGTGTAGATTGACCTGTTTCTACAACTCTACTTATGTGATCACCTTGATGTATGTCGTTGTCTGATTCACCATCCTCTGCATTAAGATGGGAATACATTATTATCGATGAGATTATATGATAGGATTGCATCTACATGCAGGACACCCATACTTAATTGAGTTTGTGTTGACATACTCGTAGGTTCTGCATCTTGATCGCTCAAGCGTGGATTTGTCATTATGCGGCATGAACTGGTTCCATCCAGTTTCTCCTCTAGGATGAAATAAAGGATATGCTAATGGGTCATAACAACCATGATATGCTTTGATATAGCGCATCTTCTCTCCTCTAGGGTATACAATAACACTCCTATCAAAACATCTTTGGGAATCATTTCCATCAGTCCAGATAGCAGCAACTTGGGAGGCAGTAGGAGCATTATACCTGAAATAAAATGTTTTGCAGGAATTAAAAAACATAAAAATGTTTATTAGCTGGTTATAAATAAACTTAAAAATTGTTGGGCAATATATAGTATAAAGAAAAGCAAAAGGTTGAGTAATCGAGAAGAGGTTGTACCTTCGCTGGTCAGGTGTCACATTAGTGTTGAGCTCAATTACATAGTCATCAAGATTTGGAATAGAGCCAACTCTATTAAAGGTATGTACATAAGGGTTATCTGCTTGTAGTATCCTGAGCACTTTTCTTACGAGGTTTATATCAAGATCAGGAGACCTCTTCACTCTATGTGACAATGTATCATCTTCTTCTGTATCATAAAAGTAGAGTTGCAAGTGACGTGACCCTTTTGATCCTGGCACCAAATGGTCCAGTCGATGATACATCGCACCCTGTACACGGAATGTATATGTGCGATGCGATTGCGGTCATGTATCTTCGGTCCAGTGTAACTCCGAGGCTTGTGAAGGAGAAGTGAGAGTTGAAGTACCGTATGTGCTTTCTAAAATATTTTGCATCATTATGCAATTGACTTGTAAACAACCTCTTCAACTCATCGGGCACATCATGAATATGTAATCTTATCTTTCCCTTTTGTGAGAATCCGGTGGCTCGCCTTCAAATCTCATCGCTCCACAATACCGGCAGTCAGGAATCTGTTTCAAAATATGGTGACTGTCCGGCAAGTTATGGTAGATGAAATCATAAGGATCATCAGCGGCTCCATGGCCGGTGCAATCATCAGTGACACGGTATGACTGGAATGCACATTCTGTTTATATATAGAAATATGTGAACATGGTACTCACTTGACATGTTGACAATACAAATTATTAAGCAAGAGTTACCTTCAGCAAGCTTCTGCATGGTCTCAAAATCTTTGATAGTCTCACCTATGTCACATCCTTCTTCTTCTTCCTCTATGTCACGTAGATGATCTGTTGCATGACGTTTGAAAATAACACGATGGTTTTAATATAATTCTTACAAAAAACTACACTGGTGAACAGATGTGTAAAACCCACCTTCATCATCAGAATCCTGGTTTGTAGGGTCGAATAAAGCACTTTCAAACTCGACGTCAATGTCTTTGTCATGTGGCACAAGCATAGGATCAACATTTTCTTCTTGGCGAGTAGGGCACACTTGCTGCTCGTTTTCCATCGCTTTTTTCTTCTTATAGTCTCGTCTCTGTTGTAGCAAATTTTCCTTGCTTGGCGCATCCATATTCAGGTACCAGTTTCGGAATTTGAGCTGCTTGGAAGTGCTTGAAGAGGCACCTGGTCACCAATGTACATAAGAGATATAATATTAGATTCAATCTGTGCCCTTTGAAATGTATACAATGTTTTAGTTAGATTAGATGTACTGGACCTGTATTAATTACGACGCCGTTTGAACTCTCGGTGTGCAAAGAAGACATCAATGACGGTCGTTGTTGCCTGACGTACTCATCATTCCTATGTAGCCAGTCAATGGACTCATTTGGATCACCATTTTCTTTGCCATCATGTCTTGATGCTTGGTAAATGGCAGAAAGGACAATCTGTTGTGGTGATTGTCCTCCTACGACATCTGTCATTTTAACATCTGTGCAACCGGATTCCAGATGTACTTCATATGATGAAAAAAATATGATGATAAAAAATCAGGGAGTTTCTCTTTGTGATGCTTAAACAAAGAATAGTATCTGAGGCCGATAAGGATTACCATGAGCAGGCGTCGTTGATGATGTCAATGTTTTATTCCTTGCACGGTATTCACGTTGTTTTGTATTCCGTTCTTCTCTTTGTTCAACGCTTTCTTCGGCCCTTTTGCGTGCCCGGTATTCACGTTGTTTTCTATTCCTCTCTTCCCTCTTTATGAACTCATCATCTGCTGGTGATGTCCCTGTTGCTATGATATAGAATGTGTGTCACAATTTCGCAAAACAATTCCAGAAACTGACCAGGTACGATGTCAAAGAACATACCCGGACCGATGCTGTTTGATATGTCGCTAAATGCAACATGGTTTCTCTCCTCTCCTCATGGTAGATCTCACGTAAACGCAATACAACAACCCTATGTTCAAACAATAGCATGTTCAACCAAAGCAGAAGGAACTCCTCGGATACAATTTGACACCTATAATATAGACATATTTATAAACATTCTCTAATGTAAACAAACAATCACAAATCAATCAGCACATTAAAGTTAATCATGACACCTACACAGCTACATTTGTTAGCTGTTGGTATTTGAATGAAGTTTATTTGAATAAACATTATCACCATTTCTATTCATGAATCCAACACAAGAGACAAAACATGAATATTTCATTTCATACTACACAACAGATTATCACAAGATGCTCATATCAATAACCACAATGCACAAACATTTAGATTAACAAATTACTTGCCTTCCGCGTTGAGGCGCGTTAAGTACAGTAGCGATGGCGTTCCTAAACTCAAGCTCGCGCCTAACCAATGAAATAATTTCAATAAGAACACCAAAATACTCATTCTACTAATCGGCGTTACGATCGCTTCACGATGACTCTAGTCATTATTACAAAGCTTAAACTGAAAACAATGTTTTCAGCTATAAAACTGTCCCTGGACAGCAGCACGACAATTAACATATCTCAGTGTCAGGAAGTCGAAAAGCGGTAAACCCAATTTCTGTAGATTCTTAACTGACTAAACTACAATACTCTAGTTGACATGATAAACCAACTCGGCCAATTTAAAAGGCTAACAGCTGTTTGAACTTTCAGTACAGAATCTGCCCCACAGAACGAACAGCAAAAATTAAAAAGATCATAACTTTTAATAGGTAACTCCAAATTGAACGTTCTTTATCAATCTGAAAAGTTTATCGAATCCTCTACCTTAACCTAGTTGGGTGAACCTTCAGATTCAACAAATTTCCCTTTCAAAATATAGGAAATATCCAGACAGTTTTACTCTCGTCAGGTTTCTGGCAGCAGAAACTAAAACTACCATAACTTTTAACTCAGACCTCGGAATCGAGTGAACTCGGTGGCCACTGAAACTTAAGAACGAGGCCTAGATATATCTAGGAGACCAACTCCTCAGAATCCGCATAAAAAAAGACGAAACATACCCCGTAACATTCTGGACAGAATAGCATCTAATAAAAACAGACATGAACCAACCAATTCTAGTTGCCAACGCACCAAGGACCTACAACCAACGCGAGAACCGGTCGTTACCCTTGACGACGCACTGCAAGATGAAGACGAACAAGCCTCCAAACCGCTGGTCCTGTCCTTCTTAATCCTCCACCCGAAAAGACCGCCTCAGTCCTTCACATAATAGATGATGATTTTTTATCACTAACGAGCACGCAGCAGCGAGCTACGGACCTCTTGTGATACCTAAATTACCCAATCAGCAATTTCTGTTTAGACGTTTGCATAATAAATCGAGCATATAGATGCAAAGACATGCATTTTCGACTCGATGCAAAGGCGCTGGTGGTGGCGGCAGTGAGTGGCGGCGGCTGGTGTATCCACAATGACATATAATGATTTTTGCTAACATATTACTCGCAAAAATCGGTGGTCAAGGTTTCATAAGAGTGAAAAACACCACTTGTTTAGACACATAGTAGTAATTTGAGCAACCAAGATGCCAAGCACGAGGAAATATGCATCGATGGGAAGCTTCCTCTAAACATCCAATCATTAATTGTTAGGTTGTACAACCATGATATATTGGGGACATCCGAACAATGAGCCATGTAATCGAAAGGGGAAATCCATTTGCACTGACTTAAAAGAATGCCTATACAAACATGCACACTAACACGGACAACGTTAATCAAAACTTCTCATCGCACATGGTCCAATTGAGATACCAATGGAATTGGGTCAATTGCACTAAGTCCATACACAAAATACAGGGATTTGTGATGCTCTGGCAATAGATACCGACTTCAATTACTACCTCCAAACCATTTAACACCAAAACGTTATCTGATGAGAAGGTTTGCGCCTAGTTAATTATGCATTAATATACTTTTAGTGAGCATAGAGACAAGCAACCATCCGGCTAGGCCACACATTAGCGGATCATCAATCGCAACGGTAACGATGAGCAATCGGTAACCAGCTAGTTCAATCGCACATTCGGCCAAGACAAGGCAGCAGTGTGATACAATAGCAAGAGTATACGCATGCGCACGCACTGATGAGTCGGTGCCGGGCTCGTACTTCTTGGCGGCGTCGAGGTTGTCGTAGATGAGGCTAGGTCGGGAGAGCACGGTGGCGCGGTGCCTTGGAGGCGGCGGCACGGCGCGCGGCGGCGCTGAGCGGCGGCGCCCTTGGAGGCGGCGGCACGGGCGGCGGCGGCGGCGGGCGGCGGCGCGCTTGAGGCGACGGCACAGGCGGCGGCGGTGGCTCGTGGCGCGCCACGAGATCGTGCGTGGGAGAGACGGAGGAGGAGTCGAGCGTCGGGAGAGGAGGAGTCGAGGCGTCGGAGAGGGAGAGTCGCGCGGGATGAGTGATGAGGTTTGATCCAAAGAACTCGGACCGTTGGATTTGAGTGAGTAAGAGGAAGGAGAGGCTAGAGTTGATCCGGGGCGTTAGTTTGAAAGGTGTGTTTTTTCGGGTGCATTTTTTTGTGCATATAGGAGGGTTTGGTGTACAGTAGGAAATTACTACTAACATCTCGCTTGCGACGAACACATCGTGTCCCACTTAACAAAAATTCTTCTAAATAAGACATACAGAGCCAAATCTGATATTTGAATTCTGATAGATTAGAGATACAACCATTTTTACTAGTCAAGTCCTTCTAGTGCTTCTTCTGTGCGACTTGCGGTCACGTACGCACGTTACGTGGTTTCGGAGGGGTCGTGCTCTGTGTACACGTCCTGGTGAGGAAGGTACCAGCGACTCCAACCAATGCCGGCACTGGCACGTGTTCCAAACCCTGCTTGTACACGGTGGCGTTAAGCTAGGTAGTTGAGATGTGCCATTTTAAGTCGTCGTGAATCTTGTGCTTTTAGAAAGAAACGTTTGCGTGTAGTGTGAATGTCAGGGCGCGTTTCGCATTTCGAAAATATATTTCTTAATATGGCACGAGGTATATCAAGTGTGAACATAACTATCAGTAGAGTACAATTATATAGCGCAGGGTAGCTTAATCCAAATCCGAACCTCCTAGCTAGCGGAAGTCACTTCATTTCAACCACGTCGACAACATGTGTTGTTGGCCTTGGACCGATTAAATGCCAACAGATCAAAGCCCAACCCCATTGCAAGTCCGCTCATGCAAGTGACCAGGCAGGCAGACAGACAGCACACCACGATGGTTCCAACCCATTTCATATAGTATTTTATCTTAACTAATAAAAAGAGGATGCCCTACGCAACGAGATAATGTCCTTTATTTTGTGCACGAGGTTGGCATCTCCCATTCCTCCCAAAATTTCTTATCAAGGCGTACCAACATGTAGACCCAACCCAACAGGATAAGGTCACCCTCCTCCTCGTGACTCACGAACGTATCTATCGACGATTGAGTCGCCGATCTTACAAAAGATATAGAGAAAATGGCAAAGAGTTCTTGGGAGAGAATGAAACTGCTCTTTGTTGCAATGAACTAGAACCTTATAGGGGTTGGCCTCGATAAAGCAGTGGACTAGCGCTAATTACACTTAGTGAATTGCCTACTATACTATTGCTTCAGATGAAATCCAATTGCATGTTGATCTCCTGAATTAGATTGGTTGCTTGATCACCCATTCTTCTCCTTTAAGCAGTCAACGAAGTGGTGGCAGTTACTCTTTTGAAGAGGCGCCTGTTGGAAGTGTCACGACTGGTCGGAGGGAGACGACAGTTGGTGAAGTATCTGCCGTCGAGCAGTTGATGTCAGTGAAAGGCATAACCACATGGTGGTTGTTGTTAGTAACTTAGAGCTATGAAACGTCGTGCGGTTTGAAACAAATAAGGCATGTGCTCCATTTATCATACGGGAGGAATATTACTTGGAATGAATTCAAGTATCAGTTCATTGCTTCTACGAGCAGTTACCTAGTCGGGTAGTAGGTACATAACTTTTCCGACAAGGGTACCTATGATGTAACCTCTGGAATTCTCACGACCATGGAGGTTATTATCCTTAGGGGTTACGACCACGAAGTCATGCGGTCTTTAATTAAAATAAATATATATTTAGGAGTTTTAATCCTTGTCAGTATCCATGCTCATATTTCTTCCGCAACCACCCAAATTGTCGCCGCTCCACTTCTTTAAATGCACATACCAAAATTCGTCGCCGTCCCACTCCTTGTCTCGCACCGCAACTCGCCACTTGTGCCCGTCCGGCATTCGCTTCGTGCATCAGAGTTCCCGACCCCCTTCGGTACTCAGTCTACGGGTTGCAACGGTAACGTGCACGAAGATGAGGGGATCCGATAGCGTAGGAGGTGGCGGCGCGAGGAGGTAGTGGCGGCGATAGGAGGAGGTACGGGGAGGGGAGACGGCGTCGGGGACGGGAGAAGGTATCGGGAGGGGAGGAGAAGACAATACCTTTGAGGAGAAGCAGCGGCGCCTGGGAAGGGAGGGGACGTAGCGATGGCGCACGAGGAAGAGACAGAGACGAAGGCATCATTCCCTTGCTGTGCCGCCATCTCGAGTTCACCGCACTGTGTTCTCTTCATCCTAATCCTCCCCTGTACCACCGCTATCTCTAGCTCTACACCGGTTGAGCAAGCATCGCCCCCTCCTCCTCGCTTACCACCACGACGCTCCACCGCCTCCTCTCCTAGCCTTCCACCTCCTCGCTGCAATGTGCCTGACGAGGGCTGCAATGTGCCGGTCGTGAGAACCGAGTCGTGTCTTACGTTCAAGGTGGAAGAAGGTGCCCATTGCCTCGTGACCCTCTTCCTTGTCAGTCTGCAATGGCTGAAAATAGGCAACACATCGGGGAGGAAAGTCGACATCAACATCAACTTCTAAAGGTAAACAATCTATGAGCTCAAAATTTTATTTTTCGAGTAGTAGCAGTAGTAGGTGATGTAATAGACAGAGTTAATGTTTCTGTTTATATATGTGTGAAAGAAAAATAATATTTATTATACGATTTAGGATTCATTCTGCTGATATGTATCACTCTCTTATAAGGTTTCGTTGCAACGCATGGACATTAACGAAATTATATCGCAACATGGAGTACTAACCAGATCATACCCACCTATTGTAAGCTTATCGGAACATCTCGAAATAACTCCACGGTCTTCCTCTTCCATGACATATCTCTCAATCTACATCTCTCACGTTTATGAAGTGGGCGGGAGCTGGCAGGCTGGTAGCTAGGGGAGATCGATCAAGTGAAATTCCAAACATCAAATTAATCAATACTGCCTATCCGTTCGTTCCATTTTTTCGCCGATGGCCAACGCATGCATTTTGCGGGTCTAAATCCAAATTCTGACCTCCATAAATTGGATAGCTGACGCTAATTAATTGATTGATCTCAGCTTACAAGTTAGTACAACCTTCATATATCTTCCAATCCCAGCTCTACTCTCGTAGTTGCATACATGTCCGGTGTTTAATATACATGCATCCTTAGACCATATATCTAGGACGTCGACACGTTTAATTAACACGAGTAGCAGGCCAGCAGGCGATTGGATTGACCTAGCTATCAGTTTAAGCCACCAAGCAAAAGCCTCGCCCTACCCGTCGCAAGACACATCCATGATTTGGGCCAAACTTAAATATACTTTGTTGGAACGTGAGAGGACTCAACTCAGTGGCTAGAAGAACAAAGTGCACGAAACTATTACAACCACTTCTTGTCATCTTATTTTGCTTGCAAGAAACTAAGACCATCTCCAATGCTGTATTTTAGCCGGTTCAAATGAGGAGAGAGAATGCATTGAATCGCATGGAACCGGACTCTGCTTAGGAATCGATTCAAAACATTAAATAACTCGTATGAGCATTAAACAACTACATAGGAGAGAGTGCGGTTGAGAGATGATATTATTATTTTGTGGTTTTTTAATGTAACGTGGGTCCCAGTTATTAGTAAGAATCGGTTCAATACATTGGAGAAAAACAACCTCAGTTCCTAGAATGCTTACGTGGCATGACTTTGAATCGACATCGGTTCAATACACTAAAGATGCTCTAAGCTGAATGACGTCAACCAATCCCTCGCCTACTACCTAGGAGGCTTCAGATTAAACAAGTTCGCTCAATGACCGCCAATTGGCACGCAAGGAGGAATTCTACTCTTGTGGAACGACAAATTCATCGAGGTGGACAAACAACCTATCAGCGACCATCACAATTAAAGAATGCAACTCTGCCTTTTGCCTCACCGCCGTTTATGGCCCGTCCTGAGATAGGGATAAACCGGCTTCCCTTGAGGAGCTCAAATCACTAAAACCACAACCGGGGGACAGGTGGTTGATTCTTGGCGATTTCAACCTCATCTATCGTGCAAGTGATAAAAACAATGCAAACTTGAATTGGAGACTAATGTTCCAGTTCCGCGGTGTTCTAAACAGCTGCGAACTCAAAGAGATTCATTTCCAAAATAGAGAATACACCTAGAGTAATGAGCGAGACAACCCCACTCTTGTCAAACTAGACAGAGTCTGCTGCAACAAACCATGAGACTTGCACTTCGACAACCACATCCTGCATGCGCTCTCCACCTCCCTCTCCTGCCACTGCCTCCTCTTGTTGTCCAACAACAGTGGCTTGAGGAGACCAAGAACCTTCCAATTCGAGAATTTCTGGATTAAGATGCCAGGATTCAGAGAGGTGGTCCAAAACACCTAGAGCACCCACAGCTACCATACAAAGCTGACACATAGGCTCCATCACAAGTTAGTGGCGACGACAATGGGACTTAAGACTTGGAGCAAAACTTTTTTTTGAGGCAAAATTGCAACTCCACATGGCCCTAGAGGTGATCTTGAGGCTAGATATAGCCCAAGAAAACATACAACTCTCCGTTTAGGAGTTGGAGCTTAGAGCCAGCTTAAAGAAAATAGTGATGGGATTAGTGGTGCTTGAAAGATCCAGGAAATGAGAGAACTCCCAGATCACGCACCTAAAAGAGTGAGATGCCAACACGACATTCTTCCACCTGAAAGTCAACTCCAGGTTACACATAAACCATACACAATGGTTACAGAAGGATCGAGGTTGGGCCGTGTTACGTACCGAAAAACAAGAACAAATACAGAGCCACTTCTCAAACATCATGTGTAGGCCAGGTCCCAGAAGTTTGGACCTTGACTGGGATGCCCTCGACCTTCCATTGCATGACCTTCAAGGCCTGGACGACCCCTTCACTTAGGCTAAAATTGCCTATGCCTTGGCACAAATGCCGGGGGACAAGGCACTAGGCCTGGATGGCTTCATGGTGAACTTTCACAAGCCATGTTGGAATATCATAAAAATGTCATAATGGCGTCCATCCAAAGTTTTTCGACCTTCACACAACACATCTCCATATGCTAAACATGGCCAGCATCGCCTTGATACAAAAAAAAAAAAGATGGAGCAGACTCAATCACGGATTATAGACCAATCAACCTCATCCACAGGGTCACCAAATTAATTTACAAGGCGCTAGCTCTTCACTTAGCCCGCCACCTGGACTCCCTCATATCCTCAAGCTAGAGCACTCTCATAAAAAAAGAAACATCCAAGATAACTTCCTTTATGTCTAGAACACGGTGCGAAGGCTACATAAATCCAAAATTCCAACACTCTTCCTTAAACTTGACAAAGCCAAAGCCTTCGACACGGTACGGTGGGACTACCTGCTCGACCTACTATAGCGAAGGGGTTTTCTAGCCAAGTGGAGAGACTGGGTTTCACCCTACTAGTGTCTGCGTCCTCTAGAGTCTTCCTTAATGGCATTCCTGGCGATGGCATCAACCATGAAAGATGCTTACAACAAGGGGATCCGCTCTCACCTTTCCTCTTTATCTTGGCAATTGCCCCCCTTCAACGGCTTCTTGAGGCTGCCACCGAACAAGGGCACCTTGACCATCTCAGAAGGTGTTTTGCTAGACTACGTGCGTAAATGTATAATGACAACACGGCGATTTTCACCTCCCCTATAGAAACCAAGATTCAAGCGAAGACGCAAATCCTCCAGAGCTTCGGAGAAGTCTCAGGGCTCAAAACAAATTTCAACAAAAGCATTGTCATACCTATAAGCTGAGAAAGCATCGATGTTGAGGCCATGCTACAGGGCTTCCACGCAGTCCGCTCAAATTTCCCCCTCAAATATTTGGGGCTCCTGCTGTCCCATAAGAGACTAAGAAAGGTGGACTTCCAGCCTCTCCTAGACAAAAACAAGGAACAAATTGGTGGGCTGGCAAGGTGTTGCTAATGCTGACATGTAGAGTCGTTCTCATCAAATCTGTTCTCACCTCTCCACCCGTCTACTACCTTTCGGTGCTCAATGCACCAAAATGCACTCTACGCTTCTTGGATAACAGAAGACGTTGCTTCCTTTAGTCGGGTACAAACTCCATCTCAGGCGAAAAATACAAGGTCAACTGGGTCATAATTTTTCGTCTTGCGCATCTCGGAGGCGTGGGTATCCTTATCCTTGATAAATTCGTCACAACCCTAAGACTTCACTGGCTTTGGCAAGAATGTAAGGCCAAATCATGGGTGGGCATGGAAATTCCATGCGACGAAGCAGACCGACGTCTCTTCATAGCAGCCATGGCAATTACTATTGAGGATGGAAACAAGGCTAAGTTGTGGACTTCAAGGTGGCTCGATGGCAAAGCCCCACAAGACATAGCACCAAAAATCCTTAAGCTATATAAAAGGAAAAATAGGACGGTTCGAAAAACGCTGCAGGATGCACATTGGGTGCAAGACATTGACATATCCGACGGTTTCACAATACAACACGTGTAGCAATTTCTTGACCTATGGGAAAAGACACACTTGATCATTCTACATCCGAACACGCTGGACGACATAACCTGGAAAGTAACTCTAGATCGAGCCTACTCAGCCAACTCGGCCTATGTCGCGCAATTCCTTGATTCCATTTCGACGGACTACAAAAGGATCATTTGGAAAGCATCCCCCAAAGTGCAAATTCTTCTTATGGATCGCGATTCAGAACCGCTTATGGACTTTTGATCATCTGCAAGCATGAGGATGGCCAAACCAGCACATCTGCCCTCTATGTAGGAGTTCGCTCGAAACAACGCTACACCTCTTCCACAAATGTGGATACACCAGGCGTGTGTGACGCTCGATTGTGGAAGGAAATTCTCTGGGGTGGGGCCTCATGAGACCCCTACCCCAGAGCCGTTGGATTCAGGGGGAGGAGGGATGAGTGGTGGATGATCCTCCTCTCGGAGCCGTTGGATTCAGGAGGGGGTGATGAGTGGAGATGAGGGAGGGGCCTCTCCTTGGGGAGGGTGAGGCCCTGTCCTAGAAGATTTTTTTCCCTCGATTGCCCAGTGGCTCGGTTTGGCACCCCTGCAACCATCATAGTGGCCTAATAGCACTAGCATTAGGGAATGGTGGATAAACATCAACAACACGGAGGGACTACCAAGGAAGGCTATCACCTAGGTAGTCATACTAATCAGTTGGAAGATTTGGAAAGAGCGTAACACAAAGATCTTCCAAAACAAGCCCTCCATCCCAACGGTGGTGGTTGCAAAGATTAAGGAAGAAGACATAGCTTAGTTTCTAGTAGGGGCGAAATGCCTAGATCAAATAATTCCTTGTACATAGGACCTCCTAGCAGCTTCTAGGGCATTTTTGGCCTCACCCCCTGTGTACTTCTTTCACTCTATTTTATTAATAGGATTAATTCTCTACACGCTACTGACAAACTGCATGATTCCTTATATGTTACTCATTGTGAGACTGATATGTCAGTGAGATATCAGTGGCATATAAGGAACAAACGAAGTTATTCAGTGACATGTAAGAAATTACCCCCTTCTTAATATAATAGGCTATCCTCCTGTTCACTTTCAAAAAAAAAAGTACTACTCCCTCTGTTCTTAAAAGAATGACGCTCAATATACAAATTTTGTTTTCTAGAGCGTCATGTATAAAAGAATGGAGTGAGTAGTATATACTACTGCACTCGGCGACTCGATTAACCATTCAAGTATATTCCAAGCCTCGAGCCTACCGAATCTTTCTCTAGATCGATAAAACCTAGCGGCGTCATAGCATTTCCTCTTTCACCTGACTTAATCGCACTTTCCGTTTTACGTCAATTACTGGACCGAGGCAGGAAACCTTTTCCTGTATCGATCAGGCCAGTTGATCGGCGGCTGGTAGCCTTCATCCTCGAAAGTGCAGTGCTTCTGCTAGCCTGCTGCTACGGTCGACAGACAAATTAATGACATGTACGTAGCAGTACGCGATTATACATTGGTAGGGTGCAATCGGAGACAGGGCGTAGCCAGCTGCTGTCTGGGCCTCGGGCCAGCTCGGCCAGCCAGCGCTTTCAAGCTGTGATTTTCAAGTTTAAGCTGTGATTTTAAGACCTAATAACAAGTGATTTTCAGCTGGGTCTCGGGTCATTGTCCCGGCGGCCCGAGGCCTAGCTCCACCTCTGATTGGTGCGGATATAGACGGATATCGTTCGTCTTATATCTCATTCCGTATTTCTTTTTTTCGGAGTCGAAGTCGGATACGGATAGTGTTGGATATCTATTTCTCCATCCCGTATTTACTTCCTTCGATCGGTCGGGCGGATAAAAATTATCCGCTTCTTTTGTACTTTTGTCCTCATACAGCAACCCACCTATCTGTTATCTTGTTCCTAAGTGAAGTCACAACATGTTTTTCTCGTACCACATGATATACAGACACATACGAACAGATATCGCTCATCCTACATCCTATTCCGTATTTTTCTTGAAGTCAGAGCCGGACACGGATAGTATCGGATACCTATTTTTCTATCTCGTATTCGCTCCACGAGCCTTCGATAATCGATTGGACGGAAATTATCCGCTTCGTTCGTATCCCTGCACATCGGTAGTCCTAGCGTAACGCAAGATGATGGGCATGCTGCCAATATTTGACCATCGCCATCGTTGGTTAATTGCCCTCTTACACTAAACTATCATCACGTACATTTGAAGAAGAAAAAAAGAGAGATGGTCGTCGTCTCCAGCATTTATTTCGTTCGTAGCGAGAACTGCTGACTTGTGCTGGAACTAATTGAACTCGGGATCATGGATATGCACGCGAGCTGCATACAATGCACATGCATGCATGGTGGTATCGATAAGCATGGCTATATGTACGTATCACGATCCGCGTCGCCGAAATGTTGGACGATCGAGGGCGCTAGCTCTTTTGCCTTCGTCAGTTTTCGTCACGTTGTTATTAAGTACAGAATTGATATCTAAGTCTGTTAGTTTTGCCGCTGTCTATAAGTTTTCATGCCTTTGAAAAGATTGCTTACGACTTACATTCCTACGGTCCAAAACATGACTTAATCCTAATTTGCTGATCACGTCCATTCAGATAGTACAAATGTACAGAGCTAAGCACTATCTCCTTAACCGAATTCACTAATTTGCGGTCACCCGCACCGTTGCTTCCTCACGGACACCCACGGATGCACGACGCGTGGACTCGGAGCGTTCATGTCCTGACGACACGTGGGTGTTGCTACGACCCGCAACGATCCAGGTCTGCCATGTCCGCTGCCGCTCATCCTCCTCTCCTCGCCATGTCCGTTCGCGCCCGCGCCCGCGCTAGCGCAGCCATCCGCCGGAGCAGGAGCTCGTGCCCCGCCGCCGCAGAAACTCATTCCGCCAGAGGAGCTCTCGCCGCCGTCCAGGAGCCTGCGGCACCCGTCGCCTGGAGGGGGAAGATAAAATCCTAACCCTAATTTGATTATTTTTTTGAAACCTAGTTGAAATTCTTTAGATTCGAGTTGAAATTTTATGAATTGAAATATCCTGAGTTGAAATTCCCCGAATCGTTTAATTTTTGTTTGTTTTGTGTTTTTTTTATACAAGTAATAGGGAAAGGGATGGTGGGCAGCGGAAAGGAGGAAGACGATGCCGTGCGATATATTCAGGCGCTCTATTCAGCAGGGGAAGGCAGTGGCGAGCTGCCACGTGGTGGGGTGATGGTGCTGAGTATGCGAAAGACGGCACATAACCTATACAATCTAATTTTATTAGATAAGGGGTACCAAATAGCACTAACAACAATAATATTCTTCAAAATATACATAACTATAGTACAAATTTATCAAAACATGAGGAGGGTTGGCCCCTGTCAGACCCTCTCCCTCCGGGAAGCAAAATCTCTGCCATTTCATGACAATGTCATGATAAACTATGTCATGACATTGTTTTATAACTGTCTGATTGAAAAATGACAGGTGAGATCGAGGTTTGGCATGGAAGCATAAATATTGTAGCAACCGCTGTAGCAACAATATTGTTTAGTGAGTTGTGGTACTGTAGCAATCGATCTCGCATGTTGTTTTTATTATGTTGAAAATATTATAGCACTGTTCATCCGTGACGTTATTATGTTAAAAATATTATGACACTGTTCACCCGTGACGTTCGGTAGATGTCCCTCCCTCCGCCCCTGCAAGGTAGAGACCCGTCCTTAATTAAGAACCATGGTGTGACATGGTAGTACAAATGCAACCACTTTGGCATGTATGACCAATGGTGCTGCATTAAATTGAACTGAACAAATTAAGGCTGTGCGGTATGGTCATATCGTTTGACGAGTACTTATGGTGTGACATGGTAGTACTCCATACCGGTCCTCAGTAGCGGAGCTAGAGTCAAAATCAAGGGAGGTCATGATCAATCAATAATCACATTTTAATTATAAATATTAATTTTGTGCTTAAGAAAAGGACCTAGTTCATTCTCATTTGGTGCTAATTTTCTAGTTACATGATGATACTGTTGATAATAGAACTCTATCAATTTGGCGGCAAGAATTTTAATTTGATCAAAGAGGATTGGTGCTACTTGTTCACTAGTTTGGCTTAAATTAGTAGAGAAGAAGTATTTCTCTAAGGATATGAGAAGAAATATCTAAAATATAAGCTCCAGAAGGAAGAATGATGTATCATCATCCAATAGATAGTGCCATCATGGGCAAAGAAATGCTGACTACATGTGTTAATGTGTTAATTAAGGGTTATATAAATGGCAACAGGGGCCACAAGCCCACAAGGCCACAACCCTCTTTGGCCTCAATGACCTCTCCGCCACTGCCAGTGGTACGTGTAGATCGGATTAGCATTGTAGAATGTCCTCCAAGAACACTACCACTATGTACTGTCAATAGCAACAAGTAACAACTACAAATGCCGTGGTCTTGTCGCCTTCAGAAGCGGATTCAGATCGACGCGCGAGCAGTGGCGGCGAGGCCATGACACGTAGCCGACAGGCGGACGCATTGCATGTGGCCGCCACTAAATGCAACGCGACGACGGCTGCAGTTGGGGCGACGGGCGATCGGACGAGCCGCCCCGCGACGCGCAAATTAAACGCGCGCGCGGACGGACGCTCGACGCAACGCAAAACACCTACTACACTAGTAGAAAAGAGGTTACCTTAAACGCCTCATCAAAGATGGTTTTTGAAACTATCAATTTTAAATACAATCACAAACAGTTTTCATTTAGCGTATGTCTGTGTTACTAGCTACAGTAAAAATCGTCTATAAAGTTATAATATCACAGACGGTTCATGTTTAAAACTGTCTGTGAAATATTTTTGTAATATTACTAAATATTACAGACGGGTTTTAAATATAACCGCATGTGATAATTCACAAACAGTTCTTCTTCAAAACCGTCTGTGATAATTTTGTATCACAAATAGTTCTTGTTCAGAACCGTCTGTGATAATTTTATATAACAGACGGTTTGTGGTTGGAAGTGTCTGTGATATGTTCAATGCCGCTTCGGCTCCCACGCGATACGTCTCTTCGTCTCCCGCGCGACGTTACTCTTTGTCTTATAAGAAGAATCATCCGCCACTCTACTCCACACACATCGCTTTACTCTCAAACACAAACGAGATCATCCCCACCGTACTCCTCACACTGCACATCGCTCTACTCTCAAGCACAAACGAAATAGCTCCCCACTCTTTTCCTTTGACACCGGCATTGATGGTCTACCTGACCATCGTGTACAAGCACATCGCCGGTCGTACTTTGGCGAAAGCTGTGGAGGAACACTATTTTAGCAGTGTCCTCCCTCCTCTGACAGAGGATGTACCGAGGCACGTGACGGCGACGTTCCGCCGTCTAGACGACCTCCTCCATCGTGTCTTCTGGGTCTGTCACTTCCGACGAGCTAACCTCGCCATCGACGTAGTCCTCCAGCACTATGTTGCACATCTGCAGGAGGATTATCGTAGAATGGAAAGCGACATCGAGACGGCGGGTGACCGAGTCTACCAAGTCAAGACGGTTTAGTGGAATAAACCGTTTATGATATGTATGCCAGACGGTTGTAAAATATAATTTTCACAAACGGTTTTTAATAAGAATTGTCTGTGATAAGGAATCCTTCACAAGTAGTTTATAAATATAACCGTCTGTGATATGTATCACAGATGGTGTATGGTTGAAACCGTTTGTGATATGTTCAAGCCGTTTCGGCTCCCGTGCGATGTGTCTCTTCGTCTCCCGCACCGATGTTACGATGCATCTATTCGTCTCAGTTCATGATACATTTTAAAAGAATGATCATCAACCACCGAAGATCAATCCCTACATAGCTCTACTCTCTTTCACACCCTCCATCAACAACCATCGTTATAGTATTGAAAACTCCCAAACCGTCGCGCGTAATAGTGAGCACGCGGAGCATGACGACGAGGACCAAGGCGAGGAGGTCGGCGATCATCATCGCTCTTCTTTACGATGTCCTTGTCGACATCGTGGGCCGTGTGGCTGTGAGCTCTCCTCAGCTCGTGGCTGACCTCAGCAGCCTACGAGCCACGAGCAAGTTCATGTACAAGGCGCCCAAGGTGCGCGCCATGGAGAGGTGCGTGGCGCTGGAGCGGAAGGAGACGATGAAGTGGCTAGACAACGAGCGCTACCTCTCGTCATCAACCACCTGACCGGCGCCATCAACTCGGAGGCCTGTTTCATCGTCGGCCTCACGCTCGTCTTTATGCACTAGGACAACCAACGTGGCCTCGACAGCCTCGAACGAGCGACCGTCGTTGTCAACAAGACCGCGGTCTACGTATTTGACCTCCTCTTCTACTCGGCCGGTGAGTTGAACGACAATGGGAAGCACTACATCAGCCAAGTCGAGGGCGAGTCAGTTGGTGGTGGGTGCGAGACTGCCAAGAGGACCAATCGGGAGTGCAAGCGATGCCAGAGGCTCGCTGTGGACACGGTCCAGGTGGCGACGTAGGCGAAGAAGGCCGGGGCCGCAGGGTTGGATGTTGGCACTGCCAGAGGACAGCCACCGGTGCACGAGCACCGGATGTGGCGTGAATGTAGGGTGGGATGACTACATCGTCTTCTGCAGCGACGACTATAGGATTAGGCATGAGTACGCCAAGTTTTTTTGTAAAGGTGTCGATCTACTTGTAAAATTAGTGGTTTTTTAGTGACACTCTTGATACTAGCAGCCGAAAAATAGAACATTTTCTAGAGGAATAAGTTCATTTTACATCCCTGAACTTTTGTAAGAGTCCAAAAAACACTATGAACTACAAAATCGTTCACTTTACACCCTTGAACTGCCAATACCATATCAATTTACTCCATACGCTGGTTTCATTGGTGGTTTCTGACATATTGGCAGCCACGTAAAAAATGTCTGTGGGTCGAATGACCATAACGACCGTTAGTACCTCTGGGGTCCCTCTACTTCCCGAGAAAGCAGTAGCAGCATTCCAGACCACCTGCGGTATTCTTGGAAGGGAATGAGTCCCCATCACCACACAGAAATGGAAGGATCTAACAGCCGTAGAGAAAGCGCAGCTATGGATTGAAATTACAATGTCGTTTGATATACCAGCAGAAGTCTCTGAACAAGTGCGACGGCAGGCGTTCCTCTTGATGGGACACGCTTGGAGGACCTTCAAGAGAAAGCTTGTCACGAACTATGTGAATAAGGATCGGACGCCCTACACGAAGTATAGTTTCGTGTCGTCAGATACATGGGACGTCTTTTTGCGGATGAAGATGACGGATGAATTTTAGCAGCAAAGTGTGGCGAACAAGGCTATCCAGGCACAAAACACTCACCCCCATAGACTCGGCACCGCTGGGTATGCGGGTAAAATCCAGGAATGGATGAGTGAGGACGATGTGGCAATCCAGCCGGAGGTCTCCCCGCCATTTGCTGGGATCACAGACGAGCGCGCCCGAAACTGGTTAAGTGCAAGGGCCTTAATCACATCGTCGAGTGCCATCTCTTTCACAAACCCGACAGACGAGGAAGTGTCCCAACACCTGGTAAGATAAGTCAAACTACCTAGTTGTTATTAAGTCTATAACTTCGTAGGGTCTAAAATAACATGATGGCCTCTTGCAGCAAACATTGAGTACCCAATCTTCCCAAGGCTCCTTCGAAACAGTCAGGGAGAAGAATATACTATCCACGGTCCTGAGAAACAAGGAGCACCCAGATCGCATGCGAGGCTTTGGGGTTTACGAACCTTGGATGCATGGATTCCCAAACGACTCCGAGGCGTATAGGAGTTGGAAGAGATCCAAAGCCGAGCGCGAGGAACAATTGAAAGAGGAGTTTAGTGCACGAATTACTGCACAATTTTAAGGACAGTTAACATCATTTCAGGAACAAATGAATCAACTCATCAACTAGTCGCAAGCCGCCCTCGTGATTTTGGGAGCCAGTCCCCATCAACATCGGAGTAGTGTCGCGTCCACACAAAATTCTGAAGATGACAACGTCCAATTACCTTTTGACGACATCAAGGTAATGTACATCTCTCGAATGCTCCAAAGATAGACCTATAGGACGCCTTAGCTAATTGTGTACCATTTTGTAGGAGCCGACGCCTTGCAAGCTGCAAGTGAGGTTGGTTGAGTCCATTTCTATTGAGATTGGGCGGGGGGATAGCGTATTCGTGCTAGGAAAAGACAGTGCAGTACGATACCCAGCTAGCGCAGGGTTACGCCAGGGTCCAGGTGGACATGGTACATGACAATATCATGATCGTCTCGCTGGAGATTCGCCTGAACAAAGACATCAGAACACTAGGGAATGCCATGTACTTTTTGATCTGGTGGCCCAAGAAGGACATTGCCCTGGACCCTGCAGTGTCACAATCTCGACACGACCATTCCTCTCCAATAGAACCCTCGATCACTCCACCTTAACATTCGCTTCAGAAGGCCACCTCATCAATTCTCATGGAGAAGATGCCGAAGGAACAAGACAAGCGTGTCACCGTATTGATTTTGGAGTCATCTCATGGGAAGAAGTGTAGCGGGCGAGTCGTTAAGGCCAAATCGATATCGAAGAATATTAAGGCACCTCCCAAGCCTGAGAAATACTCCATCGGAAGTCCGTTGGCCCCCGACACAATATTAGCCCGTGCTGGAATAGGTTGTTAGTCTTTGCATGTCTAGTACATGCGGAAGACCAAAGAGAAGGGGTGTGATACTGGAATCACCGTTAGATACACGAAGGAGCATTTCTTCGACGAGCTGGGCCACTTAGTCGTGGGCTTCGACGACTTATTCGACCTATTCAACCTCAATGCCCTCAACACCTCGTTTCTACAAAGTTGAACACTGTAAGTGTGAACAGTCAAGTTCTACATTCACATAATACCGATAAATGTCACAACTCATTGCTTATGTATAGATACATGATGAAAAATACCCGGTGATGGCGATAACCAGTGGGTTTCCTCGACTCACACTTAGTCTCTGGGCAATGCATCACCCAAGATGCATCCTACATCGTGAAATACATAACGACGGGATTGCTTACCCAGGGCGACAAGGACTACATACTAGTGCCCTACAACCAGAAGTAAGTGCTTCACTACTTACTATACAAATTTCATTTGTACTTTATACATAGTACGAACTTAGGTTTAACGACTATAGCGACATACATGAGTAGGTTCCACTGGATCCTTTTAGTCATTGCACCAAAGAGGAACAAGGTAATATACTTTGATTTCCTACTCAACAAAAACTACGACTTCACCCTTGTGTAAGGAATACTCGACAGGTATGATCATTTTCTCCATACATAACTCTATTGTGATCTTCCTTCGTTTGAAATGGCCAAGGATAACTTTTTAGAATCACGTAGGTCGTTCAGCGCCTATGTTGTCGAGAGAGGGACACACAAAGATTCGATCGCCACACTGCAACACATGACGTAATTTTTGATACGTGCTACAATATAATAATCCTATATCACACTTCATAATAATGCCTTTCGAACTGACTATACCTATATATGTAATTCAATTTTTGCAATGCCACCAGCAAAAACAAGATCACCTATGGGCATTCTACGTTTGTCGTCATATGTAGCAAATCATTATTGCTAAGACGAAGGATCCAGAGGTTTGTCAATCTCGTAATAATTATTTCCTAATTACAAATTTAAATATATATGCTTACTACTTTTCTCCTGCTAGCGACAGTGGTTTGATTTAGATGCATTCATTATGAGCGAGATCTCGGAGGTTCGAGGGGTGCTCTGCAGCTTCATCAAGATGGAGATCGTTAACGCCAGCAAAGAGTTTCACTCCGTCGACATCGCTGAACGACCTTCAAACAATTAATTTAATTGTAATTCACTTTGAGTAGTTGTAATTCAATTGTAACTCTAGCGACAATACTTGAACATATACTTTTGTAATTGATTTTGAGTTGTAAATGATCACTTTGAGTTGTCAACAATTAATTCATCTATGATCTATCTGTTTTCTACTTGCTTATTTTTAGAGGGCATGGCTAGCAATTTCTGAGGCTAGCCAAAAATCAGAAGAAAAAAATTAGTTTGGTATAATGAATTATTACAGACGGTTTTATAGTATAAACCGTCTGTGAAGGGCTACTACCACAGACGGTTTCTACCAACAATCGTCTTTGATATGTCGGATATCACAACGATTCTATTTACTAACCGAATATAAATAGGGTTGAACATTACAGAGGGTTTTAAAGTAGAACTCTCTGTGATAAATAATATCATAGATAGTTCCAATAAATAATTGTCTGTGATATCTGATGTATCACAGAAGATTTTACTAAGAAACTGTCTGTGATATATTATGTATCACAGACGGTTTATCCTAAGGAACTGTCTGTGATAGCTTATGTATCACAGATAGTTTTTAGATGAAACCGTGTGTGATATTCTTTTGTATTGGTAAATCTAGTTCTATTTATTGGCTAGCCTCAGGAAATATTAGCCATGCCCTCTGAAACAAGCATAAAACACAACAAGTACATGTATACATCCAATTCACATTTATTTCAGAAATAAGCACATCCATTTCACAGTACAAATCAATTAACTCAGATAAACTTAAATTAACCATTCAGAACGTACATATACACACATTGTTCAATCTTTAAAAATTAGCCCTTCATGATGATCGACGCGTATGTAGCTAGTATCATCACGTTGTTCTTCCTCGACCCTTATGTCGTTTTTGGAAGGAGGCAACTCGTTAAATTGATTGTATTCTTCCTCATCCACTACGTTCTCAACTCCGACAATCCTCATTTTTCCATGAAGAACTATATGGTGCTTCTTATTTGCCTAGTTGGTTACATAGAAGACTTGAATAACTTGGTTAGTGAATACGAATGGCTCATCTTTGTATCCGACACGTTCGAGGTCCACAGTAGTGACGCCGTACTTGTCAACCTTCACCTGTGGGAGATGGACCCAACGACACTAAAACAAGGGGATCTTGAAAAGCACATAGTCAAGCTCCCATATCTCCTCTACAAGCCCATAGTAGGAACTCCTCAGCCTATCGGTACTGAACGCATCTGTGCAGACACTGCTGTTCTGGTTATGCTCTTTATATCCTGAGCCTTTGTATAGAATGTGTACCCATTTATGTTGTATCATTGCCATATCACAACTATAAATGTTGGCCATTTTGCCTACCATGTTAGCATATCACTTGATGAGCTCCTAGCGAGTCGCTCCAACAAGCATTGGTTGAACCGACTGTTGTGCTGTCTCATGATCCAAACATCCAGCCACTCTAGATTCTGTTGCTGAAGCACGTCCTTGTGCTAGTCGATATACGGGTATACTTCAGTCATGTGTTGCAAGACCATGAAATGGGCTTGAGAATACGCATCCATATCTGGAGTGATTGCTTTTCTTCCGATGGTCCTGATACCCTCAAGCCTCCCCTCATGGCGAGATCGAGGCACACCTATTGGTTTGATCTGAGCCATGTAATCGACGTAGAACTTAATAACCTCTTTGGTTGCATAACCGTCGATGATGCTGCCCTCTAACTGAGATTGATTCCGTACATAGGACTTGAGAATTCCCATGAACCTCTCAAACGGATACATGCTACGTAGGAACACGGGCCTACACATATTTATCCCTCTCACAATGTGAACAATGAGATGTACCATGATATCGAAAAACGACGGAGGGAAATACATCTTAAGATCATATAGAGTCATCATCACCTTGTCCTGTAGAGCATCTAGTACTTCTGGATCGATGACCTTCTGAACAATTGTGTTAAAGAAATAACACAGCCTCATAATTGTCTCTCAGACCTTAATCGGCAGAATACTTCTAATTGCAACAGGGAGCATTTGTGTCATCAGCACATGACAACCATTAGACTTTATGCCAAATAACTTCAAATCTTCCATCGAAACAAGTTTCTTCATGTTGGCAAAGTAATCGGGCAGAACTTTCACACCATGCAAGCACTGTCATAATTAAGTTCTCTCGGCCTTAGACAGGGTGTAACAAGCAGGGGGGAGATATGTTCGCCCTTTATCGGTCTTTGTCGGTGCTAACTCAAGTCTGATGTCCATATCAACCAAGTCAAGCCCCACGTTGACACCATCCTTTGTTTTGTCACAAATATTCAGTAAGAGACCAATCAAGCTGTTACATACATTCTTCTCTACGTGCATGACATTGATGCAGTGGCGAACTTCTAGGTGCTCCCAATAAGGTAAGTCCCAAAATATTGATCTCTTATTCCATATGTTCTTCTCACGGGTCCTCGGTTTACATCCCTTTCCGAGCACAACATCTAAATCCTTAATCATATCATAGACCTCTTTTTCGCTTAAATGCCTTGGAGCTGAACTGTTCTCTTTCTCTCTGTTGAGTTGTTTCTTCATCCTGCGGTATGGGTGAGCCCTCCGAAGGAATTTACGAGGACGCATGTACACGGTTTTTGCGAGTGCTTCAGCCACACACTCTCGGTATCATCTAAGCAGTGAGTATAGGCTTTTGCCCCTTTAGTACTCTGGTCCGACAGGTTGGCAAGGACATGATAATTATTTATAGTGCAGAACAACAAGGAGAGTAAAGTGAAGTTCTCTCATTTGTACGCATCCCATACCTGTACCCCTTCAATCCACAGTATTTTTAGATCTTTCATCAATGGTGCTAGGTACACATCAATATCATTCTCAAGTTGCTTCGGCCCTTGGATAAGTATCAACAGCAAAATGTACTTTCGCTTCATACACAACCAAGGAGGAAGGTTGTAGATACAGAGCATCACAGGCCAAGTGCTATGTCGGCTGCTCATGTTACCGAAAGGATTCATTCCATATGTACTCATTCCAAACCTTATATTTCTCTGTTCCGCACCGAAGTCTGCAAACCTCCAATCGATGTTTCTCCACTAGGCAGAATCAACAGGGTGTCTTAGATTTCCGTCATTCTGACGCTCCTCCGAGTGCCAATGCAGTAGCTTTGCATCCTTTAGGTTCACAAAAAACCACTTCAATAGGGAATTACAGGAAGATACCACACCACCTTAGCAGAAGATCCTTTTTTCACCTCGATTCCCTCACCATCATCTGATTAATTCTTATGCTTGTATCGGGATGCGTTGCACACCGGACATACATGTATGTTTGCATACTCGTTATGGTAGAGGATACAGTCGTTTAGATATGCATGTATTCTTTCTACTTCCATTCCCAATGGATAAAGAACCTTCTCAGCTTTGTAGGTGGTTTTGAACAACTCATTTCCCTCCGGAACCATGTTCGCTAAGAGACCTAACAATGTCGTGAAACTCTTGTTGGACCAACCGTTACTTGCCTTCAATTTCAGTAGTTCAAGCACAGATGACAACCTTGTGTATTTCGGCTTACTACCTTGGAACAAAGGTTTCTCCGAATCCTCCATCAAGCCCTGAATTTAACATACTACCTCTCATCACAGTTCCCTTTTGCATCGCGAAGTATCTGATCTAGATTATCATTGTGTAGCCTATCCAAATCGGAACCACAATCGACATCACCCAGCGGTATAACGTTGACTTCGTCGGCGATGTCGTTATTACTACCTTCCTGTATAATTTGCTCTTCACCGTGACTGGTCCAACGTGTATAACCCTTTTTGAAACCCCTTCGAATCAAGTGTGCTTCGATATGCGCTTGGTTCTTAAACATCTTCTGATTCTCACAGTCAATGCATCGACAGTACATATATTCCACCCCCTTATTCAACATATACTCTTCGACATGTCTTATAAAAGTAGACACGCCATTAATGTACTCTTCACTCACACGGTTGCCAGTGTACATCCAGCTTCGGTCCATCACACGGTTCGTATTAAAACCCTGAAAATAAATAAAAGGGTGACTTCGAAAGCGTATTTTCTCTGAAAGAAAGGTGGCTTTTCTTATTTTTATATTTTTTTGGACTTTATTAACTTACATGTGGACCCTACTTGTCAGTGTCTCTTTTTTTATTTTTTTTATATGATTTTATTTATGAAATCTATGGCGGTCCCACATGTCATAGACTCGTTAGTTTATTAACTAAATGATTAAAAACAGTAGTATTTGAAGCTCAAATTAGGCTAGGGTGATATCGAATTGCTAATAGTCGTGGCTCGGGGCCCTAAGGTCGCCTGAGGCGAACCGACGGTGATGTCCCGTGGCGGTGCACTAGCGATTTCGACGTAAACGCCCGAAACTACTCAAATTAAAGGATGCTTATGCTCTAGTAGCTCACCTCGATCACGAGGAAGGTGTCAATGAAGTCGGGGAAGGTCCAAGGCAGCTAGTTGAAGTCGGGAAGGTCCAAGGTGGTTGGTCGTCGGTGAACAGAGGCGACGATGATAAGCTCCTCGGTGATAGGTCTTTTCGGTGGAAATAAACTGAAACAAAGCACATCAACAGCTTTATATAGGGAGACATATAGGTAGAGAATCGACCTTGGTGGGGTCGAGGACTCACCGGAGAAGAGTTGGCATCGATGGCGGCGGCAGTAACAGAGAGGTCCGCGGTGACAGCTCGGCGTGGGCGACAATAGCTGAAATGGACCACACGAGCGGGCTTCGTGAGGTGAGGCGATACTCAAACCGGGTACAGAGTGGCGATGGACTCACCGAGCTTGGAGATCTCCCGCGGCTACCGTAGCACCAGAGATGGAGAAGAAGACTCTGTTGAGGAGCTACACTGCATCGGATGATCAGTAAGCGAGTAAAATGATGCACCGTCTGTGATGTATTAATTATCACAGATAGTTTCAACAAAAACCTTCTGTGATATTACCAAATATCACATATGGTTATTATTGAAAACCGTCTATGATATTACCAAATATTATAGACGGTTTTTTCGTGTTGATATTAGCTCTTCATGACGGTTTTAGCGCAAAAATTAACATTACCAAACTAAAATTATGATTGTGTTTAATACAGAGCCAAATGCGTGATATTAGCTCTTCACAGACGATTTTTAGCGCAAAAATTAACACAGACGGGCGCTAAACTAAAACCGTCTATGATTGTGTTTAATACAGATGGTTTCAGTCAACCGTCTGTGATTAGACATCCAATATTAGAATTTTTGTAGTAGTGACTATACCTATATCCTATATCACACTTCTATTTTTGCAGTGTCACGAGCAACTACTACAAGACAACGTATGTGCATTCTACGTTTGTCACCATATGCTGGAAATCATGAGTGCTAAGACAAAGGATCCAGAGGGTTGTCAGTCAATCTCGCAATAATTATTTCGTAATTATGAATTTACTACTTTACTCTTGCTAGCGACAGGGCATGACAATCGAAAAAAGTGCCTTCCATGTGGACTTACTCGCGGACGTTCGACGACAGCTCGTCGTCTTCATTACGCGGGAGATCATTCACCAGAATGGAGAGTTTTACCCCGGCGACACCGATTTATTGTAATTCACTTTGAGTTGTCATTCAAATCACTTTGTAATTGATATTGAGTTTTTAAATCACTTTGAGTTATTCTATATCACATCAATTGTGATATATCTATTTTCTACTTGTTTTTAGAGGGCATGGCTAGCATTACCTGAGGCTAGCCGAAAAACCAAAATATTTAGGTGTAGAAGGAACTATCACAGACGGTTATGTGGAATAAACCATCTGTGAATGCATACTGTCATAGACGGCTACCGCACAAAACTGTCTGTGATATATAGGATATCACAGACGGTTATTTTTATTAGTCGCCTGTGATATGTATATAATCATAGACGACTACCATCAACATCCGTCTGTGATATGTCGGATATCACAGACGGCTATTTTTACTAACCGTCTATGATATACATACAATCACAGACGGCTACTACTAACAACTGTCTGTGATATGTACGATAGCACAGATAGTTACTACCAAAAACCGTATGTGATATTTATGATATCACAGACGGATATGTTTACTAACCGTCTGTGTTATGTATTTAATCACATACAGTTGGTACATATATCCGTCTGTGATAGTTGGTCTTCACAGATGGTTATACCAGAAAAATGTCTGTATTGTTGCTTATCACAGACGGCTCAAAAACCGTCTATGATAACTTTATGTTATCACAAACACATAAATTCAAATGGTTGAGAAACCGTCTATGATGACTGTTTAGAACCATCTATAATGATCCTTTGTGCAGTAGTGCCACCACCTGCCGCTTCGTACGTTGACGTTCTCTCTCCCGTGCTAGCCATGGTTTTCGGCGGCATTGCTCGGGGTCTCGGCTGTAATGCTTGCTTGCATGCGAACGACGACACGTTCTGCTACGGAAACTGTTGGCACAAAAATATGACACGAAGAAGCACCAACACACAACTTGCAAATTCGTGTAAAAAATACTTCAGCACGGCCTAAACTTGATCAATTGGGCCTTGGACAGGTACTGGTCGAAGCTTTGTTGATTCTCTTGTGCACAATAGCCTGCTTCGATAAATAGCAAGAAAATTGAACCCAAGCGATGTTAGGATTCAACTTGATCGAAAACCACAGCGCACAACACCTAGGCAAAGCTAGTCGTGGTGTTTGGGCGGTGGTGGTGCCCTAGCTAGGTTCTGGAACTTGGCCAGGAAAGCAGAAAGGAATCGAAAAGATAACAAGACTACAAGGAAACTACGGTAGAAAAATAGTAGATGCAAATTGTATTGATCGATTGGTGATGATTTCAATCGGCAATGACCCTCTTCTATTTAAAGAGCGGCAGATCTAGCCATAACAAATCAGGACTCCTAAAATCGAACAAGATTCACATATATGATTCGGCTATATCATCTGATCTCTAAACCTTCTATAACTGATAAATCTTTCCTATTCGATCATGTAAATTCCCACATATTAACTGATAATCTCTATCACGTAATTTGGTATAGCGCTCGTACCTTCTCTCTTACAGGTCGTTCGATTAAAACTGGACAACCTGATTGAAAAAGGAGGTCCAAATGGTCCGAACGTTCCCAGGTGTTTTTAATCGCCTGAACTAGTTTTAACAATCTGATTGAAATAAAGGTTCGGATGGTCCGAACGTCTACATCATTATGAACCACCCGGTCTAAATCGAATGGCTTCTCTTCACTGCGTCTTTTCTTGTCCTCACGACCTGCTGCTTTGCAAAGTCCACCTTTTGGCTGTTTTGCAAAGACTACCCTTTTGAGCCAAGACCTCCTGTTTTGCAAAGACTACCCTCCAAGACCTCCCAGGAGGTCTTTGTAGATGTCGCTCAGGACCATCCTTTTAGGTCAGGACCTCCTGTTTTACGAAGATCACCCTTTTGGTCATTTTTGTAAAGATTACCCTTTTATGTCATGACTTTCTGTTTTGCAAAGACCACCCTCCAGGACCTCTCAAAACGTTTTTGTGGATGTCGCTCAGGTCTACCTAGGATGTCTTCCAGGACCTTCTCAGGAGGTTTTTGTAGAAATCGTTCACGACCTCCCAGGAGGTCTTTGTAGAGATCGTCCAGGACCACCCAGGATATCCTCTAGAACCTCCTAGGAGGTTTTTGTAGAGGTCATTCAGGACCTCTCAGGAGGTTTTTGAGGCCAGGATCTCCTGTTTTATAAACACCACCCTCTAGGATCTCTCAGGAGGTCTTTGTAGATGTTGCTCAGAAGCAACGACAGAGCCACGCCACCAGCACGCGGCAAGCATGCACATATCGGCACGAAACCGCACCTCCGTTGCAATCCTACATTACATTACATTGCATGAACAATAATTAAAAAAAAAACAGCCGACACATCCTCGCACGGCGGCGCTTATCGCCGGTCGGTCACACTCCGCATGTGGCGACCGCCACCACCGCTCGTAGCGGTGCCTCGCCGGCCGCGCGCCACGCATGAGGCCGCCACCACCATGGTCGCATGTGCACGCCCGACCGGCCTCCACGGCCAGCACGAGCATGCCGCGGTAGTCCCGCAAGGCCGCCCCGCACGGCCGGCCGCCACATCCCAAATCAAGAAGAAAGAGAGAGAGGCGGCGGCGCCGCGCCGCCGGCCCAGACCGCCGCTTCCCGCCCGCACCGGCCTCGCAGCCATTTTCCCGCGCGCGCTCTCGCCGCCGTCGCGCGCGGCCGATGTGCCGCCATCCATCACCGCGGGCTTTAAGCGCGCGCGCAGAGGCTTCCCCGCCCGCACCCACTCCGCAGCTGCTTCGACCGCGACGCGCGCAGCCGCCTCCCGCGCCCGCCAAACCGTCGCAATAAAATCAGAGAACTTACTTAAGCTTTCACAAATCATTGACCCTTTGAAAATAAGGTTTTCAAAATATCCTAGGACGACCAAGCTTGGGTTACTACGGTCGGAATGGCTCACATACCAACTTTGTGAGGACCGGAATATTTAACTAGTAACACTTAACCTCAAGCTGGTTCTAGCCCCTCGAAATCATAATCATAATAAGTTTGATGTGATCAAGGTTATCGACAAGTCGATAACCGCCCATTTCTACGAAGCTAAGCATGGCTAAGCACTTAATTCGCAACTACTAAACCATGAACTCTAAATCACAGCAAGTAAGCTAGGCTCATGGTAGTAGAGGATAATCATTTGCTAAGAATGCATCTACTAGGCCAACTATTAAAACAAAGTAGCAATGCGTACATAAATTTGTAATCAACATAAATACTTAAAATGGGATTAACATGATCAAGCGCTTGCACCTTCTTTGTTGCTCAATTTGTTGCCGCGTTCTGCAAATGGGCCTCGCGCGCCTCGCCCGCCCCGCAGCCAGACGCTGCCGACCCGCCGCACCCACGCACTCCCGCCGCCCAAATGTCGCCGGATGGCTACGCGCCCGAAGCCGCCGGGTCGCCGCGCGCCACGCGCCGAGCCGCAGATCGCCGTGGCGCCGTGATGTTGCCGGACGCCACGCCACGATGCGCCGCTTTGCGCGCTACGCCATGAAGGGAGCCGCCGCGCCGGCCTCAAGAAGCCGCCAGCATCCAAATCGGGTAGGGAGACCCTACCCCATGTGCACCACTTCAACCGGTTACTTGGGCCGGGGAAAGCCGCATGGGCCAAAGCATTGGGCTGGCCGAAAAGGAAGAGGGAAAGAAAGGCCTCATGGGCCGAACAAAACACATGAGGCCCAAAGGGGGAGGAATCGGGCGCGGCCGGTGGAAGAAAAAGGGGTGGCCCGACCGCAAGAAAAAAAAAGGGAAGGGGATGGAAATTTGCAAAACGGTCCTCGTAATTCTGAAAACTACGAGATTCTTTTTCGGGAATATGGAATTTTGTGAAAAAAACCCCTTGGAATTACTGAAAATTGCACGTAAGTTCTCTCAGAACTGAGATTTTGCATTTTAACCCTTGAAACTTGCAGTTTTCGCCGAAAAGTCACTTTCCAGTAGAAAAAGGCCTCGGGAATCCAAATTTTTGCATATTTTGAACTTTTGAAGCATGTTTATCTTTGTTATTGTTATTTCTATGAATTTTATTTACTGTTTTGATTATCTGTGATTGTTTATATTACTTTTAATCACTGAAAATAGCAATAAATCATGAAAATGCATAGAAAAATACGGGATCACGAACCGGGAGTTCGAAGAGCATTATGAGAATTTTGCAACCATTTTATGTAAATTACCCGCAGTAATCTTATGAATTCTTTGCATGAATATGAAAATGATTGGCATCACGAATCAGGAATTCGAAGAACTAACCCAGCATGGCCAGATTTTGTATAAAATTTGTATCAGTCTTCAATTCTGTGGTAATGTAATCACGGATGAGCAGAAGATGGAGAAGATTTTCTACCTTTCACCCGAATGCGGTGCAATCCGCACGCAACTCTTTGTCAAGACGGCTACATGCGTATGTTGAATTAATTGATATCATGCAAGTTGCGAAACTCGGGATGATGTTCTAAGAAAGAACTACATCTCGCAACCACTTAATAGCAATGTTGGCCATGAAGCCACTGCTAGCAGCTACAAGGTGATGAAGCCTCTCACGAATGAGAGGAGCAAGAAGGGCAAGGTAGTACGTCGCACGTTATTGATGCTTTCCAGTCTAAGAAAAAGGGCAAATGATAGCTTGAGGCACACCTCGCCATTACAGGCACAAAGGATTCACATCCATTAGTTACACTTATGAATGTGGACAGCCCAGTAGCAGCCCCCATCATCCCTCCTTTGGACATCGCAGTGGCCGCAGCTGTAGCTGCCCAAGAGGAGAAGATCGCGCATGGAGCCGATTGAGGCGAAGTTCACGAATACGCCGCCTATTAGATCTAGTGCACGCATTGCAATCGGATCTTTTATATAAACTTGCAGTTTGTAATTGAAGCAGAACTTTGAATTATTGAATAATGGTTGCAAGCTCTAGAAGAGCAAAGCATTAAATTCTTATTATGAGTCCTGCAAGACTTATTTTCCCGTCTTTATAATAGCAAGTTACGCTCGATATCCAAGTATTTTATTTATGTGTTGCTTGCTTTTTGCTACATATTAATAAAGTACATTATATTAGAACGCGTGTGGCGCCTATGAAGGAAGTGTGCTTAGCGGTAGCGACACAACGAATACCATCCCGAGAGAAACGAAAATTTTTCATCGATCGGCAAGAATCTTTGGTAGTCTTATGACAATCGCAGCGGCGATACTTGTATAATAGGCTCGTGAAGGGCCATAATTATACTCCCAACGCACAACTTTGGTCATTGAATAAGACTTGTTGTACCCGAATCGACTAGAACTCTCAAGGATATTTGCGCTAACAGCTTCCACGTAGAGACTAAAGAAGAGTATGGTAGTGCGAATACCGCCAATACAAAGCGTGAAGAAAGTGAAAAAATAGCATTAGAATGTCTTCCTTCATATAAATCGGGCTATACTACACTAATATTAAGGCACTGCGGCACTGCATCGCCTCGAAACCGTGATGAAGCTCGAACTTTTCTATCTCGGCATGATAGATTATGCTATCCAGTCTCTGATGATGAGAAATATAATTAACAATTCACAGAGACATAATATGAATGTAAAGAATTTTCCGAATCATGAAGATTTTGTGCACCCCGCATATGCCACCGGGAAATTAATTACTAGACCTTTTGCTCTCAAAGCGAAGGATGAAGTCCCTGCATTCCTGGACCGTATCCAGGGAGACATTTGAGGTCCTATACAGCTCCTGTAAAGGTCATTTAGGTATTTTATAGTGCTCATCAATGCTTCCTCGGAATGGTCGCACGTATGTTTATTGTCTACGAGAAATCATACTTTTGCAAAACCAATCTCGCAGATAATTAAATTAGAAATATTTTCCCTGATCATCATATGAAGTCCACCTGAATGGACAACGCCGGGGAATTTACTTTGAAGACATTTGATGATTATTGCATGAAAATGGGAATTAAAAGTTGAGCATTCTGTACCGCATGTCCGCACCCAGAATGGACTAGCAGAACTTTGAAGAATTGTAATTTACCAACTATATGTTGGGGACACGCTGATCCGCCGCAGCAAACTCTCATCAATTTTAGACCGTCGGCCTATAGCATCCATCCACCTATGCAACTGGCGCAAGGGTCAGCACCGAAAACTTCTCATCTTCGCAGGTTTGGTTGTAAGGTTTACATACCTATACCACCACCGCAGCGAATAACATTGGGTCTTCTCTGAAAGTCTGGAATATACGTTGGTTATGTGACATCATCCATAATCAGGTATTTGGACCCTATGACTGGAGATTTGCATAATGCCCGATTCGCTGATAGTATATTAGATGTGTCGGTGTTTTAGAACCGATCTTACGTAAAGATTGTTTGATTCGGGGGGTTTCCACAATTGATCACGCAGACGAAGGAGACACGGGGATTTTTATACAGGTTCGGGCCTTCTCGGGTGAGAATAATAACCCTACTCCTGTGTATCTTGTATTTGCCCTCTGGATTACAATCGACTGAAGGTTTTCCTAACTGTCTTCCAGGAAAGGCTCTCTTTGTCCCAAAAAGGGTCCTCTTCCTTATATCTCTAAAAGACACCTATTTATACTAAGCAGTGGTGGACGTCGTCATTCCAGGTTAATTAGTCGCTCATTATTGCGCAATAATGAGAGTAATTACACGAGTAGTAACCTCCCATTTGTCAAGCGATTATCGATCGATGAGATAGTAGGAATTATCGTGATTATGTCAAAATATAAGCGTGTATTTTGACCGCTTGGATCCTCACTATTTAGTGAATCTTCGGCGGGTGGGTCGATGAAATCGTGAGGAATGCATAGCGAGCTAGTCGTAGAAAGACTTACGACTGCACGTAGTCGTAACGATTATACCATAGTCGTAGAAGAACTTATGACTAGGGGTAGTCGTAACGATTATACCATAGTCGAGAAGAGCTTACGACTAGGGGTAGTCGTAGGATAACCTACGACTTCTTGACTCGTTCTTCCTTATAATATTCAAGGGTATGCTTTGTGACGCCATATTTCCGATGAATAAATGAGGATTATTTAGATCCTCGTCATCTAGCCCCCTGACTTCAAGTGAAAATAGCTTACTTGGTGAAGGGTCGAGATGACCCTCGATCATTAAGGGGTTGTGAGGAGAACATTGAAGGAAAGACTCTTCAACATTCGCTTCTCTCGACCGTGAATACGCTGATCGAGGTAAGTTGTTAAGACCACCACGATTGCAAGATGTCGTAGGATTTCACGACTTGAAGCAATCGTGGCCTTACGACCTAAGCAAAACCTTCCGATTGGCCTTTCATTAGACCGGGGTCAAGATGGTAATTTCACTTGAGGTGTGAAAAGGTGTCTTGGGACTTTCCAAGGCAAAGTTAAAAAGCCTATCCGTTGAAGCAATTCCCGAGGCGGTGAGACTATTGGGATTTCGCGACGTTTCGTCTCAATTGTGCGGTTATAAAACGGGCCACGGGGGAAGAACTTAGGGTTCTTACCTTTTTACCCAACAGTCGGTTGATTTCTCGTCTCCTCCGCCGCCGGTAATTCCGTACACTGTCTTGGAACTTTCCCAACCTCAAATCTTCTCATGGCCAGGATTGTCTCTGAGTGGGCTGAGTCAGAGATGGACAATGCAAAGATGACTGCTTTGGTCGCTGCCGAGAAGATCCCCGAGGGTCTTCTCATGAAGTGGATTGCGCGAGCAGGCGGCAGATTGGCCGTCGGGAGGCGCACTAAATTCCGTTTTCGGGCCACGTGAGTGTGGCCTTGATTGCTGCTCACCCTTCCTCACACTCGTGCTTGAGCACTTCGGGTGGAATTAGTGAACCTTGGTTCTAATTCCATCACGATGCTAAGCGTGTTTGTGTACTTGTGTGAGGCTTACCTAGGGATTCCGACGGACTTCGAGCTTTTCCAGTATTATTATGGAATGGCTTGTCAAGCCGGGATCGCCGGTAGCTGTGGTCTGAAGCTCCACGACGGTAAGTCGAGGGAGTACATTGAGATGTTTACCCGTCGTCATGGCGGGTTGGAAGAAGAAGTGGTTCTCTTGGGAGGTTACCAAGGAAGATAGCCTCTCGACTCAATAATCTCGACCGGATAACCCCTATATTCAAGTGTCAAAGACTTGAAGTCGGAGGGCTCACGGTTGGCACGTGGTGAAGGACTTCATCACGCGCGGATCGATCCTTTAAAGACAAGGGTCCTCCCATGTGGAGGTACTCAGGAAAGGACGACCCAACCAGGGACTACAAGGACGGTGAGTAGAAAAACTTACTCTCTTGGCTTTTATCCTTGTTTAATCCTGATTTAGTCCGCTTAATCGTATTGTCCATACACCCAGATCTTTCGCAGGCGGAGGTTGACGCGCGTGTCAGGCTCATCTGCGAGAAGCATCCGGCGAACACGGTGGCTCCTCAAATCCTCGTGGTTTTGACCACAGAGGAGAAAGAAAGGCGCCTAAAGGTAATCGAATGATTCTGCCTTTAGGTATTTTGTTGTCGTAGAATGGTATACGACTAACTGGTTTGCCGCAGAAAAACTTACGATCGATCTCGATCGTAGAAAACCTTACGATCGAACGTAATCGTAGAATAACTTACGATTAGACAACGTCGAGAAAAACTTACGACTTAACGTAATCGTAGAATAACTTACGATTAGACAATGTCGAGAAATACTTACGACTTTTGAGTGGTCGCATCGATGACCGATTTAGTGATCGTAAAAGATCTTACGACCACTTTTCCCTTCCTCAATCGTAAAGTTGGCATGGAGAACCGCCAAGACGCGAAGAAGTCGAGTTGGTGGTTGTTGGGGCGATTGCGCAGCGAGTCAACGGTCCCTCCATCCAAGAAGCGCCGATCGTAAAAGTCGGCGACAAGGGGGTTCGAGCTCGGCTCCTCCTGCTCCTTTTGCTAAGTTTGCCTGCAGACCTAGCTGCGCAAAGAAAGAGCGAGAAGAAGAGGCCCTTGCCCTTAAGCGCAAGGTCCCCAAGGTTAAGGTACCTTTCTATTACGACGACAAGTCCTTCGTAGTTTCGACTTCTTGTGGCTTCATAAGACAACTAGAAAGGAGAACTGAAGGAATTCATGTCTTTGTGAAGAAAACCGCACTCTCGGTGGGATCTGGCCGAGGAAGCAAAGCAATCTCGTGGTGGTCGAGACTAATCTCGCCCACCGGGAAGTCGGGAGGAGGTGACTCTGGTGTCGAGTGCATCTCGACCGGTGGTCGAGAAGAAGTCAAGAAATTTTCCGTCGGGAAGGTTGCTCCCAAAGTTAGGTCCAATAGCAGAGGTATGTAAAACAAAAGACATAAGTGTAGTAACTACTTATCTGTTTGTTTTTGACTTACTGCGTTTTGTGATTGATTTTAGCGTCTTGACCCCTAGGGATACTCCCATGGAGAATCCTTGTCTCCCCTCAAGCGATAAAGGTGTGACAACGATAGTAGTGAAGATCTAGCTACTATCCCGCGCGGAGGAAGTCGCGTTGTTGAAGTCATTGGCGGCTAAGGATGTTGAAGTCGCTGCGACAACCGGAGCCGTCGTAGAGAGCAGAGAGGAGGCGATAGAAGCCTTGACGGGGATCGGAAGTAGGTGATGCCGTTAGGCCGATCACCGTGCCTTGTAAGGAGGTTGTCGAGATGCTCCTTCCGGTCCTCGGTGGTGTCCCCATTACAGAGTCGAGGAAGAGGAGTATTTTAACTTTGCTCGATTTCTTTGGCCCCGACTCCATCGTAGGATCTTACGCCTACCGCTCCGCGGACCGAAGTTCCCCACCCCAACAAAGATTGTCAATTGCGGAGATGTGTTTGACAATGAGCGACTCGAAGGGGTTTGGTGGAAGCGAGTCGATGAGATGGATGGTGAAGGATCCGTCACAAATAGTCTCCATGTTTGCTTGGTCAAACATGAACGTAAGTATTCATCGATACTCACTTGGGGTTTTATCTCTTTATCTTATCGTTTTTCTCTTTTTCAGAGAGCCGTGGAGCAAGTCGCTACGATTTGCGAATATAATCGGCAACTTGTCAAGCTTCGACAAGAAAAGGCAACACTCTGCGAGCAAGCAGAGAGGTGGTGAGTGACTAATTGTCATAATCGTTCCGATTATTTATTCAGTACTCGCAATCAGGTTGTCGTAGAAAACTTACGACTTGTACTAGTCGTGGAAAGACTTACGACTAGGGGGTGGTCGTAGAATAACTTACGACTACCCATCGGTCATAGAAATACTTACAACCGTTTGGTTGATTGTGTTCATGTCTGCTCTTTACTCTTTCAGGTTTAAGAGCGACGAAAAGACCTTAGCTGATTCCCTCGACTTTGAAAAAGCCAAGTCGAAGAAACTAAGGGATAACGTCACCAACCTCCTGAAGAAGCTTCAGGAGGCTAACTCTGCAACTAAACAGTTGCAGGAAGAAATAAACAGTGCGTGTAATTACGAATACTTCTGGTCTTGGTTTTTGCTTCCCCCTCCCTTTTTAACCTCTCATTCTTTTGTAGAAAAAGAAGTCGAAAATAAGGCCCTTCAGGCCGATGTGGGGGCTCTCCGGGTCGAGGTTCATGAGAAATCCTCCGTTGTCCGTGAAATCTCCCGCATCGCGAAGGAGAAAGATCAAGAAATTGGGAACTTGGGTTCTCAATTAGCTGGTAAGTAGAACTTTTACCTGCTATTTATTTATTTTATCTTCTCATAGGATCGTTTTACTTATTCAATCTTCGCTCTTTCCAGATCGATTGACTGAAATAAACGACTCCACGAGGCTTCGACTTATTCCCAGGAGGAGACAAAATCAATGAAGATCAATCTCCAAGATAATATCTCACTTCTGAACAATGTACTCGATGAGCTTCGTGTCGAGAGGTTGCTCTCGCGACGACACGATGGCCGCTCATACGAGTGCCATTGGGAACAAGTCGGTACTCTACGAGCGAGTTGGTATCTACTCGAAGGCCAATCGAATGATTCGATAAGGAAGCGGTCAAAGGAGTGTGAGTTTTGTTTTAGCAAAACTCAAGGCCCGTGATCCTAACCTTAATCTTCATTCATTGAAGCCGACTTCGATCGCACCAAAGCCAAGCGAGAAGCTAATCGAAGAGATGCGATCGGTTGGCGAGAAGGTCGCAGAGGAGATGCAAATAGAATCTCCCTTGACAGAGTAGTCTTGTAATATAATCTTGTAAAAATAAGTCTTTTTTGGTGGTGATGTATAAATATATAGCCCTTTTCCTGAAAATTATCTCGTAGAGTATTTAGTAACTCGTAAGATAAAAAGGGAAGAAAATAATTAGACCAGATATGAGCGATTCCTCCTTTCTCCTTCATTTTCCTTGCGCGTTATCTCATAGAGTAGTCGGTACTTCGTAAGATGATAACCCGGAAAAAATAAGACTAAGAAATGAAGTCATGATTATAACTTTATCCTAGCCCGACTGCTTACTTAGTTTATTAGAAATAAACTAAGGAAGTAGTATAGAAAGGGTTACAAAATAGAGAGGTTTGTTCGACTTGTAGTTGTCGAGTATCGATTTGTTTGTACTAGTCAAAGAGTGGAAACAGATCGACGCTTAGGAAGTTTTCTCTAGTGGGCGGGACCACGTGTAGAGAAAAAGGCTTCGACTAGGTGATGTTACCATCTCCACCATTAGTCAACTCGATAATGACAACTAGAGTGAAACAACCGTCTAGAGTACCTTAAGGATTCATTCGGCTACATCATTTTCCCGACGGTTGTCTGGCAAAGAAAAGTAGGAAATGAACGACGCTAGGAAGTTCCTTCTAGTGGGCAAGACCACGTGCAGAGAGGAGAGGCTTCGACTAGGTGTGTTTCTTCCTTCGACCAGTAAAAAACTAATCAGGTTATTTGAAAGTAGTCGGATGCATCTTAAAAAGTTCACTCTTCTTAGTTTATTTTTGAAATAAGCTAAGGTGACATGAATTCGCTTAACAACTTTCGACCATTTTCCCGAGCCCAATAAGCATTATGCAAAGTTGTTTAAGAACGAAGTAACATTAGGAAGCTCCTTCTAGCGGGCAGGACCACATGCAGAGGGGAGAGATTTCGACTAAATGTGTTGTCATTTTGCTAACCAAACAGACAAGAAGGATGAGCGTAAAAAAAATAGTCGAAAATAAAAGCGAGATTCAAAAATAGACAAAAAGGATAGGGATAACTCTGACACTTTATTGTTGTTGAAACTTGTTACACATAAAATTTGCGAATCGTCAATGTTCCAAGAGTTTGAGAGAACACGCCATCTTCCATTGCAAGTCGATCGATCTGGGCGCGTTACTTCGACCACGGTGTAAGGACCCTCCCTCTTGGGGAGAGTTTGTTCGATTAGGCGGGATTGGATAAGCCTCAATACCAAGTCACCTTCAGAAGGTGCGAGGTTGGACCTACGATCATAGTATCTGCGCGCAGGTTTGTTGGTAGACCGCGAGCGGAATAAAGTCGGTTTCTCTTTTCCTCGGCGAGTTAATGTAAATGCGCTCGAAGGTTTTCTTGAGTTGAGTCGTTAAACTTATCGATTCTTGCTGACCGATCTTTAGTTCGCGGAAGCATGGCTCGGCACCAAAACTAGAAAGAAAGGTGTTTCTCCTGTAGCTCGGCTTAGTCGCCGCATTTAATTGCCCATAATATCGAAGGTAATTCTGTACCCAAGCCCCGAGCGCTTGACAAGCGATCAAGACTCGGTTTTGATTCCCTTCATTATCCGGCCATTCGCTCTCAACCGCCCCATTGCTTTGGGGATGGGCTACTGAGCGTAACACAAACGAGTTCCCAACTCGTCGCAAAATTCTGAAATTTTGCGCTTGTAAATCGTTCTGGTTATGCGTGATAATTCGACTTGGTATTCCAAATCGAGTGATCACGCATCTCATCATGAACCGTTTTGTTGCTTAGTTGTTATCGATCCACGAGTTGGCTTCTATCCATTTTGTGAATGTATCAATGGCCACAAAGGAACTCAAACCTCCTAGAGCTCTGGTAACGGTCCTAGGATATCAAGACCCCGGTTGCAAAGGCCACGACAAAGGGATTGTTTGCAATGCCGAGTGGTTGGTGTATTTCTTGGCTATGAACCGCATCAGACGCACTTTTAACCATCTCCCGCATCGAGGGTCATGGCCAATAAAAACCTTGTCGTAAAAGCTTTACCAGCCGTCACGAGGAAGCATGAGTTCCATGATTCCTCCATGTATGTCGTGAAGGAGTTTTAATCCTTCGCTCTGCGGAATACATCCCATGAGCACCCCTTGGGTTCCTCTTTTATAAAGGACACCTTCGACCAAAGTATACATTTTGGCCTTTCGAGATAATCGATCCGATTCTAGATCGTCATAGGGTAAAGAACCCGCTCGAAGATACTCGTAAATGGTGCCATCCATGTATCTTCGGACTCTAGAGATTTGTTTCTATAGAAGGTGTCTCGGTTAAATCAACTATAGGCGGTTTCAAGTTGTTCCAAAAACACCCTTCGGTACCAAAGATCGGAGGAAGCTAGGCGAGCGGTTGGTTGCGAGGAAATTATCCTTCGAGGATAAATTGTACCTCAAAGCCCAAAAGTGCTTTTCTAACTTTCGCATTCGATAGATACCGGGACATGGTCGGATTGGAGCACTGGTATTCCTTTCCGACTTGATTCACGACTAGTTGAGAGTCTCCCCTCACGAGTAGTCGTCGAATCGAGAACGCTCTCGCAGCTCGTATACCAGCTAGCAAACCTTCGTATTCTACCACGTTATTAGTGGCCTGAAAGTTTAATTGTATGGCATACTTTAAGGTTTCTCCAGTAGGAGACTCCAGGACCACACCAGCCCCCGAGCCACTTATCGTTAGCGACCCGTCAAAGTACATCGTCCACTGGTCGTGGGAATCGTACTGGGGATCCTGAACAGGTTCAGGATTTGTCCATTCGGCGACAAAGTCTACCAAGATCTGGGATTTAACGGCCGTTCGAGACACGAAATGGATGTCAAATGCCCCAAGTTCGACTGACCACTTTGCCATGTGTCCGTTGTTTCCTATGCGGAGGATCGCTCCCAAGGAAACTCGGGCGTCATTGCTAGTTTGTGCGCTCGAAAATAATACCGCAGATTTCCTCGAAGTCATGAGGAGGGCATATAGAAGTTTTGAACACGAGAGTAACGCTCCCAGGTCGTGCAAAACCTCACTTACGTAGTATACTGGTCGTTGTATGTTTTCACGTTCTACGACCAGTACTGCGCTTACTGCCTGTGGCGTGGCAGCTAGGTAAACTAAGAGCGTCTCTCCTAGATTCGGGGAAACTAGAACAGGAGCACTCGTAAGATACCTCTTGACTTCCTCAAAGGCTAAGTTAGCCTCTTCCGACCACTCGAAACCTTCATGTTTCTTAGAAGTTTGAAGAAAGACGGTCCTTTTCTTCGGTCATGCTATGAAATGACTTAACGCCGCCATGCATCCCGTGAGTTTCGGACTTCTTTTTCGTGGTGGGGCGCATCGAGTGATGGCTTTGATCTTTTGGGATTTGCTTCAATTCCTCGCTCGAAACCAGAATCCAAGCAATTTTCTGAAAAGACCCGAACACACACTTCTGGATTGATTTCAATTGGTGTTTTACGAGGTTGTCGAAAGTCTCCTGCAAGTCTATGATATGGTTGAGTCGTTTGGTGCTTTTACGACTAGATCGTCAACATAGGCTTCCAAGTTTCGCCTAGTTGAGGAGCGAAAGTCGTTTGCATCAAACGTTGAAAAGAAGCTCCAGTATTTTTTAGACCAAATGACATTTTGACATAGCAAAATATCCCAAACGGTGTAATAAATGCGGTCTTTTCTTCATCTTCTCGATGCATACTAATCTGATGATAACCAGAGTATGCATCTAGAAAACTCAACATCTCACATCCTGCAGTAGAGTCAACCAGCTGATCGATGCGAGGTAAAGGAAAATCATCTTTTGGACAAGCTTTATTGAGATCAGTAAAGTCTACACACATACGCCATTTGCCGTTAGACTTTCTAACCATTACAGGTTGGCCAACCACTGGTGGTTGGTTGAATAAAGCTCGCTTTAAGCAACTTATCCAATTCTGACCTAATAGCATCTCGTCGATCAGGGGCAAATCTCCGTAACTTTTGTTTTACAGGTAGTTTATCAGGCCGTAGAGCTAGCCTGTGCTCGATCACATTGCTGGAGACTCCGGGCATGTCGGATGCTTGCCACGCGAAGACATCAGCGTTTGCTTGGAGGAAGGTGATGAGAGCGTCTTCCTATTTGGGGCCGAAAGAATCCCCAATGCGAACAGTCTTCGAGGGCTCCCCTGCGTCCAGAGGAATCTTTTTGACTTGATCGTTCGGCTTAGGTGCAGCTTTAGGCTTCGACTTGCTAGTCGAAGGCTGACTTTCATCTCGAGTTGGTAGTTGTCCAACCATCTCAAGGGAACGACGGTCGCAGGAGTGCGTCATCTTCTTGTCACAATGTATCGTGATCACCCCTTTGGGACCTGGCATCGTAAGACATTGGTACCCATAATGAGTAGCTATCAAGAATTTTGCCAAAGTAGGTCGTCCGAGTATGGCGTTATATGCCGTATCGAAATCGACTACATCAAAGGAGACCTTTTCTGTCCTGAAATTGCTTGATGATCCAAACGTTAAAGGAAGAGAAACTTGGCCAATGAGTTTGGCCGAAGACCCCGGTACGATTCCATGAAATGAATATCGTATCGGCCTTACCTTTGTCCTGGGTACCTGCATCTCGTCCAGGGTACTCGTAAACAGTATGTTTAGCGAGCTTCCACCATCAACTAAAACCCGATTGACTCGACAATTGTTGATGGTGGGTTCGACCACTATCGGAAATCGACCTGGTCTAGTCGAAGGGATCGGACAATCACCTTTCTCAAAAGCAAGGGTGACTTCCGATCACTTCGGTAATTTATTGACAAGGGGGGAGTCGATTGTATTTACCTCACGCTCAACTGCTTTCAGCTGTCTCCGTGATTCGTATGCCGAAGATCCCCCATAGATGTGGTCAATGGTGTGTTGTGGGTCCTGGAACGACATCTCCTCATCATCCGACTCCTTTTGTCCACTGGTTTGACCTACCTGTTCAAAAGTAGGAAGTGGCCCTTTGCCAGAATAATAGTCCTCGAGTTTCCGTAAGAAAACTCGGCAGTTACGAAGATCATGCCCTTCTTTTTTATGAAAAGAACACCACCTTGGTTTGTCGTTTCTCCGATCTTGGCGTTTACCTTTACCCTGATCGGGATTTTGCTTGGGGTTGCGTGGCTCCTTATCGCTCATGGCTAGGACCTCCTTAGAACCGGCAACTGGAGATTTTTGCCTTGTTGCCTTGTTCTTAGATTTCCTAGCATTTTTATCTTTTTTCTTACCACTTTCGCCTGCTTCCTTGGGGATGTTGTCTTTGAGATCGATAGTATTGTTCCATTCGACCGCTTCAGCAGCAGTCGCATATCTATCAGCCATCTCAAAGAGCTCAGCGACGGTGGCAGGTGGATGTAAAGCGATGTCATCTATTATTCTTACGCGCACGGACTCCTGTTTGAAAGTCCCCGATCACGCACGAGTCGAAACTTCCGAATAGAATTTGAACTTCGATCAAGCGCTGATGAATTGGCGTAGCGTTTCATGGTTGTTTTGCCTTATCCGGTGCAGGTCATCTTCCTTTCCTGGGCGATTGTAAGTGCCCTGGAAATTCACCAACAATAGATCACAAAGGTGTTGCCACGAGTAGATCGATTCGAATGGCTGGTTTAAAAGCCACGATCGCGTCGATCCTTCGAGTATAGTCGGAAGGTAATTTGCCATGACATGCTCTCCTCCTCCTGCAGCTCGGATAGCTGTAGTGTATATTTGGAGGAACTCGATGAGGTTTTGAGTTTCATCGAATTTCTCCATGTTCGTTGGTCGAAATCGAGGCGGCCAACGAACGCTCAAAGTCGGCAGAACGCCCGACATCCCGAGATAACCTCTTGTCTTCTTCTTTGTAAAAACGAGGGGTTAATGTCGCAGGGTGATCGAACTCGTCGATACCCAGCCATGGGGGGACTAGGCCTACAATAGGTCTCAGCCTTACGAGGGAAATACTCCTCGTACCCCACTTGCCGCCGTGCGTCTTGTCGCCGAAGTGGTGAAAGATCACCTCTCCCGTGGGCTTGTGGCATTTTCCTCATGTCGAGAGAACGACGTGAGGGAGAGTCGTGCCGCCTTCTATGCGACGAGTTTTCTGAACGACTGACAGAAGAAGTAGCCATACTATTACGACTTCTTGGTTGTGGTCGACGTAGTCGCTCGAGTTTGGCCATCGTGTTACGAAGCCTTTGCGTGATCTCCTCTGCAAAGAGGTCATAACCTGGTGCTCGAGCGAGTTCTTGGGTCGGGTTTTCCAGCAAATCATTGATGTGCTGGAGCTCTTGAACTTCCTCCGACTGGAAATAAGCGCGCTCGGGAAGGTTCTTCTGAGCCACTATTCTTTTCCATCGGGTTGCATCAGAATGGTCTGTTTCATACCCCTGAGCTTGCTTTAATGGAGTGCGAGAACGTTAAGGATGCCCCGCACGTTCATTAAAGTGTTTGTTTCGTTCGCCGTTGTGGTGTCCTTGCCGTTCTGACGGCGGTGTAGAGTATGCTCGGCGGGAAGCATGTTCAATCCCTCTTCTGGGAGAACGATCCTTATCAGAGGGAAGGACAAAGACCTCCCGTGGATGACCTCCACTTGCGCTCGAGACCTCCTCACTTGAGGAGCATTCGAGCGACACCATCTGGCGACTTGGAGTAAACCCCTCCAGGTGGGGGGACTCCGGGTTATAACCGTCCCCGTCTGCAGGTAGGTCCTGCGTCAGGACGGTTGGATTTGGATGAACAACATGTTCGATCCTCTTCCCTGCGGAAGCACTCGGAGAGAGAGGATCATCATATGTCGATGGAGCTCCGGAATGATGGCCTCCAGAACTTGTCTTGCCAAATCGTACTGCCTTGGGGGGACTCGAACACTTGGAGGAAAAACTCTCGTCGTGTTGCGAGTTTGCCCCGAGACAGGCCTGTTGCTGGTCGGGTTGACCCTTGCCTCCCGAGGAAATTGATCCTCGGGGGCATCGTCGTGGGGATAAATATCCTCCTCGACTCGGTGGTAATGCGATCTCAGAGATCGATAGAAGATCTCCGAGGCGCAACACCGCCGAAGATTTGATACTCGATTCGTAGTCGAAACCGGCATCCATGTCGACGTCTGCGTAATCGGCCAAGTCGAACCAATTCTTCTCGTTCCATTCTCCTGCTATGGTAGCATCAAAGAGAAAAGAAAGAACTATTGACAATGAATTACTAGAAGATCCCCACGGTCGGCGCCAACTGTCGGTGTTTTAGAACCGATCTTACGTAAAGATTGTTTAATTCGGGGGGTCTCCACAATTGTTCACGCAGATGAAGGGGACACGGGGATTTTTATACAGGTTCGGACCTTCTCGGGTGAGAATAATAACTCTACTCCTGTGTATCTTGTATTTGCCCTCTGGATTACAATCGACTGAAAGTTTTCCTAACTGTCTTCCAGGAAAGGCTCTCTCCGTCCCAAAAAGGGTCCTCTTCCTTCTATCTCTAAAAGACACCTATTTATACTAAGCAGTGGTGGACGTCGTCATTCCAGGCTAATTAGTCGCTCATTATTGCGCAATAATGAGAGTAATTACCGGAGTAGTAACCTCCCCATGCTGTCAAACGGTTATCAGTCAGAGATAGTGGGGAATTATCAGCAGTTATGTTAAAATATAATTGTGCATTTTGACTGTTTGGATCCTCACTATTTAGTGAATCTTCTGACGGGTGGGTCCAGTAAATCGTGAGGAATCTGTAGCAGAGCTAGTCGTAGAAAGACTTACGACCAGATGTAGTCGTAACGATTATACCATAGTCGTAGAAGAACTTACGACTAGGGGTAGTCGTAACGATTATACCATAGTCGTAGAAGAGCTTACGACTAGGGGGTAGTCGTAGGATAACCTACGACTTCCTGACTCGTTCTTCCCTTATAATATTCAACGGGTATGCTTTGTGACGTCATATTTCCTGATTAATAAATGAGGATTATTTAGATCCTCGTCAAGATGAGGTTTATTTCCCATCATTAGAGGGAGGAAATCAACCCTTGATGATAATGTCGAGAAATAATTGAAGTTTAGAAGACAATTGAAGTCCAGAAGATAATTGAAATTTATGCATGTGACCCGCGCACTAGTGAAGCAAATAGAGAAGTCCAGAAGATAATTGCAGTCCAGAAGATAATTGAATTGAAGTCTAGAAGACAATTGAAGTCCAGAAGATAATTGATTTGTATGTATTAGCGAATCAACTGTCAGACTACTTTAGTGATTTGAAGAGCGTGAATAAGTAGCATTTGCTTGCAAGCAATGCACCGGAGAGGGTTGAAATACCATTTAAGGTATCCCTAATCCCGTCCAGAGGCCTCAGAATAAAAGGACGAGAACTCCGGTCTCTCGAATCCGAAGTAACCGGGGACGCTTGGTGAAAAAGGATAAGAAGGACTTGACACAGCCGGTCACCGAAGTGTCCCAGAACTAGAAGGGGAGCCAGTTGAGACCTGACATCGGTATAGAACCTTCAGAAAAGGCATACCAGAATTGAACATCCCTATGAAGGGAGACATCAGTATGGATGTGTGCGCACACATCGGAGCTGAAAAACTAAAGGGACTTGCCCCGTAATTGGGAGCAGCGGTGAGCAAGTAGAAGCATTAGAAGAATCGCCCTTTGAAGAAATAGTTATAAACTTTATGACATCGGGAGAATCTTTGAATATGACAACAGCCAATGTCGATATTTACTTTGCAAAGAAACTTGCCACAATCATCAATCTTGATTCAGAGTCTGCATCGCTCGCTAAATGAAAGAAAAGATCAAATTGAGAAGATTAGGAGAAGGCAATAGAAACTGAATTATTCTCTCCGAATAAAATAAAGACGTTTGGGCACAGTAAGCGCATGGCGGAACGCCTCCCTTGTGCACCCGTAGGGTATAAATGGGTATTTGTTCGAAAGAGAAATGAAAAGAAGCAAGACTCGTTGTACAAGTTTTCACTGGACATCATCGAAGAGTCTTTGATTATGAAGAAACCTATTCCCGGTCATGGCGGAACTCCTTTTAAGTATTTATCTCAATGGCGTGAACTTGAAGTTAGAAGCGAAATTGATGGATGGGGTATAAAGATACCTTTATAAAATATTGGATTCGGACATTTATATGAAGATACAGAATGTATCACCGTCCGAATCAAAACAGAGCAAATAGAAATATATACAGATGTGAAACTCGAGAAAGTCATTATACGAACTTAAGCAATCGAGCAGAATATGATATAATCGTTTGAAGCGACTTTCTATGCAAGAAAGGCTACACGAACAATGAGAATAATCTCTGTGTATTTATACGACGATCCCAGAATGGATTTTGTATAATCTTAGAGTATGAAGATGATAAGAATATCATCGGAACCCTTAAGGACATTAGGAAAGCAAGCTCTTACCGAGTCGAGTTCGAAATGAAAGATTTGGGTAAAACCAAATATTGCCTAGGCTTGGAGCTTGAGCATGTCCCTAAAGGAATATTAGTACATTAGTCAACCTACACTCAGAAGGTGTCAGAAAGGTTCGAGTTTGCAAAGGCATACCCTTTGAAAGTGCCAATGGTCGGAGATCTTTGCAGCAAGACAAAGACCCGCATGCACCCTAAAGAAAGGGGAAGTCCGGGATCGAATTCTACACTGAATTGCAATAGAAGCACTAATGTATTTAGCAAGTACAAACGGACATTGTATTTGCCGTGATCCTACTAGCAATGTATAGTGCGAACCTACCAAAGGCATTGGCAGGAATAAAGGACATCTTCCGATACCTCCAAAGAAGCAAAGAATTTAGTCCGTTTCTCTGAAAGAACCAAGACCTAACTATGAATGGCAATATAGATGACTGCACTGTAGGACCCGATACACCAAATCAGCAAAGCTGTACTAAAGCGGAATTGTATTTGCAAACTATGAACTCCTATGTGGTGGAACCGCTATGAATTGGAACCGCCATGAAAATCGTCTAAGAAATATCTTGTATCGACTTCGACGAACCACTTGGAGATCATAGCATTGTACAAGACCTTACAAGAATGTGTTTGGCTTCAGCGGATGATTCACCACATCCAGCAGTCGTGTGGATTGAATGCCGCGCAAACCCTTACTTTTGTATGAAGATAATGAAGCTTGTGTTGCACAAGTACAGATGAGTTATGTGAAGAGTCCTCTCACAAAGCATATCAACCCCAAGTTCTTCTATGCTCATGAATTGCAAAAGATAAACGTAATCAAAGTACTGCATACTGAGTCATGTGAGAATCTTGCAGATTTATTCACTAACTCACTTCCAGCGTCTAATTTTGAAAGATGCATACGTGAATTGGAATGATGAGACTTAGAAGTGCAGAATTCAGGGGGGGAACCTTAACGAACTCATTATTAAAGCTTGATCATGAAGATCGAGTACCCAAAGAATAAATCCAGGAGATTAAATAAAATTGGGTAGATTGTATTTTTTTCTCTTGACGAGTTTTCCTGAAGTTTCTCGACCAAGGTTTTTAATGAGGCAATTCGTGTATCACAGCAGAACATGTATCATGTACTTTTTCTCCAAAATTTTTCTATTGGATTTTTATAGAGTTTTGACGAGACATGAACATGAAGGATGGGTGCCTAAGGGAGAGTGTTGGGAAACCATGGGCCTGGCCCTGCAGTCGGCCCATTAGTGGGCGCCCCATCCTAAACCCTAACAGGGTCTTAGCCTATAAATAGAGGGTGCTATTCATTGTAAATGATTGATAGATAGATGAAGGAATAAAGAGAAGCAAGACGTCCCCCTACATCTCTGTGTTCAATCTCTTATTCTGTTCTTGTGTTCATGCATTGTTCTTACGATTCTGAGTTTATCTACGAGGTAATCGCTCGGACTGAACTCGCCAGCGACGATTCTTCAACAATTTTCAGCTCCACCGCGTGCTCGACGCCTCCACCGTCGTCGGGTGCGTGCGTGCACTCACGGCAGCGCCTTCTGTCGCGGGAATGGTATGTGGCTACGTGCACAGACAGGCGCGCGCGAAAAGCGTAGGAAGGAACACGCGTCGATCTCCGCATGCCAAGCAGCTTTAGCGCCATCGCTGATGAATGCTCCTCCTGGCCGTGCACCGGCGCACGCAGGTGGAGCTTAGGGTGTGGCCCGTTGGATCATTTTGATCCTGGTCACAATGGTAAAATAAACGGTCTAGATCTTGCCATCTTTACAATAACAGTGTTCGGACAATAACAATGTTCGGGGTACGAGTCTGCCATGATCATCTGATCTGATCCTATCGCTCCAATCCTACCCAAGAAGAAGAAAAAACGATCAGGATCGCGAGCATGATGGTTGAGCTTGTCTGCTGCCTCGCGCTGCACATGCTGCAGATCGGTGACGGTGGGCGATCAAGCCCAGATGTGCTGTTGTCTAGCAGTAGCTAGATCAGATAGATTATCGCACGTAAGCATCACTACAATGCCTAGCACTATCATCTTATTGGCAGCGCATATTAATTCGAGCATTTAGTTTTTGTGCGCGTTCACTGTACGTGACGTCCGATTTCAGATGACATCGAGATATTCGTATCCACTGGGTTAGTGGGCTGGGCTTAATGTAGATGGATGGTGTCCTACAGATGGACTTTACTGGGTTGACAATAACTAGCCCGTCAATAATACCAATCCGTAAAAAAAAAAAAATCGCACCGTCGTATATAGAACGTTATATTTAAATTACACGGACCAGATTCACCATCTAGCGGCAGGGTTCACACTTCACCGGCCCCAACATTAACGGTCTCCTTCCTAGCTTCTCGTTGCGGCGCTGTAGGTCTGCAGTGCAGCCGCCGATCAATGGCGACACTGCGAATTTTTCCGCTGGAAATGGCGTTCTTCATCCCAAGAACCGCGCGGGCGAAGCGGCGGCGGCGGAGGGGATCGGTGGCTGCGAGGTGTCTCTACTCCACGTGTTTTTGTTCCTTTCTGCATTGGTCCAAGATGAGTCAGATTATTTTGTTCGGTGTGGATTTCTTTATCGATTTGCGCCTTGGATGCTACCACTTCCTAGTCGCGTTTAGTTAATTCATTAGCTACATCCCGGTGATGATCTCACATTGCGGGGCACAGAGCGGTAGGGGTGGCAGAGGCGAGGAGGAGGGAGATGCCGCCGCCGCCGCGCGCGTGACGGGAGGTGGTGGGTTTATCGCCTCATGGCTCGCCAAGCTGCTCCTGCCCGGTGTAACATCCGGTCAACGCTGAGCTCAGAATACTACTAAATTATACTAACTACTAGTTTTAATATTATTTTATAATAAATTTCAGCAAGCAATTAAATAATAAAATATGTCCACATGTCACAATAAAGCATTAAACAGAATAAAATAATCATAAGTATCAATTTCCTAGGTAGCAATACCGAATGATAAATCAATAATTGATAAACTGTCCATAGTGAGGGTATTGTATGAATAAATCAAGTCCCAACAGAATTATTCAAGTCTATTGAATCTAAATGAATTATCATCAAACTATAACAAAAGTTCTCATGATAAAATAATTCAAGTAATAGAAGTGATTGCAAGTGTTCCATGTGCGCTATCGACTTCCATGTGAGATGTCGTCAACGGTCATCTGTAGTAACAATAGAGTAAGGGTGAGTCTACAACTCAGCAAATACATAATAAAACAATGAACAATAATTTAATAACCATAATCAGTATCATCATCAATATCATTTATTTATTTCTCTTTATGCTCATACTCAAATATCATATACATTCTTCATTTAATGCAATGCAACTCTATACTACATATCCACATGCTCATTTCATCGTTTATACTGGTATAGCATGAGTGAATACCCGCGATCGTGTTCACTCTTTCATAAGTCCATCCTCAAAGGATCAGGGACATCTCCACTCCCATAGAGTCTCTACCCACGATGTACATATGTGATCACCATGATAACCTTCTCTTTTATGCAGTGATGCAACAATTCAATTTAATCTCATCAAATATTCCATTAACCACAATTCATATCTTCATCATCAAAATCGATACCATAGACATTCACAAGACGTGTAATTAAAAAATATAATGGGATAAGTAGCATAATGACAATGAATAATAAAGAAGACAATGATCAAACCATTGGTCACCGTTCTATCATGCATTTACCTGTTATCCTCTCGGAGCCGGTTAGCGAGATAGTGGTAAAGTGCTAGATGCAACACTCTTTAAACAAACAATTAAAACATACTAAAAAAAACACCACCACAGCACCAAACAATAAACTAATCGCATTAGCAAGTCTACACAAAATTGACACATTTAGCTTGATTCTACCGGACACACTATCCGCTGTCCCAGTAGTAAAAAAGCTCTAACTCTCTCATCTGAACTCCAAACATGTCGAAATATATATTCCTAGTAGTAAAAAAGCTCTAAATCTCTCATCTAAACTCCAAACATGATGAAATATATACTTTCTGGAACCCCATAAAATTATATATAACTTTCTAGTTTTGACGAACATCTAAATTCGCCGTTTACCTTCCCGTTTTCGATCTCGAAGTTTACACCAGAATCTGTCAGGATAAACCACTTCACAATTGCGTATCTTTTTTATATAACCTGAAAAGTAATGAACAATAGCATTTATGGAATCTACTTAAAATTCTAACTTATTAAGGTTATTACAATAATTAAATTACTTTATTCACTATATATAATCAGCCCATCTATGCGACATCTGCCGATGACGTCCGTTTTCGGGATAGTAACCTTCCCGAGGTCATAACTTTTCGCTCACAACTCCAAATCTAGTGTTCTAAACCTTTCTAAAAAGCTAATAAAATTATCCACATCTTTTCTATCTAGCCAAAACCCTTAATCCGAACGTAAACAACTCTAATTGCCCCCACAAGGTTATGCGTCGCAATTCGACAAACTAGGGCTTACAGAAAACTACACTTCTCATGTACCAATTGACCTACGAATTGAACAACGATTAATCTAGGGATTATCAGATGTTACCCACAAGAAAACAATCGACGATCACGAAACCCTTGATTACTCCCTCTTATTTCCCTTCCCTTCCTTCCCTTCCTCCCTTCTCCTCCCTCTTGATGACACCTTCTCTTTCTCCCTTCTCCTTCCCACAGACCACAGTACCAGGAAGCACCAACACCACCCACCAGGGGTGGAGCCAGCGTCCCTATTGGCCGGGCACTTGCCCGGACTTCGCGGCCTGCCTCTTGGTGCTTTCAAGTCGTATCGCAATGATTGTTCACAGATGGAGCAATGAGACGTGGAGTCCGCGCCAAGAGCTTGCCCAGGCTTTGGAGGGCCGTTGGCTCCACTACTGCCACCTGCAGCACCCCAGCAACAGGGCATGACAGAGGAAGAGGCGCACGGCGAGGCGGCCAAGGGAGAGCGCGGTAGGGAGGTGGCGGCGCCTAGGGTTTGCCGCCGCCCTCTGGCTCTCTTTCTAGGCCGTCCGACCCCCTCATGGGCCGAGGCTATGGGCCTACAGCAGGCCCATGTTCTATTCCCCCTCCAAAATTCTGAAATTTCAACTTTAATTCTATTTAATTTCCTTTCTAATTCATTTAAGTCTCTGAAGTTTAAACGGAATATTAGACGGGGCTACGCTGTCCACGCCACCGTCCGCGACCCATGTACGGATGTCCCTACCTGTTCCTCACACTGGCACAGCTGCTCCCTTGTTATTGATTAGGAGTTCTGTGTTGAGATGTGCTTTGCAATTGTAGTTGTAATCAGATGAGGTCCACTTGAAAAAGAGAGAGGAAATGTTTATTCCCGAACAGGGCGAATCGCCGAGCTGTGCAAGAAAACGAGTGCTTCATTCGTGGTGCCATAAACAGATGTGGCCATTGTATAGTGTTCTAATTAATGGCTGAATGCTCTTTCAGGTGATCCCAAGAATGCCCATCTTAGGCAGCTGGACAAGGCCCCGAAGAATCTGCATCTGTTCAAGGCCGACGTGACACGCTAACACATGCGGTTGAGGGTTGTGAGGGGGTCTTCCATCTCGCCACTCCGGTGCCTGAAGATAAGATTGTTGATCCTGAGGTAAGTGGTTGCCCACATGATGCTAATGCTTCGTTGTCTTCGATCAGCTCATATGCTCCTGTAGCTAAATACTATTTAGGTACAAAACTAGGCTTGTATTGATAGTGAACTGGGATTATGATGTACTCCGATTGGTATGCGCTTGTTCTGAAATTACTTCAGTTAATGCACTTGCAAACTCCTATAATTTGGTCCGTGTGTTTACAAACGCTCTAATTATAGTAGAATCGAAGGACTTGCATAAGTTGATTTTGGCTTTGGATCCTGTAGTTATTTGTGTTTGCAAAACTAGGTTTATCATAGATGTATGTTTGCAATATTAGCTCCTGGCACAGCCTATTATAGCATTGGGTAAGTAATATGTGTAAAGTAGATTATTATGTGCTTTGGCCTCTGTGCGATTACATTGTTGAGATTATTTGTGTGCAAGAAGTACTCGCTGTTAGTATGCAGTTCTTGTTGCCTGGCATTGTAAATCTTATGGAAAGTTTTGAAAAGTATAGAATCGCTAGTGCTTTACCCACCACGTTCTAAATGCATCCATGCAGTCAGAAGTAATGGCTCCTACTGTGAAAGACACTTCAAATGTGCTAAAGGTTTGCTCGGTTTGAAGGTTCAGAAAGTTGTTGTGATGTCCTCCAATGCTGCTGTTGATTTTAACCCAAATTGGCCTCAAGATAGACTCAAAGATGAGAGCTGCTGGTCAGTTTTGCGAGGAGAATGAGGTTAGAAATGCTAGTTAGTACAGAAAATCGCCAGAGCAATAAGTATACATCACAATGCATAGGAGGGCACATGACTATCTTTTTACATATAGAGATGTCTGATCCCTTTTCTGGTTCCTTGTAGTGGTATCTCTTTTGAAAGGCGTATAGTGATGATACCTTAACATAAGCAAGTCCTTTTTTAGGGAGAATTTCTATTAGGGAGGTCTAAATTGCATCCTTTACTGATTTGTGCTGGCAGGGTGACATGTGGGGACGCTATTATCAGCGCCGCTGCCGCGACCCAGGGCATCAACTGGCGCAAGAGACTCCCCCAACCAATTCGGTATCAACCGAATAATATCTGTTAGTTTATTCCTTCTTTGAATTAGAGATAACATTTTTTTATTTTAGAAATGGAAGTACAACTCCCGGCCTCTGCACCAACTAAAGATGCATACAACCATAATAGACACCTAAATTCGTCTCGAAGAGGACTTGAACCTGAATGATGGGGGTGTACATTCACACATTCCTACCAACTGAGCTAGGCTCAGTTCCTAGAGATAACATGGTTTGCTAGAGATAAGATTTAGTTATTTGAATTACATATTAGATATTTGAGTTAGAGATAAGATAAGAGATAGAGATTGATTATTAGGAGGCTGCTACTTAATAGCTGCCGAATTGATATTTGAAGGCAAGCAAGAAATAACAGAAAAGGGATTGTCCCAAATTGCTGCACCCTGCTCCTTGGCGTGCTGGCATCATGGCTCCGCCGCGGCGCAGGCGTACGGTTCCTCGTCCATTACCTTCGCACTCATATTTCCTACGATCTTTCCTCTCATCCAATTTGGGTCGTGACAATTTAGTATCAGAGCCAATTGATGTGTTTCCGATGGCTGACGCAATCACCCTCGATCTCTTCGCAATCTGCCTTACGTGATACGCCATTCTAGGTGGTCTACGGCCGGCCGCCCCCATCTCTTCGCACATACGATCGAGGTTCTGCTCGCGTCGCTGCCGTTGACCACCAGTTGGCCGACCGAGATGCATTCCTCAAACAAGTTCACGATCGCCTTCTCCAAGTGCAACAACACGTCAAACATTACTATAATGACAAGCATCGCGAAGTGGTCTTCTCTGTTGACCAATGGGTTTAGCTCCGCCTGCAGCATCTGCTGGCTTCATTGGTCACGGAAAGTAACAGCAACAAATTAAATCCCAGCTTCTACGGGCCATATCAGATTACTGCTCGTATCGGCGACGTGGCGTACTGTTTGGCTTTACCACCTCGGGCTTGCATCCACGATGTCTTTCACGTGGGATTGCTCAAGAAATTCATTGGCGAACCTCTGGTGTCTCCACCCAACCTTCCACCCATTCTTCACGGCTAGGTTATCCCAGTCATCAAGGCTAGGCTCTGGCGTGGTGTATGGTAAATTTTAGTTCAATGGTTGGGCCAGTCTGCGATGGACACTTCATGGGAAGACGTTTCGAATTCAAGATGTGCTATCCACAAGTACAACTCAAGGACGAGCTGTTTTCGGAGGCCGGAGTGATGTCATGTGGGGACGCTATTATCAGCGCCGCCACCGCGGCCCAGGGCATCAACCGGCACAAGGGACTCTCCCAACCAATTCGGTATCAACCGAATAATATCTGTTACTTTATCCCTACTTTGAATTAGAGATAAGATGGTTTGCTAGATATAAGATTTAGTTATTTGAATTATAGATTAGATATTTGAGTTAGAGATAAGATAAGAGATAGAGATTGATTGTTACGAGGCTGCTACTTAATAGCTGCCGAATTGATATTTGAAGGCAAGCAAGAAATAACAGAAAAGGGATTGTCCCAAATTGTCGCACCCTGCTCCTTAGCGTGCCGGCATCACGGCTCCGCTGCGGCGCAGGCGTGCGGTTCCTCGTCCATTACCTTCGCACTCCTATTTCCTGTGATCTTCCCTCTCATCCAATTCGGGTCGTGACACAGGGCTGGTATTATGTTGCCAAGATTGTGGCTGAACAGACAGCCTTCGAATATGCAGAGAAAAATGGACTAAATGTTATTACACTTTGCCCTGCTTTGATTTTTGGCCCACTATTGCAGCCTACGGTGAACACCAGCAGCAAATTCCACATCTATGTAAATTCCCCATCTATGTTATAAAAGTATCCTAATATGTGCATGTTCTATCCGTTTATTCTCCTTTATTAACAGAACTGTCACTTTTCTTATGAATATCCTGTTTCTGACTAGGCAAGTTGGTTGTGCTCCCTAACAACTAGTCAAGTGTGTTTTATCCATGCCCTATCTATCGGTTGTGGAATGCATTTGTGTGGTCCAACCCAAGACTTTTAGATGGGATCGTACTGACAATTCCTGTTGTTAGATGTATTCGCTTCAAATTCAATTAATTGAAAAGTCCCAAAAATGCAGTACTGATCATTATCTAGAATATGTTATCATGCTTGTCCTTTATATTCTTCTTCAAATATAGCTGCTACGCCTTTTTTCTGATGCTATACAGCAATAGAATGAGAGCATTCATCCAGAAGCAGATTCTTTACAATCTATTGCATGTGATTCCAAACTTGACTCATTCATTGTTGACACGCTTGAATATGAATAGCAAACGACAAAACCATGTATACCAAATTATGTGCTAGAATTGTTGGGTGTTAGAAGCAACACATTCGGAGTGTTAATGAAGCTTTTGGAAATTTAGTAGTCCTGAAAGAAATGATAGTTCTCCTGTGTTGCTACCACTCGATACAATTTGTTTACTTGACTGTACTATAACTACATTTATTGGAATATTGGATTACAGGAGGTCCTGACGTGATGAACAACAAACTGTGGCACATAGTAGATGTCCGTGATGTGGCCGATGCCTTACTTCTGGTGTACGAGAAGGCAGAATCATCTGGGAGATACATTTGTGCACCGAATCACATTTGTACAAAGGATTTGGTGGACTTGTTGAAGAAGATGTACCCAAAGTACAACTATGTGAATAAGTGGGTTTCATCATGTCTGCTCTGTTAGAACTTGGAGTGCATTTTTCTCCTTTAGTCTTGACATGATTTGAAAAACCCTATTGCTTTTGCAACATCCTTGATGTGCATGATTTGAAAAACCCTTTTGCTTTTGCAACATCCTTGATGTGGATCATAAAGCGTCATTAACATCGCAGAAGCTGAGGGATCTGGGCTGGAAACCGAGGAGAGACGCTCGCAGACAGCGTCGAGTACTATGAAAAGGCAGGCATCCTTCGGGATGTAGCTGGGCATCCTTGCCGGCTTCCCATCTCTTCCGTCTGCCTGCTGATCAGTGAATCAACTGTGGTGACAGTGCTTCTTTGCTATGGTCTGACGCTTGTAATGCTACCGAACCGTCTCGCATCAACATGGGATCATGTTCCAACTCTTATCTCTTACATTCCATTCGGTAGAGAAGCAGCGGCTTGCATGTCTTTCAGCTGAACCTGGATTTTTGTGCGGTTGTTCTTGTTCATGATCATGACCTTGTTGATGCCATAAAGGCTGTGCTTGTGTATTCCATTATTTTTTTCTTTTTTTTTCCTTTTTTTTCTTTTTTGGCGATGAGCCTATTGTTCCTGTGATAGGCAGCCATTATTACTAATCTTTGAGTAGTACTGTATACAGGTATAGCGTCTTTACTTGGGCCTAATATATGGCTGTTCGCATCAGAAATGCGTTTGCTTGTTGCTAATTGGGATCAACTAGTAAACTTAATTAAGCTGCCTCGCGCTCACATAATTCGGTGAGACGGTGACCTCACATATTTGGGATAGGAAGCGGTAAGCAGTGGTGGGAAGTGGAGGTGGGAAGACGACGTTGGGATAAGAAGGGAGGCGAGCAGGATGTCAATGCCACCGCCGCCGTACATAGCCTCAGGGGCGGAGCTGGGTCACTGGCCTCCGATGCAATAGCCCATTATTACCCGAGGCCCAGCGTCAAATGCTGGTGAAAGTCAAAACACCGACGTTAATCCAACTTTGGGCCAAAACTAGTTGGGCCGGCTCGAGACCTAGCCCAGAGCTAGCTCCGCCCCTGCATGGCCTCGTGGCTTGTCGAGATCCTCCGCGACCCGTGTATCGGTGTATGTACCCATCCGTTCCTTACAAGCTGCTCTCTTTCTGCTTCTGCTTTAAGCCCTATGTTTCGTCAGAGTTGGAGGTATGAATCTCTTGTCCATCGGTAGCTGCTTCGTGATGTGCTTTGGAATCATGGCGATAAGGCCCCCGTGAAAGGAACAGCCGTGCAAATCAAATGCTTCTCGGTGCCGAAAAGCAATAATAATAGAAACTAGTAAGGGAATTGCATATGTAGAGGAGAGGTTCCACAGCACTGTGCTAGTTATTCATGGTGGATGCTCTTTCAGGTGATCCCAAGAACGCCCATTTGGAGGAGCTGGACAAGGCCCCGGAGAATCTGCGTCTGTTCAAGGCCGACGTGCTCGACTACGACACACTAACAGCCGCAACTGCGGGGTGCGAGGGGTCTTCCATGTCGCCACTCCGGTGCGCGGAGATAAGATTGCCGATCCTGAGGCAAGCGTGTATTTATTCACTTGTTGATTCTAATGCTTCACTGTGTTGTACTGGTTTGCTCGCTCCTGCAGCTGCACACTGGTATGGAACTTAAATGCCATATACAGTCTTGCTGTTTGCCACAAAAATCTGACCTGCGTTGATCGCGATTTGCGAACTAGTTATTTCAATCACTTTTACCGACTAACATCTGTTGTGTTAACTGTTGGGTATGATCCGAGAACCGATAGTAGGGATCTGTTGTGTTAACTGTTGGGTATGATCCCAAAACCGATAGTAGGACACTCGTTCTTAAATGGTTGTTTATGCTGCCGTCAAGACTCGAGAGACTAAAAATTTTGTTTATTCATTGCTAAATTGATAATAGATACATTATATCCCTTTATACAGACAACCCGATTTGACGTCTAAAAAATAATCTATAAGAAAATCTATCAACTCAATCTAATATTTTCAACTATTAAAAATAACATTAATAATAGATAAGATTATATCTCTAACAATAACTTGATAGATAATGAATCCTAAAATAACCTACATAACCAACTATTCTTTATCCTATGAAACTCATAAACCTGTATGGAAAATAACGGCACTACAGTAACACTGGGTACTGTTCATGTGATGCTACAGTGCCCACGGTGTTGTTCACGCTCCTACTGCAGTGCAACACACCTTGCTTTATAACATTACATCCCTTGCGGTGAGGCAGCTCGTCCTCGAGCTGTGGTGGTGGCCACAGTTAAAGCCTTGGTAGCTCCATGTTGACAAGAGTTCCGGTACCAGTGTCGGTTCAGTTGAGAGTAGAACAACGACACTCCAACGTATGGCGCCCAAGAAAGAAGTGCCTTAGTATATCGTGGCATTGAGGAAGACATCGGCGGCATGGGCAACCAATATGGGGCAGCAGTTACGCCCTTACTGCCATGGAGCGTGACGATGGCGGGAAGGACGTGACGGCAGCGCTGACCCCTCAATTGTTGCACTCTACATTGCCTATGTCACAGCATCGGCCAGTCGTGTCGAAAAGATAGTCGCTGGACAGCGGCATCATTCCTCCAGTAGCGCCGTATCGGGGGGTGCAACCAAGAGCAACGATGCCCACTGGGGTGGCGTTGTGTGAGGACCCCGGTTTATTAGGCTTGTAATGCTTAACCATCCCTTGGTCCTAGCATCACAAACCAAATAAGCCGAAGCCTCGAGATATATATACTTCCAGAAATGCAGTATACACACCTCTTTACAAAATCATACATCAATTCCATACAAACAAGTCTAACAAAAGACATACAAATAACTAAGTAAACAGCGGAAGCGAAAATGCCATAAGATGGCGATAAACAAAAGAGTCAATTAGTGTGCCTTTACCCACAAGGCAACCAACCGAGCCACCAAACTAGTCGTCAAACCCGCAGCACATCTCACAAAAGGGAAGCCCTTGGGACTCACCTTCTTCCTCTGCAACAAAAACATAAAGCAAAGCCACTGAGTACAAAGATGTACTCGCAAGACTGACGTGTAAGGATAACAGACCTATAATTAACTATATGCAAGCTTTATTTAAGTGGAGGGGGCTCTGGACTTACTTTTAGCATAAAGCAAGTTTCATTTGCAATAATGTAATAGATTCAAAGTAATTTGACAAACTGTTTGTAATTGTTGAAATAACAGCGATACAATAATAATAACAACAATAAAGACAACCTGGAAGTGACCATCCCAATAGTCACCACAACAATAGTATGAACATCCATTCATACCAACCCATCAAGTTTTAATTAAATGTTGTAGTCTAGTTCTCACGGGGCGTATCTGAGCGTGTCCATAACCTAGGACGAGGCTATTCGAATAGATCAAACCTGCGCAGGGTGTACCAATGTACCCACACTTTAGACCGCCTTTCCACCAGCCACGGTTAGCATACTTCCTTTGGTATGCAGGCACGGCTAAGTCTAACAAGACGTTTTCCAATATTGTGTATTAACTACGAGCCGCTCGTATGGATAAAAATCCATACGCTTACATTGTAAAGCCGAAAAGACAACTACCCACTCAGGGTAAAGCTTTTCGGACAACTACAATGCTCCCAACACCATCCCTCCTGCGACCTCCTGCGACTCGGAGCCAATAAACGCCAAAGTACTAAGTCAAGAGAGGTCCCATACCCTCTAGTGTGGTTAGCACGCAAAAATGCTCAGTACGGTGGCGCAAGTAACTCGGTCCTTAAATGACCCGGGCACCATTCCAGTCACACCCAAAAGCACATCATCTTACCATTGTGCCCAAGTCCAAATCATGTTGTTTTCAATTTTTTTTTGATTTCACAAGTAATCATAGCACAGAGGCTGAAATATAAAGTCATAATAAGTTTGTGTGATCAAGGTTATCGACTAAGTCGATAATCGCCCAATTCTACCGGTATCTAAGCATTGATAAGCATCATATCGTAAAGACAAAATAAAAGGCCCTAAATCATTCACCGGGCTCTAATTCACCTGTGAGAATAATATTCCTAAGGTAGTGGCAGGGTGAATAATTTAGGGCAACAATGCAATGGGATTAACTACCTCTAATAGACAAAATTAATCATTGACACAAAAGCATGCATACATACTAGTAAAACAAAGTATTAGATTTTAAAAGTAATGGGATTGAGTGGATATGATCAAACTGCTTGCCTTTGCCTAGCTACATATATTTGACTTGCTGCAGAGGATCACTCTCGTATACAATAGAATCGCCAAACCTATCGAAAGAATCGAGAAAAACCAATAAGAAAGAATAACACCGAATAAACACCGAAATGCCAAAAGGTATCCAAAAATTAATAACACAGAAGATAGATTATGAATTAGGAACAAAAATTAGTTGATTCGGAGTTTATTTAAATTAGTTAGGATTTCTTGTGATTAATCTTTCCAAACTCATTTACTTTCCACGATAATCATACAGTCAAAATCAATCCTCTTATAAGCTCTCATGATTAAATTAGTTATTACTTCCTATAATCACAACAATGGTTTTGAGTTAAACACTAAAGGCACTTACTACCCTCTAGTTACTTGAATCAACCTTATCATACCATTCTCTAGTTAACATTCGGATCACTTGATTTAATTGATTTAGTTCAGCCACTGATTGTTACTATCTGAAAACACAACTTATCAATTGAGTAGTTAAAAACTAACTTGAATGGCCTACTACTAAGTAGTGTTAAATATATTCAAATGCTAAGCTACTAATGTTTTGTAGTTTGTAATCTAAACTTTACATTAGTCTATTTCCATCTCTGAGTATTCTTAGTTTCTCTTCTCTGTTCAAACACCTACAACAGAACCAAACATTCCTATTTGTTTTCAGGTTAAAAAGCTGTTGTTAGATAAGTGTTCAACTGATTGAAATTAAGAGAACTCTAACCACAAGATTTAGTTAGGGTATTGCCTGTTGACAATTCTAATATTTTTCAGGTTACTGCTCATACCTACAACAACTTTTCCCTCTGGACAGAAATGCTACAACTAGACTTTCTTTAATCTTAACTACAAATTATCTTACTAGAGTGATCTAATTGTCATACACCAAATTGTGAGCACAAGAGTTAGGTTTTTGCAGATGGGTGCCACTGACATTTTAAACTTTCTTCTCTACTTCTCTGTTAGTTTTCTGAAAATTCTTATCTGGAATTGGTTTTAATGTAACTGTTCAACCTACACAGCAAGAATTTTCTGAACTAACCGGCTAAACTTCTCTACAATTTCAAGCTTAAACTTTTGTTAATTCATTGAAGGAATTTAACAGGCAAACAAACTTTCAATTAACAAAAGCATTGGGTGATTCTACTAGCGGGGCCCACTTTTCAGTGAGACAGAGGAGGACACAGATGAAGAACAGGGAGGGGGCTCGGGCTGGATTGGAGCGGCAAATCGCCGCGACTGGAGTGGTGGTGTGGCAAAAGCGAACCCAAAAATGGGTTACCCGGAGTAAAAGGAAGCTAGGGGTGGCAGTGGTGCGGCTTGAGGCTAAAAACTTTGTTTATTCATTGCTTGATTGATAATAGATACATGCTATCCCTTTTATAGAGACAACCTGACTTGACGTCTAAGAAATAATCTATAAGGGCATGTACAATGCGAGATGCTTATATACGAGTGCTTAAAAAAGAATATAGCGACGTCATCTAGATGTAAAAGCCAATTCTTATAATGCAAACATGTATTTTGCAAGTGTTTAGATGATTGTATTACCTATTAATTATATATAGTTATATACATAAGCGCATCTTAAGCATTAGTGTCTAATCAAGCATTGATGCTACAAAATAAACACATTATCTGTCCTACGTGGCAAGAAAAATCAGTTTTTTTACTAAGCACCTCTCTAAACACCTACATTGTACATGCTCTAAGCAAACCTATCAATCCAATCTAATCTTTCAAACTATTAAAAATAATCTTCCGAGTAGATAAGATCATATCCCTAACAATTACTTGATAGATAAGGAGTCTCAAAATAATATATCTAGCCAACTATTCTTTATCCTAGGAAACTCATCAACATGTATGGAAAATAACGACGCTATAGTATCACCGAGCACTGTTCACACCTTTTATAGGGACAACCTGACTTGACGCCTAAAAAATAATCTATAAGAAAATCTATCAATCCAATCTAATCTTTTCAACTTTTAAAAATAATATTCCTAATAGATAAGATCATATCCCTAATAATAACTTGATAGATAAAGAATCCAAAATAACATATCTAACCAATTATTCTTTATCCTAAGAAATCCATCAACATGTGTTGGGACCCCGAGTATGCAACCCTGGGACTCTTTGTGCATTCTGAACTAGTCCCATAATCAGTAGCTAGTCCATATAGTTGCAACATAGATAAAATCATATCTATACAATGAAATAGCTAATGAAACTGACAAATTAATAATACATAACAGCAAAATGATCTTATGGTCAAGGTTTTACAAAGCTTGCCACGCAGGGCTAAGGTCACGACGAGGACCACAACCAGATCTACGACCAGGTCCACGACCAAAGTAAACTTGTAGCGGAACAAAACCAACTCGTAGAGGCCATTCGATATGCCCACAGACAATTGAGTGGAGGACACCTCCTAGTTCGCATGGTCTTCGAAACACTCCTCTTGATAGAACTTGACGCTCCCTGGGTCGTCTTTGTCGACTGATCAACAAAGGGCACAAATCCGTGAGTACATAAAGTACTCAGCAAGTCGTAGGGAACAATATGCAAGTAGTATTCATGCAAGGCTTGACAAGGATAACTTTATGGTTATTTTGCAAAAAGCAATATTGACTGAAAATACAATAAGTAGATTGCAAAGCACAAGTCGAAAGATTAATACATAAGTAATCAAGTTTCTTTGGAACAACTCGTAAACACCCTGTTCACTTCCCAAACCACTCGTGAATACCCACGACAACATTTTTGAGAAAATCTACCCCTTGTGTGAAATCACCAAGCATTGTCCATAACCGGAGACACGGCTATTCGAATAGTTTTATACTCTGTAGAGGTTGTACAACTTGACTCACAAGAGATAATCATCTTATACTGTCCGTCCACACACTTTCGAGGTGTTCGACTAAGAGATTATCACAAGGCCTTTACAAAGCTCAGTTTTAACTCGGTTCTGTTCGCTAAGATTTCGCCTTCCTGGCCCCCTCTTGCGCCGTGTGAATGTCGATCCCATGTTTCACACTTTCACCAAAACAGAATCGACTCAAAGCATCGCAAATTAGTTGGCTAGGTCCACCCCATAAATAGACTTGTAGTTGCACAGTACGACCCAGATCAATGGCGCACAAAATTAAGTCCTTAGGGCCTACTCAGGTGAAACATCCTCATCCTAATGTGCTTCCTACACCCCTTTTACTGCACGATCATTTGCCTAAGTATGAAATCATTTTTGGTTCGACCCGACCAAAAGACAACTTTTGCCATGGCACAATAAATTTTAATAACAGCGGTATCGCACCACAATTGACACAACCGTGATCTCGCACCACAGTTGCACAACAGTGTTATCGCACCACGATTCCATATATCATTAAATCAAATTTAACATCATTGAATCAGGTAATCGAGAGACATTTTATAACTAAAGAATGACTAAGTATAATACACACCCATGTTGGTATTACAATAATGTCCAACTAAGATTACCCAACCTACGGTGTCCAAGGGTACATGTCAATATGTCAATCACAATTATTCAAGGAGTCATACTGTCGAGTAGGTATTTAGCTATTTCCTAAACCATTTTTATACAACTAGCCATGCATATTGATATAAAATAATATAATTTTGTAAACTGGGTATGACATAATCAAAGATCTACGACTTGCATTCGTTGAAGAGTTGAGATGCTTCAGTCGAGGTCGTTAGGTCCAAAAACTCTTCAAAAACACCGGAATCTATACGTGCGAAAAGAGCCAAATAAATAAGACAACTCCAAATGAAATCCCAAAAGATTACCAAACTAGAACAAAAAGAAAGGTACTGAATTTAGAAGAAGATAAAAATTTGAATCACTATGATCGGAGCTCGAATGAAAAAGAGCGAGCTCTCAGGAGTTTTGAAATCACAAGGTCGGAAGGAGGTTCAGCTGGTCGGAGGGAGGTTCAATGACCTGGTCGAAGAGGTTCGACTGGTCGGAGGGAGGTTCGACTACAGGTGGTCGAAAGGCTTAGACTACCTGGTCAAAAGGAAGTTTCGACTGGTCAGAAGGTGGTCGAATGAAGGGTTCGACTACCAAGTCCCAAGAAGGATACGATTACTCGAAATGATCGTAGGAGGGATACGAGAAGGGTACGACTACTCAACGTGGTCATAGAAGGGATATGACTACTCAACGTGGTTGTAGGAAGTAAGAGGGATATGACTGCTCGACGCGATCGAAAGAAGAAAGAAGGATTCGACTGCTCGACGCGGTCGAAAGAAGAAAGAAAGATTCGACCACTAGACGCGGTCGAAAGAAGAAAGAAAGATTCGACCACTAGACGCGGTCGAAAGAAGAAAGAAGGATTCGACTGCTCGACACGGTCGAAAAAAGAAAGAAGGAGAACAGGGCACGAAAAACTCACCAGGACTGAGAGGGAGGCTCGAGGAGGAGGAGACAGCGAACGACAATCGATGACGGCGCGGGCGCTCTGGTGAACTCCCGGCAAAGACAAGGGGGCCTTGGGTAGATCGCAGTCTTGCGAAGCCGGAGGTGAGGGAGAGATGGCAGAGCTGCTGTGAATGACAGGTGGGCCCCTACAAGGAAGTTGCTCAAAGAAGAAAAGAAGAAGGAAAGCAGTGCACTGGCAGAGCAGGGAGGGCACCGGGGGGTCACTTACAGGCGAAGGCGACACGTGGTTCAATGAGGGATGTGAGCAGAATTCACGGCAGCGTATGCGGTCAGCCGCGCACGGGACTCGGCGAACCGGCGGTGCATCGAAGAAGAGGGAGGGAGCACGGCGTAGAAAGTCGCGAGGCGAACTCAATGGAGTGGACAATGTCGCCAGGGAATCCGCGACGGTGGCGAAACGCGAGGAGGAAGGTGGTTCGGCCGTCGGCAGGAGAACCTTGACGGCGGCGCTCGAGGCAGTGGCGCGAGCTCCAGCCGACGCTGGTGAAACTTCGAGGCACGGCGAAACGAGGGAGAGAAAGAGAGAGTTGAGGGGAAACAAGAGGGCAAAGGCTCTCTGGTGCCCTATTTATAGAGGAAGGAGGAGGACCGAGAGACAAGAGGAAGTTGTAACATCCCAAAGTGTTGTTACCAAAATAAAATAAATAAAGTTATTGTTTTATTGGATTTTCTGAAATTTGGAAAGAGTTGGATTGCTTTATTTGAATTTCTAAAGTTTTAAAAATCAAAAGTAAAATTTATTTGAAAATTTTGAAGTTTTATTTGTTTTAAATTGAAAAATTAACATTAAATTAATTCCTGGAAATTTTCTCGAATTTTAAAAGCTTTTTCCTAAATATTTTAAAGCCAAAACAAATTTATTTGCAAAATTAAAAGCCAACTTTAAGTTGGAACTAATTTTATGAAGTCCAAAATAACTCTTTGAATTTTTGTGAATTTTTCCAAAATTTTGGATTTTATTTACTATTTTCTAGAAGCTATTTTGATTTATCTCCTTTTATGAAATTAGAAAATCAATTTAAAATCCTAAAACCCTCTTTGGGCCTAAACCTTCTCAACCCAGCCCAAATCCCACGCGTGCATAGCCCGCACGACCCACTCCCGCGCCCTCCCTCTCACTAACACGCGGGGCCCGCATTCAGCCTCTCACTCCTCGCGCGTGTTTACGCTTCAAGCAATCTTAGCCGTTGGATCATATATCAACGGTTGTTGTTGATAGCGCTTTCGGAGGCCCGAACGTCCCACCTAACAAGGACCATTGGATCTAAAATAGACGGCCAAGATCTCGCGTGACCTTCGGCGGTCCGAACGACCCTGTCATTATGGACCGTCTGATTTAAATCAACGGACACCACTTCGCCCATTTCTTTTTCTTTTCTTTCACTGCCTTGTGGGCCCCTCCGCGTCTTCTTCTTCCTCCGCTCCTTCTTCCTCGCGCAGAAACCGCCCGACACCGCCATTGCTGCCACGCCCGAAGCTCCGTCAACCGCCGCCCCCAACTGCCCTATAAACCGCGCACGCGTGCGCATGACTCGCGCTCACCACCGCCTCCACCCCCCACTTCCCCCTTGACCCCCTTTTTCGCGCACGATCCCGTCGGAATGCCCGCTTGCCGCAACCGCCGCCCCGCACACGATCTCCCTCCTCTGTGCCCCTCCGCCCCAATAAAAGCACGCCCCGGGAGCCCTCTTTCTCCCTCATTCCGCCCCCATCACCCACTTCTCGTCTCCTCCCTTCAATCGCCGTGATTTTGAGTTTTTCTCCGCGCCGCCGAAGCTTCTTCTTTCTTCGTCTCCGGCGCCATCGAAGCTTCAACGTCGACTCCGACCGCACCAGCAGCTTCGCCACATCACCACCTACCCGGTGCTCGCGCCGCCTTCGCCAGAGCACCGCTAGATCTCGTCGCCACCGTCGAATCCGCACGCGCTGCTGCCTAGCTCCTCGCCGCCGGCTATCGCTGCCGACTCAGGTGACTAAACCGCGCGCATCTTAACCCCCACGCCCTCCTCTCTCGTTTGGCACCACGCACTCCCGCTGCCGTGCCGTCCTTTGCCGGCAAGCTCGTCGCCGAGCCGCCGTCGGCCTCGTGTCGATGTGGCACCGCCACATAGGTGCCACCCGTGCGCCACCTTGGCAAGATTTCCCTCGTGGCGTCCTGTGTCAGCTGGGTCAGCGCCACGTGCATACGCGCCCGCCAACTCAGCCCCAACCCCATTTCCCCAACCACCGTGGACTTAGTCCGTATGGACCGTGTCCTATGACACGTGAGGTCCACACGTCAGAAATTAAATTAATTCCTTTAATCCCGAAAATCTCAGGGCTGACGTCAGCCTTGCGCAATAAAGCCTTTTCCTTTAGAAAAATAATTCCAATAATTCAGAAAAACCCTAAATCTATCATTTCATGTATTTCCAATGTTCCAAAGCTCATATCTCTTGCATCCGAACTCCGATTTCATCGATTCAAATTTCAAAATTTGTATGAAATTGAGATCTAGCCAACTAAACCAAAATTATTTAATTTGGAGTTCATTTGAATTGCTATTTGAATTTTATTTGAATTTGGCTTATTTCGCGATTAGATTTCGACGACTTCGGAGAGTCAGATTTCGACGTCATTTGAAGAGCACATAAGAGGATTGATTTTGACTGTATGATCATCGTGATTGTACACTTGGACTTACTGGAGAAAGTACTTGTGAGTACTAGGTGACCTGTTAAGTAAAACAACATCACCTCAGTACCAAGTGACCTGTTAAGGAAAACAACATCATCTCATCTAGCAAGACAAGTTACACCCTTGATCATATCGATCCCATTATTTCAAATTATTTAAATTTTGTTTTAAATTATTATTGCATGCTTATTTATATTCAGTAATTTAAATTCCTATTTTAAATTTATAGTTATGCCTAAAATCCTTTGTATGGCCAATTTTGATAATTGAATCAAACATGTTGTCACCCTAGTCAAAACCTGGTTGATATGATAGTATGAACTGGGACCATTTTGGAAAATATTGTGCTTAGCCATGCTTATAGACCAAATATGTTTTATTTAGGGAATTTCAGCCAAAAATCAACTATTGTTTAAATTGTACCCTTGGCATTGGTGTATCATGGGAGTTTTATAAATGACTTTGGAAAATGAAATAAAATGATGGTTTGGACATGGGAGAAATAGTTGTCTAGTGGGTGCATGTAACAGCCCAAATTTCAATTTCAGTAAAATTTAAAAGTTTATTTATGTTTGTGGTTTTTCTTGGATTTTCAAAAGCTTTTTATAAATATTTTAAAGCTAAAACAAATTTATTTGCAAAATTAAAAACCAACATAATAGTTGGAAATAATTTTATTAAGTCCAGAATGAGTGTGGGAATTTCTTTGAATTTTTCCATAATTTTTGGAAGTATTTTGCTATTTTCTAAAGCTATTATGATTTATCGAATTAAAACAAATAGAAAAGCAAAGAAAATCTCTAAGCGATGTTTGGGCGAAACCCAAAGGCTCGGCCCAAACTCACCCCGTGCGGCCCGCACTTGACCAGTAGTCGCACCCTCTCTCACCTCCTCATCCACCGTTGGATCTTAATCCAACGCACGCAGCTACACACGCGCCCGCCCGATCTCCACCGCTCGATCGTGCACCAACGGTCGGGATCTTGTTTAACCACCGCACGGTCGAATATCCTCAACAACGTGAGCCGTGCGATCGTGATCTAATGGCGAGATCCTCGTACCGCTTCGGAGACCTAAACTCCTTCTAATCTAAACCCTTCGATCTAAATCCTACGGCCAGGATTTCCTCCACGTTCTCCTACTCTCATCTAGCCCCAACCGTTGAATCAAAATCCAACGGCCCACGACCTTCGTCTACCTCTGGTCTTCGTCTCCGCAAGCGCCGCCTCCGCCATTTTCGGCCGCTCCCGAGCTCCACTAACGGGTGTTTCCAACTGCCCCGACTCCCCCGCGACGTGCCCACGAGACCGTGTCCACCTCCGCCGCTTTTCCCCCACATTCACCCCTCTTTTCCGCGTCGGTTTCTCCCACGACGCCGCAACCGCCGCCGCACGATCTCCACCTCCTCCACGCCGCCTTAGTGCCCTCCGGCCCCTATAAAAGGCACCTCCGGGATCGCATCTTCGCCCTCATCTCATCTCCCCAACTCTCTCCCCCTCCAGAGCTATAGCGCCGTCGTAATCCAAGTTCTAGGTTTTTCGCCGCCGTCGCTGCTTCCGGTGATTTCGCCGCCGACAACGTCGCCGAGCCGTCGTGGACTGCGCCATCGTCATCACCATCACCGGAGCTACCTCAGGGACCCCTTCGTCGTTCCGGAGCGCCACCGGAACCCCGTTGTCGTCAACACGAACCCCTCCGGCGCCAAAAGCTCGCGGCGGTCACTCCGAGCGACCATTCGCGTCCAAAACGGTACCATCGTGTTCGCAATATCCCCCTCTACATCTTGCGACCACTCACCCTCGCCGGAAAGCCGTCGAGCGCGTGGAATCAGTCCACCGTGAGCCGTGTCTATGACACGTGGGACCCATACGGCTCGGTGGAATCAGTCCACCGTGAGCCGTGTCTATGACACGTGGGACCCGCATGTCAGAAATCTTTTTAATTCTTTTAATTTCCGAAAATCCCTCGCTGGCGTCAGCATTGCGCAATAAATAGAGTTTTCAGTAAAAAATAATAATTCGGGAAAATCAATTAGATTTCGGATTTAGGTTTAAAACTTCTAAAATTCATAACTTTTGCATATGAACTCCAAATGGAGTGATTCAAATTACAAAATTTAGATAAAATTATAATCTAGCTAACTAAACCAAAATATTTCAATTTGGAGTTATTTTGAACTATGTTTTTGTATTTATTTGAATTTGAATATTGAATTTGTCGTATTTTCGCGTATAGACTTCGACGACTCCGGAGAGTTCGATCAATCTGAAGATTTAGAATTCCAAGACATCGACCAAGGCAAGTTACACCATTGACCATATTGCCCCTATTATTTTGAGTTATTTTCAGTTTTAAATTCCTTATTGCATGCATATGTTGTTATAAATATTTTAATATCTGTTTTACGTATAGTTAATTCCATATGTTATTGTATGGCCAAATTTGAATGTTGTATCTGACTACCTTGATACCATAGGCAAGATATTACAAAATTCAAATATATGCTTAGCCAAGCTTAGTCCACGTTCTGAAATTTGGGAGGTTTACCCTGATTTCTACAAATTGTTTTCAAACTTGTTATTGTGGTATTGTTTTATCACATGAGTTTATAAATGAAGTTTTTATTCAAAATAAAATCAAAATGGGTTTGGACTTGGGCGAAATGGTCGGAATGGTGGGTGCTGAGTTTATACTGCGGGTTTGATCAGTTAAGATCAAGACCCATGGGTTGTAGGAATACGCCTAAGTCAATTGAAGACCGGTCTTTGAGCCGCTTATTGCTATGCCACAACGTACCACCACATGTCTGTATGGGCAGGATTTGGCTAACTAATTTGTGATGTCCTAGTATATTTATGTCATGTGATTTTGTGGGTGTCGGTTAGGCGTTTTATTCCCACTTGGCGCAAGAGGGGCTTAGGAGGACGGTCGATCCAAAGGGCGAAACCTTAGCGAGCATGAATGTACTAGGATAAAACATTGTAAAGGCCTCATGGTAATTGCTCGATCCACACGCCTACGAGCGTAAATTGGTGACATAACGAGCATGTCACCTCGTGTGGGTAAAGTTGTACCAACTCTGCAGAGTAGAAACTATTCGAATAGCGCGTCGCGTCATGGACATGCTAGCGGGGCCACTTAAAGTTAAATTATTTTGGTTTTAAAATGCTTTATTAAATGTTGAGGATGGTTAATCCTCATGAAAATTGGGGGGAAGCCAAGTGTTAGGAGGATCCTTCACTTTATCATTGGAGGTTATCCACATTATATCATTACTATTTCAAAATATGATTTTATCCATAGTATAAAGTTGCCTTAGAAACTACTATGCTTATTCAAACTGAAAATCTTGTTTATGCAAAACAACCCTACTGTACTCACTTGTTTCCTTATGCATGCATTTAAATTCAATCTTGGTGTGACTTGCGAGCACGGTAGTAGTGCTCACTCTTCTTGAATAAATCTTATTCGAGAGAAGGCGCTATCTTGTGGTGAGGACACGGGCGAGTAGGCCTTCCGACCAGACAGTTTGCTGTGGCGCATCGTGTAGCTCCCACTATTATGTTATTTCATTGTGTTTATCATTTGACATTTGATATTATTATTCGGACTCGGTTGTATTAAGCAGCTTATTTATTTAATGCCATTTACGTTTCGTGATATGAATGTGATATTCATTTTTGTGAGGCTGTGTGCTGGAAATCTGGGTAGTGTTTGAACACGGAGAATTCGGGATCCTTCGCTCCGGGTTCGACAAAAGTGAGTATCGAGCCATATCGATGTAGTCGAGGGCCTGGTAGAATTGGTAAAACCATTAAGGACTATTTTTCAAAAATTTCAAACTATTTACTGTCTTCAGTCTTACTCTTCCTTTCTCTATTAAAAGATTTCTAAACTCTTGTCCTTTCTAAAATTGTAGATGGCCGAGAGGCAGGCCCGTATCTCCCATGGAGTCTCGTTTGGAGAATGGGCGGATATCCTATGAAAGATGATGCGACATCTCGAGTTTCACGAAGAGACCCACATACCAAGGATACAAGTATATCGTGGGACAGCGGGGCGCTGGAGAGTGGAGGTTATCCTCTACTCTAACTTAGCGCGGATACATCCTTCCACATCTTCGACGCCCAATGCGTCGGGAGACTTCGAGGCGGCATCCAAGATGCGGCAAGAGAAGCCGTCGTCGACTTCGCTACACCTCGACGCCATTTTTGGGATCGCATTCCAGTACTATCCATGCACATCCCCACTCGACTAGGCGGTGCCTTCACTCGATCGAGAATGAGGATATGCCGAGATCACCCACAGTGGAGTTAGCCAAGGCGATGGATTACGCTATGGCAACACCACGGACAGTGTATCTCGTTCAGGGGAGGCTAGAAGCTGCAGAGGAGAGATTGAAGGCAGCAGAAGCTGAATTGGCTCTGTACAAAAAGGGCCAAGGCAGCACCTGCAACTCCCCCGACTACACCCCATCCACCATTTTAGATATTGCTTTCCCTTTAGTTGTTCTATTAGCTGCGAATTATGAGCTACTAACCTTTTGTGGTAGCCATAATCAGATGAATAAAATAAAGAATTACTGGAAAAAGAAAGATTTGTTTCTTTGCCTTGTTTTTGTGTGCTTTTTGGGCTAATATAGACTTATTTCCTTAGCGCTACCTTTTCTTTCCTTTCCTAAATCCTTGGAAAATTCGCGAGATGGTGAACACCCAGACAGAAATGGCGGCATCGGGGGTCGAACAACGGAAATACTGACCATCGGGAGCAGCATGTTCAAGCAACCTCCCCGCCGCCAGACGGGACCGGATTAGCAAATGATGATGACCAATCAAACTCACCTTATTGAATTGTTGGCTCGATCGCTCAACAACGCTCGAACAACGAACAACGGCGGCTACGCGCAACTCGGGCACGGCACACCTTTCTCGGGTGGCCATGTCGGAGTTCATGCGTATCGTCCTCCGACATTCTCAGCAGACCGAGGCCGATGGATGCGGCGATTGGCCGTGCCATCGGAAAGAAACTAGACATCGCGCAATGCACGGTCGCGAGAGGTCCCGTTCGCAACCCATCGACTCAACGGACCCGGCAGAATGGTGGGACAATTTACGCATCTCACACGCCAACGCCCGGGCCATCTCGTGGGGCGAGTTCGTCGAGAGCCTTCCGTCATGCACACATTCTGCCGGCGGATGACATTGAAGAAGAAGGAGTTCCATGCCCTTCGCCAAGGCAATCGCTCGGTGGCGAGTATCTCCACCGCTTCAACGGCTAGCTCGCTATGCCCGGTGATGTGGCGAGATGAAGAACGGCAAGAAAGGTTCTGGAGGACTCAACGGCGATATCTCGGCCCAACTCATCTCCCGAACTTCACCGACTTCCAGCGGTTAGTGGACAAGGCGATCCGCGAGAGGCCAATCATCACGAGATGGAGAACGCAGCGGAGGATGGCGCCCGAAGTTCAACGCAGAGGCTTTCCCAAGCCTCGTTTCATTCCACGCGACCACGCGGCGTGGGAAGTTCGATCTTCCACATCGAGCCGATGCGAGAATCGGCGCCCCAACACCTCCAACTTCGCAGCGCATCAGCGGAGGACAATTTCAGCGAAGAGCTCGGCCCCTCAGTGCGAGGTGACTGTTTCCACTGCAATGAAACAGGCCACTATGCCAACAGATGCCCCAAGCAACGAGCAGTGGCGTCTTCAAGCCAAGCACAGAGTCACACCCATTGGCGTCTGCAGCCGTCGAGCGATTCATCAAGGGCGTGTGAACCACGTCACGGCGAGGAAGCCCAGCGGCACCGGATGTTGTGCTTGGTATGTTTCTTGTCAATTCAATACCGACTTGATTACTATTTGATTAGGAGCTTCGCATTCTTTCGTGTCAAATAAATTTGTTGGAAAATATGGGTTACCAATATCTTCCTTAGCAAATCCCATGATAATCCATTCCCCGGGCTCAGAAATGAGAACTAGTTCTTTATGCCCGAACCTCACCCTTGAAATATCCGAGTATCCTTCCTAGCAGACTTGATAGTCTTGCATTCCCAAGGTGCGGGCGTTATTCTTGGAATGGGTAGTTAGCCAAGAATCATGGACAAATAGACTGTGCCAATAGGTCTATCACTCACAAATGGAGAAGGAATTTGATTGAGTTCAAACCCAAGACACGCACCAATGGAAGTTCTATCCTCACCGACATGAAGGAAGTGAAACTTGAAGACATACCTGTAGTCAGAGAATATCTCGATGTCTTTCGATGAATTACGGCATGCCACCGGATCGGGGCGTCATGTTCTTAATTGACTTAGTCGAGGGACGGCTCAATATCGAAGCGACCTATAGAATGCCGGCTAATGAGTTAGCGGAATTGAAGAAAGCAGATTGAAGAAGCGCGGGCGAAGGTTACATCCGACCCATTCATCACCTTGGGAGCACGGTGTTGTTCGTCAAGAAAAGGACAATAGCATGAGAATGTGTGTTGATTACGAGATCACTCAATGAGGTGGCGATCAAGAACAAATATCCTTTACCGGGATAGATGATCATTCGATCATTTGAAAGAGAGCAAGTGTCTTCGAAGATTGATTTGAGATCGAGCTATCACCAAGCGAAGATCGGACGGAAGATATTCGAAGACGACCTTCACCACGGATATGGGTATGCGAGTTTCTGATGATGTCTTTCGGTTTGACGAATGCCCCTGCTTATTTCATGAATATGATGAACAAAGTGTTCATGGAATTCTTGGATAAGTTTGTGGTTGTTTTCATCGATGACATTCTCATCTACTCGAAGGATGAAGAAGAACACGAGAAGCATATCAGGATGATACTGGACAAGCTCCGAGAACATCAGCTTTATGCTAAATTCAGCAAAAGTGAATTTTGGCTAAGTCAAGTGGCATTCCTTGGACATATTGTGTCAGCAGGAGGAATCGCAGTAGATCCTGCCAAGGTTGAAGCCGTATCAGTTGGAAACAACCCGGGCGGTCACGAAGTGAGAAGTTTCCTTGGACTAGCGGGTTATTACCGCGAGTTCATTGAAAATTTCTCTAAGATTGCAAGACCCATGACTCAACTTCGAAGAAGGAGAAGAAATTTGATTGGACGGATGCAGTGAAGAAAGTTTTGAGGACACGAAGAGAGATTGGTCTCGGCACTGTGTTAGTTTTACGATATCCATAAAGATTTCGAGATCTTCTCGCGGCGCATCCCGTCAAGGTCTCGGATGCGTATTGATGCAGGAAGGCAAGGTAATAGCGTATGCATCGAGCGATTGAGGCCACATGAAGGAATTATCAACCCATGATCGGAGCTAGCGGCGATTGTGCATGCCTTGAAGATCTGGCGGCATTATCTCGTTGGTAACATTGTGAGATTTTCACGGATCACAAGAGTTTGAAGTATATATTCACCAGCGAAATTAAACCTTTGCAGAGAAGATGGTTAGAGTTGATAAAAGATTATGATCTTGGAATCCATTATCACCCAGGCAAAGCAAATGTAGTTGCAGATGCCCTGAGCAGAAAGGCCTATTGCAATACCATGATGGTGCAGAAGGAACAGCGAGAACTACATGAAGAATTGAAGCGTCTAAACTTGGAGATTGTCAGTCAAGGTTGTGTGAATGCTTTGGAAGTACAACCGACTCTTCAAAGTCAGATCAGAGAAAAACAACTAGAAGATGATGACATCAAGGAGATCAAGAAGAATATGCGAAGAGGCAAGGCTACAGATTATTTGAAGATGAACAAGGAAGCGTGTGGTTTGGAAACGCATTTGTGTACCTAACCAATGAGTTAAAACAATCAATGCTGAAGGAGGCTCATGAAACGCCTTACTCCATTCACCGGAAGCACCAAGATGTACGGGATCGAAGGAGAAATCGGTGGGTCGGCATGAAGCGAGAAATTGCTGAGTTAAATGCCGCATTGTGATGTGTGTCAGCGAGTTAAGGCAGAACATCAGAGACCAGCTGGATTGTTGCAGCCACTACCGATTCCAGAATGGAAGTGGGAAGAGATTGGCATGGATTTCATCACTGGACTCCCTAGGACTCAATCAGGATATGATTCTATTTGGGTAATAATTGACCGGTTGACTAAAGTGGCTCATTTCATCCCCGTCAAGACTACATACAGAAGCAGTCAATTGGCAGAGTTATATGTGGCTAGGATTGTTTGTCTACACGGGGTACCCAAGAAAATCGTGTCCGACAGAGGTTCTCAGTTTACATCAAGATTACGGCGAGTGCATGAAGCCTTAGGCACCGGACTCAACTTGATCTGACCTATCATCCTCAAGCAGATGGTCGGACGGAACGCACCAATCAAGTCCTCGAGGATATGCTCCAGCCTCGTGCCTGGAATTTGGACAAAGCTGGGACAAGAATTTGTCGTATCACGGAATTCTCGTATAACAATAGCTATCAAGCTAGTTTGCAAATGGCTCCTTTTGAAGCATTGTATGGCGAGAAAATGCGAACTCCATACGTGGGATGAAGTAGGAGAACATCGACTCTTTGGACTGAGATAATCAAAGAGGCGAGAAAGTAAGGTCAAAGCTATAAGAGAACATCGAAAGTGGCACAAACCCGACAAAAGAGTTATGCGATAGCCGTCGAAGGATTTAAACTTTGAGGTTGGAGACTTGGTCTATCTCGGGTCACTCCACTCGGAGGAGTAAGAAGATTAGAACAAAGGAAAACTCGCTTTTGCATTTGTGGGGCCATACAAAATTCTAGCCAAAAGAGGTGAAGTGACATATCGGCTGAGCTACGAAGCCTTGTCACCGGTGTGCACGATGTCTTCCATGTATCCCAGTTGAGAAATGCTTGCAAGCGCGAGAAGACCATACCTTCTTGGAAAGCTTCGATCTTGAGAAGATCTCACCTACGTGGAGCGACCAATCAAGATTCGGATGTCGCAGAGCGAGTCACGAAGCGAATCATCGGATCATACAAGGTGCGATGGAGTCATCACCGGAAAGTGAAGCCACATGGGAAAAAGAAGAAGACCTCAAGACCAACTATCCGATCTCTTTCTTGACCAATCTCGAATCTGGGACGAGATTCCCTTAAGGGGGTAGGTTTGTAACACCCAAATTTCAATTTGATAAAATTTAAAAGTTTATTTATGTTTGTGGTTTTTCTTGGATTTTCAAAAGCTTTTATAAATATTTTAAAGCTAAAACAAATTTATTTGCAAAATTAAAAACCAACATAATAGTTGGAAATAATTTTATTAAGTCGAATGAGTGTAGAATTTACATGAATTTTCCATAATTTTGGAAATATTTTGCTATTTTCTAAAGCTATTATGATTTATCAAATTAAAACAAATAGAAAAGCAAAGAAAATCTCTAAGCAGTGTTGGGCGAAACCCAAAGGCTCGGCCCAAACTCACCCATGCCCGATACATACAACCAGTGTCGCACCTCTCTCTCACCTCCTCATCCACCGTTGGATCTTAATCCAGCACGCGCAAGCACACGCACCTTCCGATCTCCACGCTCGATCGTGCACCAACGTCGGATCTTGTTTAACCACCGCACGGTCGAATATCCTCAACAATGTGAGCCGTGCGATCGTGATCTAACGGCGAGATCCTCGCATCGCCGGAGACCTAAACTCCTTCTAATCTAAACCCTTCGATCTAAATCCTCGGCGGGATTTCCTCCACGTTCTTCTACTCTCATCTAGCCCCAACCGTTGAATCAAATCCAACGCCCACGACCTTCGTCTACCTCGGTCTTCGTCTCCGCGCAACACTCGCCGCCTCCGCCATTTTCGGCGCTCCGAGCTCCACTAACGGTGTTTCCAACGCCCGACTCCCGCGACGTGCGCCACGAGACCGTGTCCACCTCCGCCGCTTTTCCCCATTCACCCCTCTTCTCGCGTCGGTTTCTCCCACGACGTCGCAACCGCCGCCGCCGATCTCCACCTCCTCCACGCCGCCTCAGAGCCCTCCGGCCCTATAAAGGCACCTCGGGATCGCATCTTCGCCTCATCTCATCTCCCCAACTCTCCTCCTCGAGCTATAGCGCCGTCGTAATCCGAGTTCTAGGTTTTTATTGCCGTCGCCGCTCGGTGATTCGCGCCAACAGCGTCGCCGAGCCGTCGTGTCTTTGCGCCATCGTCATCACCATCACCGGAGCTACCTCGGGGACCCTTCGTCGTTCGGGCGCCACCGGAACCCGTTATCGTCAACACCCGAACCCTCGCCGCCAAAGCTCGCGCGGTCAGCTCAGACGACCATTCGCGTCCAAAACGGTACCATCGTGTTCGCAATATCCCCTCTACATCTTGCGACCACTCACCCTCGCGGAAAGCCGTCGGAGCGTTGTTGTCGTCGCATCAAGTCGCCGTCGTCAAGGCGGCGTGCGCGCCTGATGGCGTCCACCTCGGCACTCGTACATCGCGTGGCATCACGTGGGTGCCGATTGGCACCACGTGTGCGCCTGCGCCACCTCAGTACACCGGACCCATCGGCTCGGTGGAATCGGTCCACCGTGAGCGTGTCTATGACACGTGGGACGCGTGTCGAAATCTTTTAATTCTTTTAATTTCCGAAAATCCTCATTGGCGTCGGCATTGCGCAATAAATAGAGTTTTGATAAAAAAATAATAATTCGGAAAATCAATTAGATTTGATTTAGGTTTAAAACTTCTAAAATTCATAACTTTTGCATATGAACTCCAAATGGAGTGATTCAAATTGCAAAATTTAGATAAAATTATAATCTAGCTAACTAAACCAAAATATTTCAATTTGGAGTTATTTTGAACTATGTTTTTGAATTTATTTGAATTTGAATATTGAATTTGTCGTATTTTCGCGTGTAGACTTCGACGACTCCGGAGAGTTCGATCAATCTGAAGATTTAGAATTCCAAGACATCGACCAAGGCAAGTTACACCATTGACCATATTGCTCCTATTATTTTGAGTTATTTTCAGTTTTTAAATTCCTTATTGCATGCATATGTTGTTATAAATATTTTAATATCCTGTTTTACGTATAATTAATTCCATTTGTTATTGTATGGCCAAATTTGAATGTTGTATCTGACTACCTTGATACCATAGGCAAGATATTACAAAATTCAAATATATGCTTAGCCAAGCTTAGTCACGTTCTGTAATTTGGGAGGGTTTACACGATTTCTACAAATTGTTTTCAAACTTGTTATTGTGGTATTGTTTTATCACATGAGTTTATAAATGAAGTTTTTATTCAAAATAAAATCAAAATGGGTTTGGACTTGGCGAAATGGTCGAATGGTGGGTGCGAGTTTATGCACGGGTTTGATCTGGTTAAGATCAAGGCCCATGGGTTGTAGGAATGGCCTTAAGTCAAGTGAGGACCGGTCTTTGAGCCGCTTATTGCTATGCCATAACGTACCACCACATGTCTGTATGGGCAGGATTTGGCTAACTAATTTGTGATGTCTTAGTATATTTATGTCATGTGATTTTGTGGGTGTCGGTTAGGCGTTTTATTCCCACTTGGCGCAAGAGGGGCTTAGGAGGGCAGTCGATCAAAGGCGAAACCTTAGCGGGCATGAATGTACTAGGATAAAACATTGTAAAGGCCTCATGGTAATTGCTCGATCCACGCCTACGAGGCGTGAATTGGCGACATAACGAGCATGTCACCTCGTGTGGGTAAAGTTGTACCAACTCTGCGAGTAGAAACTATTCGAATAGCGCGTCATGGTCATGGACATGCTAGCGGGGCCACTTAAAGTTAAATTATTTTTGGTTTTAAAATGCTTTATTAAATGTTGAGGATGGTTAATCCTCATGAAAATTTAGGCGGGAAGCCAAGTGTTAGGAGGATCCTTCACTTTATCATTGGAGGTTATCCACATTATATCATTACTATTTCAAAATATGATTTTATCCATAGTATAAAGTTGCCTTAGAAACTACTATGCTTATTCAAGCTGAAAATCTTGTTTATGCAAAACAACCCGGCTGTACTCACTTGTTTCCTTATGCATGCATTTAAATTCAATATTAGGTGTGACTTGCGAGCACGGTAGTAGTGCTCACTCTTCTTTGAATAAATCTTATTCGGAGAAGAGCTGCTATCTTGATGGTGAGGACACGGGCGAGTAGGCCTTGACCTAGACGATTGCTGTGGCGCATCGTGTAGCTCCAACTATTATGTTATTTCATTGTGTTTATCATTTGACATTTGATATTATTATTGAGACTTCGATTGTATTAAGCGATTATTTATTTAATGCCATTTACGTTTCGTGATATGAATGTGATATTCATTTTGTGAGGCTGTGTGCTGGAAATCCGGGTAGTGTTTGAACACAGAGAATTCGGGATCCTTCGCTCCCGGGTTCGGCAGATGCGGAGTTTATCTTGCAGGCTCAAGCTGGGTTGGTTGAGGCCTAGGGTTCTGTTGGTTGTCGCCCAGATCAGTTAAGGACCGGTCTTCGAGCCGCATCTTGCTAAGCCACATCGTACTACCACATGTCTTGTATGGGCAGGACCTGGCTGAATAATTTGTAAAGTTCCATCATGGTCGTTTCTGTTGGTGCGGTGGGTAGTCATGTTATGACCTTTGTAGTCCCACCTGGCGCAAGAGGGCGCCTGAACCCTGCGGACGGGTAGTCCAAAGGGGACAAAACCTTAGCGAGGGAGGACTATGGTGGAATGATGCATTGTAAAGGCCTCGTGATGATCACTTAGTCGCACACCTTCAGAAGTGTGTCAGACGGACATTAAAAGTTGATTATCTCTTATGAGTAAAGTTGTACAACCTCTGCAGAGTGTCAATCTATTCGAATAGCCGTGTCCATGGTCATGGACATGCTGGCAAAGCCACTCAGAGTTAGACTTTGATTTTGATTTCAAAATATTTTTGTAAAACTGTTTTGTCATGGATGGGTGTCCATGAGAAAAGTTGTGGGTTGAAGCCCCGGATTGGTGCATGTGTTTATGTTGGTGTTAGGTTGGTGCCTACACTATCTTTATCAATTCAAAATCAATTTTGGATTTTATAAAACTTGAGCTTTTGAACTTAGTATGGTATTTAATGTCAAATGTTGTTTTTGCACAAATAACCTTATAAGCCATCCTTTGTTACATCCATGTATGCATGTCATTCTGTTATTTTACGGATGTAACTTGCGAGCATGGTAGTTGTGCTCATACTTGCTTTATGTAAACAAATTTCAGAGAAGGACTTCGCTTCAGGGTGGATCATGACGACTAGGCGCTACGATCGATTACTGTGGCGAATCACCGACTCCACTACATCTTCTTCGTCTTCCGCTGTGTTTATTTAATGTTGGCCTGTAAGCCTATCTTGTAAGCAACTCTGTTGTATATTAATAAATGTTTGTGATTATGGTTGTGTTATCACATTTGTTTACTGTGTGAGCTAGCCACTGATCATGGGACTAGCTCAGTTATGCACAGAGGATTCAGGGGTGTTACTCCTGGGTCTGACAGAAGCGGTGTGAAAAGGTGAGGAAAAATGCGGCGGGGCGGAGACAACAGTATTAAATGCGCACGTTGCTGTCACAGCAGAGACGATGACATTTAATGCGCACGTCGTTATCACTGCAGAGATGACAACATTTAATGCTCACGTCGCTGAGGAAAAAGAGGAAGTGAGCAGGGGGCTAACAGCGGGTGGTCGAAATCGAGAGGGTGGTCGTGACCGAGAGGGTGGTCAAAACCAACGGTGGTCGAAACCGAAGGGCTGGTCGAAACTGAAGGATGGTCGAAACCGAACAAAAACAGAGGTAGTGGTCTAAACCGAGAGAAAACAGAGAGGGTGGTCTAAACCGAGAGAAAACAAAGAGGGTGGAGCAGCCGGCGACGAGAGGACAAACGGCTGACGGAAAAACGGAATCGACAGGAAAAGGGAATTCCAAATACCAGAGAACTCCAATAAACTCAAGATAAATCAAATTTTGAATTAGTTGAAGTTTGATTAATTCATATTAAATTGGTTTTAACGTCCAAAATTTCAAGTTAAGCTTTAGAAATTCAACAAACCAAATGGTTATTTTTATTTTTGAAAATTTTCAAAAAGCCCTGAAAATTAGGATGTTACGACATGTATGGAAAATAACATGGCTATAGTACCGCCAAAGCTCTGAGGCTTAGTTGAAGAGGAGAGAGAATGAGTGAGAACTTTATTTATTAGTGCAAGCACCGAGAAAGAGGTGGTGGACAAGAGGAAAGGACTTGGTATACTGAGAAGGATGGGAGCTCGTACGATCAAAGAGATGAACAAAAGTGATGATGTTAGGAAATAAAATATTGGTTAATTGGATTCTTATTATGCGAAATTTATAAATTGATCTAAAGAGTTAAATAAAGTTATTTATTTGAAATGTTGAACTAATTTTTTAATCATTAAATTGAATTACTGAAATTGATTACTTAATTTTAATAAGTTTTTTAAATTATTTTAGTTTAAAAATTAAATTAAAATTGCAAAATTCTAAACATTAAGTTGAACTTTTAGCCAAAATACTCTTCTGAATTTTAATATTTCCAAATTTTATATTACAATTTCAAATAGCAAGCATTTGATTTGATACTTTTTATGAAGTCAAAATACTTTAATCTTAACCTTGTCCTAAAATTGCAATACTTCCATAGAGAATCCGTATTGCCGACCTACTCTTAAATTCTAATCATATGCTCGGTTATGAAGGTTCAGAAAGTTGTTGTGGTCTCTATTGAGTTGCATGCACCAACCAATTCACCCAAAAGCTTAAGCTAATGAGGAAAGATGGAAAATTCACTTAGACTTCAACACTCCCCCTTACGTGTAAGCTCTCTCAGGCCTAAGACGTGGAATAGAAATGAATTGCAATTATTTTCTTAATTGCGCTAGCCGGGTCTTGAGTTCAAGACCTCTTGGCTCTGATACCATATTGAGTTGTATGCACCAACCAATTCACCCAAAATCTTAAGCTGATAAGGAAAGGTGGATAATTCACTTATACTTCAACAGTCTCGTCTACTTCTGCTGTTAATTTCAACACAAGCTGGCCTCAAGATAGACTCAAAAGACTTTGCTGGTCAGACAAAGAGCTATGTAAGGATAATAAGGTAGAAATGCTAGCTATATCAACAAGAAGCACATGCTGGCAGATGAATATCCATTTTTAAATGACAAATATCTATTTGAATAGGTGCAGTTCTTTTTCTAGTTACTAGTATAGAAGTACACTTAGCGTTTATTGAAGATAATGGGACCTGTACTCCTTTGTGCTGACAAGGTTGGTATGCTGTTGCCAAGATTGTGTTTTGTAACATCCCAAGGATATGTTACCAAAATTAAAATAAAATAATTATTTTATTGGATTTTCTGAAAATTTGGAAAGAGTTCTATTGCTTTAATTAAATCTTTGAAATTTTGAAAGTCAAAAGTAAAATTGATTTGAAGTTCTTGAAGTTTTATTAGATTTAAATTGAAAAATAAAAATTTACTTAATTTCTATAAGTTTCTGAGTTTTTAAAAGCCTTTTTATAAATATTTTAAAGCCAAAACAATTTATTTGCAAAACTAAAAGCCAACCTTAAGTTGGAAATATTTTTATTAAGTCCAAAATGAATAAGGGAATTTATGTGAATTTTCTCATAATTTTTGGATTCTATTTACTATTTTCTAAAGCCTAAACAAATTTCTGGAATTAAAACAAATAATAAAGGAATTAAAAATCTCCTATTCTTTTTGGGCCGAATCCTCCTTGGCTCGGCCCACTCTCTCACCCGCTGGTCTGCTCGGCCCACCGCTCCACCTCCCCTCTCCCTACACACCACCGTTGGATCAAGATCCAACCGCATCAACACTCCCACGCCACACCCCCCGCCTCCGCACCGTCGGATCAAATCCGACGGCCTACACCCTATCTTCCTCCTCCCCTTCTTCCCCATTCAACCGCACGCGCCTCCTGTAACATCCAAATTTGTGGATTTGCAAAATCTTCAAAGTCAAGAACGCAAACCCCAAAAACTTTCCAAATTGATCAAGATTCGGATTCTTCCCCAAAAGCACCGAGTTCTTTCCCCCGTTTCTCCCCTAACCCTAACCCTAACCCTAGCCTCGCCACCGCCATGCCTGCGTCGCCGCCCGCCGCGGCCGTGCTAACGCCCGAAAGCCGCGCCTCTCTCTGCCGCCGCCGGCCGCGCCGCGCTAACGCCCGGCCGCCGCGCCCCGACCCGCCCCATCCTCGCGCGCCGCCGCGCCCGCGCACTCGCCCGAGCGCCAACGGCCCAAAGCCCTCCGGCTATAAAGCCGCACTCCTCCCCCTTCCCTTCCCGAGCAAGAAAAGAGAGAGCAGGAGTTGAGGACTCACCTTCGCCGCCGTCGCCATCCTCGCCGCGTGCCGAGCCCGAGCCTCCCGCTTCTTCGCCACCGCCGTGTCTCCCGAGCTCTTCTTCACCAGCGCCGCTGCTTCTTCGCTGCCGCCGTCCTCCTCATCGCCGCCGCCGTGAGCTCCTCCTCGCGCGCCGCCGCCGCCTGCCTCCTCCTCTCGCCTAGCTAGCCTCGCCTCTCTCTTTTCTCTCTCGGCCAAGCCTCGCCTTCTTCTCTTCGCGTTGGGCGCACTCCACAGCGCTGTGGCGCACATGAGCGCCGCTGGCCCATTTAGCGCCAGGCCGAAAAGGCACTGTGGGCCACTTTGTCTTTTTCTTTTTTGTGGTTTTTCTTTTCCCTTTTTCTTTTTAATTCAAAAGAGAGATTTCAAATATTTATTTCTCCCCCATTTTAGCTCCAAAAATTGTGAGGTTTGTTTCTAAAAATTTCTAAAATCGAGCTCTTCCTGTTGGTGCTAGTTTGGTTTATTTTGGAGTTCATTTGATGAGTTTTTGTTATTTAATTAATTTAATTGCTCGTTTATTTCTTTTTAGATCGATCGTCACGTAGAATTCGGAGAAGCCGAGACCCCACTTCGATCAAGCTCAAGAATATCAAGATCATCTAGCAGAGACCCAAAGTAGTCGACACTTTGATCATATTGAACCTACATTTTATGCAAATTATGTTCTTTTAAATATCAAATTGCATGCTTTATTTCCTTATGCAAATGTATGTTAAATACCCTAAGGTAGTTAAATGCCATGTTGATGCTTTATTATTAATACACCATTCCTTGATAATTGAATTGCCATACACCCATGTCACCCTAGTAAATATTTGGTAACTATACTAGTATAGGCTATACTTAAGCGCCATGCTAGTCTTGCTTAAGTATCGGGGTATCATCTACCCCATTCATCATCTTTTGAAATGAACATGATTTTGGGCGTCATTGGGTGTAAATGATCGGGATGGTTATGATGTTGTATTTTTCCTACCTCTTAAAAACCCTAAAGAAATTGCTTGTCACATCTGGGCGGATGGTATGATGGATGGTATGTTGGTGGGTGCTAATGCAGCCCAAGGAATGTTGGTTTGTGGGTGGTATGTGGTATGAACCGCCCAGATGGTCCCTAAGGACTTAATCCTGTGATGACCTCCCAATGTAAAACAGTACGACCACATGTCTATAATGGTGTCGACCTGGCTAAATAATTTGTATCCGTTAGTATGAGTTGCACCAGGCAGATGACCCGCTACGCCATAAGCCTATGTGGCTATGGGTTGGGGTGTACGACTTACGGGTCTATGTGAGCGTAAGTCGTGTGGCGCAAGAGGGGGTCTGGGAAAGAGTTGACGGGTCTATGTGAGCGTAACTCTTCTCAGGTGAAACCTTAGCGGGTGTAACAAATACTGGTGGATGCATTGTAAAGGCCTTGTGACGGTCTCTCCTTGACTCACATGTCTACGGAAACATGTGTACATGTCAAGATGATTGTCTCTTGTGGGTAAAGTGTACAACCTCTGCAGAGTGTAATGAACTGTTCGAATAGCCGTGCCCACGGTCATGGGCGGACATGGGAACTTACAAGAGTTAGTTCTGTTTATAAAACCTTGTGGGCGGGATAAAATGTGATGGGTCTGTGACTGTTTTGGTTTTCCCGGTGGATGTACCCAGTGATGTTAAGTGGTGGATGTAACCGCTATCAAAAATAAGCATGAGGTGGAGGTAACCTCATCTGTTACAAATATTGCACAAGTAATCTCTAACAAATGCAAATTGGTTAAAATGCTAAGTGATAGGACTTTCTAATATTGGTACTCAAAATATTGCTTTGTGCAAATAAATGAACCCGAGCCATCCTTGTTAAGCCTTGCATGTATAATATTGCATACTGTGTGTTGGCTCATGAGCACTGTAGTTGTGCTCATCCTCGCTCTTTCCCCAACCCCGTAACCCGCAGATCATGGAGACTACGTCTACTACGAGGACCAGGACGCCGAGGAGCAAGGACATGAAGAAGAGTAGCATAGTTCCGTAGTCCGAGTCTCGCCACCGTTGGCTCGTTGGTACTCGTGTACATCCTATATTATCCAAGCCCTTGGCTAATATCGGTCAGACACCTAGTACCCCGCCGCTGCTCGTGGAGAGACTTGCCCTACCCTTTGCTTCCGCTAACGCACTCGAGATTTTGTAATGAACTCATTTGGCCCGATCGCCCTATTGTAAAACTCGCCCGACGCGGTCTATTTGAACTCTGATGCTTGTATTAATGAATGTTTCGGTCACGCGATGTATGAAATGATTCAAGAACGTGTATCGTGAGCGCTATCATCGATCCAGTGGAATAGCGCAGCTTTATCACGAGGATTCGGATTACGAAACCGGTCCGACACCTCCGCTATTACCGCCGTGGAGCTCGAGTTCACCACGTCTCCTCCTCTCTCCGCGTGGCGCACGCAACCACTTCCGTATCTCACGCCGCCCCCATTCCTCCCTCGATCTCCGCTATTCGCGCAAGATCTCGCCGCAACCGCCGCCCTCGCACACGATCCCCCTCCTCCGTGCTCCTCCGCCCCTATAAAAGGAGGCACGGTGCGCCCCTCTTCCCACCGGAGCCGAAGCCGCCATCCATTCCTCCTCTCCCCTCTCCCTTTCGCCGTACTTCGCGATTGAAGGATCCCCGCCGAGCGCCCCTTTCTTCCTCGTCGCCGGCGTCGTCCAAGCCGCCCCGCCCCCGCCGACCCTGGATTCGGGATCGCCACCTCCACGCCTACCCCGTGCTCGCGCCACCTTCGCCGGAGCGCCACTCGAACGCCCGCGCCGCGACGACCCTATCTTTGTCGCCGCTTAACCTCGTCGCTGGTGATCTTTCCGCCGCGCATTCGTGCAACCACGGTGAGCACCAACATCCCTGTCACCTCCTCCTTCTTTTGGCATCATCCACTCCCGCCGGAACGCCGCCGGCCATTGCCTACGTGGCTTGGCCACATCAGCGCCAGGTGGACGCCACGCAAGCCCTAATCCGACGTGGTCACCTACGTGGCGCCACGTCATCTCGTGCGCGCCACCCGTACCTCCCCGCGGCACTGTTGCTATACGCCGGGTCCACGGTGGACCGTTGACCGGCCGTGGCGTGGTCCATTGACCACGCCCACATGTCGCGACTCAACGATTTTCGCTTTAAAATAATTCAGCCGAAATCATTTTCCGAGGGTGACGTCATGTGCGCAAGAAAAGAATTTTCCTTTAGAAAAATAAATCAAGAAAATCAAAAATCGTAATTTAGGTTTTAAATAGAGTTAAACTTAGAAAATTCATATCTTTTGAATCCCAACTCCAAATTGGGTGATTCAAATTGCAAAATTTGTATAAAATCATTATCTAGCTAACTAAACCAAAATTATTTAATTTTCAGTTCATTTGACCACAAATTCCTTTAAACCCTAAATCTATCATTTTATGTAATTTCAAACTTCAGAAGCTCATATCTTTTGCATCCAAACTCCGATTGAGCCCATTCAAATTTCTAAATTTATCTAAATTCAAGATCTAGCTATCTAAACTAAATTTATTCAATTTGGAGTTGATTTGAATCTTATTTGAATTTAGTTTGAATTTGGCTTATTTTCGCGTATAGATTTCGACGACTTCGGAGAGTCAGATTTCGACGCCGTTTGAGAGCAACTATTTGAGCAAGGCAAGTTACATTCTTGATCATATTTGCATCCATTATTTAAAATTATTTAAATTCTGTTTCAAACTATTACTGCATGCTTATTTATATTCAGTAATTTAAATACCTGTTTTTGAATTTATAGTTATGCCTAAAATCCTTTGTATGGCCAATTTTGATATCGAATCAAACATATTGTCACCTTAGATAAAAACCTAGTTGATGCAATAGTATAGACTAGGATCTTTTGGAAAATATTGTGCTTAGCCATGCTTATAGATCACATATGTTTCATTTGGGGAATTTCAGCCAAAAGTCAAATATTGTTTAAATTGTACCCTTGGTAGTGGTGTGCCATGGGAGTTTTATAAATGACTTTGGAAAATAAAATAAATTGACGGTTTAGACTTGGGCGAAATGGTTGTCTGGTGGGTGTAGGTTTATGCACGGGCTCAACTGGGTAGGTTGGGGCCCAGGGTTCTGTTGGTTGTCGCCCAGGTCAGTTAAGGACCGGTCTTCGAGCCGCATCTTGCTAAGCCACATCGTACTACCACATGTCTTGTATGGGCAGGACCTGGCTGATTAATTTGCAAAGTTCCATCATGGTCGTTCCTGTGATGCGGTGGGTGGTCTTTCATGACCTTTGTTAGTCCCACTTGGCGCAAGAGGGGGCCTGAACCCTGTGGACGGGTAGTCCAAAGGGGGTGAAACCTTAGCGAGGGAGGACTATGGTGGGATAGCGTATTGTAAAGGCCTTGACACGTACTCTAGCCTGCTTACCTAAGGTAGTGAGCGGTGGTATCGACGGATGCCAAACAACTAGAGAATTCATGTCTTGTGGGTAAAGTTGTACAACCTCTGCAGAGTGTAAAACTATTCGAATAGCCGTGTCCACGGTCATGGACATGCTGGCAAAGCCACTCAAAGTTAGACTTCGATTTCAAAATGTTTTTGTAAAGCAGTTTGATATGGATGGGTGTCCATGACAAAAGTTATGGGTTGAAGCCCCGGGTTGGTGCCCGTGTTTATATTGGTGTTAGGTTGGTGCCTGCACCATCTTTATCAATTCAAGATCAATTTTAGATTTTATAAAACTTGAGCTTTTGAACTTAGTATGGTATTTAATGTCAAATGCTGATTTATGCAAATTAACCCTGTAAGCCATCCTTTGTTACATCCATGTATGCATGCCATTCTGTTATTTGACGGGTGTAACTTGCGAGCACGGAAGTTGTGCTCATCTTGCTTTATGCAAATAAAATTTCAGAGGAGAAGGACTTTGCTACCGATGTGGATCGTGATGACTAGGCCGCTACCCCAGTCGATTGCCTGTGGCAGATTGCTGGACCCTACTACTCCTTCATCGTCTTCCGCTGTGTTTATTTAATGTTGCCCTGTAAGGCTATCTTGTAAACAACTCTGTTGTCATTTAATAAATGTTAGCGTTTATGGTTGTGTTATCACACTTGTTTACTGTGTGAGCTAGCCACTGATCTTGGGACTAGTTCAGTTATGCACAGAAGATCCGGGATGTTAATCCCGGGGTCTTACATGTTTGAAGAGATGGCCTTGGAATATTAAGAGAAAATGGATTGAATGTAGTTACATTTTGTCCTTGTTTGGTTTAGGTCCACCCTTGCAGCCTGTGGTCAATACTAGCAGCAAATTCCTTATCTGTGTGATAAAAGGTCCCTCTTGTTGGACCGAGGAGGCGACTAGAATGGGGTTGAATAGGTGCCACATAATTGACTGTCTTTTTAAAATCTTTTGTCTTAAGGGGTTCATGATTATTTTACTTCAATAGCTATGTAGAGCTATGAAGATCAGAGATAATTATTCAAATAAAAACAAGGCAACAAGAATATCAAGACTTGCCAAAATCCCCACTGGATCGGTCAAACAGGATGAACAGTAGCAGTCATCCCCAGGAAAAAGTGACATCAGCACAAAAATGAATTGTAACACGATTTAAAAATTACAAATTGATCCAACTTTTCATCCACAACTCTAAACTTCATGACATTTGGAACACACCTTCTCTAGAATGTTAGAAACCTATTCTAATCAAAGATCTTGAAAATCATTGTCGAAGTTATGACCTTTTTTCTCTTTGAGTGAAGGTTGCATCAAAATCGGGCCAAATACGAAAACAATGATTGAGAAGGAAGAAATCAATCCAAGATGGCTAAGAATGGTTTCCCACACATCCTAGCACCCTCAATCACAGTAAGAATCAAGCCAAAACCCTCAAGAGTAAACCCCCAAAATCACTCTTTCTTCCACCAAAACTGGGCAAACTCAAGAACTTGCAATAGAAAGTACCTGGTTGGATGAGATATGTCCATCACTTATACGACCTAGATACAAAGCAAGGTCAAGAGGGGATGAAGGAACACAAAAAACCAAGCCAAATTAAGAAATCAATAGTTGAGCATATGAGAGTAAGACTTGGATAGATTTAGAGATTTGATTTCTACTTGGAGATGAATGTTTACAGCCACCCCCTTGGAAGGACAAAGACACTAGGGCATCACACACACGTGCTCTCATCTCTCTCAATACATCTCTCAAACCATATCCTTCTCCTTCACCCACTTTCTCCAAATTTTCACATTAGGGTTTCTTGGCTTAGATGGTTATGCAAAAACTATACCATCCCTTATATAGTGGAGGCTAGGTCTAGAGAAAAAACCTTAACAGACACCCGTTAAGTCCACACACAAACGGGTCTCACTCATGCACACTTTTAAAAGCGTCATTTTCATCTTTAGCTCCATTAGGCTAAATCCATCATGCTTTGCCCTTCATGTAGCATCCTTGACCTAATCCACTTAGGCCACTGCCATGGTTTCGTACACCACCACTTTTTTGGTATTGCAATTTATCAAAATGCCCTTCTACCAACCTTTCCTGATCCTTCACATCGAAGAATCCTCCATGCTTCACCATCATCCATGTGGCCCCAATGACTTCCCGCCAAACCTCTCAAGCGTCTAGATCCCACCGAACCGTCCTAGCTTGCAAACAGGCCCGAGTCACTTGGTGTACCACCTGCCTTACCATGCACCATGACTACACCTGGCTTCCTTAGCCGTTCTTGACCTCAGCTCCTCTCTAAGCTTAGTCCCAGTCCACCATGCTGTTGCCCATCATGTCCATCACTGGTAGCTCCTGCTCTGGTTCCTCATCTTTTCGGCTTGTAATCACCCTGGTAGCCTCGGTCATCTTCCGACGACACCTTGATCGTTCTAGACCTCAGCTCCCCTAGCTTAGTCCTGATCCTGTCCGCCTCACCATGACGTATCTCCAGAGTCCTACAACGATCACCGACAACCAAACCATCACGTAGCATCGTACGACACATAAAATCATCAATTGACACAATTGATGAGTCAAGAACACATGCTTTCAAAGCTTCGCTCCTGGAAGCACCACTTTACCTCAAAAGGTTTTTGCTCAAACTTTGTCTTCTATAGTTCTTGTTCATCTTGCACCTTGCTTGAGTCTAACCATCTCACCCGACATCTAGGACCATTCTGAACCTTGGTTCTCTTAACCAAGTCCTGGTGCTCCTCGTCGTTGATCATAGTTGACTCCAATGCACCTGCACAACAATAAACCAATCAACCATTTTTGGGTATAAGTTCTTCGCAACTTGATCCACATTAGTCCAAACATGCTATATACAAAACATATGCAATATTTCCATGACCCTAGGTCAAAACCCCAAAATCAGCACACTTTACTGTGCTGAAGCCTCCTTGGCTGGTCTGATCGTCGGCCCTTGGCCGGTCTGATCGCTAGCCCTTTGGCCAGTCAGACTGCTAACCCATGGCCAGTTTGACCACCCTGGCGGGTCTGGCCATACTCCCCAGTAACAGGGGACTGGTCAGACCCTTGCTAGTCTAACCGCCAATCAACGGCCGGTCAAACCACTTTCCATTTTCAAAAAACATCTCTCTTTGGACTTTTTGGCAAAACTCTATCTAATTTTGCTTCCAGTCTCTATTTTCAATGGCACTGTGCAAACTCACCCCCCCAAACACTCCCACACAAGTGTTTGGTGTCCATTCCTCAAAAACTCTCACCGATGGTTTGACCGCCACCTGGCGGTCGATCGCCTGCAGGCGGTCGGACACTGGTCACCCGACAGCCGGCCGACAAATTGCTAAACCGAGGGTTTACTCTCCAAACTCCTCGACACCGAGTCCAATTGTTCAACACTAAGATTATGACCATACACATGGTCTCCACACCTCTCAAGTGCCTGATCTTCCAATTCTCCCATGTTGTCAGGATTGTCACTTTTCTGATGAACTTGCTATGTCTAACTGGGCGAATTGGTTGCTTCCCTAACCACTAGTCAAGTTGTGTTCTGATTCAAGCCCTTGTAGATGAGTTGTGGATATATTTATGTGGTTGTGGTCCAAGGGCTTTGGACAGGATCACATTAATAGTTCTGGTTGTTAGGTTTATTTTCTTATAAATTCCAATTAAAGGGAAATCCTAATAATGAGATAGTGATCATCAGGGTATATACAATGGTATAGACAACTACTGTCTATAGCAACTATCTATGTCACTTGCAGACAGCATTATAGACAGCTCATATAATGAGTTATCTTTTCACTTATCTTTATAGATGACATAATCTTTTAATGCTTTCATAGATCTAAGACATTTTCTCCTTGGTTCTAGTGATACAGTCGGTTACAGGATTGTAGACAACATATTTCTCCTCTTTGTTCTTTTTCATCCAGATCAACTTAAATTCTGTATGTCGAGACTATAGACAATGATGTAAGCCTATTGTACATGACTTTAAATAGAATCTGTTGTCTGCATCACCAGTTTCCTTTCCCATCACTCGTTTGTCCTTTATACGCTTTTTTTTCTTTTCAAAAATAGACGCTACGCCCTTTTCTGATGCTCTACAGCTATAAGATGAGCATTTTAGTCGAGAAGCAGATTCTGTAGTCATTACATGTGATTCCATACGCGGCTCATTTATTTTTTATGTTGCGTGCTTAGAAATGAATCAGAAACGACAATGCCATGTACACCAAATTTTATGCTGGAAGTATTGTCTCCCGAGAGCGACTAGTTCAGTTTTTTTTTTAATGTGTTGCTAAAGATTTCAGAGCATGTTTAGACTGAAAAACAATGATAGTTTCTTCTGTTTTAAAGAATTCTACTGGGTACATTATTTTTTTTTCTGACAATACTTTGACTCCTTCAATTGAATTACAGGAGGTCCTGATAAAATGAAGAACAGACTCTGGCACATAGTAGATGTCCGTGATGTGGCTGATGCTTTGCTTCTGGTGTACGAGAAGCCGGGATCATTTGGGAGATACATCTGCGCGTCCGCCTCACATCAGCACAAGGGATTTGGTGGACTTGTTGAAGATGTACCCCGCCGGCTACAATTAAGCTACAATTATGTAAACAAGTAGGCTACTTCTATCATTCGAGTCATGCTGGAACTTGGAATGTACGGTGCTTGTTTACGTCATCTAAACAACTCTCCTGCTTTTGCAGCATCGCTGATGTCGATTCTAAAGCTCCAATTACGTCGAAGAAATTGATGAGCGCAGGCTGCAAACCGAGGAAACTGGAGGAGACGAGAAGGAAGGCCTTCTGAAGGATGATGTGGGGCAGCACCCTTGCGGGCTTCCCCCATCTATTCCAACTGGCTGCCGAGAAGTGAACCGGACACTGTTTTTGGTAGGAAGAATCAGACACTGTTGTGCCAGGCTTCTCTGTCATACTCTTATGCTTACTGAATGTGTTTTGCGATAGTAAGGGATCATGTCTCAGCTCTTCCATTGCATGATGCATCCACTACAGAAGCAGTGTTTTGTACTTCTGTACTCCTGCTACTCCATGTCCTTGTTCAATTTATTGGTTTTGGGTCGTGATGGGCCTATTGGACGTGGGTTGGGCCGCTCTGTTACTCATTTAGATTTTTGAATCTTTAGCTGGGCCTTTGTAACGCACCCTGCAGTTCTGCGTGATCTCCATTTAGAGGATCAGATATATGAAGACTAAGGATGACGATCAGGCGAGGTGGGCATACGTAGAGCTCCTCTGTACTCATGCCCGCCAAAAATTATATGCCCGTACCCGCCACCCGCGACGGGCAGAATTCCTCCCCATCTATCGCCACGGGCATGCCCGTCAGCCCATTTTCAAATAGCGTCACACCAAATAGACAGTAGCACATCCATAAAAATAAGACATCAATTTAGGCATAGTATATGCGGAGATCATGCGATATAATCATAATCTTAATGTTTTGAACAATTGACATCGGTATCGAGGTGTTTAAGAGAAACCCTCGGTTTAGCAAAGTATCGCTTGACTATCAGTGTAGGTGGTCTAACCGACCAGGGGTGGCGGTTAGACCAGCCACGGTCAGCGATGTGGAATTTTGAGGAATGAGATCAAATACTTGTGTGGGAGTGTTTGCACTAGGTCCCAATTAAATGGAGATTAGATACAAAATTAGATAGATTTTTGCCGAAAAGTCCACAGATGAGTGTTTTGGAAATCTAGAGTGCGGTCTGACTAGCCAATGGCCGACGGTCAGACCGGCCAGGATGACAGTCAGACCAGTCTGATTGTCAGCAAGACCGGCCGAGGGTAGCGGTCAGACCGTCCACGGTGTGATAATGAACATTGAGGTGTGATGATCTTTACATCAATCAAAAGCTAGCTACATCAACAGGGGTAATAAGCAAAACTTTATCAAATTAAAAGTTGAAGCCGCAAAACTTATATTACAATACATTTTTTATATGAATACAATACGATACAATGCATGAAGAACAAGTGAAAAAGCAATGAAAGCCAAAGAAAACAATTGTTGAAGAAAAGATAAAAAATGATTGATTCTCCCTCAAACCAACCCATAAGGGTAAACTACCCTGAACTCACTCCTTAAGGTGGCAAACGTAATAGGATCTAAGAGCTTGGTAAGGATATCGCCAATTGAGGCTCAAACTCCACAAACTCTAGCACAATGTCCCCCATTCTCAATATGGTCTCTAAGGAAGTGATTCCTTATGTTGATGTGTTTGGTCCTGGAGTATTGCAGTTGGTTTTTGGTAATGTTAATGGCACTAGTGTTGTCACACAGAAGAGACACACTACCAAAAGCTAACATATAGTCCTTAAGAGTGGAGGTCGTCCATAGAATTTGGCTACAACAGCTAGTAGCAACTATATACTCAACCTCAGTAGTGGACTGTGCAATAGAAGATTAATTTCTAGATGACCAAGAGACAAGAGAAGTGTCTAAGAAATGACAAGTGCCCTAAGTACTCTTCCATATATATTTGCACAAGAAAAAAATCATTGTCATGCTTGAGAATTAATAGAGTTTTATCTACTTTGCCCATTTCGAAAACATTTTTAAGAAAGAAGGTCTTAAGCCTATCATTAAGCCTTGATTCAGTGTATAGGTTGTTGCATGAGGCATGTTTTGGCTAATGTGGGTCAGGTTGTGAGGAATTTATGCCCAGTATTGATTTCTTGGTTTATTATTGTTCAGGTGGCTTGGAGTCAACTGTGGTCAACAGCAGGGATGATCGGGACTAGTCTAGAAAAGTTGAGGTACAGAACGATCGAGGATGCTCGGTGAAGTGGTTGGAGTAAATCATGGCATAAGATGGAGAAGAACGACCGAATAAGAAGTTCGATGCAAGGGGTTGCATCAAGTGGCCTAGGGTCGGTGCAAGTGCTATGGTGGTTTTGGTGGAATTGTAAGATCGAGGAGGCCGACTAGAGGGTGAATAGGCGTTTAAAACTTCTATGAGCTAAAACCGATTTCTAATGCTTCCGGTCTTCTCAAAGAAGGCTTGTGACAATTGGACGCTAGGTGTCGGCAAGCACCAAGAGTAATAAGTCGAAGCCTCTCGTTTGACTCTCACCAAGTGCAACACATGCACAATTGGACGCTCAATCCAATTCTAGTTGCAACACATGCAACTAGACCCTCTCCCTTTGCTCACAAGGTGCAACACATGCACAATTGAGAGGAGAATCTCACACTAGCTTAAGAGAATGAAATAGGATGCCAAGAGTTGCCCCCCAACCGGCCAAGGTGAGTATTTATAGCCCACACACAAAAACTAGCCGTTGGAAGAGAATCTGCTGAAAACAGGAAACCGGTCGGTCCGCAGCACGGGGCGGTCGGTCAGACTCTGATGTAACGGCTATAAAATAGCCGTTAGAGACAATTCGGTCGATCCGCCCTCACGTGGTCGATCGGACGGACCCGGTCAGTCCGGGCCTTCCGGGAGGTAGAAAACCGAAAAACATGCTCTCTGGAAAAAGCTGACCGGCCTTACAAGGGCGGTCATTCCGCAGGCAAATGGGCGGTCAGTCCGGGCTTTCAACTGCGGTCAGTCCGCACCTAGATTTCAGCACAGGCGACACTCGGATAAACGGTCATAACTTTTGACTCCGATGTCGGAATTGAGTGATCTTGGACTCTATTGAAAGCTTATTCAGAGGGCTACACAACCCACCTATTTGATTTGATATTAAACACATTTTATCAAATGAAAAAGCACCATTCCAAAGAGCCACTATCATGGTCTAAGTCCAAATAAATAGCAACAAGCAATCTTAGACCATGTCAAGGGAAAATACATGAATCCCAACAATTTGCAAAACACATTTGCAAACTTAGATCATGCCACAAGGAGTAGGTACATGGACTTCAACCATTTGCAAAACACATTTGCAAAGTATAGTCACATGCTACAAGGATTAGACGCATGAGCCTCAACTATTTGCAAAACACATTCGCAAATAATAGCATCATGCCACGGTGAGCTAGAGCAAGCAAGATTGAGCTATCAATACATGATGAGACTCAATCTACTAGACAAGACCCCTCTTAATAGTACGGCTACCTATACTAGCAATCCGGTCTTCCAACCAAACACCAAGACCGGTAAAAGACTAGGAACACATCCTCAGCCCTAGCTAGTCATACCTTTGCCTTGAGCATCTTCTTGAAGCTTGATGACGCACATCTTCACTTCAAGTCCGGGTCCTTGACTCGATGATCATCAACATATGATGATTTCCTTTACTTCGGGATCTTGGCTTGATGCTCATCAACACATGATGACATCCTTCATCCCGAGTCTTGATATGCATCAACACATGATGCATTCTTCACTTGATGTCCATCAACACATGATGGGTCTTCTTTTAACTTGATGATCAACTCATGATCATCTCCTCTTCTTGAACATCATCAACACATGATAACTTCCTTTTCTTGAACCTTGACTTGATGACCATCGACTCATGATGCCATCCAAAGTCTTCATCGTCATGGAACATAACCTATTTATCCAACTCATGGAAAATATTAGTCCCACAATATGATTGTCATTAATTACCACAACATACCATTAACTCATAATGGTTGGGACAAGACACTACAATCTTTCCCTCTTTGGTAATTGATGATAATCACTTCAATTGCAAGTAATTGAATAGAGATAAACATGAGTATATATCAACTACACAAGTTATATATATACTCACGTATAAGTATATATGAACTACAAAAGTTATATATACTAAGTGTATATACGAACTACACAAGTTGTATATACTAAATATGAATATATTAACTACACAAACTAAATATATTCAAGGATAGATAAGCATATATGAACTACACAAGTCTCATATGCTCTCATATACTCATATGAATATATTAACTACACAAGTTATATATACTCAAGGATATGTTTCAAAGTAGAGATCTCAAATATGTGGAAAGGGAATATAGATCAATACTAATGAAACCACAAAACATAGAGTGAACTCCCCCTAAATGTGTGCATACACAAATGTGTGTTAAGAACATATGCACATATTCAAGTTAGACTTTTGGTGGAGTTCATCCTATATTTTGGATCCGAGGAATGCAACAATATATATAAATATGAAGTAGAATGCATACCTTTTGTGTTTTTCACCTTTATATCCAAATGAGACTAAACAATAGGTAATAAATAAAAGTGTTAGTCTCATAAATAGATTTGTCATTATGAATGCATATCTGTTTGGATTTTTCCTTTTATATCCAAGCTGAGACTAATCATGGTATAACAATAAAAGTGTTAGTCTCATAAATATATTTGTCATTAATCACCAAAATACTCCATTAACACATAATGGCGGGTCTAGATCCTTCAGGGATCCGGATAGGAGAGATTTGCCAATGTGAAGAGAGTCATTGATGAACCTACGCGTGGCAAAGTATGGAATTGCTTCACGTTGATTGGGCTCGACCTTTGAGAAGGATCGAGAAAGGGGTATTTTGGCATCTTCGCCAAAAACAGAGTTGGTGACCTTGGAGAAACCACAACGCAGGACGATGTAAAGGATATGCGGTTTAGGTCAAGATAAGACAAAGATCACGAAGAGACAGATTTGGGAGACCCAAATTTCCATCTGCTTTGAGATACGTGCGTGAGTGTAGACCCGTTTGTGTATGGAATTAACGGGTGTCCGTTAGGGTTTTCTCTCTAGACCTAACATCCACTACAAAACAGGATGGTGCAGGATTTGCACCTTCAAGCCTGGGAAAGTATAATATGTGATTTGGAGAAAGTGGAGGAAATAGAGGGGGCTAGGGTTTGAGAGAGATGGATTGAGAAATTAGACGCTCAAGTGTGAGCTTTTGTCCTCCATGGAGTGGATGTAAACCTACAATTGCTCTAATCAATTCAATCAAGATTGTCTCAAGATGAGTTCTATCTTGTTCTTGTTCTCTCTTTGATGATTTTGGGGTTTTATGTTCCAAAGGTTTTGGCTGGGCGTTTTGTTGTGATCTAGCTTGCTAGGGCTTGTGGGATTTGATTTAAGATCATCTTGACCATTTTCTATGATGAACCGCTAAGGCTCTATTTTGGTCCGATCCTTCGATGAGAAGGATACGTTCGGTGGTAGTCGCTCAACTCTCACGATCCTGGCTACGAACTCGTAAGGCTTGAAACTACGCAATCGCTGAACTGCTCGACAAGTCATTATGAACTATGCATAAATACTCGGTTGACCTGATCACAAAGGTCGATTCCTGCATACACCGAAAAAGCACGTAAGAACAAGATAAATAAGCAATCTGAAATTGTAAATATGAATGAAATACTTGATAAATTGGGATTCTGAAGCGGTATTATAGTTGGTCTAGTCGACACAAGCCAATACGCGAAGTCGCATGAAAGCTAACTTTTAACTAAACAAAATCCGCCGAACTAGAGGAGACGGCCACTACTTAAAGGAGGAAGAGGGAGGGGCGGTAGCACTGTTCATACATGAATAGTATCATATGAACAGTACCCCAAACCCTAGGTGGCCATATGGGCCAGGGAGGTGATTGGCCCAAATACCCTAAAATGATGGCTGTCCGTTGGACCCAATAATTGATACAAGGCCCTTGGCCCAATGTGAGGTGTCGCAGCACCAGATATAAGTGAAGTAAATTCATCGTCGTCGGCCCATTCGAGTAGAGTCTGACGCAGCCGAGTAGTCCGATTGGAGGTGGAGTAGCGGTCGTATCCAAAGGGTTTATGTCCTCATCATTCTACCCACGAGCAAGCTTTTGGTTCAAGTTTTGGTGTTCCATGGTTTTTGTGCCTTCTTGACCTCAATCAAGAAATTCGTGAAACCTTTGTTTCGATCGTCTCGATCGTCGATTGGAATAGGTTTATGACCTTCTTGTTGAGCCATGTCTGAAATCTCAGGGGATTTGGATCACGGGATCAAAAGTTATATGATTTTGTGGATCTTTCGGGCTACTGATCTATAGCCGGTGTTCAGACCGCCCCTCATCAACAATCAGACCGACCAAGAGGCTTTAAGCTTGAGGTTTTTTAGTTTCAATGCAAGACTTCTGTTGTGATCTTGTGCATTTGATCTTCATAGATTTTATAGCTATTAGAGTGAAAAAGAAGTTGAATATCGCAAGTGGAAGATATGTGCTGCTATTCACCCCTCTAGTCGTTAATATGGTCCAATAGTACAAAACTGCAATCAAACATACATACTTTATCACTTAACACTGGATATAAACAAGACATAGTTCATCACTTGAAATTAGAATTAAACAAGAGTACAAGACATAGTTCAATAATTTAACACTCAAATATGGAAATAATTTGGAGTCTCCATCACAGATCTATTGAGAGAACAAAGAAAAGAGATGATTCAACACAAATCACACATCACATATCGGGATTTGGGAGAGCAAATGGATGACAAATGAACCTGTTGGGAGGACCAGGGTGGCGGCGACTTGATATGATCTCTAGGGTTTTTACACATGGGCCCATCTACCAGTGCTCTTTAACGGGTAATCGAGTAGAACGGTCACAGATGGAACTCCCCCATGCTCGCACTTGTTTACCCATTGGGTAGAGATTTGCCCCTACGAATGTGCCCACGGACAATAAATGATGAACGTACCCACTTGTACTAGAGTTTTTACCCATGGGTTCACGGGTAATTGAGCAAGATTGCCATCCCTAAGGAAGAGACGCTAGGTGACAACTGACACACTGTGTTTGGTGTTGGACCTACACGAAGCATTTCCAGGTCGACAGTCGTCGCTCATTGGCATGTGATTGCAAATTGCCGCGACAAATGAATGATTGTAATACATTGCCACACATGGGAGCTGCCTTGTCATGCCGCGGCTCGGCAAATCCTGTAAAAGCATTGTTAATTTTGTTTTTGTGTACCATTTTTTTTTTGAAGAAACAGGCAGGAAGACTGCCTATTATATTAATAAAGTAGAAACAGGACACAAAGACAACAAGCCCGAAGGCCTAACACATGCTAAGGTTTAATTACATAGGAATTATATGCTCCAAGCACCCCTGTGAGGATCCAAGCTCTTCCTTCTTCCTTGATCTTTGCAAACAACTCCATAGGCGAGGAGTACCTTCTGCTAAAAGTTCTGGCGTTTTGTTCATTCCAGATCTCCCAGGTGGTTAGAGTAACCACCGTGGCCATCACCCTTGCTGGCAAATGACCCAATTTATAAGTTTTTGACCACCAGTCTTTGATGGTGTGGCTCAGGACCCAATGTGATGGATTGAGCAGTGCACATCCTAGTCATTCTATCGTGAAGTTCCAAACTCGTCGAGAGTACCTACACTCCAACAGGAGATGCAAGGCTGTTTCTGTGGCTAGTATGCAAAGTGGGCATGTGCCCTGATTTGGCTAGCCTCGTGCTTGCAGTCTGCCAGATATCCATAGTATATTTTGGATGGCGAGCCACGTAGACTACTTGCATTTTGGGGGTGCCAAAGTTCTCCAAATTAACTTTTTGTAGTTAGTTATCATTGAACCAATGAACTGCAGTTCATAAGCTGATTTCTTTATGTATCCCCCCGTGGGTTTAGCTTCCAAGTGATCACATCCGTGGCAGTTGTATCTAGAGTGATTTGGTTTACCCTTTCCCAAAGGCATAGAAATTGGTGGACTAGCCGAGCTGTAATTACCCCTAGTTGATATCATGTATCCAACGATTCCCCTGGAGTGCTGCATGAACTGTTCTGTTTTTCTGAATTGAAAAGCGGAAAATCTCCTGAACATACTCTTTAAGGGATGTATCCCCTAGCCACTTTGAAGTCCAGAACTTAGCTTTTTGGCCATTGCCTAACATAACTGAGGTGGTCGCCTCGAAGAGACGCTTGTTAGCATCGTCACATGGTAATTCCATGTCGACTCACGGCTTGCTTTCAGCATTTTATTCTTGCCACAACCACCGAAGCCTTAATGCCCTTGTGAAATTTGTGAGGTTGAGGATTCCAAGTCTACCGAGCTTTTTTGGTTGACACACCTTGTCCCAGTTTACTTTGCATTTACCTCCTGATATCGTTCCCGCCCCGACCAGAGGAACCATCGCCTTATGCGGTCCAAAGCACGAAGGATTGATTTTGGAACTTTTAAAGACGTGAGGTAGTAGGTCGGGATCGAGGTGGGCACCGATTTCACCAGGGTGGAGCGACCAGCTGAAGTGAGCAGTCTGCCTTGCCAACACACTAGCCTGCCCCAGCTTTGTCTAGCAGGGCTAAAAGTCGACCCTCCTTAGTCTTTTGTAGGTAAGCGGTAGACCCAAGTATTTGATGGGAAAATTTGAGCAACTTGCCGGGAACTCTTGGAGGAGCATGCCAAGGTTGATGTGATCACACCCTATAGGCACCACCGTGTTTTGTGGAAATTGGTCTGAAGACCCGAGATGTTTTCAAAGTTTTGTAGTATTAGGGTTGTTGCTTTGACATAGCCCTCTGTTGGGGAAATTAAGATTGTTGTATCGTCGGCATAGAGCGATGCCCTGAGTGTGTCAAAATAGCCGCAGCGGTGGTCCAAATATCCCATCTCTATTGCCTTGTAAATAATATTTGCAGAGGATCGATTGCTAGAATAAAGAGAAAAGGAGAGAGCGGGTCTTCTTGTCGTAGGCCCCATCCGTGATTGATGCTGCTGCAAGGGATGCCATTGCGTGTCATTGTTATTTAATTGGTCTTAACTAGTCTGATCAATTTGAATATTATAGGCTACCTGATAGGCTCGTAATACTCATGACTTGGTTAATAAATTAGCTTTAGTTTAATTGCAATGGCGATCGTACATCACGATGGATGACTAGTGACCACTAGAGCTAGTCAAATGGGCTGGATCGGCCCGAGGCACGACACTGTTGGCCCGGCCTAGGCACGGCACGACCCACACTATTCATGGCCATGTCGGCCTGGCATTACGGTCCGTGCCGTGCTTGGGACGCTACCCTGGCACGGTGAGCTGGCCTAGTATGGCCCATCTAGCCCGTGTGCGGAAAGGCGAGCCTGAGGCATACACCGGCAAGCCGCCGAGCGAGGCAGTCGGGAGGAGAGGAAGAAGGTGCTGGCGCGGAGGAAAAAGAGGAGGAGAGGGAGGAAGAGAAGGAGGAGGGCGGGGCGGTGCCGGCACAGAGGGAGGAGGAGGAGAGGAAGAGGGGGAGGTGGCGCGGCACGGGCCGGTCCGGAGAGGAGGCGATGCGGGGCCGAGGCGGAGGGAGAAGGAGGAGGAGAGGAAGAGGGGGAGGCGGCACGGTGCGAGCCGACGTTGAGGGGGGAGGCCGGGAGGACAAGAGGAGGCGGTGCAGAGGGAGGATGCCAGTAGGAGAGGAGGAGGTGGTGTGGCGTGGGCCAGCACGGTGGGAGGCGGCGAAGGGGCGCGGAGGAGAGGAGTGGAGAGGAGGTAGAGTAGGGGCGGCGCCGGTGTGGAGGAAGGAGGCCGGGAGGCCAGCGGCAGTGGTGTGCGGCACAACGGCAGTGCCGCACTAGGGCACAGGCACACTGCCGCACGCGGGCAGGGGGCCAGGGGCACGCGGCAGGGGGAGGAAAGGGGAGGGCCGGTGCGGGCAGGTGGGCCGCAATAGGCTCGTGGGCTGTGCCTGGCATGGTCCGACTAGAATCTGCCTGTTGGACGTTTTTTGCCCGATTTTTTTTTATCGTTTGACTCTTTAAAAATAGCAAAAAATAATAAAAATCCCAAACATTTTTCTATAAATAGCCACCATACCTCCTGCCCTCATTCAGCACTCATCCATTCCTTAATCTCTCTTTCAAATTATGGTGTGTAAATTCAAATTCGTTGTGAGATAATTTGGCAAAATTCAAAAAAACTACCAAATTTTGGAAAATTCAATTTTCGACTGCAGGTCAGCAAAAGAGGTACAATTCTATTTTTTGCATACTTTTATTGTTAGTACTTGCTATGCTAAGATGAAAGTAATAATAGTGTTAGTTTCGATTTTGTGGTTTTCGTTATAGACAGTTACGACAACTTTGCTCTTAGTGATTACAGACTTTCATCGGAGGAAGTTGCATCGATGGAGGTGGTTGCTGCTGCCGCAAGCCAACCTAAAGCGCAAGGTGGAGTTCCGTCATCAGGCTCCATGACAGCATCTTCGTCGGCGACCACTAGAGCAAAGAGGTTGAGGCTGTCTACATCGGGAGTGTGGGGGAATTTTGACATGACAACCAAGCCAGACGTGTAGGAAAATCATATACCATATGCTATTTGCAAAGTTTATCACAATGAATTGTCTGCAAGGTCTACAGGTGGGACGGGGCATTTGCTTAGACATACTACAAGATGTTGAGCCAAGCAAGGATCGGTGATGAGGCTATCACAATTGCAGTACAGCCCCAACAATACAATACATAGTTGGGACTATGATCCTAAGGTAACCCGTCAATCTCTCTGTCGTTTAATTGCATTTGAGAATTTACCGTTAGGCTTTGGGGAGTCTACTGCTTTCTAAATTTACATTAGGACGACGCATAATCCTAGATTTTTTGCTATTTCTAGACAGACAACAACTACGGATCTAGTAAAAATACTACAATTAACGTCGTAATAAAATAAAGAAACTATTTAGTACGTGTGCATTTTTGGTGGCCCTGACCTCGGACATATAGAGTGATCGGGCTAGAGAGGATTATCTTAGTGTAGTTGCTCATTATGTTAATGGTGATTGGGTAATGGAGAAAAAATTATAGGTTTAAAATTAATTGATGTATCACACATGGGTGAGAATATTGTAGACTGTATTATCAAAGTCACGGAAGATTTTTGTCTTACAGACAAAAAATTATCAACTACTTTAGAAATGCCGCTTCGAACTCTAGGGCCATGGATATTCTTACTCCAGTATTGAGTACATACGCCAATTCCTTCTTTCTACATTAGCGATGCACTTGTTATATTATTAACCTTATAGTCAAATGTGGTTTGAAGAGGTTGAATCCGTATGTTAAAGCTTTTCGCGATGCGATTTCTTTCTTGAATAATTCTAACGTAAGAATAGCAGTATATAAGAACTTCTGTAGGGCGATGGGTGTACGTCCAAGAAAGTTCGGTTTGGACATGCCGGTAAGATGGAACTATACTTACTTGATGCTTAAGAGTTTTTTTTACCATATAAGAGCATTTTTTCTTTTTATTCAAACGCACTATTAGAGCACTAGTGGTAGTATACTATTGACTGAGCAATATTGGTTTGTTACTGAGAAGATACTACAGTTTTTAGAAATTTTTTATGAGGCCACTGTTACTTTGTCCAATGTCTACTATCCAACATCTCCTATCATTGTGCATAGTATTTTACAGATTACTGCTCAATTGAAAATGTGTGAAAATGATTTAGTTTTACGAGAGACTATTGTTGCTATAAAAAGTAAATACCTTAAATATCAGAGAGAAATCCCTTTTCTATATGAATTTGCATTTGTTTTATATCCTAGAGCTAAAATTGAAGCATTTGGTAATGTACTTAATCTTTTTAATGATGCTATAGAGCTAGACTATACTAACTATTTTGTAGAAGTTCGTTCTTGATCACACAAGGTTTACCAAATGTATTAAAATAAGTTCCGGGAAGTCCGCTTGCAACGACCTCTAGTAGTCCCCGTCTCAAGTAGCAAGACAAGTATGTGGGGGCAAGATCTTCGATGGCTCTTCCTCCATGTCTAGGTCTTCTTCTTCTACAACGCCGCCTGCTTAGCCAAAAACAACCCCAAGGAGTGGAGAACTATCCACCTACCTGGACAGTGATATGGTGGATTTCAACTCAAAAGGCTTCAAAATTTTGCAATGGTGGCAAGCTCATAAGTTAACATATCTCGTGCTATCTATACTTGCATGTGATGTGTTAACTATTCCTGTCTCGACGGTTTCCTTCGAATCTGCTTTCAATCTTTCTGGAAGAATATTGAAGGAGAGAAAAACAAGTCTCACAAGTGAGATAGTGGAGATACTTCTAACTGTGAAGGACTCGGGATAAGCTGATTTACGAACACAACACTCTGTGAAAAATCCAGAGTTATTGGAGGTGTTCGAAAATATGCACCTAAGCAACGACGCGTAGAACAAGGATGTATGTAGAGTTATAGGTTGTACTTTTTTTTCCTTTACCAAGGTTTTCTCATGTTAAATTCTTACTTGGCAAAAGTTTTAACGAGACAGCCATTTGAACATTAATAAAACTTTTTATTACAATTTCAATATGCTTATCTCATTTTTACAATTTTCTTGTCTATTTCTGAATTGTACATATTTTTTGGATTTTTTTCTGATTTTTTAGCTAGTGGGCCGCAACGGTCCATCAAGCTAAATAGACCGCAATAGCTCGTCAAGCTAAATGGGCTTAGACCGTTCCATCACAGCACGACGGGCCATCAGGTCGTGCTTGACCACCTCCCCGATATGTAGATCGGCATGGTACGATTCATCTATTAATTGGGCAACGACGGACCATGCCGAGATGGGCCAGCCCGTATGGTACCGTGCCTATCTATACTTGCATTGTTAGCGTGTAGAGGGAGTTGTTGACTTGCTGTAGTCTTGCAGACGGAGGAGAGGGAATCAGTAGTCCATACGGTGCTGTAACAAACAGGGCAACCGGAGATGGCGTCGCCGCCGCCGAGCGTGTGCGTCACCGGGGGCGGCGGGTACATCGCGTCGTGGCTCGTCAAGCTCCTCCTCTCCCGCGGCTACGCCGTACACGCCACCGTCCGCGACCCATGTTTGTGCTGACGCAGCTCTTCTCTTGCTGCTTAATTTCTGCATCTTGTTCATCTCTTTCTTTCTTTCAGGTGATCCAAAGAATGCATGTCTGAAGCAGCTGGACAAGGCCCCGGAGAACTTGCGTCTGTTCAAGGCAGACATGCTCGACTACGGCACGGTGACAGCGGCGTTTACCGGGTGCGAGGGCGTCTTCCATCTCGCCACTCCGGTGCCCGAAGACAAGATGGTTGATCCTGAGGCAAGTATATGTTAGCTTGAGGCTGATAGGTTGATCCCCAGGCTTGCAAATGTAGGATTGCTTATTAAAGTTAGATCTGCAAGGCTGCAAGTGCAAAAGAAGTGACGGAACAAGTGCGAAAGAAGAACAATATGTTTTTCATGAGCTCATGGTTATATCATGAGTGCTACAAGTCACTGATGTGTTTTTCTTTTGAGAAAAATTGTCTCTTGTGGTGTTATTGATCCTATCTAAACACAATTGTGCAGAAAGAGATGATGGCTCCTACCGTCCAGGGCACCATAAATGTACTCAAGGCTTGCTCAGCTACGAATGTTCAGAAACTCATTTTGGTCTCGTCCGTCGCTGCTATTAGTTTAAATCCGAATTGGCCTCAAGATAAACTCAAAGATGAGAGCTGCTGGTCAGACAAAGAGTTCTGCAAGGAAAACGAGGTCAGAAGTGCTGGCTAATGCGTGCACCAAGTTTCCAAAGAGATTAAAATTCATCACGGAACACATGCTAACACACTGATGTGCATCTGCATTTCTTTACGCGGACATGTCCAGCTTTTTCTGTTTCATAAAGCCTAATATAGTAACATCTTCAGCATCAGTGAGATTCTCTTAAGAGATGATTGCTGATGAGAGGGAGGACTAACTTAACGATCTATACTTCTTTGTGTTGACAGAGCTGGTATTCTCTTGCCAAGACCGAAGCTGAAGAGATAGCCCTGGAATATGGAGAGAAAAACGGATTTCACGTCGTTACATTTTGCCCTGGTCTGGTCATTGGCCCTCTGTTGCAGCATGTGGTACTCAATACTAGCAGCAAAGTCCTCCTCTATATCATAAAAGGTTCAGTCTTTAGCGCATGCAATTTTCTATAGCATTTCTTCTCATTTATCACCAGGATAATCATTTTGGACATTGCACAACACATTAGTGCTACTGAAACAAAAGCTAGCTAGTTTCCTTACCATGTTATTGTTGTTGTACCACCCACCCATAGCACTGCCGTAGTCCAATAAAGTTCAGAAAATGAACTTCTTTTTTGCTTGTTTACCCCCCTGTAATTCCATTAGCTTGATTGCAGGAGGTCCAGACACAATGAACAACAAATTCTGGCCCCTAGTAGATGTTCGCGATGTCGCTGATGCGTTACTACTATTATACCACAAGGGGAAATCACCCGAGAGATACATCTGCTCACTAGACCAAACTGACATAAAGGATTTGTTGGATTCGATGAAGAGCATGTACCCTAACTACAGTTATGTAGACAAGTAAGTGCCATCATATCAGCTTCATGTCATGGCTTGCATTAGAGTGGGTTGTGCTTATTATTCACACACGATTTTAACCACCCCTTTTCTTTTTGGCAGAATGGTTGACGTGGATTATAAGCTTGCAATGACTTCAGATAAACTGAAGAATCTGGGCTGGAAACCAAGGAAACTGGAGGAGTCCCTCGCGGATAGCGTCGAATCCTACGAAAATGCAGGCCTTCTTCAGGATGCAGATGGGGAACCTTGCCGGCTTCCCTTTTTTTACCGTATGCCGCCTGTCCTGGAATGAACCGGCCGGACACCGTCGTGCCATTGTTTCTGCATTTTGCTTGAAATCGCACTGAATGTGTTTCACAAAATAAGGACGGGATCAGGTCGGTCCCATCTCTGAGCTCCTCTGTTCCATTCAGGATGACTCAGATGGAGCTTGTATGTCTGCCTGTCTTTTAGCTGAATCTGTGGAGCCACGAACAATTGCATGTACTAAGTACTGTACCGTTGTAATATGTTTCCATTTTATTTTTTTTTTTTTTTTGCTTAAGATGCTTTCTGCAGCAGTGATCGATGCTCCCGTCCGGTCTGGCACTGTGGCAAAATGGCAATGCAACAACTGCTGATAGCGAAAAACTCAACCAACCAAAGTAATGTTTGTAATACTCGACGCTTTGGAGCCCAACTAACCGTGCAAGAACAACTCAATTTTTACTCGACGCTGACCTCCCCGGACATTTGAACTGTGCAACGCATGGTACCTTGTCAGCGACGCTGATTTGAAGGTTGAACGTGCAAGTGTCGGTCCTGGATTTTGAAATCCAGAATCTTATATGGAAAATATTTTTCTATTTCTTAGATAAGTAGGTAACATTAGCGGATACATCACTGAATCATTTCATATACGATGAAAATTAAACCATTCAACATATTACAAACATTAGAGTGACATAGACCGCGTCGGGTCGAGTATTACAATAAGAGCCGAACAGGCCAAATTGATTACAACACAAAAGTAGTGGGAACGACAATGGAAGCAAAAGAGGTAGAGCACATCTCTCACAGGCAAACAACTGGGGTAGCTCGTGTACGACTGATATTAACCAAGGACTTGGCGAATATAGGTTGTACGCAAGCACCGACTGAGCCAGTTAGACTAAGGCAAGAGCTAGACTAAAAAAACTAACTACTCTTCATCATTTCCTTATCCATCGGCTTCGGGATCCTCGTAGTAGGCGTAATCTCAATGATTCGAAGGTTTTGGGGTTTAGGGGAAAGAGCGACAACTTTTGTGCTCGCGATCCAGCACACAAGATGCAATGATATACATGCAAGGCTTAATTACCATTATCAGTAAATCCTATCACTTAGCATTTTAACTGAGTTACATTTTTATTGAAGAGAATAATTGTGCAATATTAAATAACAGCAGAGGTTACCTCCACCTTATGCTTATTTTTTTTATTGTGGTTACATCAACCTATTATCAACACTATGGTACTTCCACCTAGGGAAAATCTAAATGCCGGGTTACAACAGCCTGACAAGTTTTTCATATAGCCCGCAAAGTTTTATAAATAGAACTAACTTTAGTAAGTTCTCATGTCTACCTTAACCGTAGGCATGGTTGTTTAAACAGTTTATATTCTGCAGAGACTATACACTTTACCCATAAGAGATAATCAACTTGTTGCTCCATATGATTCCTTGGTCATGTAGTTGAGAGACCATCACAGAAACCTTTCAAAATATCTCAAACACCCCCCCCGTCATCTCAACCATATGGGCTGCTCTCATAAGTCGTGCAGAATATTAACCACAACGACTAGTGCAGCTGGCAACTTCACCTTACATCGGTGTTCCATTCAAGCCGGAACGTATCCAATGCTTGCACTACCACAGTCCCTTCCAGCGAGATTACTTTCAGGATTCAACAAATTTACTAAACCAAGTTATATTTTACAGATTTGTACTTGTACTTGTTATACAATGAGAGGTAATGACAAGATTAAGCCCTTAAGTCATCTCGACGGTTCATACCACATATCCACCATTCTCGTGCTACGTCAGCACCTACAATCATACCATCTGCCCAAATGTGGTAATAGTAGTTCATTAGGGTTTTGATGAGTAAAATAAGATTGTCTCAAATACTTCAGTCATGTACCTCCAATGACTGTCCATAACAATTTTATGTTTTAAGAAATGATGATTAGGGCATTTAATTACCATTCTTCGACGGTTGAATCTTTTATTCCATATCACCAAAGAACTATGTGGTAATTACTAGTTATAGATTGTAACAAATGGATATTTAACTATCTTAAAATTTAACATACATTTACGTAAAGAATTAAAGTATTTAATTTGCTATTTTAAAAGAATATAATTTGTATAAAATGTAGGCTCAAAATGATCAAAATATTAACTCGCTTGGGCTAAAGGCAAGAGAGTCTTGACAATCTTGTTGTGCTTGATTGAAATAGAGATCTCCCGCTTCTTCAAACTCTATTCGGACGAATGTTTCAAAAAAACAAGCAAAGAGAGCAAATACATAAAAAAAAAAAATGAATGGTAAATTAAATAAGACCATTGTCATTAGTAAGATCTCGAATTTAAAAAAATAGAAATAAATTTTATAATTTTTAGAGTTAGATCGGGAGAGAACGGAATTTTTGAAGTCTTACTTTTGAATTAAATTGAGAAAAAGACAAAGGGAGGAGAGAGAACATTGCTGACTGGCAAGGCCGCAAACCCGAGAGAGGCGCACAGACGCACGGTCAAAACCGCGTTGAAATCCAATCCGAGCCCGCTGTCAGCCGAAGAGGGGAGGGGGAGAAACCGGGAGTTAATGTGCCATTAACTGCTCACCAGGCCCATATGGCAGTGACACAAGGGAGCAGTTAAACCAGTGATTAATTAAGGCTAATCATTACTCAATCTTTAAGACAACGATTTAGGGGATTAATTGCAGAGGAACAGTGTTGTCCAAAGCCGATAGCACTAAGGAGCTCTTGGGTGCGCGCGGCTCGAGCTCGCCGCCGGCGGAGGAGGGCGCGGCAGCGCCGGGCAAGGGTAGGTTCAGCTCCGGGGAGGCGAGGCGGAGCTGATGGTGGCGGTGGTGCAGTTAGAAGATCCCCTGAGTGGCGGTGCGGTTGGGGAAAAGCGACGGCGGTGGCACGGCCATGGCGGTTTAAGAGAACCGGTGGCGCATTGAACCAGGGAAGGTGAGCATGGGCAAGAGCACACACCATGGCGAACTTACCGGGACCAAGAAGAGAGCAAGGGGTGGACGGTGGATTGACCGGGAGTGGAGAAGAACTCAAAATCCGAGAAATGAGGTCATTTATGCGTATGGTTGGTTGAATGTATCCCGGATGACCTTGTTCACATTTTGAGAATATCCCTTCAAGATGCTGCACCAACTCATACCGAAAAATCGACCGAACCACACCATCTCGATCTTGTTTGCTTGCGCCGGTCTCGCCCGTAACTCGCAAGTAGGTGGGCCGAGCGGCGGTTGGCCAGCGCTGGGGAGACGGCCCAAGCCAGGAGGAACCGAGCCAGACTGGTGGGGGAGACGTCGAGCGGCCGGGGAGGAGCTAGGTGCGACAGCGGCGGGCCGAGTAGGCCGAGTGAGCGCGGGGGCGAGCTGCGCCGACGACGGCGTCACACCAATGTAACACCCCAGCCCCAACAGCAGACTGGAATGCTATCAAGCTAACAACAAAGCATATTAACTCCATGACACTTTACTAAAGTCCGGCAGCATCTCCTTCATTTAGCTAACAAAACTAGGAGTTTCAACATGAACAAGTATCACAATCAAGAATTCCACTCGCTGAATAAACAATAGGTATCATGGTATACTAAAAGTTTAAAGCATAATCACAATTAAATAAAAGAATAAGCTACTCATCATTATTACAAATAATCCAACGAGTAAACATAACCATAAACAATCCCTTAAGCAGTTTGCTCATTTATTAAGGTATGATCTGAAATTTAATCATCTACCAAGGTTTCATGGCAGTGTACGTGTGAACATAAAACTACTCCCTCCCATGCATGTCGTTTTTGGATTGGGTACCTAAAATACAATAAAAGCAAGAGTGAGCCCAAAGACTCAGCAAGTACCGAAAAGAATCATTAACCTCACAAATTACAGCAACAATATTCAAACCCAAAGCTTTATTCGGAAAACATAGCTCATGATGAATGAATGCAAATATGCAATGCATCTTTTCTCTTTCACTCTTTGTCGTATTTCACTGGTAATGCGAGATATGCAACTATCATCACATACCATGCCTGTGCTCGCAAGCACAGGGACCAATTGCCCAATACTCCGCAAGTAAAGGGGACCTCAAGCCCACACTCCACAAGTGTGGGGACCTCAAGCCCGTCATATACATGACGGAGATCTCAACAAATGCTTGGTCACCACGTGACCAAGTCTTCATTTTGTCAACATGATGCATATGCACAAATCATGAATCATCATAATCATACCTCCTCAGCAACATCACTTGTGAATTTAACTCATTCATACTTCTATCATGCATGTTCATAGACATTCATACACTCAAGCAACCATGCATAATACATATTTTCACAACATTAATTAATCATGGTCGATAACATCTTTAACACTCTAGCATCTATAGATATCACATTTATTCACAATACTAGCAAACAAGTACTTGCCTTAACCGCGTGAGAACGGAGGATGTGAAGACGGTGCTGCCTCCGGGACAAGTCCCCGCCTAATTCATTTAAAAACATACTAAGACAACAGTAATGTACCACATAAACTATAAAAGCAAACACGAACTTGCAATAGTTCTTTTAACGCGAACCCAACTCTAATTTCCTAGATGTTGTTTTGTCCCCTCTGTGGGTTGTCGTGTTCTAAAATTCGTATCTTTTAGTACAGAAGTCCAAATGAGGTGTTCTTGGACTTCATTGAAAGTTTATCAAATTATCCAACTAAACCTAGTTGGTGGCCTTCCTGATTCGACCATCTAATATTTCTATCATGCCAAATAACAGAACATCGAATTCACGTCAGGTTCTTTGGACAGTACACTAAAACTATCATAACTTTCAGCTCGTTTGTCCAAATTTCACGTTCTTGGGCTTCCCTGAAAGATACGACAATTACCTACAACTTTTGATATACTGAGCTCCTCTAATTTGTCCTTCAACTGATCGTTCAAGTCAGATTACTAAAACCTGTCAGAGTACTGACAGATTCGCAGAATAGTCACACTAATAAATTTATAAATTTTGAACCGTTCGTCCAAACGATGTGATCTTATACTCTACAGAAAGATATCGACGTCACATACAACTTTCTAGGAGGCGTTCTGGACAGATTCTGCTCTTAAACTCATAAAAAACATCGGCTAACCCTGTCTGCCCTAACAGATCTAATTACCGACGAAGCTAAATAATCAATTAATCGACTAATCGCAAGGGGATTGTATCTTACCCTTGACGAACCACTGAAGATCACGTACTGAGGCTGTGATCTCTCCCCCTCCCTCTCTTCTTCCCTCTCTCCTTCTTATCCCTTCTTTGGCCGACAGCAATGGGAGAGCACCACCAAGAGGGAGGGGAACAACAATGGAGTGCAAGGGGGCGTTTACTGTAGCACAGAACTGTAGCGACAGCGGGGGTACTGTAGCTACACGTGCTACAGTAGTGCTAGGGTTTTCCCCCACCTTTTATTGGTGGCTGGCCCCTTATGGGCCTCCTAGACCAAAGCCCGAGGCCCAGGTTGCCGAGGATTTGCATAAAAGCCTCTTTTTCTTTTGCTAAACTTTTTTCTATTTGGTCATTCTGTTAATTCTACTAACTCTCTCCTGATAAACATTCAAATACTTTTGAGATATTATAGCTGGAGCCAAGGCCGGAGCACAAGAGAGAGGCGCCGGGCCAGCGCCTGCGAACCGAGGAGCGCGGGCGCCGAAGGGAGCAGCGGCTGGGGAGGCGGCCCAAGCTAGGAGGAGCCGAGCCGGAGCCGGGGACGGCGCGCGGGAGAGAGATGTCGGGCCGGGGCCGGGGCGGTGGAGCCAGGCGCCATGGGAGGAGCCAGAGTGAGGGAGACATAAGGAAGAAGGAAGTAGAATGGAAAGCGTAGGTCGGATGGAGAGTGTCGGTCGGGAGAAAAGGAAAGAAAAAGGAAGGAAGAAGAACAAAGAAAAAGGAAGGAATGTCTAAGAAAATCTCACCCAAATCAATCGCATTCCCTCAACTAAACACCATCTCATACTATCATGAATCATCCTATACAATTAACCAAACATATTCGAGTACCATACCATACAACCAACCAAACAGCACACATGTATCATCCCATTCAGGACGATCCTATCCATCCTGTACCATCTCATCCCGTTCAACCTGATACATCCAACCAAACGTGCCCTTAGTACACAGCCAGGGCCTAACTCGTAGCAAGTGGCAGTCGATCGGCCACGACCACATGAGTGATATGATCACGACGGTTTTCTTAATTCGAGGTGACCCGCACGGGCAGTTTCTTGTGGTCACCTCCGAGACTACGACACGTAGGATCTTGTTCGCATTGGGTGATGCCCCGTGGGTAGCTGCTCGTCCACCCGAACGTATCTTTTGCCTCTCCAGTCTCTCGTCTCTAGCATCGTCTCTGTCTCTCCCGAAGGCTGCACTACCGCACATCTTCTTGCCACTCCTCTTCATGCGCCACCAACGCCCACGCTGCACGCCACCATGCCTTTTCCTCACCTCGCCCCGCCGTGTCATTGATCCCCTTCCGAGGCGGCGACGCGGGAGAGAGGAGAACAGAGGAGGCGTGGGAGAAGGAGGAGGGAGGAGGATGCGGGCAGGCAGGGGCGCTAGGGTTCGGGTTCAGCGACGGAGGCTGGTGGAGGGGCGTTTTGTGCGATAACATATGGCAGGTAAAAATCTCTGAAGGTCGAGGATAAATACGGAACGAGAGCTGTGGGAAACTATCCAGCAGTAACTTCTGACTTTCAGCTTTTTGACGTTATAAGCAGTTTCTGGCTTTTGAAACGGCTTCGTTCTAAATGAGAGGATTTAACGGAGGACTGACAAGGATCTGGATGGGGATGAGGAGGAAAATAAATTCTATGAGGGGGAACCTCAGAAGATGCCCCATACATCTATCGTTTATCAGAAAGAGAAAAAAAGAAATAGAGGATCGGGCAGTGGGAGGAGAGGCCTCACGGTGAGACTCTCCCTAAAATTTGCTTCCGATGAGGAGAGAGGACAGGGAGCATCAGGAACGGAGAAAGACAGACAGAGTGAGAGAGGGATGGAGTCATCGTTGCTTGGACTGGATGGGACAACCGGACAAGGGATGAAGTCATTGATGCTTCGAGTGGATGGTTCCAGCCCCCTAGATCCGCTTGATCACACTTAATCAACGGCAAAGAGCTATCCCATCGGATGAGGCTGGGACGGTACAACGTTCCCTAGTTTTTCGCTTTATCAATGGAATTGAAGAAACATTGTTAATTAAGCGGTCCTTAACTAGTCTGGTCAACTTTCTTAAGAGTTACGTGCTACTATTTGCGACTAGTTATCCTTTGGCTTATTTTAATTGCCATGGCGATAATGCATTTCGATCGATGATCTCGCATTTCGGCTAGGTGGGTAGAGCTGTTGACTTTGTGGCCTTGTGGCCTTGTGGACGAAGGAGCAGGGATTCGACCGCAGTTACAGGGAAACCGGAGATGGCGTCGCCGCCGCGCGTGTGCGTGATCGGCGCCGGTGGGTTCATCGCCTCCTGGCTCGTGAAGCTCCTCCTCTCTCGCGGCTACTTCGTCCACGCCACCCTCCGCGACCCATGTACGCACCTTCCTATCTGTTCCTCGCACACAGCTGCAGATCTCTTGCTGCTTGTTTATCGACTGGGAATGCTCCTTTTTTAAATAAAAAACTATTTCTTTCAGGTGATCCAAAGAACGAGTTCCTGAAGCAGCTGGACAAGGCCCAGGAGAATCTGCATCTGTTCAAGGCCGACGTGCTCGACTACGACACGCTAACAGCCGCGTTTGCGGGGTGCGAGGGGGTCTTCCATCCGGCCACTCCGGTGCCTGAAGAGAAGATTGTTGATCCTGAGGCAAGCGTATATTCGCTTAGTGTTGAATTGTTGATTAATTTGACGTGTTACTCCGTTTCTCTTGGTCATGCACCTATGTGCATTTGCAAGCAGCAAGCTCCTGTTTATGCAAAGCAGTTTTAGTCCACGCCCCTTTTTACTTAAGCAAGCAGTAGTTCGGTACATGCATTTGCAAACTCCCATCCCGTTGTTTGGTTCATCCTCTCATGGCGAGCGAGACTAGTAAGTAGTAACTGCATCCACAAGGTAATTTGTACAAGTGCATTTTGGCTTACATTTAGTATGCTTGCAAATATAGGATTTGCGTGTAGTTACGCTTGCAGATTGCGGTAGTACTAGTTCCAAAGAGTAATATGTGCGAGTACTGACGAAATTTAAAAACAATTTTCTAGGAGGGAATGAGTGCAAAAGAAGAACAATATGTTTTGCATCAGCTCATATTTATATTATGATTGCTTCAGGTCACTGCTGTCAAGATGCATTTCTTATTGGAACTAAACATTCTTATTTGAGATCCTGGTTCCTGTGCTGATACTCACTTTATGGTAGACACAACTGTGCAGACAGAGATGATGGCTCCTGCTGTGAAGGGCACCAGAAATGTACTGGAGGCTTGCTCGGCTACAAAAGTTCAGAAAGTCATTGTGGTCTCGTCCATTGGTGCTGTTGGTTTTAACCCGAATTGGCCTCACGATAGACTCAGAGATGAGAGCTGCTGGTCACACAAAGAGTTCTGCAAGGAAAGTGAGGTATGAGATACTAGTATCCATACTAGTTAATACATACCACAAGTTGCCAAAGCAATGGAATTTCATCACAAAACACGTGAATGTGCACCTGAAATTCTTTAGTGAGTTCTTGTTAGAAGAAATGATTGCTGGGAGGGAGGACTAAGTTAGGACATTTGCTTGTGATGTTGGCAGAGCTGGTATTGTCTTGCCAAGACCGTGTCTGAAGAGATAGCCTTGGAATACGCCGAGAAAAACGAACTGAACGTCGTCACACTTTGCCCTGCTGTGGTTATTGGGCCACTGTTGCAACCTGTGGTCAATACTAGCAGCAAAGCCCTCATCTATATCATGAAAGGTTCTCAGTGCACATATTCGATTTAGACAATACACAGTGCATTAGTACTGAAACAAAAGCCAGCTGATAATTCCATTATTTTGATTGCAGGGGGAGGAGGTCCTGATGTAATTAACAACAAATTCTGGCCGTTCATAGACGTTCGTGATGTCGCTGACGCTTTACTTCTACTGTACGAGAAGGCAGAATCATCTGGCAGATACATTTGCTCGTTGAACCAGATTGACATCAAGGATCTGCTGGACTTGCTGAAGAGCATGTACCCTAACTACAATTATGTTGACAAGTGAGTGCCATCGTATCAGTATCTTGTTTTTTCGAGAATAAGCAGGTCTGTGCATTTTCTGTGTATCATGTGCATTTTCTGTGTATCAGTATCTTCTTAGAGCTTGTTATTCAACACATGATTCGAATAACGCTCGCGCTTTTCTGCAGAATTATCGATGTGGATTACAATGCTGCAATGACGTCAGATAAACTGAAGGATCTGGGATGGAAGCCAAGGAAACTGGAGGAGACGCTCGCGGACAGCGTCGAGTGCTACGCGAAGGCTGGCCTTCTTCAGGATGCACATGGGGACCTTTGCCGGCTTCCCCATTTGTACCGCGCGCCTGTCCAGGAATGAACGGGACACTGTCGCGCAGTTGTTTTTGTATTGTCCGTTTCAAAAAAAAAAAGTTTCTGTATCGAGCTTGAACCGAACATGTTTTGAGATACTCCCTCCATATTTATAAGCTTGACGTCCGGAGCAAAAAATCTGAATGTTCCAGCGTCAAGTATTTATGAACGGAGGTAGTAAATAAGGAAGGGATCTTGTCCCAACTCTCAGCTCCTCTGTTCCATTCAGGAGGATGCCTCAGACTTTCTTACATCTGTTTCAATAGCAAGGGTCACGGCCTCACGGGCTCACGGCTCAGAATCTTTAGCTTGGATAATATGTGATCTAGAGTTCTTGATTGGAGATGTCGTAAAAGCTTTCTTCAAGTGTTATCTACTAGCTTTTCTTTGTGAAATAAGTAGTATGAAGAGAATTCGGTACCGTATCATACTACCATGATCGGTCCGAGATGAGCTCACTTGCTCTGATCGATCTTTCGCTGCCTTCCGTTGACAGTGGACTTCTCTCTCCTGGGATGGAAACCGGAACGACGGAGGGGTGAATAGGAGCATTACTTTTTTTTTTGACCTCGATAGAATTCAACTTCTTCTTCACCTTAATAACTATAAAAGCTATAAAAATTAAAAACACAAGTACATCGGAAATCTTGCATTGAACCCGATGAAACCCCGAGGCAAAAGCCCTACGGCCGGTCTGACCACCTTTGTCTGGCCGGTTTGATTGCTTGGATGAGCGGTTTGACCGCCGGCTGCAAAAACAACAACCCGTCAAGAACTCCAAAAGACCTAACTTCTAATCCGAAGATCCAAATCCTCTAAGATTTCAACCATGATCCATCAAGAAGTTTAGGAATCTATTCCGGTCAACAATTAGGACAATCGAAGCTAAGGTTCCATAAATTTTTTGGATAAAATCAAGAGGGCACAAGAACTGAGAAAATTCAAAGTTTGATTCAAAACTTGCTCGTGGGTGGATGATGATCAAGATGATCTTAGATGGATTCCTACACGTTCTAGTAAGCTAGATCACAGAAATATCCAAGGGAAACTAAAGGAACACCAAAATCCCAAAAGTTTTGTAACATCCAAATTTGTGGATTCGCGAGATCTTCAAAGTCCAAGAGCGCAAACCCCAAAAACTTCCCAAATTGTTCAAGATTCGGTTCTTCCCCGAAAGCCCCGAGCCCTTCTTCCCCAAACCGCCCCCCTAACCCTAGCTCCTCCCTAGCCCGGCTCCGCCATGCCCTGCTCCGCCTCGGTCCTCCGCCCCCGCCGGCCGTGCCAGCGCCCCGGCCGCCGCGCCCTCGACCCGTCCCATCCCCGCTGCCCCGCCGCGCCCTCGGCTCTTGCGCCGTGCCGTCGTCAACGGCTCCTTTCCCCCGGATCCAAAGCCTTCCCCCTCGGCCTTTAAAGCCGGCGCCCCGCTTCCTCTCCTCCACCTCCCCCCCCCTTCTCCCTCCCCAAGCAAACCCAAGAAGATCGGGAAGAAAAGAGGAAGAAAAGCAAGAAAGGAAGACGAAGAAGAAACGACCGAAACCCTTACCTCCTCCGGTTGTCGTCGCCGTGCGGTGAGCTCCCATCGTCGTCGCCGCCGCCTCGTAGCCATCGCCACCGCCTAGGGCAGCCCAGCGCCGCCGCTCCCTCCGTCGCTGCGCGCGCTCCTTCTTCTTCCAGCCGTGCGCGCGCTTCTCTCTCGCGTGCGGCTGGGCCGAGCACCCCTTCGCCTCTTTTGCTTGCCGGCCTGCTGCGCATGGGCTGCAGCGTGCCTTGGGCGCTCCGCCGGGCCAAAACGCGAGGCCACGGGCACGCACGCACGGGCGAGCCGGGCAAAAAGCGGCCGTGGGCCTTTTCGTTTTCTTTTTTGTGGTTTTCTTTTCCTTTTTCTTTTCTTTTCCAAAAAGAGACTTCAAAGATTTATTTCTCCTCTTTTAGCTCCAAAAATTGTGTAGTTTGTTTCTAAAAATTTCTAAAATCAAGTCCTTTCTTTTGGTGCTAGTTTGGTTCTTTTTGGAGTTCATTTGATGAGACTTGTTATTTATTTAATTTAATTGCTCGTTTATTTCTTTTAGATCGATCGATCGCGTAGAGTTCGGAGAAGCCTGAGACCCCACCGATCAAGCTCAAGAATATCAAGATAATCTAGCCGTAGACCCAGGCGAGTCGACACTTTGATCATAATGAACCTACATTTTATGCAAATTATGTTCTTTTAAATATCAAATTGCATGCTTTATTTCCCTTATGCAACTGTATGTTAAATACCCTAAGGTAGTTAAATGCCATGTTGATGCTTTATTTTTAATACACTATCCTTTGATAATGGAATTGCCGTACACCATTGTCACCCTAGTAAATATTTGGTAACTATATTAGTTTAGGCTATACTTAAGCGCCATGCTAGTCTTGCTTAAGTATCGGGGTATTATCTACCCCAATCATCATCTTTTGAAATGAACATGATTTTGGGCGGTCATTGGGTGTAAATGGCGGGATGGTTATGATGTTGTATTTTCCTACCTCTTAAAAACCCTAAAGAAATTGCTTGTCACATCTGGGCGGATGGTATGATGGATGGTATGTTGGTGGGTGCTAATGCAGCCCAAGGAATGTTGGTTTGTGGATGGTATGTGGTATGAACCGCTTGAGATGGTCCCTAAGGACTTAATCTGTGATGACCTCCCAATGTAAAGCGATGCGACCACATGTCTATAATGGTGTCGACCTGGCTAAATAATTTGTATCCGTTAGTATGAGTTGCACCAGGCAGATGACCCGCTACGCCATAAGCCTATGTGGCTATGGGTTGGGGTGTACGACTTACGGGTCTATGTGAGCGTAAGTCGTGTGGCGCAAGAGAGTGCAGGAAGGAGTTGACGGGTCTATGTGAGCGTAACTCTTCTCGGGTGAAACCTTAGCGGGTGTAACAAAATCGATGGATGCATTGTAAAGGCCTTGTGGCGATCTCCCTTGACTCACATGTCTACGGAAACATGTGTATATGTCGAATGATTGTCTCTTGTGGGTAAAGTGTACAACCTCTGCGAGTGTAATAAAGCTGTTCGAATAGCCGTGCCTACGGTCAAGAGCGGACATGGGAACTTACAAGAGTTAGTTCTGTTTATAAAACATTGTGGGCGGGATAAAATGTGATGGGTCATTTGTGACCACAGTTTTGGTTTTCTGGGTGGATGTACCCGGTGATGTCAAGTGGTGGATGTAACATTGTCAAAAATAAGCATGAGGTGGAGGTAACCTCTCTTTGTTATAAATATTGCACAAGTAATCTCTTTAACAAATGCAATTTGGTTAAAATGCTACGTGATAGGACTTTTAATATTGGTACTCAAAATATTGCTTTGTGCAAATAAATGAACCCGAGCCATCCTTGTTAAGCCTTGCATGTATAATGTTGCATACTGTGTGTTGGCTCGCGAGCACGGTAGTTGTGCTCATCCTCGCTCTTTCCCCCCAACCCTCAGAACCCGTGGACCATGGAGACTACGTCTACTACGAGGACCAGGACGCCGAGGAGCAAGGACATGAAGAAGAGTAGCATAGTTCTGTAGTCTGAGTCTCGCCTCAGTCTGGTTGGCTCCGTTGGTACCCGTGTACATCCTATATTATCCAAGCCCTTGGCTAATATCGGTCGTACACCTAGTACCCCAGTCGCTTGCCTGTGGAGAGACTTGCTCTACCCCTTTTGCTTCCGCTAACGTACTCGAGATTTTGTAATGAACTCATTTGGCCTGATCGGCCCTATTGTAAACTTCGACCGGCGTGGTCTATTTGAACTCGGATGCTTGTATTAATGAATGGTTTGGTCTACGCGATGTATGAAATGGTTCAGCAATGTGTCTTGTGGCGCTATCATCGATCCGAGGAATAGCGCGCTTTATCACGAAGGATTACGGATTACGAAATCCGGTCCGACAGAGTCGTATCGAGCATCGATTTGTAGGAAACCCTAGTTAGATTGGTCGTTGCCGTAGGGCTTGAGTCTTATTTTCAAAACCTAAGAAAAGCTTTGGCAAAATATAGTGTATTTACTGCTCTTACTTGTCATTCCTAGTTCTGTACTTATCCTACTTCACTTTGATTTATTCTGTTACTGACTTCCTCTTGTTTTCAAAATTTTAGATGGTTGCTCAGTGCTCGGCTCTTGGGACTTTTCTCTCACGGAGAAGACCTCGGAGGCTTCGTGGGGATTTTCGCCGGTGATGCAGATGTCTGGGATACTACCATCCGCCTATCTTCATGGGCGGATGACTCAGTCTTTGGACCGAGAGACTTGGAGCATGGAGGTTTTCCTCTATGCTAGGGAGGTGAGTTCAATACTCACACCTTCAAAGTGAGCACCCCAGAGCCGTGCTTTGGATCTTTGTCGAGGATGTGCACGACTTGCCGCGTCTCGCTTGTGCGGATGCATGGAGACCTTCGAGCTCGCCCTTACGCTTCCACCCGACTCTCCGGAGGAGAGCTACCGGTGGTCCGCCACGTCCGGCGGATGACCCGTACTGTCACATCGGCTCCGGCTCACGCGAGCCTTGTCATTGCCCTCGCCAACGCCGTTGCGAGATCGGGGCGCCGATTTCTCCTCACGGCAGCTACGAGCACTCCGACACCCTCCGTGGCAACCTGTTGAGAGATGATGAAGCCCACCGCGAGTAGAGCGGAGAGAGACGGCTGCTATTGCGCGAGTTGGCCCGCCTTAGAGCCGCCGCTGCGGTGCCGCCCGGCTCTGCTGCGCCCAGCTCTGCGGCACCGTCGTCGTTTCGGCAACCGGTGCGGCCGGCGCTTTCCACTGGAGGACCCACCACCGCTCACGGCGCGCAAGAAAGTCGTCCACCGCCGACCGACGCAGCCTTGGAGAGTCGGTAGTGGGCCAGCCCGACCCGCCGCTGGATTCGGCGAGTTCGACCGCGGCGCCACCTCGATCGTTCGCTCGCCGACCGTCGATCGCGGCCGTTCCGATCCCGGTAAGCTGTACCACTGTGGTGGTAAGCACCGATGGAGGAGTAGTCGGGATAGCTAGGTTAACTAGCGATGCTTGCTAGGTAGTCTTTTGTTTGCAAGCACTTTCTTTATCCACCTTTTGTAGGCGTTGTGTTTGTATCTCGTGTCATGGCTTTGCATGGCCTATATCTTTGTGTCCTAGGAGTCATGTAACACTTACCCCTAATATTAATGAATTGCAGCCATTCGGGCTTTGTATCGCATTTGTGTTGTTCGTTCAATTTGATTTCTTTCTTACTGTGTGCCTTAGAGGGCAGTGAACCCTCATATACCCCTCTCTAGTTCTAAGCCTTAGTGTTCCTTGAGATGGCACCAAGGAGAGCTGCTGCCCCGATCCGTGGTGCTTTCGCGGAGCCGTGGAAGAGGCCGTGGCTATGGCGTGGTCGTGGACAAGACCTACCTCCCCGCCGCGAGCATCCAACAATGGCACAAGTTATGCAACAACAAGCCCAAATCCTTCAAGCCTTGCTCGCTAATCAACAAGCGAGAGCGACCGATCGCCACTCTAAGGTGGCGATTTCCTCGAGACAAGACCTCTTACCTTTGCCTCATGAGATGAACCACAGAAGCGAAGATTGGCTCGGGGATGCGAGAAGAAGCTCCGCCTAGCCCGATGCTCGAGGAAGACAAGGTGGACTTTGCCACGCACCGATTGAAAGGAGCGCATTGCGTGGTGGGAAAACTACCTCGTTGCTCAAGGTGGTGAAAGCCCGATGGAGGAGAAGAAGAGCCGAAGCGGCGACATCCGCTCATCGGAGATCGGCGAGGATCCACGCCTTTGTTGAAGCAATTCTTTGAAATCAATTTGGGCGAGACCGCACCCGCATGGCGGCCAATCTCTGGAGCGAGTTCAAGCGCGCCAGGACTAACTTTGTACTGCTTTGATGCGATGAGGCTAAAGAAGAATGAGTTTAGAACTCTCAAGCAAGGTCAAATGACAGTCAATGAATATCTAACCAAGTTTAACGACTTGCTCGCTCGCTCCGGTGGCGTGGTGATGAAGAAGATAGACCGCTTTGTGGAAGGAATGCGTGGAGACATGAGAAGCCGACTTATCCTCCATGATTTCCCTAGCTTCCACCACTTGATCAACAAAGCCCTCGTCTTTGGAAAGCGAGAAGAAGATTGCGGAAGTAAGCCGCAAGAGAAAGATGGTATTCGAAGCCGCAAGGTGGCTTTCCTCATAAGTCAACATTCCGGCAACTCATCTTTTAAGCGGTGTAGTTTCTCCACAAGGAACTCAAGCCCCCCAGCGTACCAATGGGAATGGTTTCGCATCCTTCGTCCCGCCGGACGACTGCAACAAGCAACCCGACTCATCTCCATTGTTTCCATTGTGGGTGAGAGGACACTTCGCCATGTCGATGCCCTCAGCGTCGAACACTCCGCGAGTTCAACTCGGGAGCCCCACCGGCTCAAGGTCAAACATCGGCTCAGCGAGAACCATCAGCCCCGCAAGCACCTAGATCTACCTCGACACCAAATCGCGCCATGTGAACCATGTCACGGCCGAGGAGGCTCGAGGAAGCTACGGGAGTTCTAATGGGTACGTTCTCTGTTAAATCGATGCAGCACAAGTTTTGTTTGATTACGGAGCTTCGCATTCTTTCATATCAAGAAAATTTGTTGAAAGGCTTAAGTTGCCAACCTTTAAGCTAAAGAAACCCGTGGTACTTAGTTCACCGGGGACCCTTGACTACCATCTTAGTAAGTCCCGAGTAGAGATTGCTATGGAAAATTCGGATTCCTAGCAAACCTCTTAGTGCTTGATCCCAAACTCTGGATATCATCCTAGGGATGGATTGGTTGGCCCGATACCAAGGAATGATAGATTGTGCCAATGAGAAGGTGGTACTCACCAAAACCCGGCACCACAATAAAGGTTAATGTAAACCGCTCCTCGAGTTTGGATCGTACAATCCATAACCTCGAGAAGGTGACTCTGAAACAACCCACTGTAGTTCAAGATTACCGGAAGTTTTCCGGAAGAATTGCACGGCATGCCACGGACCGAGACATAGAATTTGTGATCAACCTAAAGCCGAGAACAGCCCCAATTGCCAAGAGGCCATATAGGATGGCGGTTGATGAGCTTGAAGAGCTTAAGGTACAAATGGAAGAATTACGGGGAAAAGGATTTATTAGACCTAGCTCATCCCCCAGGGTTCGCGATTACTTTTGTAAAGAAAAGGATGGCACCGCTTGGTGTGTGTGGATTACAGAGCCCTCAATGAGGTGACCATCAAGAACAAGTACCCTTTGCCCGCATTGATGATCTATTCGATCGGTGTCGAGAACAAGATGTTCTCCAAGATAGACCTAAGGTCAGGATACCACGAGTTAAGATTAGGGTGAGGACATCCCTAAGACGACTTTTACCACCGATATGGCTTGTATGAGTTCACGGTTATGTCGTTTGGCTTGACCAATCGCGACCTACTTCATGAACCTTATGAACAAGGTATTCATGGAATACTGGATAAGTTTGTTGTCGTGTTCATAGACGACATCTTAATCTACTCCAAGACTAATGAGGACATCTTTGAACATCTGCGATTGGTCTGGAGAAGCTTAAGAACATGTTTGTATGCCAAGTACGGCAAGTGTGAATTTTGGCTTCAAGAGATCGATTTCCTCGGACATATTGTATCCATTGGAGAGTCGCGATTGACCCATCAAAGTAGAAGCGGTGTTGGGATGGAAACAACCAACCTCGATGACCGAAGCGCGTAGTTTTCTCGGAATGGTGGATACTACTGGCGCTTCATTGAAGGATTCTCAAAACTATCGGACCAATGACCCACCTGCTCAAGAAGGAAAAGAAATGCGAATGGATGAAGCTTGTGAAAAGAGTTTCCAAGAGTTGAAGAAGAAGTTAACTCTGCACGGTGTTAGTCTTGCGGACATACACAAGGACTTTGAAGTCTATTGTGATGCTTCGCGCAAGGTGCAGGTTGCGTGCTTATGCAAGGAGGAAGCGTCGTAGCATATGCATCCGGACAACTCCGCCCACATGAAGACAACTATCCAACTCATGATTTGGAGTTAGCGGCGTAATGCATGCCCTAAAGATTTGGCGGCATTACTTGATTGGAAATCATTGTAATATCTTTACGGACCACAAGAGTCTTAAGTATATTTTCACGAGACGGACCTCAACCTCCGACAAAGGAGATGGTTAGAAGCGATTAAGGATTACGACTTGGATGTTCATTACCATCACGGGAAGGCTAATGTAGTGGCCGATGCATTAAGCGTAAGTCCTCTTTGCAAAAATGTTATGGTTCAAGAGTATCAACTTTGAGCTTTGCAAGGAATTAGAGGCACTTAACCTCGAGTTAGTAGAACAAGGCACCTTAGCGACTATGGAAGTTCAACCAACCTTGGAAGAACAGTCAAGGCCGCTCGAGAAAGGACACCCGGAGTTCATAAATTTAAACACCTCATGGCAAAGGAAAGGCCTCAAAGATGGTGGAAGACCAACAAGGAATCCTATGGTATGGGAAAGCGTCTATTTGTTCCCCACCAAAAGGAGCTCAAAGAATTGATTCTAAAAGAAGCCCATAGCTCAGCATACACCATACACCAGAGCGGCACCAAGATGTATCAAGATATGAAGATTCTATATTGGTGGCCGCGAATGAAAAGAGACATCGCCGAGTTCGTAGCTTGTTGCGATGTGTGCCAGCGGATCAAAGCAGAACATCAGAGACCCGCAGGATTGCTGCAACCACTGCAAATCCCTCAGTGGAAGTGGGAAGAAATTGGAATGGATTTCATTACAGTGCGAGAACCAAGACCGGATATGATTCCGTATGGGTCATAATCGGCAGTTAACCAAAGTTGCCCATTTCATCCTGTGAAGACCACCTACAAGGGAGATAAATTAGCCGAGTTATACATGGCTCGTATTGTATGTCTGCATGGAGTACCCAAGAGGATAGTCTCGGATCGAGGTTCCCGATTTACCTCGCATTTAGGCTAGTCTACACGAAGCACTTGGAACCACTTAAACTTCACCTGACATATCATCCTCGGTGATGGGCGAGACGAGAAGGGTAAATCGATTCTTGAAGACATGCTTGGGCTTGTGCTTTAGAGTTTACCGTAGGCGGGAGAGATGTCTACCGTATGCGAGTCGCCTACAACAACGATTACCAATCCGGTTTGAAGATGTCCCGTTTGAAGCACTCTATGAGAGAAAATGCGAACTCCCTTGCATTGGTGAGAATCGGGAGAAGGTTATATCTTGGACGGATACTCTCAAGCAAGCGAGAAGAAAGTCAGTTGATCGGAGATCGTCTACAAGCTGCTCAATCCAGACAGAAAAGTTATGCGACAACCGTCGTGAGAGTTAACTTTGAAGTTGGAGATCATGTATACCTCAAAGTGTCACCCTTCGAGGAATGCGAAGATTTAAAGTGAAAGGCAAGCTTGCGCCAAGGTACATAGGCCCGTTCCCAATCACATAAGCGTGGAGAGGTAGCATATCATTGGAATTACGGAGAATTTGTCGGATGTCCATAATGTGTTCCACGTCTCTCGGCTCAAGAAATGCCTCAGTACCGGAAGAGCAAGCTCCAATTGAAACCATTGCACTCGGAAAGACTTGTCGTATCCGAGCATCCAATCAAGATTCTTGGCGTCGTGGAGAAGCGGACAAGGCGTCGGATCATCCGCTTATGCAAAGTGCAATGGAGCAACCACTCGGAGAAAGAAGCCACTTGGGAACGCGAGGACCGGTGAAGTTGGATTACCCCTATTTTCTCGAGGAGCTCGAATCTCGGGTCGAGATTCTTTTAAGGTGGGTAGGTTTTGTAACATCCAAATTTGTGGATTCGCGAGATCTTCAAAGTCCAAGAGCGCAAACCCAAAAACTTCCCAAATTGTTCAAGATTCGGTTCTTCCCAAAGCCCGAGCCCTTCTTCCCAAACCGCCCCTAACCTAGCTCCTCCTAGCCGGCTCGCCATGCCTGCTCCGCCTCGGTCCTCCGCCCCGCCCGGCGTGCCGGCGCCCCCGGCGCGCCTCGACCGACCCCATCCCGCGCCCGCCGCGCCCTCGGCTCTTGCGCCGTGCCGTCGTCAACGGCTCCTTTCCCCGGATCCAAAGCCTCCCCTCGGCCTTTAAAGCCGGCGCCCCCTTCCTCTCCTCCACCTCCCCCTTCTCCTCCCAAGCAAACCCAAGAAGATCGGGAAGAAAAGAGGAAGAAAAGCAAGAAAGGAAGACGAAGAAGAAACGACCGAAACCCTTACCTCCTCCGGTTGTCGTCGCCGTGCGGTGAGCTCCCATCGTCGTCGCCGCTGCCGCCTCGTGGCCATCGCCACCGCCTAGGCAGCCCAGCGCGCCGCTCCTCCGTCCATTGCCGCGCGCTCCTTCTTCTTCCTTCGCGCGCGCGCTTCTCTCTCGCGTGCGGCTCGGGTAGAGCACCCCCTCGCCTCTTTTGCTTGGCCGGCTGGGCGCGGCGCTTGCAGCGTGCCTTAGGCGCTCCGCCTGGGCCAAAGCGAGGCCACGGGCCGCACGCACGCGGCCGAGCCGGGCAAAAAGCCGGCCGTGGGCCTTTTCGTTTTCTTTTTGTGGTTTTCTTTCCCTTTTTCTTTTCTTTTCCAAAGAGAGACTTCAAAGATTTATTTCTCCTCTTTTTAGCTCCAAAAAATTGTGTAGTTTGTTTCTAAAAATTTCTAAAATCAAGTCCTTTCTTTTGGTGCTAGTTTGGTTCTTTTTGGAGTTCATTTGATGAGACTTGTTATTTATTTAATTTAATTGCTCGTTTATTTCTTTTAAGTCGATCGATCGCGTAGAGTTCGGAGAAGCGGAGACCCCACCGATCAAGCTCAAGAATATCAAGATAATCTAGCCGTAGACCAGGTAGTCGACACTTTGATCATAATGAACCTACATTTTATGCAAATTATGTTCTTTTAAATATCAAATTGCATGCTTTATTTCCTTATGCAGCTGTATGTTAAATACCCTAAGGTAGTTAAATGCCATGTTGATGCTTTATTTTTAATACACTATCCTTTGATAATGGAATTGCCGTACACCATTGTCACCCTAGTAAATATTTGGTAACTATATTAGTTTAGGCTATACTTAAGCGCCATGCTAGTCTTGCTTAAGTATCGGGGTATTATCTACCCCAATCATCATCTTTTGAAATGAACATGATTTTGGGCAGTCATTGGGTGTAAATGACTGGGATGGTTATGATGTTGTATTTTCCCTACCTCTTAAAAACCCTAAAGAAATTGCTTGTCACATCTGGGCGGATGGTATGATGGATGGTATGTTGGTGGGTGCTAATGCAGCCCAAGGAATGTTGGTTTGTGGATGGTATGTGGTATGAACACTTGAGATGGTCCCTAAGGACTTAATCTGTGATGACCTCCCAATGTAAAAGCAGTGCGACCACATGTCTATAATGGTGTCGACTGGCTAAATAATTTGTATCCGTTAGTATGAGTTGCACGGCGGATGACCCGCTCGCCATAAGCCTATGTGGCTATGGGTTGGGGTGTCACGACTTACGGGTCTATGTGAGCGTAAGTCGTGTGGCGCAAGAGAGTGCAGGAAGGAGTTGTGGTCTATGTGGCGTAACTCTTCTCGGTGAAACCTTAGCGGGTGTAACAAATCTGATGGATGCATTGTAAAGGCCTTGTGACGATCTCCTTGACTCACATGTCTACGAAACATGTGTATATGTCGAATGATTGTCTCTTGTGGGTAAAGTGTACAACCTCTGCGAGTGTAATAAAGCTGTTCGAATAGCCGTGCCTTACGGTCAAGGGCGGACATGGGAACTTACAAGAGTTAGTTACTGTTTATAAAACATTGTGGGCGGGATAAAATGTGATGGGTCATTGTGACCTGGTTTTGGTTTTCTGGTGGATGTACCCGGTGATGTCAAGTGGTGGATGTAACATTTGTCAAAAATAAGCATGAGGTGGAGGTAACCTCTACTGTTATAAATATTGCACAAGTAATCTCTTTAACAAATGCAATTTGGTTAAAATGCTACGTGATAGGACTTTTAATATTGGTACTCAAAATATTGCTTTGTGCAAATAAATGAACCCGAGCCATCCTTGTTAAGCCTTGCATGTATAATGTTGCATACTGTGTGTTGGCTCGCGAGCACGGTAGTTGTGCTCATCCTCGCTCTCTCCCCCAACCCTCAGAACCCGTGGACCATGGAGACTACGTCTACTACGAGGACCAGGACGCCGAGGAGCAAGGACATGAAGAAGAGTAGCATGGTTCCGTAGTCTGAGTCTCGCCTCAGTCTGGTTGGCTCCGTTGGTACCCGTGTACATCCTATATTATCCAAGCCCTTGGCTAATATCGGTCGTACACCTAGTACCCCGATCGCTTACTGTGGAGAGACTTGCTCTACCCCTTTGCTTCCGCTAACGTGCTCGAGATTTTGTAATGAACTCATTTGGCACGATCGGCCCTATTGTAAACTTCGACCGGCGTGGTCTATTTGAACTCGGATGCTTGTATTAATGAATGGTTTGGTCACGCGATGTATGAAATGGTTCAGCAATGTGTCTGTGTGGCGCTATCTCGATCGAGGAATAGCGCAGCTTTATCACAGAGGATTCTGGATTACGAAATCCGGGTCCGACAAGTTATAAGAGCGAGAGCAAGAACACGAGAGAACTTATCTTGAGACAAATCTTGCTTAGATTGATTCAAAGATTATTGGTTTACAACCACTGCACTATGGAGGAGAAAAGCTCAACACTTGAGCATTCAATCAATCATCTCTTATAAATCCTAGCCTCCTCTACTTTCATCTCCTAGTTCTAAATCACAAATTAGGGTTTGGTAGACTCAAGGCTTGAGGGTGCAAATCCTGCACCTTTCCTTTTTATAGTGTAGGCTAGATTTAGAGAGAAAACCCTAACGGACACTTGTTAAGCTCACACATAAGTAGGTCTACAATCACGTACGTTTCTCAAAGCGAATGACAAACTGAGCTTCCCTAATCTGTCTCTTCGTGATCTCCATCTTTTCTTGACCTAAACCGCATCTTCTTACATTGTCTTACACCGCGGTTTCTCCAAAGGTCACCAACCCGATATTTTGGTGAAGATACCAAAGTACCTCTTTTCGATCATTCTCCAAAGACCGAGTCCAGACATCGTGAAGCACTCTATGTTTCGCCACATGTAGGTTGATAAATGGCTCTCTTTATATCGACAAGTTTCTCCTATCCGACTTCCACCGGAACCACCATGGAACTTGCACCGATCCCGCGCCATTTGATCCAACCCGTCGCACCGAACTTTCTGTTCGGTTATCTTGTCTATCTTGCGTCATGCTTGAGTACAATGACTTCACCTAACATTCTTGATCATTTTGGACCTCAGCTTTTCTAGCCTAGTCCCGATCATCATCACCGTTGGCCGTCGTTAACTCCAATCCACTTGCACAATAATAGACCAAAGAATTGATTCTAAACATAAGTTCTTTGCAACTTGACACACGTTAGTCAAATACATGCATCATGCAACACATATGCACTAAAATTCATGATTTTGGCCAAATCGGCGAAGTTCTCCACCCTCATGGTGCATGAACCCTCTTCGGTCGGTCAGACCGTCGCCCTCGACCGGTCTGACTGCCAACCAGCCAGTCTGACCACCCCCTAGCTGGTTAGACCGCCCGCTCGCTTGACCGCCAGCAAATGCCCGGTTAGACACCACAGCACTTAGCCGGATTTTCACCCCTGGAAATCTACACTCTCTCTGGAATTTTCAAACTCTATCTAGTTTTGGTTTGAAACTCCAATTCCAATAAGACCAAGTGCAAACACATCCTTAAGTAACCCTTCACACGTGATTTTTAGTTGATTTTCAAAATTCACATTTTCACCTTTTTGACCGGCCTGACCGCTAAGCCCTTTGGCCGTCTAACCGTCACTCATGGCCGGTCAGACTGTTCTCATGGCCGATTTGACCGCATGTAGCCTAACAACATTTTGAATTTCCCGAAAATGATAGTTTCTCCAAACACCACGATGCTATTATCAATTAGATTTGGATCTTGTCCCCATGATCTCCACGAAATCAGCCCTCGGCAGTCAGCACCTCATCTTGTAGGACGGATCCGGGTAAGTTCACTCTGCCTGTCGACTTCAGAGGTTTTGTTTAATAACAAAACGTTTGGACTTGGACATGTGATGTGCTTAACCTGCAAGGAATTCTCAGGTCAGCAGGTAATGGCAGAGTCATAAAAAACTAAAGCTATTTTTTTGACGAGAAACAGTGGGGATATAGATATATTTAATTTAACAATGAGAGGAAAAACAAAGTAACATGTACATGGAAGAAAAGAAAAAACTAATGCTAATTCGTACTCGTGTAGCCAGTAAATTCAGTCCAACTCGCAGGCACTCTTGGTTGCTTTCTGAAGCAGTAGTTTTCTTTGAACATTCTTACGGACGACCTCTGCTGAAGTACTACTAGTCGGGGTGGCAGTGCAAACAACCACAGACGAAGATTGTGGAGCTCGCTGTGGAGAGGAGACTTGGCAGAGGGCGACGCCATGGCCGCGCGTGCGGAGGGAGGGAGAGGGGAGATGGTCTGCGTGACCGGTGCCGCTGGGTACATCGCCTCGTGGCTCGTGAAGCTCCTCCTCTCCCAAGGCTACACCGTCCATGCCACTGTCCGCGATCTCGGTACGTGCTTCCTTTTTCAGCTCAGGAAGTTTCTGAAGATTTTTCAAGGTTGTTAGTGAACATCAACTCTTGGTTAATTCTGGTCCTTTTTCAGGTGACAAGAAGACCGGCCATCTGAAGCGTCTAGAGAATGCTGCTGAGAACCTCAAGCTTTTCAAGGCTGATCTCCTTGACTATGAAGCGATGGCAGCTGCCATTGTGGGATGCCATGGAGTTTTTCATGTCGCGACTCCAGTTCCTTCAGAGAATTTGACTGATCCAGAGGCAAGTTCTATATTTCTCAAATTTTATTTATAACAAGTTTCAGAGTGTAGTATTGTTAAGACTGGCTTGAATTAATTTTTGATTGTACCATGATCATTCTTTCCAAATCCGCATCCATAGACATTAAACTACCTCAAATTGAATTTGCATAGTAGAGGCAATTGAGTTCGAATATGGCTTTGACTCAAAAACTAACTGGATGTTTGCATACGAATTTGTGATATATTTTATTAAATTCAGATTGGGGCATCGAGCTATTGGTGAAATTTTTTTGCACACACTCTAAATGATGTTGTTTACTCATTTTTTTTTAAAAAAAAAATTGTTTACTCGTTTGTATGTTTCAAAGTAATGTAAATTTGTAATACGCTTATACGCATTCATGTCGGACAAAGAAATTCACGTGTTCAAATAAAAATCACCGTCTTATGATTTAGACAATTTGCTTCATTCCAAATTTGTACTTCCCTTAAATACAAAGTATCGTCCTATTACCTCCTATAAGGTAATAGATCACCATGTTAAGCTTTAACCATTAGATCAACAGATTTCCTATTTTTAAGTCCGTGTTTGCCAGTTGCCATACCATAATATGCCGTGCTAATAGTCAATAATCTAAACCAACGGACAGAACGGTAAAATTATGAAAGAAGAGTTAGTATCAATTTGTCATCAAGTGCAAAACAAGTCAAACAAAAGTCTATACTTTTGTTAAAAAGAAACTTATAATAATAACCAAAAGTAAATAAATGGTAAGTCCAGAGAGCACAATAATTGAATATGTCCCATTAAGTGTTGGAAATATGAAGTGGAGGTTTCAACATTCAATTGGACACAATAAAAGAATGGGTATGGTGCAAACAATTTTAAGTTACAAAAGGTGTTTAAACTTTTTTCTCCACCCATCATTTTTCCACTCCCCACCTCGTAGGATGGGAAAAAGTGTATTGGAAGTGCATAAATTACATACTCATGTACGATAGTCACTTAAAAAAATTACCATCCATCTTTATCTTTGTACAAGATAACTAGTATAGAAACATTACTAAATAGAACCATTTTTCTTCTAGGTATAGGTCTTCCGTATTAATTATATCCCCACACACACATACACAGAGGGTATGTGAGAAAAGTAGGACAATCAAAATTTTTTAAAAAAATTCCTATTTGGGCATAATTCCCACCTGAATTTTCTGGGCATAATACAGTGTAATTTGATTACATATGCATGGATTCTTATGTTAGAGTACACTGACATTCTATTTATCCACTGAAGTGTTCTTTCCAACTTATTGTCAAGGATTTTTTGGTTATATATATCATTAGCTTGCCTTACAATATATATGCCATACACTGATACACAACCATGCAGCTAGAAGTTTTGGGTCCTGCTGTTACTGGTACCAGAAATGTACTCAATGCTGCCTCTGCTGCGAAGATTCAGCGAGTGGTTGTTGTGTCATCCATGGTTGCCGTCGAGATCAACCCAATAGATTGGCCCAAAGATAAGATTAGAGACGAGAACTGCTGGTCAGACAAAGAATTTTGCAGGAATAATGAGGTAACCGATGCTGCTAACTAGCATTAGTAACAGAAACATGAACAGTTCAGTTCTGATCTTAGATCTAATAATTCATTTCCAACTTTGACGCCGTTGTCTTCCCTTTGCATCTGCAGGACTGGTATTCTGTTGCTAAGATCACAGCAGAAGAGGCGGCCCTTGAATACGGACGGCAAACCGGGCTGGATGTTGTTACTGTCAACCCAGCGTTGGTGTTTGGTCCTCTACTGCAGCCAACGGTTAACGCAAGCAGCCAGTTCTTGATCTACCTCCTAAAAGGTTTCCGTAAACACAACACAGCACCTACCAATGCTTCCATCCTTTTGTTTCTTGATTCATTCGTCACAGTTTATTGAATCTTATGTTTGAGCGTTGATGCAGGAGGTCCTGACAAGATGAGGAACAAGCTCTGGCACGTCGTCGATGTCCGCGACGTCGCGGACGCCCTGCTTCTGGTCTACGAGGAGCCTGAAGCCTCAGGCAGGCACATTTGCGCGCCTCATTTCATCAGCGCCCGTGACCTGCTGGACTTGCTGAAGAGCATGTACCCTGGCTACCCTTACATTAGCAAGTAATCCTCTTCCTATCTTACGCTTCACTCCGTTGTCCTTTTCATACATTAGAGCACTTAAGCCAATGTCCAGCTCTGACCCATGTGGCAATTGGCAGGGAGAACATTTGTGACATGGATCACCCAGCTCCGATGACGTCCGGCAAGCTGAAGAAGCTGGGGTGGAGCTGCCGGCCACTGGAGGAGACGATCGCGGACACCGTTGAGTTCTGCCGGCATGCCGGGTTTCTCGAGGACGTGGAGGGGGCGGCTCCATACCGTTTCCCTCCTCTTTATAACAAAATCTAGTTTCAGCAACAGCAAGAGATTAGGCCATATCCGTGCGTAGGTGCTGCCATGTGCTTCTACCGTTTGGCGTCCTATACAGTCGTAGGATCGTGTGCTGCTGCGCTATGTACCAGGCTGAACTTGATTCGTAGCACGCCATTTATTTACTGCCAAGAGTTCACAATTCCTGTAGTGATTAATTTCAAATTTCAACTTTTTAAAAACCACTTTCAAACTTAAGTAGCTTTCTTCGGTATCTCTTCACTAAAGTGTGAAAAAGGGTCTACTGTGCTGCACAATTTTCGGTGTCTGGCTGTCCCTAATACACGGCTTTCGTATACAATCATGGAATTACCGAGCTAGTGCTAGTTCAAGAGTAGCCCCGTAACCTCCCCATGTAATATTCTCTTCGTTGTTCTTCTTACCATGTAAGCCCCTTATGCTTTTGGGCATGCTACTGCATTCCAAGGACCGTAAAAAAACTCAATATTTAGAGGAAAATTAATAATACGCCATTCTTTAGTTTGGCATTTTAAAATATATCACCCCTTCCAACGTAATCAATTATACGTCACTCCTGTTAGAATAGGACTTTTTGTATTCCTTATCTGTATATAGCATACCCCTTATACTCCCTATATATATTGCCCATTGGGCCCTCTTCCGCTTCCGCGCCACGTCGTTGTCAAAGGCCGCCACCGCCCGAAATAGGCCGCTGCCCAAATCGACGTGACGCCGCCCCGACGCGCCCGAGCCCGACACCTCCGCCGCTGACGCGCCCGAGCCCAACGCCTCCGCCACCGACATTGCTGGTCCAGCCGTCACCCAAATCGGGTCGACGCTCGACCACCCGGTCTGCTGACGCGTTTCTGCCCGAGCGATTGGGGCCGCCGCCCGCGCTCGTCCTCATGATTGGTGGGGGCGTCGCCTGCACTCGTCGAAGCCGCCGCTGGATTCAACGCCACTGCCCTGGCCACCGCCGTCGTCGCTCCCGCCGCTGCCGCTCGGTAGGGGGAACCCTAAGTTCCCCTATGCGCTCAGTCTCCCATGTGCTGGGATCTTGAGTGGGCTGTTCGGTTTATCGTGAGCTGGCCCAGCCCGAGAAAGTAAAAAAAAGCAGTATGTCGATCTAACCATCGCGCCGTCCAGCACTGCCTGTTAGACTTCGTTGCCTTGGTCGCTATACCATCCAGTCGCCGCCTACCGATGGCTGTCGTTCCATCAGCTGTGATCTCATTCTCGGGAACAAAGCTTAATGGGACAAACTACAAGTCTTCACTCATGGAGATCACGCTCGATGGTCTCCGCCTCTGGGGATATGTTATTGATGCTCGACCTTGTCCGTCATCGCCAACTCAACCTTCTCCTAGATAGCCTACTTCTGCACCTCCTACAGCAGATGAGGTCGCCAAGAAGGATGCATCGCTATTGCTGTTGATGAGGCCTTTCAGTATGCCATAAACGCTTTTGAGCGCTGGTATGCTGATAAGGCTCGTTAGCCTACTATCATAACTTAGTTAACCATTAAAGAACACAGAGAGAGGCACACACTAAGCAACACAGAGAGGGACAGGGGAAGGTCGGAGGCGGCTCGGCATGGCTTGTTGCCGGTTGTCAGAACCCGGGATTAACACCCCAGATCCTCTGTGCATAACTGAACTAGTCCCATGATCAGTCGCTAGTTCACACAACAAACAAATATGGTAACAAATTCATATCGCAGCTTTATTAATAATCAACAGAGTTTATTACAAAAGAGGCTTACAGTCAACAATAAAGAACACAACGGAAGACGAAGAAGTAGTAGAGTCCAGCAATCTGCCACAGGCAATCGACTGGGGTAGCGGCCTAGTCGTCGAGATCCACATCGGTAGCAAAGTCCTTCTCCTCTGAAATTTTGTTTGCATAAAGCAAGAATGAGCACAACTTCCGTGCTCGCAAGTTACACCCGTCAAGTAACAGAATGACATGCATATATGGATGTAACAATAGAAAGGCTTATTGGTTTATTTGCATAAAGCAGCATTTCTTTTAAATACTGGTACTAAGTTCCAAAGCAGTTATTTTATAACTAAAATTTATAAAATTCTCAATTTTATAGTCAGATAACATTCACACATGAATGGTGAAGGATACCCTCCTATCGCATGGTTTCCTGCCCAATTCCCATCTGGATAAACCAGTTTTGAAGAAGTCTTTTTCAAACAAAAACCAAAGTCTAACTTTGAGTAGTTCTGCTAGCATGTCCATAACCGCGGACACGGCTATTCGAATAGTTTTACACTCTGCAGAGGTTGTACAGCTTTACCCACATGACACGACTTCTCTAGTTTGTCCGGCATATATCTATGCCACCGCTCACTACCTTTGGTAAGCGGTCTAGAGCACGTGTCGAGGCCTTTACAATGTTTTGTTTTAGTGTATTTATGCCCGCTAAGGTTTCGCTACCATTGGACTGGCCATCCTCCGGAAGCCCCCTCCTGCGCCAGATGGGTCTACTATCTGACCAACACCCATACCAACAACATAGCACCAATGACACTAAGACATCACAAATTATTCAGCCAAGACCCGACCCATACTTGGGACATGTGGTGGTACGGTATGGCGTAGCATCATGCGCTCGAAGACCGGTCCTTAACTGACTTGGGCGACTTTCCATAAAAACCCCTGGGCCTTAACCCTAACCAGATTAAGCCCGTGCATAAACCTGCACCCACCAATCATCCATTTCGCCCAAGTCCAAACCCATTTTTATTTTATTTTTCAAGTCATTTGCAAAACTCCCATGACACACCAATGCCAAGGGTACAATTTAAACAATAATTGATTGTTGGCTGAAATTCTCCAAATCAGACAAGTTTGGTCTATAAGCATGGCTAAGCAATACGTTTAAATGATCCTAGTTCATACTATCGTATCAACCAGGTTTTATCTAGGGTGTCAATGTGTTTGATTCAATATCAACATTGGTCATACAAAGGATTTAGGTATAACTATGAATTTTAAAAACAGAAATTTATATTACTGAATATAAATAAGCATGCAGTAATAATTTAAAAACAGAATATATATAATTTAAAATAATAGGATCGATATGATCAAGGGGTATAACTTGCCTTGCTTGCTGAGGTGATGTTGTTTTCTTAATGATCACTTTAATGAACGCCCGTGTTGAGGTGACGTTGTTTTTCTTAACAGTCACCTAGTACTCACAAGTACTATCTTGAGTAGTCCAAGTGTATGATCATGATGATCATACAGTCAAAATCATTCCTCTTATGTTGTTCTTCAATCGGCGTCGAAATCTGATTCTCCGAAGTCGTCGAAATCTAATCGTGAAAATATGACCAAATTCAAATAAAATTCAAATAACAATTCAAAAGAACTCCAAATTAAAATAATTTAATTTAGTTAGCTAGGTTACAATTTTATACAAATTTTGCAACTTGAATCACCCAAATCGGAGTTTGGATGCAAAAGATATGAATTTTAGAAGTTTGGAATTACATGAAATGGTAGATTTAGGGTTTACAAGAAATACTAGTCAAATGAGCTCAAAATTAAATAATTTTGGTTTGGTTGGCTAGATCTTGATTTTATATGAATTTAGGAATTTGAAACGACGAAATCGGAGTTCGTATGAGGGAGAACGAACCTCGGGAAGTTCTAAATCTAAATAAAACCCTAAAATCAGATTTTCTTGATTTTTTTCTATTGAAAAAGGGATTTATGACGCAATGCTGACGTCAGTGCACAGATTTTCGGAATTAGAGGAATTAAAAAATGAATTCCTGACATGTGGGGCCCCCGTGTCATAGACACGGCTCACGGTGGACCGATTCCACCGAGCCGAGGGCGGGATGGTGCGGTGGACTAGCCACGCGGGCTGTGACATGGCGCCACGCGGCGCTGACGCGGCGCGGGATGCTGAGGTGGCGCCACCGTGGCTCACACGTGGCCATGCCACGTCGGTACGAGGCCGGCGGCGGCTCGATTGCAAGCTCGCCGGCGATAGGGGCTTCGGCGAGGGGTGCAGTTGATACCAAAAGGAAGAGGGAACGATGCCGAACATGATGCTCACCGGGGTTGCACGAATGCGCGGCGGAGGATCACCGGCGACGAGGTTAAGCGGCGACGCGATGCGGCTTGTGGCGGCGGCGGTGCTCCTGTGGGATTCCGGCGATGCGAAGGCGAGCCCCGGGTAGGACTCGGTGCCGCGATGCCGAAGAGGCGGTCGGAGTTGCTCGGTGATCGTCAACGGCGGCGCTAGAGGCTGCGGAAGCGCCAGCGACCGTCGGTGAAGAAATGCCAATTCCGGCGATCTTGGAGGCGGAGGGAAGGAGTGGGTGGTGGAGCTGAGATGAGGAGAAGGAGGCGATCTTGGTGCGCTTTTTATAGGGGCCGGAGGGGCACGGAATGAGGAGATCGGCGGCGGGGGAGGCGGCGATTTCGGCTCCGGGGATTTCGTACACGGACGAGGGGGAAAATGGTCGGAAATGGGGCGGCGTGATGCGCGGGATCTGGTGCGCACGTCCACGCGTGAAGAGGGCGCGGCAATCACGGCGGTGATGGAGCTCTCACGCGCGGCAATGGCAGCGCTGAGGCTCGGTGGCGCGGGGAAGAAACGGGGGAGGAAGAAGGGTCGGGCGCCGTCAGATCCTGATCTGGCGGTGGTGAGGAGGTGATGACGTGGAGGTTTTTGTGACCGTCCAATTGAAATCGGGTGGTGAGGGTGAGAGAGAGGCAGCGGGCGGGAGGAGCGGGCCGGCTGGGGTGAAGCGGGCCATGCAGGAGAGAGAGAGAGATGGGCCGGGAGATTCGGCCCACTAGGGTTTTAGGGTTTTGAATTGATTTAATAATTGATTTAATTCCAAAAATTCAAAATGGCTTTAGAAAATAGCAAAATAAATCCAAAAATTTAGAGAAAATTCACAGAAATTCCCTGAGGCATTTTGGATTTAATTAAAATATTTTCAACTTAAAGTTGGCTATAGTTTTTGCACATAAATTGTTTTGGCTTTAAATTACTTAGAAAAAAGCTTTTAAAAACCTCAGAAAATTCTAGAAATTAATTTAAATTTTATTTTTCAGATCAAAACAACTGAAACTACAAGAACTTCAAGTAAATTTTAAAGTTTGACTTTTAAAACTTCAGAAATTCAAGTAAGGCAATCAAACTCTTCCAAATTTCAGAAAATCCAATAACTTTATTTATTTTAATTTGGTAACATAACTTTGGGATGTTACACCGGTGAATGAGGGCATGGCGGCAGCCGGAGGTAGCTGAAATGGAATGGTGACATCGGGGCGGTCCAGTGGGCGACGGGGGCACGGCTGGGGATGGCCAAGAGCGGCGGGGCGACTGTATGTGGCAGCTGGCCGTGGGGGAGCTAAAGGCGTGGCGGTGCCATGGTGGAAGAGGGGAGGAGTTAGGGCGAGCACAAGCGAGAGGGTGCTCAGGGAACTCACCAAAACGGATGAAGGGGGCCATGGGCGGGTGTGGTGGCTGAGTGTCGAGAGCCCGCGGCGGCGCGAGGGGGATGTCATCACAGCGGTGTTGCGGAGATGGAGGGCCGAAGTGGGTGATGGGGGGAGGTAGAGGGGAGTGTGGGGATGCTTTTGAGGTGAGGAATTGACCGCCGGCTTACTGAGTGAGAAGTGGTGGTTAGGCCGGAACCGAGGAAGACAAGGTCAGCGTCGAGCTCCGATGGGGAAATCCTTCCATTGCTTGAGGGCTTTTGATCCTTGGGCTCTAGAACGCCGAATGACGCGATCGGCCGGCGTCAGGGCTCATCGGCGGGGCTGGAGCGGCGATGTACGCCCGCGGCGGCTTGAGCTCTGCACTGCGGTTTTCTTTGGTAAAGATGAGAAAGGGGTGGCCAGCAGGGGGTGGGGGAAGCTGCGGCCTAGCCATTTGTAGGCAGGGGCCGGAGAACCGGAGGTGGCCGACGGCATGGGCGGTGAGGTGACGGGCGTGGGCCTGGCGTGCATGCGTGGGTAGAGGGGTGGCTGCGTGGAGGTGAAGGCCTGTTTGTGGGGCCGGCTGACAGTGGAAGTAAAAAAGAAAATAGGCTTCCAAAATTTCTGAATAATGGCCGACAGTTTGAGCAAATTTTTAAATATATATATTCCTAACTCCAAAAATTATGAAACTTTTTGGGGAATCTCCTGACAAAGTCTAGTTCATACTGTAATTTTTGTATAATTTTATTTATTTCTTATCCCTCTGTAAAAATCTTTTTAAGCTCCTGATGTATGTACTTTTGTGCTAGTTTTGGATTTTTAATTATCACATTCTGTCTCTATTTATTTTAAGAAATTCTCATGTGATGATAGATATAAATCTGACTTTTGCTTAAAGGATTACAGTTGGGCTTCTGAACATCTAGAGCATTAAGTTTTGAATTTTATATTTTTGACCTTTAGGTTTTTACCCTAACCATAACCTTTACAAGGATAATACTTAAAGCATATTTTTCTTTTGATAGTTCTAATATATTAGGGTTTTGTTTCTAGGGTTCATGTTTTAGGGTTTTGGGTTGACACCACTTGTGTATTTAGGGTTTTTGTTTGCCATTACTTGTGCCGACAAAAAGAAAAGCAGATCAAATAACTCTCAAAATGCAAGCAAGTGGAACGACAATAGATAACATATAAAAAGTTTTACAAATCTCATATGTTCATATTTATGCATTTTTGGGATGTTACAATACAGCACTTCGCGGCTTGACAACACGTGAGACACTTACAACCTCTGGTCATTTCAATCATGATATTTATACTCTTTGTTACTGAACCTGTTTTGTCTCTCACTTCAGTTGGAACGGGCGCAGCGTATCGCAAGCACATTGGAAACCGCCATCTATAGTCCACACACAACACCAGGGTTGTTGAAAACTTTGAAGTACATCTTCACGAGTCGAAGAACATAATAAAGAATTTGAACTGCGGTCGTTCGACAGACGACGTCCTGCGCATCAGGCAACAAGTGGGGGGACCATGCTCACCTGCTAGTTTATCACGACCCAGTGAGACCGGTGGCGTTGTAGCGCTCCACGTCGGTCATCCGCAGGCTAGATCGGCGGGGAGGTGAGTTATGCACAAATCTATGTTTTGTTCTTTTTCATCCCGTCGATTTGTACATAACTCACCTCCCTGCCGATCTGGCCCGTAGATGACCGACGTGGAGCACTACGACGTTGGCCGGCCTCGTTGGATTGTGATGAACTGACAGGTGAGCACGGTCCCCCCCCCACTTGTTGCCCGATGCGTAGGACGTTGTCCGTCGAACGACCGCAGCTCAAGTTCTTTATTATGTTCTTTGACTCCGCAAAGATGTACTTCAAAGTTTTCAATAGCCCCGGTGTTATGTGTGGGATGCGGATGGCGGTCTTTGATGCGCTTGTGATGCGCGCTCCAACTGAAGTGAGAGACAAAATAGATTCAGTAACGAAGAGTACAAATATCGTCATTGAAATGACTGGAGGTTGTAAGTGTCTCACGGTGTTGTCACGCCGTGAAACGTTGTATCGATCGTACGAGTGGCTGAGGCTCTCCTGGTGCGTCACATGCTCTGGACGCTCTGGCGGAGTAAGGCTTCAAGTTTGTTATTTCATGGCGAAACAAGTCTCTGAATCGGAGCACTACTTGTATTAATTTCTACTAGTGCAAGTAGTTAATAGATTTGGCACATCTTGATGTTCTCCATTCATCAGTCCTATAGCACTAATTTATTAGTACTAAATTAATTACCACTAATTGATGAAAGCAAATTAATCACATCTTATAAAATACGACTAAAGTATTAACTACTAATTAATGACTGTTAATTTATTAATACTTAATTCCGACTAACTATTTTGAACTAATGAATTGAGTATAACAATGTACTTATAACTAATTAATTAATTGGTAACTAATTAATGTGACATGCTGATAGGCTATAATTTATGTTGAACATTCTAAATAAAAACACAACTTTATAACGTGGTAAGCTAATGTGCAATTTACTATTTAATATACATGAGTCATCTAGCTTGTCGTCCTAGCTTGCTGCAGCTCAGGCGGGTAGCTACTAGGCTAGGCTTCTAAGCTAGTCCTAATCAAGAATCCACGGTCTAGCTTGCCGGTTAATCTGACAACACTAAGATTTAGTAATCGCACAACGGCTTGTCCGGCCGGCGAACGTAGCTCCGTCCGTTGTCCGTTAATTCGCGGGACGTCCAACCGGTCACAAGCCGGACGAGGCGATGTGGAGGGCATCCGGCCGGTTACCGGCTATGGGTATCCAATCGGTGATTGTGCGGACGGAGCGTCAATTTCATCGGCTATAGGTATCCAACTGGTGACTGTGCGGACGGAGCGTCAATTTCATCGGCTATGGGTATCCAACCGGTGACTGTGCGGACGGAGCGTCAATTTTGCTATTTCGGTGCGAGGGTCGCTACTTCCGTACATAATCAACGCAATGGTGCCATTTGCGCCAAAAAATCCGCATCCTCAAGCAACCCTTCACACTTGATTTTTCATTTATTTTCAAAATTCACATTTTCATCTTTTTGGCCGGTCTGACCGTCTCATGGCGTCCTCATGGCCAATTTGACCATCTGTAGCCTGACAGCATTCTGAATTTCTCAAAAACGATAGTTTCTCCAAACACCACGATGCTATTGTCAACAATTCAACACAGTAAGAATAAGATTTTATCCCCCATGATCTCCACAAAATCAGCCCTCGGCAGTCAGTACCTCATCTTGTAGGATCCGAGTCAGCACCTCATCTTGTCGGACGGATCCGGGTAAGTTCACTCTGCCTGTCAACTTCAGAGGTTCTGTTAATTCGTACTCGTGTAGCCAGTAAATTCAGTCCAGCTTGCAGGCACTCTTGGTGGCTTTCTGAAGCAGTAGTTTTGTTTTAACATTCTTACGGACGACCTCTGCTGAAGTACTAGTAGTCGGGGTGGCAGTGCAAACAACCACAGCCGAAGATTGTGGAGAGGAAACTTGGCAGAGGGCGACGCCATGGCCGCGCGTGCGGAGGGAGGGAGAGGGGAGATGGTCTGCGTGACCGGCGCCGCCGGGTACATCGCCTCGTGGCTCGTGAAGTTCCTCCTCTCCCAAGGCTACACCGTCCATGCCACTGTCCGCGATCTCGGTACGTGCTTCCTTTTGCCTGTGGAAATTTAGCAGCTCGTTTCACTCAATGCAACACGTGCGGTACTAGGAAGTTGACCAAGGAAGTTGTTGAAGATTTTTCAAGGTTGTTAGCGAACACCAACTCTTGGTTAATTCTGGTCCTTTTTCAGGTGACAAGAAGACCGGCCATCTGAAGCGGCTAGAGAATGCTGCTGAGAGCCTCAAGCTTTTCAAGGCTGATCTTCTTGACTATGAAGCGATGGCAGCTGCCATTGTGGGATGCCATGGAGTTTTTCATGTCGCGACTCCAGTTCCTTCAGAGAATTTGACTGATCCAGAGGCAAGTTCTGTATTTCTCAAATTTTATTTATAACAAGTTTCAGAGTGTAGGATTGTTAAGACTGGCTTGAATTAATTTTTGATTGTACCATGATCATTCTTTCCAAATCCGCATCCATAGACATTAAACTACCTCAAATTGAATTTGCATAGTAGGGGCAATTGAGTTCGAATATGGCTTTGACTCAAAAACTAACTGGATGTTTGAATACGAATTTGTGATATATTTTATTAAATTCAGATTGGGGCATCGAGCTATTGGTGAATAAAAAATTGCACACACTCTAAATGATGTTGTTTACTCATTTTTTTATAAAAAAAACTTGTTTACTCGTTTGTATGTTTCAAAGTAATGTAAATTTGTAATACACATTCAGGTCGGACAAAGAAATTCACATGTTCAAATAAAAATCACCATCTTATGATTTAGACAATTTGCTTCATTCCAAATGTGTACTTCCCTTAAGTACTAAAAGTATCGTCCTATTACCTCCTATATAAGGTAATAGATCACCATGTTAAGCTTTAGCCATTAGATCAAAGGCAAATGGACTGTCCGCATGAAGTTGGTGTACCGTAAAAAATCCGTGTTTGCCAGTTGCCATACCATAATATGCCGTGCTAATAGTCATTAATCTAAACCAACGGACAGGACGGTAAAATTATGAAAGAAGAGTTAGTATCAATTTGTCATCAAGTGCAAAATATTTCAAACAAAAGTCTGTACTTTTGTTAAAAAGAAACTTAAAATAATAACCAAAAGTAAATAAGTGGTAAGTCAAGAGGCACAATAATTGAATATGTCCCCATCAAGAGTTGGAAATATGAAGTGCAGATTTCAACATTCAATTGGACAAAATAAAAGGATCGGTATAGTGCAAACAATTTTTAGTTACAAAAGGTGTTTAAACTTTTTTCTCCTCCCATCATTTTTTCCACTCCCCACCAGTCTCGCTTGTAGGGTGGGAAAAAGTGTATTGCAAGTGCATAAATTACATACTCATGTACGATAGTCACTTCAAAAATTACCATCCATCTTTATCTTTGTACAAGATAACTAGTATAGAAACATTACTAAATAGAACCATTTTTCTTATAGGTATAGGTCTTCCCTATTAATTATATCCCCACACACACATACACAGAGGGTGTGTGAGAATAGTAGGACAATCAAATTTATATATATATAAAAGTCCTATTTGGGCATAATTCCCACCTGAATTTTCTGGGCATAACATAGTGTAATTCGATTACATATGCATGGATTCATATGTTAAAGTCTTAAAGAGTACACTAACATTCTATTTATCCACTGAAGTGTTCTTTCCAACTTATTGTCAGGGTTTTTTGGTTATATATATCATTAGCTTGCCTTACAATATCTATGCCATACACAACCATGCAGCTAGAAGTTTTGGGTCCTGCTGTTACTGGTACCAGAAATGTACTCAATGCTGCCTCTGCTGCGAAGATTCAGCGAGTGGTTGTTGTGTCATCCATGGTTGCTGTTGAGATCAACCCAATAGATTGGCCCAAAGATAAGATTAGAGACGAGAACTGCTGGTCAGACAAAGAATTTTGCAGGAATAATGAGGTAACCGATGCTGCTAACTACCAGTAGTTACAGAAACATGAACAATTTAGTTCTGATCTTAAATCTAATAATCCATTTCCAACTTGGTCAGACAAAGAATTTTGCAGGAATAATGAGGTAACCGATGCTGCTAACTAGCAGTAGTAACAGAAACATGAACAATTCAGTTCTGATCTTAAATCTAATAATCCATTTTGCAACTTTGACGTCGTTGTCTTCCCTTTGGATCTGCAGAACTGGTATTCTGTTGCCAAGATCGCAGCAGAAGAGGCGGCCCTTGAATATGGACGGCAAACCGGGCTGGATGTCGTTACTGTCAACCCAGCGTTGGTGTTTGGTCCTCTGCTCCAGCCAACGGTTAACACAAGCAGCCAGTTCTTGATCTACCTCCTAAAAGGTTTCCGTCAACATTATACAGCACCTACCAATGCATCCATCCTTTTGTTTCTTGATTCATTCGTCACAGTTTATTGGATCTTATCTTTGAGCGTTGATGCAGGAGGTCCTGACAAAATGAGGAACAAGCTCTGGCACGTCGTCGATGTCCGCGACGTCGCGGACGCCCTGCTTCTGGTCTACAAGGAGCCTAAAGCCTCAGGCAGGCACATTTGCGCGCCTCATTTCATCAGCGCCCGTGACCTGCTGGACTTGCTGAAGAGCATGTACCCAGGCTACCCTTACATTAGCAAGTAATCCTCTTCCTATCTTACGCTTCACTCCATTGTCCTTTTCATACATTAGAGACTGATGCCAATGCCCAGCTCTGACTCATTTGGCAATTGGCAGGGAGAACATCTGTGACATGGATCACCCAGCTCCGATGACGTCCGACAAGCTGAAGAAGCTGGGGTGGAGCTGCCGGCCACTGGAGGAGACGATCGTGGACACCATTGAGTTCTACCGGCATGCTGGGTTTCTCGAGGACGTGGAGGGGGCGGCTCCATGCCGTTTCCCTCCTCTTTTCAACAAAATCTAGTTTTTCAGTAACAGCAAGAGACTAGGGCCGGGCCATATGGATGCGGTGGTGCTGCCATGTGCTTCCACCGTTTGGCGCCCTATACTGTCGTAAGATGGTGTGCTGCTGCGCTATATGCCAGGCTGAACTTGATTCGTAGCACACCATTTATTTACTGCCAAGACTTTACAATTCCTGTAGTGATTAATTTCAAATTTCAACTTTTTAAAAACCAATTTCGAACTCAAGTAGCTTTCTTTGGTATCTCTTCACTAAAGTGTGAAAAGGGGTCTACTGTGCTCCACAATTTTCGGTGTCCGGCTGTCCCTAATACATGGCTTTCGTATACAATCATGGAACTACTGAGCTAGTGCTAGTTCAAGAGTAGCCCCCTAATATCCCCCTTGTAATAGTGTCTTCGTTGTTCTTCTTACCATGTAAGCCCCTTATGCTGTTCTTCTTACCATCCGATGCACCACCCTAGTCTTCGCCATGCTCGGCCTAGTCCACACGGGCTCGGCGGAGGCGAAGCTCAGAGGAAGCGCTGGAGGCCCGGGACGAGGCCGCGACGGCGGTGGCCATGGGAGGGGAGGGAAGGGGATGAAGTGAGAGGTGTGACGAGTACGACTAGACGGAGGGAAAGGGGATGAAGTGAGAGGAGATAAGCTCAACTGGCATATCCTTTTAACTAAGGAGTGTCATATAATTGATTAAGTTAGGAGCGATGGCATATCCTAAAATACCAAATTAAAAGGTGGCATACTATTAATTCGCCTATCTTTATATAGGTTCTGAGCCATCCATAACACGAGAATTGCTAACATAGGTGAAAAGTCGTACGTACGTGACGCATCCGATTGGCACGCATCCATCAGTCCCAACTCCCACGTAGGTGATGGTCGCCTGGTCTCTTGGGTTGCTCTCGCGGGCGGGCCCGTTTGCGCGGCACAGCAGCCTCCAGCTCACATGCGCTGCTTCCTCCATGCTTTTTTAAGTACAACATTGCAGCCGCTTGTGCTGGGACTCGGATCCTTTGTATTACTGTAGAGAGTTTACTATATAAACAGTGTCTTTTGTAAAAGTGTAAACGGTACTTTGTAGTGATATTGTAGATAATGCTATAGCAAGAGTATCATGTTTATTGTAGCAAAATACTGTAACTGTTGATATTAACCTTTAATTTTTTATCGAACGATAGAGATTGCTTCCTAATATCATATACTATAGATCCACTTCATTGAATCCTTCCACACAGAAGATTCATTTCCTTGCCCTGCTCGTCACCCATGCACAGGCGCATCCAGCCATCTGCACCTCGTCCATATTCTTGCTATCGAGCATGCCCGCCTTCCGAATGCGATAGTACTTCGACCACATAGCACGCGTCCGTCGAGTCCTTGAAACCTCCCTTGATTCGTCTTCAACTCTTCATCCACCTAGCACGTCCAGCTGTGGACTTCAGAGCATGGCATGCTTCCGCCACACGGGGAAGCTACCGATGACATTATTTATAGGACATGTTAGTTGGGGTGTATGTGGGGCGGGTTACTGATAGCCCGCACCAACGCTGAGGTATTTGCGAGTGCTGCTAGCCCGCAATGAAATGCCACATACAGTCTGGTGGGTTTGGCAGCTGCCTGAAAGGCACCAACTCTTGCTTAGTAATTAGTAGTAGTCCTTATTAGCAGCGTACTCATGCTTTAGAAAAATTCTTAAAATAATATAAAAAATGTCTGAAAAAATAAAAACCTTAAAAAAGATATTTATACTCAGAAAATCATTTTAACAGGTAATTAGTTGACATGAATACTTCAACATAAAAAAAAACTACATCAACACTTGGATAGACCTAGTCCGTAGACCGAATCTAATTAAGTCATAGGTTAGTGTACTTGTGTATGATATGTGGGCCCACTCCTAAAACTTTATGCATAGACCTAGTTCGTAGACCGAAGCCTCTAACGTGTGGCCCTTCTGGCCCTGTGAAACATCGGGTGGACCGAGTCCATGTGGATCACGGTCCCACTTGTCAGTCTTTCAGGTTTCCACGAATAAAAATAATTAGAAAAATATTAAAAACATGGTTGGACACACCTGTCAGCCATAGATGTGACGAGAATATAATAATCCTTATTTTATTATTTATCTATAATTCTTATTATGGGTAAATATACCGTCATACGGTTCTTAGATATACCCCTTATGATCTTAAGGGAGAAGCCAACTAGGTGGTCGTAAGTCTTTCTATGACCACCCTCATAGTCGTAAACACTTCTACAACTACCTCATGATTGTAAGTTCTTCTACGATCACCTTTAGTCGTAAGTTCTTCTACGACCAGTATCTAGTCGTAAGGTTTTCTACGACTACCTTATGATCGTAAGTTCTTCTACGATCACTTCTGGTCGTAAGTTCTTCTACGACCAGTACCCAGTCGTAAGTCCTTCTACGACTACCCCCGGTCGTAAGTTCTTCTTCGGACCAGCTCAGCTACGACCACCCTGTAATCAATTTGGCCCACATGTTTGTAGACTCTATTGATTAGGGAATCTATGCAGTTAATATACGCTGTTATTCTCTGAAGTAACTGCATGTAACGCGCCATTATCTCTGACAAGTAACTGCCAGACGACGTGGAGGGGTTATTACTCTGGTGATTACTACCATTATTACGTCCATTATATGGAATAATGAGCCGTCTCTTGACCTGGAGGAACGACTACCTCTCCACGCACTATAAAAGGTTTTCATTCAGAGATAATAGGGGCAGAGAAAATCAGGAACACAAGTATTAGACTTTACCTTGATTGTAACTAGCATACTCAATACAATACATACAGGAGTAGGGTTGTTATTCTCTCCGGAGAAGGACTGAAACTGTATAAAAATCCCTGTGTTGTTCTTTCTGCGTGATCAATTGTGGAGACCCTCCGAATCAAACAATCTTTACATAAGATCGGTTCTAAAACACTGACAGTTGGCGCCGACCGTAGGGATCTTCTGGTAATTCATTGTCAACAGATACTCTTTTTCTCTTAATGCTTCCATGGCAGGAGAGTGGAACGAGGAGAACGAGTTCGACTTGGCCGATTACGCAGGTATCGACATGGATGCCTATTTCGATTACGAGCTAAGTAACTCATCCGATGGTGATGCTGCCTCCAGAAATCTTTCATCGGATTCCGGAGACCATGCCACCGATGGAGTTGAGGAGGGATCCTTATCCCCACAACAGTACGTCCAACTGAGAGACCAGTTTCCTTAAAGGGCAATGGTCAATCCGACCACAACAAGGACTGCGTCAAGGCAGGCTCACATTATGATGAGAGTTCTCCCTCCAAATGTTCGAGCCCACCTAAGGTTGTCCGACTTGGTGAGACAAGTTCTAGAAGCTATCATTCCGGAGCTTCATCAGCATCTGGTGGTCCTCTCTTTGAGGTTAACCCCATAGAGGGCGGGACCAAACATGTTGTTCCTGTGAGTCCGACCATCCCTTCGTAGATCTCTCCGGTAGACGGAAACAGTTAAGACCCGGAGTTTCCCTTCCTAGAGGGGTTTACTCCAAGTCGCCAGATGGTATCTCTCGACTACTCCTCAAGCAAGGAGGCCTCGAGTGCAGGTGCAGATCATCAATGGGAGGTCTTTGTTCTTCCCTCAAATAGCGGTCACTCTCCCAGAGACCGGCTGAAGGCACTCCCCGACGAGTACGCACTGCGCCCCCTCGTGACAATGGTAAGGGCACCGCCGGTGATGAACAGGGTCAACACCCTGATAAGCGTTACGGTGGTCCCATTAGGGTTTTGTTTCTAGGGTTCATGTTTTAGGGTTTCGGGTTGACACCACTTGTGTATTTAAGGTTCCATATTTAGTGTTTTTGTTTGTCATTACTTGTGCCGACAAAAATAAAAGCAGATCAAATAACTCTAAAAAATACAGGCAACCAGATCGACAATACATAACATATAAACAGTTTTAAAAATCTCATATTTTCATATTTATGCATTTTTGGGATGTTACAATATAGGACTTCGCGGCTTGACGACACCGTGAGACACTTACAACCTCCGGTCGTTTCAATGATGATATTTGTACTCTTTGTTACTGAACCTGTTTTGTCTCTCACTTCAGTTGGAGCGGGCGCAGCGTATCGCAAGCGCATCGGAAACCGTCATCCGTAGCCCACACACAACACTAGGGCTACTGAAAACTTTGAAGTACATCTTCACGGAGTCGAAGAACATAATAAAGAACTTGAGCTGCAGTCGTTCAACGGACGACGTCCTACGTATCGGGTAGCAAGTGGGGGGACCGTGCTCACCTGCCAGTTCATCACGACCCAGCGAGACCAGCCGATGTCGTAGTGCTCCACGTCAGTCATCCGTGGGCCAGATCGGTGGGGAGGTGTGTTATGCACAAATCTATGTTCTATTTTTTTGTCTTCCCGTCGATTTGTACATAACTCACTTCCCCGCTGATCTGGCCCACGGATGACCAACGTGGAGCACTATGATGTCGGCCGGTCTCATTGGTTCATGATGAACTGGCAGATGAGGATTTGGGTCTTATTCTTTTGTGCTCCCTGTCTAGTTCTTTTTCAAATTTCAGAGATACCATATTATATAGTAGAGATACTCTTACTCTTAATGAAATTTATGAAGGTTTTCATGCTAAGGAGAAGATGAAACATATGGTACCTTCTGAAAATTCAAGTTCAAAAAGGAGAAAACTTGTTTATTCATTGCAGGTAAAAGGAGAATAACTCAAACAATGGATCTTGAGGCCAAATTTCAAACGGCTACAAGTACCGGTCAAAATCTAGAGGTAAGTACAAGTCGTGCAAATATTACAAGAAAAGTGGGCATGACATCTCTGAATGCTGGAAGCTGCAGAATAAAGAAAAGTGAACTGGCTATTATAAGCCAAAAGGTAAACCAGATGATGAATATAAAGCCTTCCTTGCTGATGATGATAGTTCTGATAGAGAAGTTTTGTTGCCTTTCCTGGATGTGCTAAGATCAATAATGAATGGATTCTTGATTCTATCTGTACCTTTCATATGTGTCCTAATAAGGATTAGTTTGCCACATATGAATCTATTGAAGGTGGTACTGTGTTGATGGGTGATAACTCACCTTGTAAGGTTGTAGGAATTGGTTCAGTTCATATCAAGATGTTTGATAGCATTGTCAGAACTTTGACAGATGTGAGGCATATTCCAGATTTGAAAAGGAACCTCATCTCTTTGAGTACTCTTGATGCTAAAGGGTATAAATATTCTGGTGAAGGTGGAGTTTTGAAGGTATCAAAAGGCTATCTTGTTGTGATGAAAGTTGATATTAAATCTGTCAATTTGTACCATCCATGAGGTACTGCAATATCAGGTAATGTTGCTATAATTTCAAGTTCATTATCTGATTTTGACGCTACTAATCTTTGGCATATGCGTCTTGGGCATATGAGTGAAATTGGTTTGGCATAATTGAGTAAGAGAGGACTTCTTGATGGACATAACATCGGCAAGCTAAAATTTTGTAAACATTGTATGTTTGGCAAACACAAGAGGGTGAGGTTCAATAGTTCAGTTCATACTACAAAAGCTATTTTGGATTATGTGCATTCTGATTTATAGGAGCCATCTTGCAAGACATCGTTAGGAGGTGCTTGTTATATGTTAACAACTATTGATGATTACTCTAGAAGAGTTTGGCCTTATTTTTTGAAGCATAAATCAGAAGCATTTTAGCATTTAAAGAGTGAAAGACTATGGTTGAAAGGCAAACTGAGAAGAAGGTAAAGAAACTTCGCACTGATAATGGGATGGAATTATGTTCTGATCAAATTTGAATCATATTGCAAGACTGAAAGCATTGTTAGGCATTACATTGTTCCTGGTACTCCTCAACAAAACAGTGTAGCTGAGTGTATGAACATGACCATCATTTCCAAGAGCCGTTGCATGTTGTCAAATATAGGTTTGCATAGGCGTTTTTAGGCTGAAGCCGCTTCCACTGCTTGCTATCTTATTAATCGGTCACTCTCTATTGCAATTGAAAAGAAGACTTCAATTGAAGTATGGTCTGGTTCCCCAGCAAATTATTCAGAATTAAGAGTTTTGTTGTTGTACTGCTTATGCTCATATTGATAATAGAAAATTAGAGCCTAGAGCTGTTAAGTGCATCTTTCTTGGTTATAAATATGGTGTTAAAGGATGTGAGTTGTGGAATTCTAAAACAAAGAAGGTTGTTGATGAGGACATCAACCCTTCGGACACGACCACTACTCCACCTCCAACCAGGCGATTCGACTGCCATCAATTCGGCTGCGTCAAGCGCTACTCCAACGCGCCGACGAATTTACTTCACTTATACCTAGTGCTGCGACACCTCACATTGGGCCGAGGGCCTTGTATTTGTATCAATTATTTGGCCCAAAAGGCAGCCACCACTCTAGGTTATTTGGACCGGCCACCTCCTTGGCCTATTTGGGCCGGCCACTTCCTGGGTCGCCTCCACTTGGGCCGAATGCACTGTTCATGGTACTGTTCACATGAATAGTAACCCATAAATAGTACCGTATTGCTAGCGCTTAGACATTTGCGGCTCCCTCTCCCCTATATAAGGAGGCCGCACCCCTCTAGTTTTCTTGGATTTTGTTTAGTTAAAAGTTAGCCTTGTTGCAACTTCGTGTATTGGCTTGTGTCGACTAGACCAACCATAATACCGCTTCAGAATCCTAACTCAATTCAATATTTCAATTCCTATTTGCAATTTCAGATTGCTTTATCTTCTTCTTGCGTGCTTCTTCGATGTATGCAGGAATCGACCTTCGTGGTCAGGTCATCCGGGTATTCGTGCACGGTTGATAACGACTTGTCAATCAGTTCAGTGATTGCGTGGTTTCGAGCCTTGCGTGTTCGTAGCCAGGATCGTGAGAGTTGAGCGACGCCTACCGAACTTATCGTTCTCATCGAAAGATCGGGCCAACAATCGGACCTTCGGGTTCATCAGGTTGTGATTAGTAGAAACGTTGTCTTTAATGAATCTGCTATGCTTCATGATAAACTGCCCACTATTGTTCCTGTTAAGAGTGAGAAGAATTCAAGTATTCAGGTGGACCATTTTGTTGGTTCAGATGACACATCAGATAAGGAAAAGGTTGTTGTTCATGATGTGCCTATTGTTGAGGATCCTCCTATTGTTGAGCAGACACCACAATGGTCCATTACAGTTGACAGGCCTAGAAAAGAGACTAATCCACCCAAGAGGTTGATTGAAGAAGCTAATATTGTTGCTTATGCTTTGAGTGTGGCACAAGAAATTAAAGGTGATACAGAACCTTCATGATACTCTGAGGCTATTAGCTCCACTGATTATAATAAGTGGATAATTGCTATACATGATGAGGTGGAGTCACTTGAAAAGAATGACACTTGCGAATTAGTAAAATTGCCAAAGGAGAAGAAGCATGTTCGTTGCAAGTGGGTTTTCAAAAGAAATGAAGGTATTTCTCCTACTGAACCAGCAAGGTATAAAGCAGGGTTAGTTGCTAAAGGTTACAATCAGATTCTAGGTACTGATTTTAATGATGTCTTTTCCCCAGTTGTGAAGCATAGTTCTATTCACACTTTACTCAGTATTGTTGCTATGCATGATTATGAACTTGAGCAATTAGATGTTAAAACTGTATTCTTACATGGGGAGTTGAAAGAAGACATTTATATGGACCAACTTGAGGGTTTTGTTATTCCTAGAAAAGAACACCTTGTTTGTAGATTAAAGAAATCTCTTTATGGTTTGAAGCAATCTCCTAGGTAATGATACAAGAGATTTGACTCATTTATGCTCTCTCATGATTTTAAGCAGTCTGATTATGATAGTTGTGTTTATTTAAAGACTGTTAATGGTTCAGCTATTTATTTGCTTCTCTATGTTGATGATATGTTGATTGCTGCAAAATATAAGCTAGAAATAGCAAAATTGAAAGCACAATTGAGTAATAAATTTAAGATGAAGGATCTAGGTGCAGCAAAGAAAATTCTTAGCACGGAAATTATTGGAGAGACATAATCTGACAAGTTATACCTTAGTTAAAAGGTTATATTGAAAAGGTCCTTCATCGTTTTAATATGCATGATGCAAATGAAGGGATACGGGTAGGCTACGGGAGCAACAAATCAAAATTTCTACCACGTAAACCAGGAAGCCAAGCAAGTAGATGATCATAGATCGTTACCACCAGACACACATTGCAGCGGAAGAAACATTGGAGTAGCTTGGTCCAACGAAGAGTGTGTCGGTGAAGTGGTTGTAGTCGATTGTTTCCTCCAGCAACCTCCAATGTTCCTTGTGAAGATCGCGGATCATCCTCAAGCACAACAGCAATCATAGTAGCGCCTCTACGGTATCCACATATCCAGAGAAGGAACAACCAGACGCCAGTGTGCTAGCACCAAGTCGCACGGCGCGACTCTCTCAGGAAGATGGCGGCTAGGGTTTCGGTGGAACAACTCACGTGTCTCGCTTAATCCCAATAGCCTCAAGCATATCTTTATATAGTGCCCATGACGGATCCTATCCAAACACGTTTTGTTCCAAACCATTAAGTGCGTGACCCGTTAGGTTTATGCGTAGTCGGTTGTGACTCGGAAACCTTTTACGACCACGAGTCGTTAGCAGTTCCTAGCAGGACATAACGATTCCCGAATACACATAAATTATATCGGACGAACCTTAATACAATATGATCTACGACCAGGTCCTCATCACTTACGACCAGCACGTATCTAGTCACAACCAGTTTGTATTTAGATACGACTAGTTCGTAACTCCTTACGACCAGTTAGTACTTAAGTACGACTAGTCTACGACCTGCTCGTATCTCCATACCACCAGTTTGTAACTGTGTACGACCAGTTTATATTTAGTCTCGACCAGTTCGTAACTCCTTACGACCAGGTTTCGACCACTCTATGATTACGTTCGACCAGTCTACGACCAGCTCGTATCTCCATACGACCAGTCTGTAACTGATCGAACTAAGCGACCTACTCGTGTATTCTCCCTTTACCTCATGATATCTGGTTTGAACTCAAGGTAAGATGTTTGTTATCCATGGACTATTCAATACTTTCTCGATCGAGTGTCGGATAACCTTATGTGGTCGAACTCTTCGACCACGAGTGGCATGGCCATGCACTTTCTTTATCCGATCACTTCGAGGGGCCCAGAGATATCTCTCCCGTTATGTTAGGAGGGGCAAATCCCTTATCCGACCAGTCACATCCCTCCGTATGTTTCATAGCATACCCGAAAGCTACTTTATAACTACCTAGTTACGAGTAGCATTTGGCAACCCCTAATAGTGCTATTACACATGTAGGGAACCATGCTGATCTCAGGTCTAAGGATTATACATCATCATTGCTTGAGACCAACTAATGACAAAGAATCATAACAATCTCAATAGTGTCTCAAGGTGGGTCTATCCAACCCCATGTCTCTGACATGTGTTCACATCATTGATTCGATATCTCTATATCCATGATAGGTGAAACATAGCCAACAATCAATACATACGCTGGTCTATCCAACCCCATGTCTCTGACATGTATTCACATCATTGATTTGAGCATCCTCAAGCAACCCTTCAAACGTGATTTTTGACTGATTTTCAAAATTAACATTTTTCACCTTTTTGGCCGGCCTGACTGCCGAGCCCCTTGGCCGGTCTGACCATCACTCATGGCATCCCCATGGCTGATTTGACCGGCTATAGCCTGACGACATTCTGAATTTCCTGAAAACGATGGCTTCTCCAAACCCCACGACGCTATTGTCAATAATTCAACACAATAAGAATAAGATTTTATCCCATGATCTCCACAAAATCAGCCCTCGGCAGTTAGCACCTCATCTTGTAGGACGGATCCAAAATTTTTGGCATTTCTGGCACCTAATCTTCATTATTTTAAAAATTACCCCTTCCGCCATAATTAGCATATCTGGCCCCTGTAAAATGGACGTTCTCCTCTTCCCGAGTGTGGCAGGGGACCTACGGCACACGACAGTGGCCTACCCGAGCACCAGCAGCAGAGGCCACAGCCGCCCCACTGAGAAAATAGGAAAAATATATATAAAAAGAAAAATACCCAAAAATCAAAAATCAAAATTTTAAACAAATTACATAAATATTTTTGAATTTAATTGAAGTTTATTTTATTCATTAAAATGTTTTTAATTTTGATGGCTGAGCGAAGGCATGAAACCAGAACTATATTAGAGTTCGCGGACGGAAGCACGTTACATGTGGTCATATGACATGATGGCTCGGCTATTTGCTTTAGTCATACTCGCTACTACTACGGTACACTGCGACATAAGCATCCAGACCATGTAAGTATACATGCCTTTAGGGGATAGTAAAAAAATGGCGGGTAGAACTGGGTAGTAGTACGGAATGGCCCGACCTACTGCGTTGACTGGGGCCAATTGCCCTTCCTTCTGAGCTCGGCGTTGTACTCCTTGCCAGTTGCCTTGGCCTCGGCTGCCATTTTCGTTTTTTTCTCGTGCTCCCTCTCATGAGCCTCGCGCTCCCTACGCCTGCACACCTCGAGATGAGCTTTGTCCTCTTGACGGATACGCTCGGTGTGCTCATTGTTGCGGCACTCCTCCCGGATCGCGCATGCCCTTTTGGCATCCCACTCCTTGTAGTCAATTTACCACTGGTCACGTGGGTGGATCTCTAGGTCGATCCACTTGCGATAGCCACATAGCGGATTCGAGGACTACGGGTAGACGGAAGAGGTTGTTAGTGCATACTTTGAAAGAGAAAAGGTAGGGGAACATACTGTAACTAGTCCTTACCGACTGCCAACAGCTGTTCATATCCCAACGACTATTGGGATAGTCACAGGACTAGTTGGTGCAACCCCAGTAACGCATGCCCAGGCTGAGAAGCTCCTTGGACTTGAAGAACTTGCATTTGTCCCTACACCAGCAGAGGGGCCGTGTCTCCCCCTCGGGCGGGTGTTGCGGTGTAACATCCCAAAGTGTTGTTACCAAAATAAAAATAAATAAAGTTATTATTTTGTTGGATTTTCTGAAATTTGAAAGAGTTTGATTGCTTTATTTGAATTTCTGAGTTTTAAAAGTAAAAAGACAAAATCTATTAAAGTTTTTAAAGTTTTATTTTAGTTTAAGATGAAAAATAAAATTAAATTAATTTTGAGAATTTTTCTGGAATTTTAAAAGCTTTTACCTAAATATTTTAAAGCCAAGATAAGTTATTTGCAAAATTAATAGCCAATTTTAAGTTGGAAATGATTTTATTAAGTCCAAAATAAATAAGAGAATTTCTATGATTTTTCTCATAATTTTTGTACTTAATTTACTATTTTCTAGAAGCTATTTTGATTTAACTCCATTTCTGAAATTGGAAAATCAATTAAAAATCCCGGTTAAACCCTTGGGCCAAAACCTCCTTGGCCCATCTCCGTTTTTCCTGAGCTCTAGCCCAACCTCAACCCGCACAGCCCGTTTGGCCCGCTCCTCCCACGCGTTTTAATCCTGCCTGCATTTCAGCCGTTGGATTGAAATCCAACAGACAGATTTCAATGTAACGCTCGGACGACCGAACGCCCCTTCTAGTTTTGACCGTTGGATCTAAATCATACGATCCCAACACACCCACGCCACCCCACCCCTCCGCACCATCGGATCAAGATCCGACGATCTCGCGCCTTCTTCCTCTCCGCGTCTTCTCCGCGCAAGCCGCCTCACCCCGCCGCCATTAGCGGCCGCGTAAAAGCTTCATCAACGCCGCGATTCTCCTCCTCTTCACGCACGGTCACGCGCATTCAAACCCCGGTATCTTGTCGCGCCCGTCACGGCCGTCTCCCTTCCATCCCCAGCCCCGAATCCCCGTGATTTCGCCGGAAACCTCGCACAGCCTTCGTGCTCTCCACGCCACCTAGAGCTCACCCACGTCCTATATAAAGGAGCCCCGGGATCGCCAAGACCTCCTCATCCCGGCGACACCACCCATCGCTCCCTTCCTCCGCCCTAGCGCCGAGATTTCGAAGTTCTTCGCCGGCGGAGAACCTTCGGTTCTTCTTCGATTCCGGCGAGACCGCCGCCGCTCCACCCTCTTTGTCCACACCTCTGGCTTCGTGACGCCTCCGTGGACACGGGGCGCTCACCCGCACGCCCCGAGAGCCACCGAAGCACCACGCTGCCACACCACCGAACCGCGCCGCCGCTTTTGACCTCGCCGGCGGTGAATTCTTCGTGTCTCTGTGCATTCGAGGTGAGCACCCGCCTCAGTGAAGCCCTCTCGTGCTCCTGGTACACTCGCCGGAGGCCATCTCGCCACCGTTCGTCGGCGGGCTCGACGTCGTAGCGCCGCCGGCCACAAGTTGAATTGGCGTCGCCACATCACTGCCACCGCACGCCACCTCACCCATTTTTGCCCTTGTGGCCGCCACGTGTTGGCCTCGTCACGCCGTGTGGACACACGCGTGGTAGTCCCCACTGTAGCGTGCACTGGGACCATGATAGACCGTTGACCGGTCATGGGCCTGGTCCATTGACCGCGGGCCCACATGTCAGAAGCACAAATATTTTTCGTTACAAAAATATTTCCGGCCGAAAATCCTTAATTCAGCCGCTGACGTCAGCATACATCATAAACCGGATTTTCCTTTAGGAAAATAAATTGGTAAACTATGAAAAACCCTAACTCTATCATTTTATGTAATTTGAATCTTCCAAAGCCCATATCTTTTGCATTCGAACTCCGATTGAGCCCATTCAAATTTCTAAATTTGTCTAAATTCAAGATCTAGACATCCAAACCAAATTTATTTAATTTGGAGTTCATTTGAATTTGACTTATTTTCACAATTAGATTTCGACGACTTCGGAGAGTCAGATTTCGACGTCGTTTGAAGAGCACATAAGAGGATTGATTTTGACTGTATGATCATAGTGATTGTACACTTGAACTACCTGGAGAAAGTACTTGTGAGTATTAGGTGACCTGTTAAGGAAAACAACATCACCTCAGTACCAGGTGATATGTTAAGGAAAACAACATCACCTCATCAACCAAGGCAAGTTATACCCTTGATCATATTGATCCCATTGTTTCAAATTATTTATATTCTGTTTTAAATTATTACTGCATGCTTATTTATATCAGTAATTTAAATTCCTGCTTTAAATGTATAGTTATGCCTAAAATCCTTTGTATGGCCAACGTTGATAATTGAAGCAAATATATTATCACCATAGATAAAACCTAGTTGATACGATAGTATGAACTAGAACATTTTGAGAAAAATCAGGCTTAGCCATGCTTATAGACCAAACATGTTTATTTTGGGGAATTTCAGCCAGAAATCAATTGTTGTTTAAATTGTATCCATGACATCGGTATGTTATGGAAGTTTATGACTTTGAAAAAAACAAAATAAATAAAAATAGTTTGGACTTGGGCGAAATGGATGTTTGGTGGGTGCATGTTCATGCACGGGCTTAATCTGGTTAAGGTTAAGGCCCAGGGTTTTATTTGGAAGACGCCCATGTCAGTTAAGGACCGGTCTTCGAGTGTATGATGTTAAGCTATACCGTACCACCACATGTCCTCAGTGTGGGGGGTTGGACCTGGCCAATTAATCTGCAATATTCCACCGTGGTCGTTCTCTACAGATGCAATGGGTAGTCATGTTACGACTTATGTTAGTCCCACCTAGCGCAAGAGGGGGCCCGAACCCGGAGGTCTCTATTCCAAAGGGGGTGGCAAAACCTTAGCGAGGGGTAACTACAGTGGAATGACATTTTGTAAAGGCCTTGACACGTGCTCTAGACCGCTTACCAAAGGTAGTGAGCGGTGGCATAGATATATGCCAGACAAACTAGAGAAGTCTTATCATGTGGGTAAAGCTATACAACCTCTGCATAGTGTAAAACTATTCGAATAGCCGTGTTCACGGTTATAGACATGCTAGCAGAACTGCTCAAAGTTAGACTTTGGTTTCGTTTGAAAAAGATTTCTTCAAAACTAGTTTATCCAAATGGGAATTGGGCAGGAAGCCATGTGATAGGAGGATATTCTTCACCATTCATGTGTGAATGTTATCTGACTATAAAATTGAGAATTTATAAAATGAATTTTAGCTATAGAATAACTGTTTTGGAACTTAGTACAAGTATTTAAAGGAAAATGCTGCTTTATGCAAATTCAACCAGTAAGCCATCCTTTGTTACATCCATATATGCATGTCATTCTGTTATTTGACAGGTGTAACTTGCGAGCACAGAAGTTGTGCTCATCCTTGCTTCATGCAAACCAATTTCAGAGGAGAAGGACTTTGCTACCAGTGTGGACCTCGACGACTAGGCCGCTATCCCAGTCGATTGCCTATGGCAGATTGTTGGACTCTACTACTTCTTCGTCTTCCGCTGTGTTTATTTTATTGTTGGCCTGTAAGTCTCCTTTGTAATCAACTCTGTTGGTATTTATTAATAAAGTTGTGATGTGTTTTGTTACCATATTTGTTTACTGTGTGAACTAGCTACTGATTATGGGACTAGTTCAGACATGCACAGAGGATTCGGGGATATTAATTCCCGGGTCTAACAAAGTGGTATCAGAGCCATATCGACTATAGGTTGTGACCTAGTTAGAATGGCCGTTAGTTGAAAAACTTCAAAACTTATTTTACATAACAAGAGAAACAAATTGTTCTCTCCTCATTTTGGTCATCTTTAGCTTCTTCATAGCAATTCTTTCTTACCTAATTCTTTCTTCACCATTTTATAAGTTAAATGGATCCTCTTCTCCTTGAAAATCTCTATAGATGTTCAACACGTTTCCTACCATTACTATCAAGACCAGAAGACATGAAGTTATCAAGAGAGCATCGTCATCAAGGACCGTATACCGAAGATCGTCTTGTCAGCCCAACCATATAGCTTAAGTTGCCAAGACTCATTGTGTACTGAGTTGCTTCACCAGATTAAGAGTCTCGATCGATAGAACATTATGTAAAGTTGTTCTGAAAAGTTTTTTAGTTGGTTCTTTTATTTGGGAGTGTTGTTTCGCTCTATCCCCTTAGTTCTTCTTCTTTGTTTCTTTCCTATCATTTGTCTCCTTCTCTAAAACCTCTGGAATAACCAGCAGATGAAGAATACCCGTAGTTCTGAAGATGATATCAACACCAACAAGGATGTCCCTGCTGAAGGCAACCAACAACTGATAGTAGAAACCCTTCAGAATTTGAACTAGTTTTTCATCACCTAGACTCAACTAATGCAGTAGTTGATGCAACAAATGAACAACAACAATGTTTCCTCAGCCACTGCCCCTACAACACAAGAACAGCACCGCTTCACAAAGTGTTCCAAGAGGAAGATGGTGGATCAAGGACAACATAATGCAAGAAACTCTAAGGCTTGTGTGATTCAACCCCAACCTAACCAAGCACCAATGACGACCGCACTCAAGACGCTCGGATCAGCACCACGTCCACCGATGCAGACGTTCCGCAACATCAATGGTGGCCAATTTCAGCAGAACAAGACATCAAGGGCATGAATACAATGTTTCGCTTGTCAGGATATGGGACATTATGTCAATCAATGCCCAAAAGGACACTTAGCACTCACCTCAGACAGCATTCCAGAAGCTACGCTGATCGCAACAATAACACCAAAAGCATGTGGTAAAAACAACAGAAGATACATGTTCCAGTTGCAAAAATACATAAGTTTAGGCTTGCCGATGCCCCAAGAAACAACCATGAAACAACCAGCCAGCTTGTTGCCCCCAAACCCCTCTGTTGGAGGCCAATCACAGAAAGACCCACCCTATATTGCAGGCATCACGTGTTTCTACTGCCAAGAGAAAGGACATTTTGCCAGAAAATGTCCAAAGAAGTATCAGGCAGCAAATCCATCCAACTCTGAAGTTCCAAAAGTCAACACCATGCAAGCAAACAAGAAGCCGTAGAATTCTGGACGAGGACGTCTGTACAACATCACAGCTCAGGCCCCGTCTGATGAGGAGCAGGATGCAGACAACGACAACTTCAACTGAAAACCATGTATCCCTAGCTTTCTTTCTAGCCACTCCGAATCTCGGGGACGAGATTCCTTTTAAGGGGGGTAGTTTGTAACATCCCAAAGTGTTGTTACCAAAATAAAAATAAATAAAGTTATTATTTTGTTGGATTTTCTAAAATTTGGAAGAGTTTGATTGCTTTATTTGAATTTCTGACTTTTAAAAGTCAAAAGAAAAATCTATTAAAGTTTTCAAAGTTTTATTCGAGTTTAAGATGGAAAATTAATTTAATTTAATTTTGAGAATTTTCCTAAAATTTTAAAAGCTTTTACCTAAATATTTTAAAGCCAAGATAATTTATTTGCAAAATTAAAAGCCAAATTTAAGTTGGAAATGATTTTATTAATTCCAAAATAAATAAGAGAATTTCTGTGAATTTTCTCATAATTTTTGAGTTAATTTACTATTTTCTAGAAGCTATTTTGATTTAACTCCATTTCTGAAATTGGAAAATCAATTAAAAATCCCGGTTAAACCCTTGGGCCGAAACCTCCTTGGCCCATCTCCGTTTTTCCTTAGCTCTGGCCCAACCTCAACCCGCGCAACCTGTTTGGCCCGCTCCTCCCACGCGTTTTAATCCCGCCCGCATTTCAGCCGTTGGATTGAAATCCAACGGCCAGATTTCAATGTAACGCTCGGACGACCGAACGCCCCTTCTAGTTTTGACCGTTGGATCTAAATCCGACGATCCCAACACACCCACGCCACCCCATCCCTCCGCACCATCGGATCAAGATCCGACAATCTCCGCGCCTTCTTCCTCTCTACGTCTTCTCCGCGCAGCACAGAGGATGATGGGACTAGTTCAGAAATGCACAAAGGATTAAGGGTATTAATTCCTGGGTCTGACATGCGGTGAAGGCTCGGTTGGAACGTTCTAGTAGGGGTTGCTGCTACGGGGGGGCATAATTGAGGAGAGCTGCCATCCTGGCATGCTCCTCTTACCAGACCCGGACCGTAGCAGCCCTTGCTTGTTTGTCCTGCGCCCCAGTAGCCCTTGCTTGTTCACGGATCTCATCCCATTACCTCCTCATCTTGTCCCATTGCTTCTTCTGCATCTTGTCTATCCCGGCGTGGTGAAGTAAGCTCTGGTGTAGCGTTGGGTTTGGTTGTGTAGTATTCTCTCGCTGATCTCTTTCACCTCCTTTTATAAGCCAAAGGGTTGGCATGATGTGGTTAAATTCATGTGAGTGGGTAGCTTGTGATGCAGAGTGTTGTCATGTCGCTGTGTGAAGCTGCCTCGTTGGGTCACATCCTGCTTTGTAGCGTGTAGTCTTTTTGGTTTGAAAAGCTGGGGAGGAAGAGTGTTGTCATGTCCTGCTTTCAGAGTGGTCATGTCCTGCTTTCCAGAGATTGGTCACATCCTACATTGCAAAGAGAAGTCGTGTTCTACTTTGCTGAGTGTTGTCTTTTTTATCTGAAAAGCTGGCGAGGCAGAGAGTTATCACGCCTTACTTTGTAGAGAGTGGTCACGTCCTGCCTTGCATAGAGAAGTCATGTCCTACTCTGCATAGTGTTGTCTTTTCGGTCTGAAAAGCGTTCGAAGCAGACTGTCGTCACATCTTACTTTGTAGAGAGTGGCCATGTCCTGCTTTCTAGAGAGTGGTCATGTCCTGCTTTCCAGAGATTGGTCACATCCTACATTGCAAAGAGAAGTCGTGTTCTACTTTGCTGAGTGTTGTCTTTTATCTGAAAAGCTGGCGAGGCAGAGAGTTATCACGCCTTACTTTGTAGAGAGTGGTCACGTCCTGCCTTGCATAGAGAAGTCATGTCCTACTCTGCATAGTGTTGTCTTTTCGGTCTGAAAAGCGTTCGAAGCAGACTATCGTCACATCTTACTTTGTAGAGAGTGGTCATGTCCTGCTTTGCAGAGTCATGTCTTGTCTAGTCTTGCAAGTGTGCTCGCCGAAAGGTTTGTTGTCCTCTTCCTGTTTTTCTTTCTTTATCTCCTTTACATCACGTCGTCGTCATGTTGTGTCTCGTCGAGTCACTCGCTATTTGCGTAGGACAAATCTTAGAGCAGCGTAGCGTCATTTCCACACAAATCTACTTCGTTGGGTCACGTCGCACGCAAAGCTGCCCTCGGTGTGGGGCACGGTAGGGACCTAACCCCTATGCTAGGCGCGGTAGGTGACCTACCTCCTGTGCCAGCGCGTCGTTTCCTCACTCTCTGTCGGACCCGGATTTCGTAATCCAGAATCCTCTGTGATAAAGCTGCGCTATTCCCTGGATCAGTAGATAGCGCTCACAGTACACATTGCTGAACCATTTCATACATCGCGTAGACCAAACCATTCATTAATACAAGCATCCGAGTTCAAATAGACCACGTCGGTCGAGTTTACAATAGGGCGATCGGGCCAAATGAGTTCATTACAAAATCTCGATGCGTTAGCGGAAGCAAAGGGGTAGAGCAAGTCTCTCCACGAGCAAGCGGCGGGGTACTAGGTGTACGACCGATATTAGCCAAGGGCTTGGATAATATAGGAGGTACACAAGTACCAATGAGCCAACGATGGCGAGACCTAGACTACAAGAACTATACTACTCCTCTTCATTTCCTTGCTCTTGGCGCCCGTGTCCTCGTAGTAGGTGTAGTCTCCATGATCTGCGGGTTACGGGGTTGGGGAAAGAGCGAGGATGAGCACAACTACCGTGCTCGCGAGCCAACACAGTATGCAATATTATACATGCAAGGTTTAACAAGGATGGCTGGGGTCATTTATTTGCACAAAGCAATATTTTGAGTACCAATATTAGAAAGTCCTATCACTTAGCATTTTAACCAAATTGCATTTGTTAAAGAGATTACTTGTGCAATATTTAAAGCAGTGAGGTTACCTCCACCTCATGCTTATTTTTGATAGCGGTTACATCCACCACTTAACATCACTGGGTACATCCTCCCGTGGAAAACCAAAACAGGTCACACGACCCAACACATTTTATCCCGCCCACAAGGTTTTATAAATGAACTAACTCTTGTAAGTTCCCATGTCCGCCCTTGACCGTAGGCACGGCTATTCGAATAGTTTATTACACTCTGCGGAGGTTGTACACTTTACCCACAAGAGACAATCATTCGACATATACACATGTTTAGTAGACATGTGAGTCAAGGAGATCGTCACAAGGCCTTTACAATGCATCCACGATATTTGTTACACCCGCTAAGGTTTCACACGAGAAGAGTTACGCTCACATAGACCCGTCAACTCTTTCCCGGACCCCTCTTGCGCCACGACTTACGCCACATAGACCAGAAGTCGTACACCCCAACCCATAGCCACATAGGCTTATGGCGTAGCGGGTCATCTCGCACAGTGCAACTCATACTAACGGATACAAATTATTTAGCAGTGTCGACACCATTATAGACATGTGGTCGTCTTTGTTTTACATTGGGAGGTCATCACGGATTAAGTCCTTAGGGACCATGCAGGCGGTTCATACCACATACCATCCACAAACCAACATTCCTTGGGCTGCATTAGCACCCACCAACATACCATCCATCATACCATCCGCCCGGATGTGACAAGCAATTTCTTTAGGGTTTTAAGAGGTAGGAAAAATACAACATCATAACCATCGAGTCATTTACACCCAATTGCCCAAAATCATGTTCATTTCAAAAGATGATGAATGGGGTAGATGATACCCGATACTTAAGCAAGACTAGCATGGCGCTTAAGTATAGCCTATACTAGTATAGTTACCAAATATTTACTAGGGTGACATGGGTGTATGGCAATTCAATTATCAAGGAATGGTGTATTAATAATAAAGCATCAACATGGCATTTAACTACCTTAGGGTATTTAACATACATTTGCATAAGGAAATAAAGCATGCAATTTGATATTTAAAAGAACATAATTTGCATAAAATGTAGGTTCAATATGATCAAAGTGTCGACTACTTTGGGTCTCTGGCTAGATGATCTTGATATTCTTGAGCTTGATCGAAGTGGGGTCTCAGCTTCTCCGAATTCTACGTGAACGATAAATGCAGGAAAAGAAATAAACGAGCAATTAAATTAAATAAATAACAAGTCTCATCAAATGAACTCCAAAAAGAACCAAACTAGCACCAAAAGAAAGAGCTTGATTTTAGAAATTTTTAGAAACAAACTACACAATTTTGGAGTTAAAATGAGGAGAAAAGAGATTTTGAAACCTCTCTTTTGAAATCAAAAAAATTGAAAAAGAAAAGAAAAGAAAAACTAAAAGACTAGCGGCCCACGGCTTTAGCGTTGCGGCCTGACCGAAATGGCCTAGCGCACACAGCGCACGGCCTTGCAGAGAAAGAAAGGAGGGCGAGGGGCTTGAGCGCGAAAGGGAGAGGAGAAACGGCGGCGGCGGCACGAGGAAGGGGAAAGCGGCGCTCGCTCACCGGCGGCGGCGGCAGAACCGGAGGGAGGCGGGAGGCTCGGGCACGAAACTCACCAGCGGCGGCGGCGGCGAGTGGAAGCGACGAGGCGGTGGCGGCGCGGAGAAGGGAGATGAAGAGGCGGCGCGCACTAGGGAGAGGGCTCGGGGCGTGCGGCGGCGGCGGCAGCGGCGACCGTAGGGGAGGCGAGGCACGGCACGGGCGGCGACGACGACGCCTTCCGCAAGTAAGTCCTTCGGTCGTTCCTCTTCCTCTCTTCTTGCTTTTCTTCTTTTCTTGATATTCCTCCTCGGGTTCTAGATTGGGGAGGGAGAAGGGGGGTGTGAGGAGCGGAGGAAGGGCGTCGGTTTTAAAGGCCGAGGGGGAAGCCTTGGATCGGGGGGAGGAGGGGGAAGGAGCCGTTGACAACGGGGCAGCGCAAGAACCGAGGGCGGCTCGGCGCGGCGAAGAAGGGATGGGACGGGACGAGGGAAGGGCACGGTCGCCGGGCGCTGGCGCGAGCGGCGAGCAGCCGGATCGTTTGGCACGCACGAGGGCGGCGGCTCGGTGCAGCGGTGCGGCCCGTGAAGAGGAAGAGGGAGCAGGGCTAGGGTTAGGGGGGACTAGGGTTAGGGTTAGGGCGATTTTGGGGAGGAGGAGCTTGAGCCTTTTGGGGGAATCCGAATCTTTGAACGATTTGGGCAAATTTTGGGGTTGGAGCTCCTTGAACCAAGAACACAAGATCTTGCCAAAAGATCCGAAAATTGGACGTTACAAAACCTACCCACCTTAAAAAGAATCTCGACCCCGAGATTCAAGCTCCTCAGAGAACAGGTAGGGGTAATCCAACTTCAGCTGATCCTCGCGTTCCCAAGTGGCTTCTCTCTCCGAGTGGTTGCTCCATTGCACTTTGCACAAACGGATGATCTGGCGTCTTGTTTGCTTCTCCACGACATCAAGAATCCTGATCGGATGTTCTGGATACGACAAATCTTTACGAGTGCGATGGTTTCAATTGGAGCTTGCTCTTCGGTACTCTGAGGCATTTCTTGAGCTGCGAGACGTGGAACACATTATGGACATCTGACAAACTTTCTGGTAATTCTAGTTGATAGGCTACTTCTCCACGCTTGGCGGTGATTGGGAACGGGCCTATGTATCTTGGCGCAAGTTTGCCTTTCACTTTAAATCTTCGCATTCCTCGAAGGGGTGACACTTTGAGATACACATGATCTCCAACTTCAAAAGTTAACTCTCTACGACGATTGTCGGCATAACTTTTCTGCTGCGGGTGAGCGACTTGTAGGCGATCTCGATCAATCGACTTTCTCTTACGCTTGAGAGTATCGGTCAGAAGATATAACCTTCTCGATTCGACCAATGTAAAGGAGTTCTCGCATTTTCTCCCATAAAGTGCTTCAAACGGAGACATTTTCAAACTGGATTGGTAATGTTGTTGTGGCGAGTCCGCATCTGGTGAACATCTCTCGGTCTACGGTAAACTCTAAAGCACAAGCCCGAAGCATGTCTTCAAGAATCTGATTTACTCTTTACATGCATCCATCACCGAGGATGATATCTTGTGCTAAAGTTCAAGTGAGTTCCAAGTGCATCATGGAGACTAGCCTGTAAATGCGAGGTGGCGAGAACCTCGATCCGAGACTATCCTCTTGGGTACTCCATGCGGACATACAATACGAGCCATGTATAACTCGGCTAATTTATCTCCCTTGTAGGTGGTCTTCACGAGGATGAAATGGCAACTTTGGTTAATCATCGATTATGACCCATACGGAATCATATCCGGTCTTGGTTCTCGGCAGACCCGTAATGAAATCCATTCCAATTTCTTCCCACTTCCACTGAGGGATTTGCAGTGGTTGCAGCAATCCTGCGGGTCTCTGATGTTCTGCTTTGATCCGTTGGCACACATCGCAACAAGCTACGAACTCGGCGATGTCCCTTTTCATTCGCGGCCACCAATATAGAATCTTCATATCTTGATACATCTTGGTGCTGCCCGGGTGTATGGTGTATGCTGAGCTATGGGCCTCTTTTAGAATCAATTCCTTGAGCTCCTTTTGGTGGGGAACAAAGAGACGTTTCCCATACCATAGGATACCTTGTTGGTCTTCAACCATCTTTGAGGCTTTTCCTTTGGCCATGAGGTGTTTAAATTTATGAACTCCGGGGTGTCCTTTCTGAGCGGCCTTGACCTGTTCTTCCAAGGTTGGTTGAACTTCCATAGCTGCTAAGGTGCCTTGTTCTACTAACTCGAGGTTAAGTGCCTCTAATTCCTTGCAAAGCTCAGGTTGATACTCTTGAACCATAACATTTTTGCGATGAGGACTTACGGCTTAATGCATCGGCCACTACATTAGCCTTCCCGGGATGGTAATGAACATCAAGTCGTAATCCTTAATCGGTTCTAACCATCTCCTTTGTCGGAGGTTGAGGTGCATGCGGGTGAAAATGTACTTAAGACTCTTGTGGTCCGTATAGATATTACAATGATTTCCAATCAAGTAATGCCGCCAAATCTTTAGGGCATGCACTACGGCTGCTAATTCCAAATCATGAGTTGGATAGTTGTCTTCATGTGGACGGAGTTGTGCGGATGCATATGCCACGACTTTTCCTCCTTGCATAAGTACGCAACCAAGACCTTGGCGCGAAGCATCACAATAGACTTCAAAGTCCTTGTGTATGTCCGCAAGACTAACACCGTGCGAGAGTTAACTTCTCCTTCAACTCTTGGAAACTCTTTTCACAAGCTTACGTCCATTCGTACTTCTTTTCCTTCTTGAGCGGGTGGGTCATTGGTGCGGATAGTTTGGAGAATCCTTCAATGAAGCGTCGTAGTATCCAGCCATTCCAGAAAACTCGCGCCGGTCATCGAGGTTGGTTGTTTCCATCCCAACACCGTTTCTACTTTGGATGGGTCAATCTGCGACTCCTCCAAGTGGATCTGATATGTCCGAGAAACCGATCTCTTGAAGCCAAAATTCACACTTGTTGTACTTGGCATAAAGCTGATGTTCTTTAAGCTTCTCCAGGACCAAATGTAGATGTTCAGCATGTTCCTCATTAGTCTTGGAGTAGATTAAGATGTCGTCTATGAACACGACAACAAAACTTATCCGGTATTCCATGAATACCTTGTTCATAAGGTTCATGAAGTAGGCTGGCGCATTGGTCAAGCCAAACGACATAACCGTGAACTCATACAAGCCATACAGGGTGGTAAAAGGCTGTTTTAGGGATGTCCTCACTACGATCTTAACTCGATGGTACCACGACCTTAGGTCTATCTTGGAGAACATCGTTGTTGCTCTGACGGTTGGTCGAATAGATCATCAATGCGGGGCAAGGGATACTTATTCTTGATGGTCACCTCATTGAGGGCTCTGTAATCCACGCACAATCGGCGGTGCCATCCTTTTCTTTACAAAAATCTTCGCGAACCCTGGGGATGAGCTAGGTCTAATAAATCCTTTTCCTGTAATTCTTCCATTTGTACCTTAAGCTCTTCAAGCTCATCAGCGCCATCCTATATGGCCTCTTGGCAATTGGGGTTGTTCGGCTTTAGGTTGATCACAAATTCTATGTCTCGATGCGGTGGCATGCGAGCAATTCTTCGGAAAAACTTAGGGTAATCTTGAACTACGGTGTTGTTTCAGAGTCACCTTCTCGAGGTTATGGATGGTACGATCCAAACACGAGGAGCGGTCTATATTAACCACGATTGTGGTACGGGTTTTTGGTGAGTACCACCTTTACGTTGGCACAATCTATCATTCCTTGGTATCGGGCCAACCAATCCATCCCTAGGATGATATCCGAGTTTGGGATGAAGCACTAAGAGGTTTGCTAGGAATCGGAATTTTCCATAGCAATCTCTACTCGGGACTTACTAAGATGGTAGTCAAGGGTCCCCGGTGAACTAAGTACCACGGGTTTCTTTAGCTTAAAGGTTGGCAACTTAAGCCTTTCAACAAATTTTCTTGATATGAAAGAATGCGAAGCTCGAATCAAACAAAACTTGTCTTTGAGTGCGATTTACAGAGAACGCACCCATTAGAACTCCTGTAGCTTCCTGAACCTCCTCGGCTGTGACATGGTTCACATGGCCGCGGTTTGGTGTCGAGGTAGTTCTAGGTGCTTGCGGGGCCTGATGGTTCCTGCTTGGAGCTGATGTTTGACCTTGAGTGGTGTGGCTCTGAGTTGAACCGCGGGAGTGTTCTGGCGTTGAGGGCATCGGTTGGCAAAGTGTCCTCTCACTCCACAGTGGAAACAATGGAGATGAGCTGCTGGGTTGCTTGTTGCAGGCTGTCCGGCGGGACGAAGGATGCGGAAACCATTCCCATTGGTACGCGAGACTGGGGCTTGAGTTCCTTGTGGAGAAACTCTGGTGGCTTAAAAGATGAGTGCGAGGAATGTTGACTCGAGGAAAGCCACCTTGCGGCAGAATACCATCTTTCTCTTACGGCTAACTTCCGCAATCTTCTTCTCGTTTTCCAGCACGAGGGCCTTGTTGATCAAGTGGTGGAAGCTAGGGAAATCATGGAGGATAAGCTGGCTTCTCATGTCCCCACGCATTCCCTCCACAAAGCGGTCTATCTTCTCTCTCGCATCGGCTACGTCCTTTGGGGCGTAGCGAGCAAGTCAGTTAAACTTGGTTAGATATTCATTGTTGTCATTTGACCTTGCTTGAGAGTTCTAAACTCATTCTTCTTTAGCCTCATTGTACGGCGGTACAAAGTTAGTCTGGCGATCTTGAACTCGTTCGGGAGATTGGCTGCCATGCGTGTGCGGTCTCGTCGGTGCATGCCGGCAATTGCTTCAACGATGGCGAGGATCCTGCTGATCTCGATGGCGGATCTTTGCTGCCGGTCTCTTCTTCTCCACCTCGGGCTTTCACCACCTTGAGCAGCGAGGTAGTTTTCCCACCACGCAGCGGCGGCTCCTTTCAACTGGTGAGTGGCAAAGTCCACCTTGTCTTCCTCAGAGCATCGGGCTAGGCGAAGTTTCTTCTCAGTATCCCTGAGCCAATCTTCTGCTTCCAGGGGTTCATCTGCGGAGGCAAAGGTAAGAGGTCTTGTCTCGAGGAAATGCCCGGCTTAGAGTGGCGTGGTCGCTCTCGCTTGTTGATTGGCGAGCAAGGCTTGAAGGATTTGGGCTTGTTGTTGCATAACTTGTGCCATTGTTGGATGCTCTGGCGGTGGGGGAGGTAGGTCTTGTCCTCGACCACGACCAAAGCCACGACCTCTTCCACGGCCTGCTGCGAAAGCACCACGGGCTGGGCGGCAGGCTCTCCTTGGTGCCATCTGAAGAAACACTAAGGCTTAGAACTAGAGAGGGTATATGAGGTTCTTGGCCCTCTAAGGCACACACAGAAGAAAGAAATCAAATTGAGCGAACAACACAATTGCGATACAAAGCCGAATGGCTACAATTCATTAATATTAGGGGATAAGTGTTACATGACTCTAGGACACTGACATATAGGCCATGCAAAGCCATGACACGCGATACAAAACACAACGCCTACAAAGGTGGGTAAAGAAAGTGCTTGCAACCCGAAGACTACCTAGCAAGCGCTAGTTAACCTAGCTATCGACTACTCCTCCATCGGTGCTTACCACCGCAGTGGTACGATTACGAGGATCGGAACGGCCGCGGATCGATGGTCGGCGGCGAAGCGGCGAGGTGGCACCCGCGGTCGAACTCGTCGAATCGAGCGCGGGATCGGGCTGCGTCCACGGTGGACTCTCAAGGCTGCGGTCGGTCGGCGGTGGGCGACTTTCTTGCGTGCCGTGAGCGGTGCGGGTCCTCCAGTGGAAGCGTCGGCTGGCACGGGTTGCAGGAGCGGCGGCGGTGCGGAGAGCGGGGGCGGCAGAGCGAGGCTGAGGCGGCGGGCTGCGATGGCGGCTCTAAGGCGGGCCAACTGCAATAAAGGCGTCTCTCCCGCTCTACCTCGCGGTGGGCTTCATCATCTCGAACATGTTGTCGCGGAGGGTGTCGAGTGCTCGTAGGCTCTTGGTGAGGAGGAATCGAAGCGCCCCGATCTCGTCAACGGCGTTGGCGAGCGATCGACAAGGCTGCGTGGCTGGGCGATGTGACAGTGCGGGTCATCTCGCCGACGTGGCGGATCACGGGTAAAGCTCTCCTCCCGAGAGTCGGATGGAAGCGAAGGCGAGCTCGAGAAGGTCTCCATGCATCGCACAAGCGAGACGCGGCAAGTCGTGCCACATCTGGGCAAAGCATCAAAGCACGGCTCTGGGGTGCTTTCGGCCTTGAAGGTGTGAGTATTGAACTCACCCTCCCTAGCATAGAGGAAAACCTCCATGCTCCAAGTCTCTCGGTCCAGAACTCGAGTCATCAGGCCCATGAAGATAGGCGGATGGTAGTAACCAGAATCTTGCATCGGTGGCGAAAAATCCCCACGAAGCCTCCGAGGTCTTCTCCGTGAGAGAAAAAGTCCCAAGAGCCACGACGTGGGCGACCATCTAAAATTTTGAAAACAAGAGGAAGTCGATGAATGAATAAATCAAAGTGAAGTAGGATAAAGTACGAACTAGGAATGACAAGTAAAGCGATAAATACACTATATTTTGCCAAAGCTTTTCTTAGGTTTTGAAAATAAGACTCAAAACCTTAGGCAACGACCAAACTAACTAAGGCTCCTATAGTCGTATGCTCGATATCGACTCTGTCGGACCGGATTTCGTAATCCGTAATCCTGCGTGATAAAGCTGCGCTATTCCTCGGATCGAGATAGCGCTCACGGTACACATTGCTGAACCATTTCATACATCGCGAGACCAAACCATTCATTAATACAAGCATCCGAGTTCAAATAGACCACGTCGGGTCGGAGTTTACAATAGGGCGATCGGGCCAAATGAGTTCATTACAAAATCTCGATGCGTTAGCGGAAGCAAAGGGGTAGAGCAAGTCTATCCACAGTAAGCGGCGGGGTACTAGGTGTACGACCGATATTAGCCAAGGGCTTGGATAATATAGGAGGTACACAAGTACCAACGGAGCCAACCAGACTGAGGCGAGACCTAGACTACAAGAACTATACTACTCCTCTTCATTTCCTTGCTCTTGGCGCCCGTGTCCTCGTAGTAGGTGTAGTCTCCATGATCTGCGGGTTACGGGGGTTGGGGAAAGAGCGAGGATGAGCACAACTACCGTGCTCATGAGCCAACACACACAGTATGCAATATTATACATGCAAGGTTTAACAAGGATGGCTCGGGTCATTTATTTGCACAAAGCAATATTTTGAGTACCAATATTAGAAAGTCCTATCACTTAGCATTTTAACCAAATTGCATTTGTTAAAGAGATTACTTGTGCAATATTTAAAAGCAGAGAGGTTACCTCCACCTCATGCTTATTTTTGATAGCGGTTACATCCACCACTTAACATCACTGGGTACATCCTCCCGGGAAAACCAAAACAGTGGTCACAAATGACCCAACACATTTTATCCCGCCCACAAGGTTTTATAATGAGAACTAACTCTTGTAAGTTCCCATGTCCGCCCTTGACCGTGAGCACGGCTATTCGAATAGTTTATTACACTCTGCAGAGGTTGTACACTTTACCCACAAGAGACAATCATTCGACATATACACATGTTTAGTAGACATGTGAGTCAAGGAGATCGTCACAAGGCCTTTACAATGCATCCACCGTGATTTGTTACACCCGCTAAGGTTTCACACGAGAAGAGTTACGCTCACATAGACAGTCAACTCTTTCCCGGACCCCCTCTTGCGCCACACGACTTACGCTCACATAGACCGTAAGTCGTACACTAACCCATAGCCACATAGGCTTATGGCGTAGCGGGTCATCTCGCACAGTGCAACTCATACTACGGATACAAATTATTTAGCCAGTCGACACCATTATAGACATGTGGTCGTCTTGTTTTACATTGGGAGGTCATCACAGATTAAGTCCTTAGGGACCATCAGGCGGTTCATACCACATACCATCCACAAACCAACATTCCTTGGTGCATTAGCACCCACCAACATACCATCCATCATACCATCCGCCCAGATGTGACAAGCAATTTCTTTAGGGTTTTTAAGAGGTAGGAAAAATACAACATCATAACCATCCCAAGTCATTTACACCCAATGATTGCCCAAAATCATGTTCATTTCAAAAGATGATGAATGGGGTAGATGATCCCCGATACTTAAGCAAGACTAGCATGGCGCTTAAGTATAGCCTATACTAGTATAGTTACCAAATATTTACTAGGGTGACATGGGTGTATGGCAATTCAATTATCAAGGAATGGTGTATTAATAATAAAGCATCAACATGGCATTTAACTACCTTAGGGTATTTAACATACATTTGCATAAGGGAAATAAAGCATGCAATTTGATATTTAAAAGAACATAATTTGCATAAAATGTAGGTTCAATATGATCAAAGTGTCGACTCGCCTGGGTCTACGGCTAGATGATCTTGATATTCTTGAGCTTGATCGAGTGGGGTCTCAGGCTTCTCCGAATTCTCTGTGACGATAAATGCAGGAAAGAAATAAACGAGCAATTAAATTAAATAAATAACAAGTCTCATCAAATGAACTCCAAAAAAGAACCAAACTAGCACCAAAAGAAATAGCTTGATTTTAGAAATTTTTAGAAACAAACTACACAATTTTTGGAGTTAAAATGAGGGAGAAAAGAGATTTTGAAACCTCTCTTTTGAAATCAAAAAAAAAAAAAATTGAAAAAGAAAAAGAAAAGAAAAACTAAAAAGACTAGCGGCGGCCCACGGCTTTTTAGCGTTTCGGCCCGGCCCGAAATGGCCTAGCGCACACGCGCGCACGGCCCGCGCAGAGAGAAAGAAAGGAGGGCGAGGGGGCTTCGGGCGCAGAAAGGGAGAGGAGAAAACGGGCGGCGACGGCGGCACACAGGGAAGGGGGAAAACGCGGCGGCGGCTCAGCTGGCGGCGAGCGGCGGCAACCGGAGGGAGGCGGGGAGGCTCGGGCACGAAACTCACCGAGCAGCGGCGGCGACAGAGTGGAAGCGACGAGGCGGTGGCGGCGCACGGGAGAAGGGGGAGATGAAGAGGCGGCGGCGCACTAGGGAGAGGGCTCGGGGGCGTGCGACGACGACGGCAAGCGGCGACCGTAGGGGAGGCGAGGCGGCGCGAGCGGCGGCAGCGACGACGCCTTCCGCAGGTAAGTCCTTCGGTCGTTCCTCTTCCTCTCTTCTTGCTTTTCTTCTTTTCTTGATATTCCTCCTCGGGTTCTAGATTGGGGAGGGAGAAGGGGGTGAGAGGAGCGGAGGAAGGGCGTCGGTTTTAAAGGCCGAGGGGGAAGCCTTGGATCGGGGGGAGGAGGGGGAAGGAGCCGTTGACAACGGGGCAGCGCAAGAACCGAGGGCGGCTCGGCGCAGCGGCGAAGAAGGGATGGGACGGGACGAGGGAAGGGCACGGTCGCCGGGGCGCCTGGCGCGGGCAGCGAACTTGGCCGGATGCGTTTGGCGCGCACGAGGGCCGAAGCGGCTCGGTGCAGCGGTGCGGCCCGTGAAGAGGAAGAGGGAGCAGGGCTAGGGTTAGGGGGGACTAGGGTTAGGGTTAGGGCGATTTTGGGGGAGGAGGAGCTTGAGCCTTTTGGGGGAATCCGAATCTTTGAACGATTTGGGCAAATTTTGGGGTTGGAGCTCCTTGAACCAAGAACACAAGATCTTGCCAAAAGATCCGAAAATTGGACGTTACACTCTCTTAGGCATCTCTCCCTCTTTGCGTGGTGCGTCCCTCTGTCCGAGCAGGAGAATTAGTACTTAATCGTTTAGTTAGTCCTTTGTTGGCACCATTTGCTGAAGTCATTACTAATGCGATGCATGTTTGAATTTGCAGTCTTCCGTGTCTGAGGTTAAGAGACAGTTACCGCCATAACGGTAAGTTCATTTTAGCAACGTATGTATGGTTTTCGTGCTATGTTTTTATTGAAATATTGTGTTATTTTCGTCAGAAATGGAGACACTGTACGTGTTCCAAGGTGACATGCATAGCAGTCCAGACAGAGTTGATATGTCGAGCTACCAGCGCCTTGCTAAACGTTCCCAACCTGGCGCACGTGGATTTGCTCGAGCTATGACGGTGCATTCGGCAGTTGTTCGATAGGCATGTCGCTAGGAACAAGATAGTAATACAGGCGGTCACCACCACCACGGTCCCACCACACGGGCAGATGTTGTGGGGCCTGGTGAAGGTGACCAGTAGTGCCATGTGGGCACAATACATGGAGATCGTTAGCAATCATCACGCTTCGATCTATGGACGACCCATGGTGTATGTCCATTTTGTTTATCCCGCTCAGTCCTCTAGGGGGCTACCGTTGAAGGGGCAGCGATGCTCTTGTCCCCCTCTTTGGTTCGTTGACAACAGGAGAGGTCTTGGAAGCGCCACACGTCGCTAGGCAGGATGCTCCAATTGATGGAGATTCTAGTGGTTTCCAACTAAAGGAAGGTGTGGATAAATGGCGTGGTGCTCGTGTTGACTGTCACGAGATTATTGATGGCATGTCCGAGGGCACTCCCTCCGAAGAAAAGGATGACTTTGACTCACAATCCAGCAAGGACGAAGCCGACGATGAGGGTGGGATCGTTGGTGGCATTGTTTCCATCGACACGGACTATGTTCCAAATCAGTTGGATTGGCAAGCGGCCTCTTCCCTTATTCTGCCACAGGACCACGAGTCTTCATGGGCCTTCGATGCGGACACCCTGCTTGTGTGGGCAACATTTCCCACACAAGACTGCCACCAAGCAAACTATCGTTAGTTTCGTGGTGAAGACCAGTTAGACTAACTAAGTTTACAGGTGAGTTTCGACGCAAGTTCGCTTGAACTATCTATAGTAAGTCGTACTAACCATTATATGTCTTCCATTATCTGCAGGCCTAACCCTGACATGTACATAGTTAAGTGTGTTGTTAGCTCTTGACCTGGCAAAGTCCGTGCGCAGAGATTCCTTGGGGCGGGAACGGACTTCTGCATCACAGTTGTGATGGATCACACATGTGAGCTTGAGGAGCTATTGCAAATGCATAGGAATGTGATCTCGGGCTGCATCGCGACCATCATAAGCCATTTAATTGTCACCGATTTGACCGTTTTGTCGAAGGTCTTGATGGTTAACGTAGCGAATATAGTAGAGTATGTCGTTAGCTATAGTAAGGTCTAGCGGGCGAAGCGGATGGTGCTCAAAGGGTTGTACGGTACCTACAAGGAGGCGTATGACCTAGTCCCGAGAATGCTGAAGCAAATTGCGGATGCTAATCCAGGGACATGCGTCAACAGGGTGGAGAGGCCTCACCCGTCGAACATCCCACATTCCCTAATCCTTGATCGGGTCTTCTGAGCATTTGGCCCAGTAGTCCAAGGCTTCTCCCACTGCTGTCCCGTCCTGACTATGGACGGTACATTCCTTTGCGGGAAGTACAAGGGCACCATTCTCACCGTTGTTGCTGCTAATGGCAAAGACCAGTTGCTCCTAGTTGCCTTCGCAATTGTGAAGAATGAGAACACTGAAAGTTGCTTGTGGTTCCTAGTGAACATAAAACAACATGTTGTAAGGGACCGGCTCAATGTGTGCATCATCATCGACCGTCATGCCGGGTTGCTGTCCACGCTGCAGACCATGTAGCACGGTATGAGCCCGTCGTTCCAATGGAACAACATGCGCACACGTTGGTGTATGCGGCATCTAGCCGCCAACTTCCACACGCGCTTCCGGAGCAAGGATTTCATAAAGAAGTTCAAAAAGCTCTGCCACAGAATCAGAAGCGCAAGTTCGATGCCATGTGGCGGGAGCTTGAGGTCAAAACCCAGCATGCAAGTGGAGGTTCTAGGCCAGGCGCACCGCAAAGTGAGTTCGCTGAGTGGATGAGCGTGCATGCCCCCGACTATGAGAAATGGTCTCTTCTTCACGACACCTATGGTGTTCTCTACGACATCATGACAACCAACATGTTTGAGGTCTACAACGGTGTGTTGAAAGGGGTCCGTGCCCTACCCATCATCGACGTTGTCGATGAGACATGGAACCACACGGTTGGTTACTTCGTCAATCCGGCAATGATGGCCAAGCAGCATTTGGACGAAGGGAAGCAGTACTCGGAGGTTACCCTTGCCTACATGGAGAAGAAGATTACCACGACCCAATCCCATGTAGCCCACATAATGGATGGCGTGAGGAGGAAGTTCGAGATCTGCCTGCGGGACAAGTACGTTCGCAACCACAAGAGAGGTGACCGGAAGCATGTTTGCACCATAGGCGATGTGGCGGTTTACACCTGCAACAAGCCTCAACTCCTGCACAAGCATTGCTCCCACGTATATGCTGCATGGGCTGTATTTCACCAATCTTGTAGCATGTACATGTTAGAGTACTACGACATACGTCACATGTATGATACTTGGAATGGGGAGTTCAACTCCTACGGCGTGGAAAGCCACTACAGGGACCTATGGTCGGGAGTAGTGAAGTGGTCACCGAATGAAGCACTGCAACATCCAGGCCGTGGGAGGCGTCAGTCAAGGCGCATCCGCAATGACATGGATGCGAGCCAACGTGGAGACCGGCCGAGACCAACGAGGTTAGACTCGTGGGCACTCGTTCAGGAACTGCCGCAACAGACCTTCTTCCTCCGGCGCCACTTAGTATCTATAAGCTATCCGGTGTATTGAGTCATATTGGTCGTAGTGATGTGATTATTGTAGTGATTTGCATTGTAACCTGCACTACTGTAACATCCCAAATTTCCTAAGATTTTGAAAATTTAAAAATTTAAAAATAACGATATGTGAGGTTGAGAGCTGTGTGATTCCACCATATGTGAGGTTGAGAGCATCCAATTTGATAGTATGAGGGATGCACCAAAAGAAATGAGTGAAGTAGAAAATAGTAAAAGTGAGGTTATTGCTGAAATTAACGATTTACTCTCTACTTATAGTGTTGTTTCTCATATTGTGCAGGTTGACATTAAAGAAGAGGAGTTGAACATTCAACACCGGCACCATCAGAAGCAAAAGATGAGGGGATCACCAAGAGTGGAGGAGTGCTTGCTGCCCCATGGTCAGATTATGATGAATTGATACCTATAGCACCTACATCATCTGAGGAGGACATTAAAGGTAACAACACTGGTGCTGATTTGTTAGTTCATCAAGAAAAGGTTAGTAATTGTGAGAACTCTTTGACTCAAATAAAAATTTCACATTCTGAATTTGATAGGCTTAATTTACATAATATGAAATTGATTACTCATAAGGAAGTTCTTACTAGAGTATCTCCTAGTGATTCTTTGCACTATATCATGTTTGACGATCCTAGAGAGCTATCTAGTGTGGTTGAGAATGTTGCTGAAATTTTATGTTTAAAATCACTAGTTAGTACTTATGCCTACACATATACATTCAATTTGATTGAAGATTATGGTATAGATGTCAAGTTCTATGTTTATCGAATATGCATTACATGTGGCAAGCTTGATGAATTGAAATTGCATGTTTTGGATAAAGAATCTTTTGTGACATGTCATGATCACAATGAGATAAGTTTGAATAATAGTGTTTGCTGTTTAGAAAGATTTTTTAAGCCTACTTATTCATCCTTTGCTGTACAATCATGTATAAGTAATCAGAGTAGTGCAGTTAAAGCATAGAAGGCTCTAAAAAATTTTCTCCCCATATTTGAACAACTTGATCTAGTTTGTCCCTTTAATATCTTGTCCATGTACTTAGAAAAGTCGAGGACGACTTTTTATTATGGGAGGGAGAATAATGTGGATGAAAGGAGTGTTGAGATGAATACGTCACATCTATCTAATGGCTATTGTTGTACTATTCATGATTTGCAAAACAAAAAGGGTGGTAAAACGGATGATAGATACATATACCATGCATATACGTTGTTCTCTTTATTTAGTACACTTTCAGATTACCAAAAGCCAAGGATGGCTTTTCTTGAAGAAGTGGAGGATGATGAGGACATCCCGATTGGACCAATTACACGAGCAAGAGATAAATTAATTAATCAGCAGGTGAACTCGCTCCTAATTAATTTGAATCTCGATTCTAATGAATATATCTTACTACCTAATAGTCTCATATTGTGTGTGTAGTTTTATACTTCTAAAAACATAGGAGACCGTAACAAACCAAGTAAAGAAGATGCTGCTGTTAATGTAAACCTATGCTTAATGGCGTGCTGCTACATGCATGCAGCCAAGCATGCAAGTGCTGTTACATGCATGCATCAATACCAACTAGAAAAAAGTGATATTCATGCAACCAAGACCCAAGACGTGCTGCATGCATGCAACCAAAGATAGAAGGTGTTGGTGCATGTAGACATGCGTGCGTGGACCAACATGTGAAACACACACGCAGTGCTGGCCATTTAACAACTCATGCATGCACAAGGAAGGAAAGAAAAGGAATGTTGTGCATCCAATAAAGAAAGAAAGGAGTCAGCCGGATTACGCTTGAAGGCAAAACGAAAACTGAGTCGTGGCCTGCGCGTTTCTTAAATCAGTCGAACCGAATTAGTTTGGTTGTATATTTTTTTGTTGAGTCCATGTTGAACCGGATGGCCGCAGCCAGACCTTAGCCAGGCCTAGGCCTTGCCGTGCAGGGGGAGTTAAATACTCATCACCCCTCCATGTAAAAGGGACCACAAATATGAATATATTATTTCAGAAAGAGAATGATACGCTTATTCTTCCTAGGGTTTGACATACAGTGTAACCTAGAGAGGAATTGAGCGTTCTCAACCCCGTTGTTCTTGTGAATCCTTGTGATTTGCAGGAGCGACGACACGTCTACTTTGTGTAGTCGGGTAGACAGGATCACGAGCGTGTGGTTGGACGAATTCTTTTTGTCGCAGGTTACTGTTTTGACAGTGGTTGGCACTATCGGTTCGTCAGGTTGCACGGATCCAAAGTTATCATCGATCCTACGTCGTGTAGATCGGGCATCCCCCGTATCATCTTGGTATCAGAGCATCGGTTGCCACGGTAGGATCAATTTACCCGTAGTTAGATTTATTTTTCCTATCCTATACACAAAAAAGCCACAAAAAAAAATCTTTAGCCCGTAGTTTGATCTGAATTTTTTTTAGTGAGTTTGGTTAGGTCTCAATCCATTACAAATTATGTTTAGTGGCTTATCTTTGTTTCTTTTGCATATCTTTAAATTCTTGTTTCCCATCGGTTAGTCGAAAATATTCAACCTTTGTGCTACAGTGCGCAGCCTCTAATTTCTACTACGTAGCTGCAGCGCCGCCGCCAAAGCGCGAACAAGAAAATTTTCCGCTAATAATTCATGCTACAAAGGCATGCACTTTACATGCTCTTTCGCAGCGTTGTTCCTGTTGTAGTCGCCAGCCGCGTTGAAATAAAACCACCCCGCGTTGAAATAAAACCACCCGCGCAGGCGCGCGGTAGTGCTGATCTACATTACCCTACACTGCTACAGTACCATAATTGCTACAGTGTGTACCTACAATACATTGCAAAAAAAATCGTACGCATCTTTTGTGAGCCAATTCAATCCTTTGCGAATACTTTGCTCCAATTTGAGACTAGCTTGTTGATACTGCTCTAGGACTGCTCGTTTTCATCTCATTACACAATCTAGCTTGTGAGTTTTTGCTATACCTAATAGGCTTGTGCTGCTCTATGTGAACATTGTTTGTTCGCCAAAGTACAAAAGAAAAAAAAACAGAAGAAGGAAAAAAAACAGAGGAGGAAAACAAAAGACCCAAAAAAAACAGAATTAAAAAAAGTGCTTGGCCGGCATTGTTTTGTGAGCACACCTAGAAGGTATCTATTTTCATATTGTGCTATTCAATTATTTTGAGCAATCTTGTGCGCTAACTTATATCTTTGAGCAATTGGCTAGCGTCTCTCTATAACTTGTGCAATAAGAGCTAGTTGTTCATCCTTATATTTTTAGCTCATTCCTTTGATTGCACTAAGTTCCATCATCTTTACGTGTGAGTTGCTTCGTTCTTCGCTTATATCTTTTGGATCAGCAACTAGGCATTGAATTCTAGTTTGGATTGTTACCTAGTTTTACAATATCTAAAAATTTCAGATTGCATAGGTAAATAATTTCCCCTCCAAGCTCCACAAATAGACCATTGTTTAACTGTGCTTGTGCAGTTGAATTCGCTTAACCTATCACCTTGTGTTGTCTACCGTCACCAAAGTATGTGCAGCTCTTCAATTTCATCAAGGACGCATAAGAACTTCGGTTGGTAAGAGAATGTAAAGTTGGGTGATTTCCACAAATAAAAACTTCCACATCTACATATATAGTTTTTCTTTGCTTTGCTACTAACCATGGCAGATCGCGAGTATACGTATCTTCCCTTCTATGGTAGTAATGATCTAGAGGAGTATCTTGAGTGGGTACAAGACATGGGGTTCAAACTTGAATCCCAGAAGCTCGAATCAAAAGCTAAGGAAGTGAGAGTGGCCACTTTGTTTTTTGAGGACTATGCCGCTAGTTGGTGGCAACAACTAAGTGGGAAACGACTCATCACATCTTGGGTCAATTTAAAATGGGTCATGATAAGAGAATTTGTTCCATCCTATTATAAGTGGGAGCTACTACGCCATGTGGAGAGCATTACACAGGGATGCAGAGTTGTCTAAGATTACTATGATGAGCTGAATCATGCAATGCGTCGTGCCAATATCACTAGTGCACATCAAAAAAGAAATACTTCAAAACAGGCTTGAATTTTTCAAATCGTTGCTGCACTTGAAGATGAATATTTTCATAGTCTGCAAGATCTTGTGAAATATGCTATAAAGGTGGAAAAGAGACTTAAAGACTGGCACGCATATCAGTTGAATCTGCGCCGACTCTTTAGTTCTCATTCATCCACTGGTGTGTCACTTGAGAAGATGGTCAAGCGTGGGAATTCTTCTTCGACCAAGGAGACGAGTAGTGCTGCCTCGTCACAACCCGCAGTACATGAGGAGATTGTGGTTGATGGCAATTGCACCATTGCTGGCCCACGATTAATAGAAGATAAGATGCTTCAAAACCCATGTGAGGATGAGAGCCACATAGCCGAAGTGAGTGAGAGTGTTGAAAATTGTGAGCTATGTGATTCCACCATATGTGAGGTTGAGAGTATCCAATTTGAGAGTGTGAGGGATGCACCAAAAGAAATGAGTGAAGTAGAAGATAGTAAAAGTGAGGTTATTGCTGAAATTAACGATTTACTCTCTACTTCTAGTATTGTTTATCATATTATGCAGGTTGACATTAAAGAAGAGGAGTTAAACATTCAACAACCGGCACCATTAGAAGCAAAAGATGAGGGGATCACCAAGAGTGGAGGAGTGCTTGCTGCCCCATGGTCAGATTATGATGAATTGATACCTATAGCACCTACATCATCTGAGGAGGACGTTAAAGGTAACAACATTGGTGCTGATTTGTTAGTTCATCAAGAAAATGTTAGTAATTGTGAGAACTCTTTGACTCAAATGAAAATTCCACATTCTGAATTTGATATGCTTAATTTACATAATATGAAATTAATTACTCATAAGGAAGTTCTTACTAGAGTATCTCCTAGTGATTCTTTGTACTATATCATGTTTGATGATCCTAGAGAGCTATCTAGTGTGGTTGAGAATGTTGCTGAAATTTTATGTTTAAAATCACTAGTTAGTACTTATGCCTACACATATACATTCAATTTGATTGGAGATTATGGTATAGATGGCAAGTTCTATGTTTATCGAATATGCATTACATGTGGTAAGCTTGATGAATTGAAATTGTATGTTTTGGATAAAGAATCTTTTGTGCCATGTCATGATCACAATGAGATAAGTTTGAATAATAGTGCTTGCTGTTTAGAAAGATTTCTTAAGCCTACTTATTCATCCTTTGTTGTACAATCATGTATAAGTAATCAGAGTAGTGCAGTTAAAGCATAGAAGGCTCTAAAAAATTTCCTCCCCATATTTGAACAACTTGATCTAATTTGTCCCTTTAATATCTTGTCCATGTACTTAGAAAAGTCGAGGACGACTTTTTATTATGGGAGGGAGAATAATGTGGATGAAAGGAGTGTTGAGATGAATACATCACATCTATCTAATGGCTATTGTTGTACTATTCATGATTTGCAAAACAAAAGAGGTGGTAAAACGGATGATAGATACATATACCATGCATATACGTTGTTCTCTTCGTTTAGTACACTTTCATATTACCAAAAGCCAAGGATGGCTTTTCTTGAAGAAAGGGAGGATGATGAGGACATCCCGATTGGATCGATTACACGAGCAAGAGCTAAATTAATTAATCAGCAGGTGAACTCGCTCCTAATTAATTTGAATCTCGATTCTAATGAATATATCTTACTACCTAATAGTCTCATATTGTGTGTGTGTAGTTTTATACTTCTAAAAACATGGGAGACCGTAAAAGGAAAGAAGATGCATGCTGCTGTTAATGTAAACCTATGCTTGATGGCGTGCTGCTACATGCATGCAGCCAAGCATGCAAGTGTTGTTACATGCATGCATCAATACCAACTAGAAAAGTGATATTCATGCAACCAAGACCCAAGACGTGCTGCATGCATGCAACCAAAGATAGAAGGTGTTGGTGCATGTAGACATGCGTGCGTGGACCAACATGTGAAGCGCACCAAACACACACGTAGTGCTGGCCATTTAACAACTCATGCATGCACAAGGAAGGAAAGAAAAGGAACGTTGTGTATCCAATAAAGAAAGAAAGGAGTCAGCCGGATTACGCTTGAAGGCAAAACGGAATTAGTTTGGTTGTATTTTTTTTGTTGAGTCCATGTCGAACCGGATGGCCGCAGCCAGACCTTAGCCAGGCCTAGGCCTTGCCGTGCAGGGGGAGTTAAATACTCGTCACCCCTCCATGTAAAAGGGACTACAAATATGAATCTATTATTTCAGAAAGATAGCGATACGTTTGTTCTTCCTAGGGTTTGACATACAGTGCAACCTAGAGAGGAATTAGGCGTTCTCAACCCCGTTGTTCTTGTGAATCCTGTGATTTGCAGGAGCGGCGACACGTCTACTTTGTATGGTCGGGTAGACGGGATCACGAACGTGTGGTTGGGCGAATTTTTTGTCGTAGGTTACTGTTTTGACAGTGGTTGGCGCCATCGATTCGTCAGGTTGCACGGATCCAAAGTTATCATCGATCCTACGTCGTGAAGATCGGGCATCCCCCGTATCACCGCGCCCATGTTCGCACCAGCACAAAATCCGCCACACCTGTCCTCCTCGTGCGCGCCTCCCTAGGCCTATTTAAAGCACGCATCGGCTGCCCCGCCCCTCCTCCCCCGTTCCCCTCTCCTCGCCCTCTCTCTCTCACTCTCCTCCGGCGTCAATTCTAGCTTCTTGTTGCCGGCCACCGAAGGTCGCCGCCGCCTCTAGCGCGCAACCTGAGCCTCCTCCGTTTCCTTGGTCCTCATCTCCGGCATTGCAACACCGAGGGGCACCTCGTGCTCACCACCCCTTCCTTTGGAGCCCCCCGGAGCGCCGCCGCCGCATTCAACCGCCACCGTCGCCGCACTTTCACCTCACCGCCGGCCACCCCTTCGCGCCGGGTCTTCACAACCATGCGCATCGTGATCCCCTCGACTCCCTCTTCGCACTGGTGCCCTCGTCGCCGTCTTGGTCGCCGCCGTTCGCCGACGGGCCTGGGCCCGAGCGCCACCGGCTCAGTTGCCTGCGTGGCGGTCTAGGTGGCGCCACCTCAGTGCGACGTCGCTGCCTCTGCCCCGTCAGCATGCCCGCGTGGCACTCCCATCCTAACCCCGTTCCAAAAGCCATGTGAACCTAGTCCATATACACCATCTCATTGACAGTGGGCCCACGTGTCAATTTTATTTCTTTTAAAAAATTTCGGCCGAAAATCCCTCTGGTGACGTCAGCTAACGTCATATTTGTCTTTTCCTTTGTAAAAATAATTCCAAAAATCAGGAAAACCCCTTTTTCTTGATTTTCCTATTTCTAAAGGCTGTATCTTCTTCGTTCGAACTTCGATTTGAGTGAATCCAATTTCTAAATTCATCTAAATTCCTCCTCTTGCTGTTGGTGCTAATTTGGTATTTATTTTGAATTTATTTGGAATTTTTTTATTTATTTGACTTTGCTCAAATGTGTAGATACCGGCATTTCGGAAGATTTCTCGGACCTGACGACCAAAGCTACTCAACACTCAACGAAGGCAAGTCGTACACCTTTGATAATGTCGTACCCACTTTATAAAACTATATTGTTTGATATAAACATGCATTGCTAGTTTTATATTAAATGGTTTTGGGAATAGTTAATTGTCTAATTGTTGTATGCCTCCTTGAAAAATTGCTATCGACATGTACCCTTGAATGACATAAATCCTTGGACACCATAGGATGGTTTATTTTAGTTGGTCATATTTTAGTGCCAACTTAGGTATCGTATATGCTTAGCCATGCTTTAGCTATCCGTTGGGATTCATGATCACATACTCAAAGAATGATTAAATATGACTTAATGAATTATGGAATTGTGGCGTGGCCACAACTATTAAAATTTTTTGTGCCATTTGGCCGGATTGAACTAAAATGATTTTAAACTCAGGCGAATGATCGTGTAGTAAAGGGGGAGAATTTTGGGATGTGGTTGCATCGCCTGAGTAGTCACTAAGGACTTAACTTCGTAAGCCACTGATCTGGGTCATACTGTACAACCACATATCCAGGATGGGATGGACCTGGCAACTAATTAGCAATGTTTTGTTTCGGTTCTGTTTGGGTTGATAAGCGCACAGAGGGGGACCAGAATGGCGAATCCTTAGCAAGCAGAACCAAGTCAGAACAGAACTTTGTAAAGGCCTTGTCACGTGCTCTAGACTGCTTACCTAAGGTAGTGAGCGGTGGTATCGACGGATACCAAACAAACTAGAGAAGTCGTGTCTTGTGGGTAAAGCTGTACAACCTCTGCAGAGTGTAAAACTATTCGAATAGTCGTGTCCCCAGTTATGGACAATGCTTGGTGATTTCACGCGAGGGGTAGATTTTCACAAAAATGTTGGAAGGGTTGGTTGGATTGTGAAGTTGGATCTGGTTAATGGTTGGGAAGTGAACGGGGTGTTCACTAGTTGCTCAAAGAAAATTGATTACTTATGTATTAATCTTTTAAATTGTGTTTTCCAATCTATTTACTGTATTTACTGTCAATATTGCTTTCTACAAAATAGCCATAAAGCTATCCTTGTCAAGCCTTGCATAAATAATAATTGCATACATTTCCCTACGACTTGCTGAGTACATTCAATGTACTCACGGCTTTATGCCCTCTGTTTGATCAGTCACTGAAGAAGAACTAGGGAACTCAGAGTTCTACAAAGAGGAGTATTTTAAAGACTATGCAAACTAGGATGCGTTCTCCACTCGATTGCTTGTGGGCATGTCAGATGGCTACCACGAGTTTGTTTATTTCCGTTGCAAGTTTTACTCTGTTATCTTAAGCCCTGCATAGCAAATCCTGTAAAAATCTTGACCATAAGGTCCTTTTGCTACTAAGTAATATTAATTTATCTGTTTCATCTATAGTTTGTTGTATGGATATGATTACATTAATGTTGCAACTAGCTACTGATATGGGACTAGTTCAAAATACACAGAGGGTCTCGGGGTTGCATACCCGGGGTCCCGACAACTGCTTTGTACTATGTTACAAGTTGTTATTACCGATTTATAAGTACGGATATCTGCCTTGTTTGGGTCACATCCGCTTCCAAAAAAAAGTCATGTCTTGCTTTGCAGAGAGTTGTCACGTCCTGCTTTCAGAAAGTAGTCATATCCTGCTTTGCAGAGAGTTGCCGCGTCCTGCTTTCCAGAGAGTGGTCATGCCTTGCTTTCCAGGTCACGTCCTGCTTCCCATACAGTGCGCACGTTATGCTTTGCAGACTATTGTCACGTCCTTCTTTGCACATAGTGGTCCCTTCGTGCTACCAAGGCTATATATGGATGCTTTGGCTGCCATTTACCTCACTCTTCTCTTCCTCTTCTCCTTTCTTCTAGTGTAAAACGGGATGTCTCCGGTATCATCTAACTTTCAAGTGAGCAGACAATTAGAATCACTACGCCAGCACCTAGCTTGCCCTCGTTGTAGGGATCTGACGAATGTGTTCACCTCGCATACGTCAACGAATCCATCCCGAGTGTTCATGAAGTGTTCAAATCTTACAGTAACTTGTGAAAAATCACCCCGAAAGAATTCCATTACAAATACCATATTTTCTTATTTTCATTTAAAGCTGCAATTCTTTTGCAGAACACAACATGTTGGTTCTGGCAGTGGGCTGATGAAGCTGTCCTAGCGGTTCGAGATATTACAATATAAATTGCTGCCATGCAAGAAGACTCTCGTAGGGTCGCTGCAGTTCGTCCATGGGCTCAATCGTCCGATCAAGCAATGCAAAATGAAGGAAACATACTTTAAAGACTGGATGAAAGGATGGAAAGAGTTGAGAAGATGATTCATAAATTAGTTAAGATAGTTAGTTTTGCGGCCTTACTTCTATTGTATGTTGTTCTTGCCAAGTAGAACTTCAGTTGTAATGAGATTGCAATGTCCACTCTTTACCTATGAAGTCCTTCATGAATGAGAATAAAATTATTCTACTGAGATAGATAATGAAGTAGAAGTGTCCAATTATAATACCATTACCGCACTCTGTTCGGATTACAAATTACTAACTGAAGTACAAGTTACAACATGCTAGCATACATAATCTTACTACGACTACGCTGGTGTTACTACAGCTCACGCTGGTGTTCACTGCTCCCAGCCATAGGATCCTGCAGTGGCCTTTCACGCCGTGGTCCTGCCATAGGTCTCCGACGAATCTATTCCTACGGGAACGTCAGCTTCTCGGGTGACCGTGGGTTCTGCCGTAGGTCATAGCGGGGCTCCTCACCCGCCGTGTCGTCATACGGGGCAGATCACTGGCATTGAAAACATCTCGGTGATCCAATCCTCTGGCTACGCAATAGGATCCGCGAAGGGGCACCAACTCAGCTGAGCTTGCGGGGTGAACTGCTCGGGGTACGGTGTGTAGCCGGACTTATTCCATGGGGCCGTATCAGCTACTTGAAATTGTCCGAGAGTGTTGTGCTCGGCGGGAGAATCTGGGACAACCTCAATGGTTTTGGGTTGCACATCCGTGCTCTCTGGTATGGCATCTTCCTACCTCCATGACGACGACGGCATCAGCGTAGAGTCCCTGCGTCGCAACTGCGTGGATGATTGGCCATCGACGCTGCACCGCTGGGTCGACTCGCTTAGACGGGTAGATGGTGGGGGCGAGGGTACGCGATGCTCCGTCTGATGCCTCAAGTCGACATCGGTGGACACAGCTCATGCTGCGAACGACGTGCTTAACATCATCAATAAGAGTCTTCATGACCGTATGAAGGCGTTCAACTGTGTTGTTCGTACCCCGCTCGATTTCCCAGTGGTCGTGCTGCACAACGCTTTGCAAATGGTCGAGCTGCACGGTTACTGAACAAACAAAATTTTGTTAGTTAGCCCTATTTGGGAGGGTGTTTTATCTGCTACGTGCTCAACGTATCGAATTGTCACGGCGTGCTGCACGGTGCGGGTCCAGCCCCAAGCCCAAGCGTTCAGCGTGGCTAGGATCTGCATGTCGGGCCGGGGCACCTGTAAATCTCACCCACGTGTGCCATACATACCACTCCAAGCATGTGCCGTAAGTCCCTGCATCGTAAGGCCGTGCCTTGTGGAAAATGCAATCAGTGGCAGATTGTCATGCATCTATCCACGGTTGTTGTGTTGAAAGCCACTCATCGCTCTTGCGGCCTTCTTCGTCTGTCTGATGGTGTAACAAAATAAATAAATTATGGTACTGACATAACATATGAGTAATAGACCTACAATATTAAGCAAAGTAATGTACTTACAAGTCGCTATGCCTCGCAAGCGGTCGCCTTGGAGCTAGGGGATCTCCTGGTGCAGCTGGAACTGCCTCATCACCCATTGCGGGTTGTAGGGCTCAACCATGTGGGAGAACACCAGATAGCAAGTTGTCCTCCAGTACGATGCATCCTAGTGGCATAGCAAGCTCAAGTCGTTGGGCGTCGTGACCTGCACAAAGGCATCCGTCCAAGGAGCCCATATTATATCGTCCTCATGCAGGGCCTCAAATTCATTGTGGAGCTCGGGGTATACGCGACGCGCTCTCTCCTTAGCCCACCCTAGTACTGCCACAGTCCATCGGGATCCCATGGTCGGGCCTTCCATGGGATCCTCATCGTTCGCCCTACCGTAGAAATGCTCTGTGCGTGGGTAAGGGTGGACTGCGAGCGAAAGTACGGATGTCCGACCGCGAGGTGCTCCCATGACCATAGTTATAACAGCGTGTGGTAACCCGAGAGCACGGGCTCTGTTCCCATGCGATGCTGCTAAGCGTCGACAAAGTCGCGCAGACGTGCCGCGCAAGCACAACCGAACCCCAATCAGATGCGGCACATCCTCATCGTCAGCGTCCATGATGAACTCCGCGAGGTGAATATAACTAGGGTACACCGAGTCCCCCTGCATGCTAGGGAACATGATCCGCCCAAATAGAAACAATAAATATGCAATTAGGTGGCATCGAACAACCTCCTCTGTTGCGTCATTTGGGCAATGCATGAATCGTCGCAGCCAAGCGTGTGGAATGCCCTTACACCTCTCGGGGATAGGTTGCCCGAAGTGATGGCCGAGACGTGCCTTCCAGTCCGGTGACCTCAGAGGGGGAACAACTGCAAGCCTCCCAACGGTAGGCCGGTCAAGAAGCTGACGTCCTACAGTGTCATGGTCAACTCCCTCCACTAGAAGTGGAACGTGTGGGTCTCCGGCCGCCAACGATCAACCAGGGCAGAAAGAAGGGGGCGTCAATCAGGAGGTTCTGCCCTATGTTCATCATGCGGACGAACACAATCGGCCCAGACTGACGAAGCCTCCCAACATACCGGTCGTCCAACAGCCAGGTCTCCCTTGGTCCCCGTGTCACCAGGGTTGGCGGCCCTTTTTGCGCAGGGGCTGAGGCCAGGTGGCCTGCCGCGCCTGGTGCCTGGGGTATGCCACCTGCTGCGCCCGTCACCGAGGGCATGTGGCTATGTCGGGGCTGGGAAGATGGGTAAGTCCCCTGCCGTGCCTGAGAAGATGGGAATATCTACTGTACAGGGGCTAGATTTGCTAATTATAGTGGAAGATGACTAATTTTGAAAATAATGAAGATTAGGGGGGCCAGAAATGCCAAAAAAATCACGGATCCGGGTAAGTTCACTCTGCCTGTCAACTTCAGAGGTTCCGTTTAATAACAAAACGTTTGGACATGTGATGTGCTTGTCCTGCAAGGAATTCTCAGGTCAGCAGGTAATGGCAAAGCCATAAAAAACTAATGCTATTTTTTTACGAGAAACAGTGGGGATATAGACATATTTAATTTAACAATGAGAGAAAAAACAAAGTAATATGTACATGGAAGAAAAGAAAAAACTAATGCTAATTCCTACTCGTGTACCAGTAAATTCAGTCCAGCTTGCAGGCACTCTTGGTGGCTTTCTGAAGCAGTAGTTTTCTTTGGACATTATTACGGACGACCTCTGCTGAAGTACTACTAGTCGGGGTGGCAGTGCAATTGCAAACAACCACAGACGAAGATTGTGGAGCACGCTGTGGAGAGGAGACTTGGCAGAGGGCGACGCCATGGCCGCGCGTGCGGAGGGAGGGAGAGGGGAGATGGTCTGCGTGACCGGCGCCGCCGGGTACATCGCCTCGTGGCTCGTGAAGCTCCTCCTCTCCCAAGGCTACACCGTCCATGCCACTGTCCGCGATCTCGGTACGTGCTTCCGTTTGCCAGTGGAAATTTAGCAGCTCGTTTCACTCATGCAACACGTGCGGTACTAGGAAGTTGATCAAGGAAGTTGTTGAAGATTTTTCAAGGTTGTTTGTGGACATCAACTCTTGGCTAATTCTTGTCCTTTTTCAGGTGACAAGAAGACCGGCCATCTGAAGCGGCTAGAGAGTGCTGCTGAGAACCTCAAGCTTTTCAAGGCTGATCTCCTTGACTATGAAGCGATGGCAGTTGCCATTGTGGGATGCCATGGAGTTTTTCATGTCGCGACTCCAGTTCCTTCAGAGAATTTGACTGATCCAGAGGCAAGTTCTATATTTCTCAAATTTTATTTATAAAGTTTCAGAGTGTAGCATTGTTAAGACTGGCTTGAATTAATTTTTGATTGTACCATGATCATTCTTTCCAAATCAGCATCAATAGACATTAAAGTACCTCAAATTGAATTTGCATAGTAGAGGCAATTGAGTTCGAATATGGCTTTGACTCAAAAACTAACTGGATGTTTGCATACGAATTTGTGATATATTTTATTAATTGGGGCATCGAGCTATTGGTGAATAAAAAATTGCACACACTCTAGATGATGTTGTTTACTCATTTTTTTAAAAAAACTTGTTTACTCGTTTGTATGTTTCAAAGTAATGTAAATTTGTAATACATGTCGGACAAAGAAATTCACATGTTCAAATAAAAATCACCGTCTTATGATTTAGACAATTTGCTTCATTCCAAATGAGTACTACCCGTAAATACTTTTTTTCCTGAGAAATGACTAGGAGGAACTAGCCATTTTTCTCCCTTAAGAAGTTTTTTTGTTCCGGGATTTCCCATCCGAAACCGATTGAGCACCAGTGCCTAGTCCCGAACTCAAACTCTGGTGGGTTGAGCAGCCCCTGCTGCCACAAACCAAGTGAGATACGCTCACTTCCACTTCCCTTAAATACTAAAAGTAAAGTATGGTCCTGTTACCTCCTATAAGGTAATAGATCACCATGTTAAGCTTTAGCCATTAGATCAAAGGCAAATGGACTGTCCGCACGAAGTTGGTGTACCGTAAAAAATCCGTGTTTGCCAGTTGCCATACCATAATATGCCGTGCTAATAGTCATTAATCTAAACCAGCGGACAGTACGGTAAAATTATGAAACAAGAGTTAGTATCAATTTGTCATCAAGTGCAAAACATTTCAAACAAAAGTCTGTACTTTTGTTAAAAAGAAACTTAAAATAATAACCAAAAGTAAATAAGTGGTAAGTCCAGAGAGCACAATAATTGAATATGTCCCCATCAAGAGTTGGAAATATGAAGTGCATATTTCAACATTCAATTGGACAAAATAAAAGGATCGGTATAGCGCAAACAATTTTTAGTTACAAAAGGTGTTTAAACTTTTTTCTCCTGCCATCATTTTTTCCGCTCCCCACCAGTCTCACTTCTAGGGTGGGAAAAAGTGTATTGCAAGTGCATAAATTACATACTCATGTACGATAGTCACTTCAAAAAATTACCATCCATCTTTATCTTTGTACAAGATAACTAGTATAGAAACATTACTAAATAGAATCATTTTTCTTAGAGGTATAGGTCTTCCCTATTAATTATATCCCCACACACATACACAGAGGGTGTGTGAGAATAGTAGGACAATCAAATTTATATATATATAAAAGTCCTACTTGGGCATAATTCCCACCTGAATTTTCTGGGCATAACATAGTGTAATTCGATTATTTTTTTTTGATAGAAGGTTTGCACCCCATTTCCATTAAGGAAACACCATTACAAAAGTTCCAAGCCAACACAGAATATATACAAAGCTATTCGATTACATATGCATGGATTCATATGTTAAAGTCTTAAAGAGTACACTAACATTCTATTTATCCACTGAAGTGTTCTTTCCAACTTATTGTCAGGGTTTTTTGGTTATATATATCATTAGCTTGCCTTACAATATCTATGCCATACACAACCATGCAGCTAGATGTTTTGGGTCCTGCTGTTACTGGTACCAGAAATGTACTCAATGCTGCCTCTGCTGCGAAGATTCAGCGAGTGGTGGTTGTGTCATCCATGGTTGCTGTTGAGATCAACCCAATAGATTGGCCCAAAGATAAGATTAGAGACGAGAACTGCTGGTCAGACAAAGAATTTTGCAGGAATAATGAGGTAAACGATGCTGCTAACTACCAGTAGTTACAGAAACATGAACAATTTAGTTCTGATCTTAAATCTAATAATCCATTTCCAACTTGGTCAGACAAAGAATTTTGCAGGAATAATGAGGTAACCGATGCTGCTAACTAGCAGTAGTAACAGAAACATGAACAATTCAGTTCTGATCTTAAATCTAATAATCCATTTTGCAACTTTGACGTCGTTGTCTTCCCTTTGGATCTGCAGAACTGGTATTCTGTTGCCAAGATCGCAGCAGAAGAGGCGGCCCTTGAATATGGACGGCAAACCGGGCTGGATGTCGTTACTGTCAACCCAGCGTTGGTGTTTGGTCCTCTGCTCCAGCCAACGGTTAACACAAGCAGCCAGTTCTTGATCTACCTCCTAAAAGGTTTCCGTCAACATTATACAGCACCTACCAATGCATCCATCCTTTTGTTTCTTGATTCATTCGTCACAGTTTATTGGATCTTATCTTTGAGCGTTGATGCAGGAGGTCCTGACAAAATGAGGAACAAGCTCTGGCACGTCGTCGATGTCCGCGACGTCGCGGACGCCCTGCTTCTGGTCTACAAGGAGCCTAAAGCCTCAGGCAGGCACATTTGCGCGCCTCATTTCATCAGCGCCCGTGACCTGCTGGACTTGCTGAAGAGCATGTACCCAGGCTACCCTTACATTAGCAAGTAATCCTCTTCCTATCTTACGCTTCACCCATTGTCCTTTTCATACATTAGAGACTGATGCCAATGCCCAGCTCTGACCCATTTGGCAATTGGCAGGGAGAACATCTGTGACATGGATCACCCAGCTCCGATGACGTCCGACAAGCTGAAGAAGCTGGGGTGGAGCTGCCGGCCACTGGAGGAGACGATCGTGGACACCATTGAGTTCTACCGGCATGCTGGGTTTCTCGAGGACGTGGAGGGGGCGGCTCCATGCCGTTTCCCTCCTCTTTTCAACAAAATCTAGTTTTTCAGTAACAGCAAGAGACTAGGGCCGGGCCATATGGATGCGGTGGTGCTGCCATGTGCTTCCACCGTTTGGCGCCCTATACTGTCGTAAGTTGGTGTGCTGCTGCGCTATATACCATTTATTTACTGCCAAGACTTTACAATTCCTGTAGTGATGAATTTCAACTTTCAACTTTTTTAAAAAACCAATTTCGAACTCAAGTAGCTTTCTTCGGTATCTCTTCACTAAAGTGTGAAAAGGGGTCTACTGTGCTCCACAATTTTCGGTGTCCGGCTGTCCCTAATACATGGCTTTCGTTTACAATCATGGAACTACTGAGCTAGTGCTAGTTCAAGAGTAGCCCCCTAATATCCCCCTTGTAATAGTCTCTTCGTTGTTCTTCTTACCATGTAAGCCCCTTATGCTGTTCTTCTTACCATCCGATGCACCACCCTAGTCTTCGCCATGCTCGGCCGAGCCCACACGGGCTCGGCGGAGGCGAAGCTCAAAGGAAGCGCTGGAGGCCCGGGACGAGGCCGCGACGGCGGTGGCCATGGGAGAGGAGGGGAAGGGGATGAAGTGAGACTGTGAGAGGTGTGACGAGTACGACTAGACGGAGGGAAAGGGGATGAAGTGAGAGGAGATAAGCTCAACTGGCATATCCTTTTAACTAAGGAGTGTCATATAATTGATTAAGTTAGGAGTGATGGCATATCCTAAAATACCAAATTAAAAGGTGGCATACTATTAATTCGCCTATCTTTATATAGGTTCCGAGCCATCCATAACACGAGAATTGCTAACATAGGTGAAAAGTCGTACGTACGTGATGCATCTGATTGGCACGCGTCCATCAGTCCCACGTAGGTGATGGTCGTCTGGTCTCTAGTGTGTGTTTGATTGCCTGTATGTTCCTAATTTGATTTGTATAAGTCATCTAGACTGAACCTAATCAAGCTGAGTAGATACAATGATAAATTATTTGGTTACATGTTTCTGTTAGGTCAGGCTGTGCTGAGATGTTGTTTAGTTGCCTGTATCTAGCGTGGGACAAGATGAACGGACTCACGAGCACTGATTAGCCTGTATACGCTCAGCCTGACTGAGAAGGGATGTTCGAATCAAGCATTTCCCTCGGACCTTGTCCGAGAGAGAATCTTGCATCCACTCAGCCATGCTCACCCACTCAACCAGACAATCAAACACCCCAAAACTTGTATCCACTCATGCGAGCCAACCCCATGCAGATAACCAAATACACCCTTAGGTGGCTCTCGCGGGCAGGCCCGTTTGCGCAGCACAGCAGCCTCCAGCTCACATGGGTTGCTTCCTCCATGCCTTTTTAAGTACGACAATGTAACCGCTTGCCTTAGGATCCGGATCCTTTGTATTACTACATAGAGTTCACTATGTGAACAGTATCTTTTGCAAGTGTGTAAACGGTACTCTGTGGTGCTATCGTAGACAATGCTATAGCAAGAGCATCATATTTATTGTAGCAAAATACTGTACCTATTGATCTTGGCCTTTAATTTTTTAACAAATAGTGGAGATCGCTTCCTAATGTCATACACTGTAAATCCACTTAATCCATTTCCTTGCCCTGCTCGTCACCCATGCACAGGCGCATACAGCCAGCTGCACCTCGTCCATATTGTTGCTCTCGAGCATGAACACATGCACGCCCGCCTTCCGAATGCGAGTCCTTGACCACATAGCACGGAATTTTTAAAAAATAATCTATATTTTATTATAAATTACAAGTTTATTCCTGTTTTTTTTATTACAGAATATACTACTCGCCGCCACACCGCTGGGCGCGAGGACTAGTCGCCACACCGTTGGGCGACAGGACCCAGTCGCCCAACGGTTAGGCGCCCCATAATTGCGGTCGCCCAACCGTTGGGCAATGAATGCAGTCGCCCAACGGTTGGGCGATAGTGCCTCGATCGCCGAACGGTTGGGCGATCGGAGGGCTTTATAAATCGCGCATGTCCCCGCGCCTGCGCTCGGGAAGAAGAAACAGAGAAGGGAGGAAGAGGGAAAGAGGGAGGAAGAGAGGGAGGAAGAAAGAAGAGAGAAAAAGAGAGAGAGAGGGAGGGGGAAGGGAGAAGAAGACTTCGCGGAGGTAAGTTTTTTGATTTTGCAATGTACATTTTGTAGTAGGTAATCAGTTTATATAGTTTAATCTATTAGAGATTTTATGTAGAGATTTTAGGTAGGGGAAAAATTAGGATGTTAGGTTGAGGAAAAAAATTAGGTTTAGGTAGACTATGAATTAGGTGTACGAACAAATTAGTAGAGGTAAATGTAGTAGTGCTTGCATATCGTATGCGTTGTGATCGACTATTTGTAATATTAAAAATATTTGCGCATATACTGAGAAGTCATGCCTGTGCCCACTACATTGAAAGTGCATTACGGTGTTGGCACCGCTCGTGAAGGTCCGTCTTTGTGTTGATTTGAGCAGTTTTTCTCAAACCACTCTGGTACACCCAGACGGCGAGAATGCACGAATCGCCGATGTGATGTACTGGCTCACCCGTAGCTTCTCCTTGGACCCTGAGGTGTGCAGCGTCGTCATACAAGGGCTTTGGAGCCGGTCTCCGACGGACATCAGATGGGAGTTGAGAACACTAATGCGCACGGCTGTGTGGAAGGGCTTCATAGAAGGCTGTAGGCGCCGTGGATATGAGTGTGTAGTGCTTGTGCAACCATGCCCAAAAGAAGTTGTGCAGGGACCCGTTGTCGGATATCATCCTGGTGGTGGGAGCAGCTCGGGTGCTCAGTATGTTGGTGAAGAAGAGGAGGTGGAGGAAGGCGTTAGGAAGGGTTCGGAGGATGTTGCTTGTGATGAGCCCGACGCGGTACATACAGAAGAAGAAGATCGGGCACCGCATGGTGAGCCTACAGGACAAGCTGATGAAGGAGAGCACATGGAGTACATATTGCGTCAAATGGATAGCGATGACCGGATGGCCTTGGTCAAGAGGAAGCTCACCGAGGACGACGAGGATAGTTCGATGAGGACGGAGCTCCCATTCCCGTGAATGGAATAGATTTGACGTTGAGGGTGTAAGTACGCATGACGAGCACGAATCGCCGTGGGAGTACCATGCTACTGAGGTTCGGTTGCACTCAATGTTTGCTGATAAGATATCCTTGCAGGATGCCATTAAGTTGTGGGCTATGTCCATGCAATGGACGCCGGGTCATCAAATCAAGCCGGAGCAAGACATTGTCAAGTGCGAGCAAGCCGCTTGTCCTTGGCGAGTGCACACATAGACCAAAGTATGAGACTCACCGATTGTCTCGAAGGTAGAGGCGCACTCTCGCATGCTCAACATCGCTTTGTCCGACATCGTAACCTAACGCCGACCTTCGTAGCCAATTTGATGTATGGAGAGATAGTAGAGAAGAAGGATGTGGAGGCCAAGCACATTATGGTGGCTATCGATAAGAAATTCAAGTACAAGATCAACTACGCAAAGGCGTGGCGTGCGAAGCAAAAGGCTTTAGAAAGACGGTTTGGATCTTTTGAGGCGCGCGATGACAACCTTCCTCGTATGCCGGAGGTGCCGCAGAGAGAAACCCGAACGACATCATCAGTAAGGGACATGCCATCTAAAAACCGCGAGGTTTTTAATATTGCAAAGGGCCTTCTTAGCCTTCGGGCCCGCGATCGAGGCTTTTAGGCATATGCTGCCCGTGATCTCGCTGACAGGACCTTTTGATCGGGAAATACAAGGGGCAAATCCTAACACCATAGGCGTTGACGGAATAATCAAACTCGCCATTGGCCATCGATTCGCCGAAGGTGAGAATTACGATACCGTTGTGGTTCCTTCGACATCTAAGGGTGGGAGTTATTGGAGGTCGTCCCGGTGTGTGCGTGATCCACGATCGCCCACGGATGTCAAGGCCATAAGAAAACTTCAAGAAGACCCCGAGGAGCCGCTCCTTGGTTGGATATGAGGAGTAGATGGTGCATTCGGCGACTTAGGGCGAACTTCTTTAAGAAGTTCCCGGCAACCGCCGTGAAGCTATTCAAGAGGTCGCTATGCGTAACCAAAGAATAAAATGTGACGCCTTATGGATGCTATCGATGAGCACAGCAGAAACACGTGGGACAGATGAACCACGGACGAGTCCGAACTCGCTGGAGCGAGGCGAGGACCTTGAGGAACATCGAGTGCTTCTCCTTTGGATCGAGGGCGCGCATTGGAGAAGTGGTCATCGCCGCATGACACCGATGGGGCGAGGTATGGCATAATGACGACTAACCTTGCGAGGTGTACAACGGGTTCTTAGGGGCCTCGCTTCTCACCCCTCTTCGCCATCGTGGAAAGTGTTTCGCACAAAGACAATCGGGTATTTCGTGGAGAGGCGTTCAAATGCCGCACTTCATGCCAAAGAACCTCAAACAACAGATCGCTCAAGATTACGGCATACATACAAAGCGAAGACAAATGAAGGGCGCCGCACACGGTGCACGTGATGGGCAATACGAGCATCGTTGACGTGATCCTCCGGGATAGAGCCGATTTGGGACGGCTCGTTCTCTTGTCACGCAGAGGTATGGCTTGGAGATCATGTGAACGAACCTAGCTGCACATGCAATAAACCGAGGTTATTACACAAGCCATGCTCCCATGTCCTCGCGCGTGCGGATTGTGCGCATGGACCCGCCCAACTTTGTGTCCGAGTACTTCTTGAAGGACAGGTGGTGCAGCTTGGTGGTGAGCTTAGGGGCTTCAGGGCTGTGGGTAACTTCGCCACCGAGGACATTGCGAACAGGATCTGGATTCCGGACCTTGACATGCTGAAGGGTGGCAAGGGGCGTCGGCAGAGTCGGTGTATTACCAATGATATGGACGCACACGCCGAGCGTTGGGTCAACGCTGCGGGCTCTGCGGCCAGGAGGGCCACACAGCTAGACGATGCAAGGCACCAGCTGAGGAGTAGGCTCTGCCATGGTTTGCGGCACCGCTTCTTGCAGTGTGCAAAGTGGGACCTTGTGTACGTTGTATTATTTATGTAATCGTTTCGCCATCGCTCGTACAATATAATTTGTATTGCCATGTGTACTTTGTATTGTTCATGTAATCGCTATATAATTCACTCTGCTTTACATTTCATGTAATATTTCCATGTATTTTGTACCTTCAATTTATTTTGCGTATGGCTCACGGATCGGATCGAGTTTCGCTCTCTTGGAAGAGTGCATCGACCGCTACATCGCGCGTCGCGTCGTGTCCCTCATCCTGCGGGTGCGGTGCCGACGCGAATGTGTTGGGGTGATCCGCACGCGACACCTCGTGGCCCGAGGCTAGACCCACGCCGATACCAGATTAGCATTCGCTGGCACTATGTTATCACCAAACGCACATCTCGTACTAACCTTTGTTGTTTTGCGTGCTCCACGCCGCAGTATACTACCACTCGCCGGATGGTGTAGGCCACGACGAGGACGAGCCGTAGCACCGCGGTGACGACGACGCAGACGCCCATGCCGCCCGCAGCGGTCCCGATGCTTCCCATTCGACCGGTCCTTGTTGGCGCTCTTGTGGACCGGTGGCGGCGGAGACTCACGCTGCTCCATCTTCCGCTCGGAGATGACCCGACTCTACAGACGCCCCATGCTACTTGGCCTCCCGTCGCGGAGGTGCCGCTTTCGCAGAGCCTCCGAGAACCGGCGCCAGATATCTCGCGCCGCGCCAGTACTACATCTTCCCGAGACACGAGGCACGCCCGCCTACGGTGGCCGCCGCAGCTCCGGCACGTGTTCGACGATGTTCGCGTTCGCACCGCACTCTCTTTTTGTAGTACGATCTTACTTTCTTTTTGTTGTACATACCGAGCGGATGGACCTCGCGCGGACGATCAGCAGTGTCACGCCACCGAGGCGCATTTGCGTGGCTATTTGGGTGGGTCCTATTCACCACCAGCCACGGCGACACCGCCGACGCGCGCTCATCGCAGACACCGTGGCCATCGCCGACGGAGAGGCCCCGCAGATCACCGGGTTCTACTGCATTTGCCGCCACCTATCGCGCTTGTGCGACTCGTGTTTCGTGTCGCGGCGAACTCCGTCCTCACGGTGTCCTCTCTGCTGCGATTGTGGTCGCTCGAGCGCTTTAGCCTCGAACGACCCTTGTTGGATGACGCTCCCACGCGGGAGATGTACTTCGCAGCGAGGTTGATCGGCCGACTATGGGCTCGCTTTGGTGTCGCGACGCACGATTATTTTCTGTGACTTATTTTTAATATCATCGATCGCTCAATCTAATATGTCGTATTGTGTTCCTCGTAGGTACAGTTGCGCGACGCGCAGTGACACGCGCGCATTTGAGCCGCTTGTGGAGTCGCTCGACCGCTCACGGCGACGACGCTCGCTGGCGCCATACTCCTCGAGGAGTTAGCGCCCACGCCTCACGGGCTTTCTCGCGTGCTCGCGCGACCGGGACTATCGGCTCACCGCAGGTGCTCGTCTTCGACGCCTTCGCTGAGGACTACGCGCACATCGCGTGATGCGACAGCTCGCCTACGGCAGAGGTTCCGATCGGGCCGATTCGGCCGCGTTCGACGGCGGCGCACGCGTGAGTAATTGGCAAACATCCCGCTATTTGTCGCCGCCTAGCACGCATGACTCCTAATTACATGTTACGCCTTGCGTGTTGAGAGGAAGGAGTTCGCCGCGCACGAACCGGGTGGTAGGATGAACGATCGGGTGGACCGGTGGGGACGGCGCACTACATGACCGTGTGCGGAGGACATGCCTTACGACCCTACGACCCACGACGCGCACCTCCGCTGGTACGCCTCGACACGCACTGTGCTCGTACTTGCCGCAGATGCGCTCGCACCACGTGTCCCGCACCGGCAGCACACATACCTGCGGCATTTCGCGCAGATGTCCTGGCAGACGTTACATCCTACTTCGAATACTTCGATTCGCCTCCGCCATTACATATTTCACCGTGTCTTGTTTTCGGCGTAGGCGAGCATCGCCGCAGAGATTACGACGGATCGCTTCGGTCATGGGTTCAGAGGTTATCGGACGGTGTCGAGGCACACGCGAGGAGACGGTCCAGATGGTGCGTCGTGTGGTCGATCAAGCGCACGATTTTCGCTCGTTGTCGCGGCGCCAGCTACGGAGGTTGATACCTGGTTGCTCGGTCGACAGCCCTACGCCCGCTGCGCTGCATCGTCGACAAAGAAAGCCACCGACGAGGGTCGGCTAGACCACGCCCGACATCGCAGACGCCCGACGAGGCGGATGCTCGGCGGACCGCCCGCCGAGGCCTGAGGAGGCTGGAGGGTCCGCCTGGGCACAGCCCCGTACACCGACAGCGCCGCACTACGTTGGTCCTCCACAACCCTTTGCCTTCCACACTCAGTACACACAGGGCGCGTACGGCGTGCCATACTACCCTACGGACGCCAAGGCTATGGCGTGTAGGCCGAGTACGTAACATCTCCGTTTCTCAGCATACATCGTGTTTTTGTTAATTGACTAACAATACTTTACTGTGTAGGTCCAATTCCCTATGACAGAGGGTCCTCTCCAGGCTTCGCGGAAGCCCACGACTTCTTGGTGGACGACTACCCGGCACCTCAGCCCACTTCGGCTGAGGTTCTCTCACACGACTTGCCCGCTGCGCAAGCACTCCACACAGCCCGCCGCCCACCCCTTCGCCTCTCGGTCCTCGTCAGACCAGGGCTCCAGACCGTCTTTCCCTGTCGGGCCCGAGGCCCCGACACCCAGCGCAGAGGAGGGGGCCCAAGCGAGCCCGTAGGGGAGGACACGGAGGTGGAGTGGGCCGTGGTGATGGAGGAGAGGATGCTGGGGGTGCGGTTGGCGGGGCCTAGTAGGGGGCTAGTAGGGGGAGGGGATGCTACGGGTACATTTGTTCGTTATGTCATACTTAAATTTTGCACTTCATATGTGATGCATGTAATACTTTTGCGTATGTGATGCATGTCATACTTTTGCGTACGTGATGCATGTAATACTTTCGCGTTTTACTACCCACTCGTTCAAACAACACGTGTTCGTGGAATGCTTTTTCTTGACGACGTGACCCGACTAGCCTGCTTTTTCTGGACGATGTGACCAAACGAGCCGTCTTTTTCTGCACGGTGTGACCAGACGACGCAGATATTCAATCTGAGGGCCAACGAGGTAGCTTTATCAGGACGATGTAACCCGACGACCCAGCTTTCTCTGAGGACATGACCAGACGAGGTAGCTTTTCAGGACGATGTAACCTGACGACCCAGCTTTTTCTTAGGACATGACCATACGGGGTAGCTTTTCAGGACGATGTGACCCAACGAGCCAGCTTTTTCTGAGCCCGCTACCACTCCCTCCATCTGCACCTATAAATACTGGCGCAACTCATCCAAGAACTCCACACCAAAGACCACCAAGTAGAAAACATGGACAAGGAGAAGGAATGGGAGAAAATCCGTAAACTTTTGAAGGACTGGTGTCTCCCATGAGACCGCCGCCGCGATCGTGCCGCTAGTCGTGACCTTTCACACACCAAACTTTTTCGTAACTAGTGGATGTGAGGAAGTTGCCTCGTAGTTCGCCCAATGATTCAGGGTCGAGCCGCGACCCCCCACCAATGCCCGCGGAACGCCCTTCGGAAGGGCCACCGATAGGGGTGGCGCCACCCTATCTTTGGTGCCGGACGCCGTAAGTGCGTTAAATCAACCGATGAGTGGACCATTGGCCGCGCATCGGTGCTGCCCAAACTACGCCGCGGACTACAACGCGAGCACCGTGAATGAAACCGTATCTCGGGTACAATGCTCTTTTTCCTTGCGTAACGGCGAACGGTATCTTCACATATTGCGGTCTCCGCCACCCTATGCGACTTCCGCCAATGGATCGACGACAAGATCCACCCCTACGACATGTGGTGGTTGCGACACGGAAGAGTTGGGCGGGGAGGACATCGAGGCCCGTGAAAGGCGCCAAAGAGGTGAAAGCCGAGCAGCAGAGCAACGTAGGTCGGACAGCGCGCGAGGAGCAGAGCGTGAGCATGCCAAAGCGACGGAGGCCGAGAGGAGCGGAAGAGGCCATCGCGGCGAGAGCTAAGGCGCAAGGCGAGGAGTATAACGCCGAGCCAGGCAAAGAAGGGCAAATGGCCCTGCTCCACTCAGAGTTTCGCCTATTCGGCCATCGTAGTTCTACCCTATTCGCCCACATATCGCATGTATTTCTATTTCCTAAAGGCATGCATTTACCGTCATCGTTCGTTGTCCTTGTGCCATGTAACCCCTGCTCGATGAAACATTGTTCTTATTGTAATATCGATTGCCTTCGTGCGCATTTAATCATTAAAACCGCAATCGTCCTCACAAAATTCTTACAATATTCACCTTAGTACAACAATACATGACATAATTTAAAAGATATTCACATATATCCGGCCAGCTTTTTCATTTTTCATGTTTCACTTAGCCACTTTTTGATTTTCATAAAATTTAAATGGTACCAAATCTGTTGCACTCGCAATAACACTTTGTCATCGTAGTATGTTATTGTACTATGGTTAATTTTTTGAGAATTAATCGACAACGTTAGAGGTATAAACGATTCGTAAACGGAAAGATAAGTGATATTGCGACTGGTACCTCTATTGACGCTCAACTAGCGATAGGTTCCATATTTTGGTAATTTTTTTTAGCGACTACATATATTTTGTAATTGATTCTTAAAAATAATATTATTTTTTTAAAAAAACAACAAGGACAGCTCCTGTCGCCCATTGGTTGGGCGACTTCCAACTGTCGCCTAATAGTTGGGCGGCAGACATGCAGTCACCCTACGGTTGGGCGACTGGGTCCTGTCGCCCAACGGTGTGGCGACAGGAGTATATTCCTGTAATTAAAAAAAACCGGAATAAACTTGTAATTTATAATAAAATATAGATTATTTTAAAAATCCATAGCACGCGTCCGTCGAGTCCTTGGAACCTCCCTTCATTCGTCTTCAACTCTTCATCCACCTAGCACGTCCAGCCGTGGACTTCGGAGTATGGCATGCTGCTGCCACACGGGCGAGCTACCGATGACATTATTCATAGGACATGTTAGTTGGGGTGTACGTGGGGCGGGCTACGAACAGCCCGCACTAACTCGCTGAGATATTTGCGGGTGCTGCTAGTCCGCAATGCAATGCCACATGCAGTTTGGTGGGTTTGGCAGCTGCCTGCAACTACTCTTGCTTAGTAGTTAGTACTAGTCCTTACTAGTAACGTACTCATGCATTAGAAAAATTCTTAAAATAATATAAAAAATATCTGAAAAAATAAAAACCTTAAAAAATACATTTATACTCAAAAAATCATTTTTACAGATAATTAGTTGACATGAATACTTCAATATAAAAAAAAACTACATCAACACTTGAATAGACCTAGTCCGTAGACTGAAACTAATTAAGTCGTAGGTTTGTGTACTTGTGTATGACATATGGGTTCACTCCTAAAACTTTGTGCATAGACCTAGTACGTAGACCGAAACCTCTAACGTGTGGAATTTTTTTTAAAATAATATTTTTTAAAAGATAATTACAAAAATAAATAGTCATCACAAAAAGTACAAAAATGTATCTCTATCGTCATTTCAACTGACGACAGGAACATATCGCCAGTTGAACTAGTGACAAGGACCCTATTGAGCCCTGTTGCTAGTCCAACTACATATCGCCAGTTGAACTGGCGATAGGTTCTTGTCGCCAATTCAACTAATGACAGTTAGCCAACTATAAAAACCCCAAAAATCAGTCCATAATTCATTTTAATTCAAAAAAACAAGAGAGAGAAGGGGATGGAGAGAAGAAAGGTAGCGAAGCTCTGTCAGTTTGTCGTGGAGGAGGGATTGTCGGAGCATCTAATCCGATCGATCATCCTGCATGTACATTTTTTTGAAACTTTGTACATTATGCCAAAACCTTGTTGGTTATCAAACAAAAATAGCAACATAGAATTGAGTAGGTTAGATAAATGTAGTCAAATAGCGTAGTACATATTTTGACTTGTGTAGCCGGTAATCAAAGCGCAATGGCAGAATCAGAATAATCCTAGCGCGGTAATTATATTATTAATGCAGGAATTATCTTTTAAACTAGAAAAATTACATGACATATTTTAAAATTATAAAGAAAATTCGGAGTAGCTGAGTAGGATCGGAAGAGCAATGAGAAAAATTGCAAAAATAGTCGAATTATGTAGTTCGCCGTGCACATATTATGAATGTTGTAGCACTCGAACGATTTAGGATCAATCTGTAGAAATAGGAAGACGCCTATTATAAATCAGAAAAATGTATTGACCAGCTAAGTAGAGTAATTATTTACCTTCCCATTTGTGTGCAGTTATTATTTTGTTAGTGCGCGATAATTATTTTGTTAGTGCCGAAAATACCATTTAAGCTAGGAGAATAGCATGACACATGTTAAAATTGTAAAGAAAATCCGTAATCGCTACATAGCCTATGTAAAGATGCATGAAAAAATTATGAACTTTGTTTATTGCTGTATTTTCAGGTATGACGGACGCAGGCCACTACGAGTTACTTGACCCGGTGATTGACGCGCATCATCGTAGCTACCTCAGTACCATGCTCCTCTCGGAGGGCGAGGCGCCGACTGAGCTTGGCGCGTTGCAGCAACGCACACCCATCAGGGCATGGAGACTGCACGCAGACTGGGTTCCGAGGTACGTAGAGTTTGGACCTAATGCACTCAATCACAGTTTGACTACTTTGCGTGCAGTCACATTTGTTCTTAATTGTTTTAACGCAGGTTGTGAGCGGCAGGCAGGAGGTCCTAGCCCCTTGGGGGGACGCGAGTGCCGGCGCACGTTCACGCGTAAATTAACGTTTTACTTCTTTCGTACAATGTGCTTTACATGCCGACCAAATAATTGTCTTGCCGTCCACAGGTACACTAAGAAGGGAGTACGTGTGTAACAGCCCAAAAATTGGGATCATTTTAAAATCAGTAAAAATTTGAACTTTCTAAATTTTTTTGATGGATTTGGTTGACTTTTGTTTTCCTGGATTTATTTGAAAGACTTTTTGTCTAACATAAAGAAATGGAGAACCAAATTCTAGAAATTCAAAACTCATTAAGAAAAATAAAATGAATTGAAATAAGAAATGATAAATCCAAACCTAATTGATAATTAAAAACAACCTGAAACAAAATAGGATAAACAAGAATCCAAACTTGGTGTAATGATGCTGTCAACAAAGTGGGAAATGTTTAAAACATGTTTTTACCAATTTTTCTCAAATAGAATAATCACAATGCATTTAAACACGAACTTCACATAATTTTAGAAAATTATCCATAGCACCTAAAATTCTGAAACATTTACACAATAATGTACACTAAGTCTTGAACCTTCCCTTAAAATTTCAAAAAATTTGGATCTAAACTTCTAGGCCTAAAATTTCCCTGGAAACTCAACCTTTTTAGTAAAATCTGGAAATCAAATTTCTCTCCTCTCCCATTGACCTGTCGGGCCCACCCGATAGGGTTCTTCCTCCACGGCTTGCCTTTCGCGCCAAAGATTCGCTGGGCACCGTGGACACGCACCCTTGCGCGCTGCGTCTCTCGCCGTGTGATATCGCCCTAGTTTTGGCCGACCTCGCCCACAGCTTCTCCTGCCCATGCCGCGCCCACGCTTGCCGGTCGCGCGCCCATGCTTTGCCCAGCCTTCCCGTGGCTGCACCCGAGCTTGCCGCCACCCTGCCCGCAGGCCTTCTTCTCGGTTTACTCCGCCTCCTCTCTATTTAAGCCGCACGCCCGAGCTCACCTCACCCTTCTCCACTTTTCTGCCACTCCCTCTCCATCCTCCCTCCTCTCCGAGCTCATTTGAGCTCCAAGCCCCGAATGTCGTCCGGCCATGGCGGCGCCGCCTCCAAGCTTCCCAGCCGCACCGGTGACCCCCGGTCCTCCCTAACCGTGTCACGGGGAGCCCTACACCACAAGGAGGTCTTTCCCCTGGTTAAATTGGAGCTATCACCACTGAGGAGCCGCATGCATGCCATCTTCTTCGGCTCCGGCCCAATCCGTTTCCTCCGCCGCCGCGTCTTCTCCAGCAAGCCCCAGCTCAATTCCTTCCCCAGTGAGCATTCCTTAGACTCCCTCTCCCTCATCCGATCACTCACTTGGGCTCTCATCCATCCGAGGTCGTCGCCGTCGAGGACCACCCCACGCCGACCATCGTCGTCGTGGACAACTCTCTCCGGCCGCTCTTCGCCTTCGTCGATCACTCCGACATGTTCCAGGTACCTCACTGGTGCCCATGCGCGCCCTATTTTCCGCCCCCTCCCTCTCCGGCGCCGCCGCACCGTGTCACCTCCACGGCCGACCGCCGCATCCCCTAGCTGCGCCGCCACAGTGCCGCTCAAGCCGCACCACTGCCACCCCTAGCTCCTTTGACACCCTGGCGACCCATTTTGGCCATCGCCACAGCCTCCACGCTGTTCCAACCACCAGCGACAACCGCCACTTCAAGACACCCGAGCTCCCCTGTGCTGCCCCTCTGTTCCTTGTCTGTCACTGAATTGTAGGTTTCACCTGTAATAGGATTGACACTTGCAGCTAAGCACTGTGATGAACCAGATTAAATCACCCATTTTGTATTTAGCATTTGAATAAGTAAATTGGTAGGAAGTCTAGTTGACAAATCAGTATAGTCTTTGGCTGGAGAGATTGATCAGAAGAGAGAAGGAGAAAGTTCAGCATGTCAGTGCAACTCTCTTACAAAAATCCATGGACTTATGATACCAAATTTTGATGATGGTAATTTGTGTCACTCATTTGGGTTATCAAGTCTAGAAGTTCAAATTGAGGGGAGACTAATTGTAGCACTCCTGTCCAGAGAGTTTGGTTCTGTTGTAGGCGTTTGAACAATGATTTGGGCATATAAGAATTGTCAGTAGGTTGATAGCAATGGGTTGTGGACAATTCTGATTTTTGTGCTTAGAAGTTTCAGTAGTCAGAAGATTGGGACATGCCTAATGCAATTGCAAACAATCTTGTGACTAAAAATGGAACCACTCAAATGCATTAACCTATTTGAAGTTTGATGGTTGAAAGAAGTGACCAGTAGCTCTATTTTTCAGAAAGTTGTCTGTTATGTCTTATGAATAGAGAAGGTGTAGATGACAAGTTGTTTTGTTAGTAGGTGTTTAGCAGGAACCACTTCAGTAGTTAGAGGTTGTCTTGATTTAATTAGTCAATTGGCAATCATCTAACAAGTAGCATCCAGACCTAAAAAGAATCAATAGAGTTGTGAGTTTTCAGAACTATCAGGGAGCAACTAACTCCCTTTTTGTTGAAGGGTTAAACAGTAGTGGCAGGTTAGTGCTATGATTGGCTTTTAGATCAATCAAAACTTGCTTAACACATAAGTATCGGAATTTGTTAGGAGATTTGTTAACACCAACTCAAATCAAACCATTTACTTTATATGGATGTTTGAACAGAGAAAGAAATTAAGGTGCAACTGAAAATAACAGTAAGTTTTTGCCAATCCTAATACATGTGCTTAGAAAGTTGGTTGCATTTAGCTTTTAAGTTAACTGGAGCAACCCATTTCGACAAAAACAGTAAAATCCCTTTCTTGAAACTGAGTAGAAAAGGTCCCTGGATAAAACCTTACTTTTGACAGTGGGATGATGACCCTTCTTGCTTTCTTTTCCTTAGAAGGTTATTGTTCCATTTGAGCTTAGACCCTTAGCTAACACTTCAACTAACAGAGGCAAGCATTTGAAGGATAAGCATTAGTTTGCTAACCAAAACAACCAGCGATTTCTTTGTTTAAGCAAATGAATATTGGGGTAGAAAATATAATTGTTAGCCTTTAGCATCTAATCTATAAGGTTAAAAGTGAATCTTGAGTCTAGAATTGAATTAGTGGGTAGCAAGTAACAATAGACCTGATGCCTTAGTCTTAACTTCAAAAATTCGTAACTATTTCAAATCAACTCCAAGTCCAATAATCTTTGTCTCTAAATTTATCTAAAATCATTATCTACCTTCTGCTTTAATTTCTTAATCTGGGAGACCTTTTTGAATTTTGGAGTTTATTCGGTGTTTTTGCTTTGTTGGTTCTTTTCGTTAGATGACGATGATTCGGGCGTGCAACGAAATGATCTCGAGAATGTCCAGAGCACCAGCAAGCAAAGGCAAGCAGATGTAGCATCATTTGATCATATTGCTCCTATTACTTTTAAAGTTTAATATCTTGTTTGCAAAAACTAAGTATGCATGCTTCTTGTGTCAAAGTTATTTTTTGTCGATTAGAGGTAGTTAATCCTAATGCATAGTTTCTCTAAAATGGTTCACCCCTGCCATAAACCTAGGGTAATATCCTCACTGGTGAATTAGAGCCTGGTGAATTATTTATGGTCTTTTTATTGCCTTTACGATATGATGCTTAGCAATGCTTAGTTACCGGTAGAATTGGGCGGTTATCGACTTAGTCGATGACCTTGATCACACAAACTTATTATTGGTTATGATTCAGCCTTTGTGCTATGTTTATTTGTGAAAACTAAAAATGAAAACAAAATGATTTGGACTTGGGCACAATGGTAAGATGGTGTGCTTTTGGGTGTGACTGGAATGGTGCCTGGGTCATTAAGGACCGAGTTACTTGCGCCACCGTACTGAGTATTTTGCGTGCTAACCACACTAGAGGGTATGGGACCTCTCTTGACTTAGTACTTTGTCGTGTGTTGGCTCCGAGTCGCAGGGGGTCGCAGGAGGGATGGTGTTGGGAGCATGGTAGTTGTCCGAAAGCTTTACCCCGGGTGGGTAGTTGTCTTTCGGCTTTACCATGTAAGCGTATGAGTTTCTATCCATACGAGCGGCTCGTAGTTAATACACAATATTGGAAACGTCTCGTAGGACTTAGCCGTGTCGGCATACCTTCGGAAGTGTGCTTTCTGTGGCTTAAAGGCGGTCTGAAGTGTGGGTACATTGGTACACCCCTGCAGGGTTAAAACTATTCGAATAGCCTCGTCCTAGGTTATGTACACGCTCGGTTACGCCCCGTGAGAACTAGACTACAACCTTTTAATTAAAACTTGACATGGGTGGTACGAATGGGTAATTCGTGCTATTGTTGTGATGGCTATTGGGTTAGTCATCTCCAGGTTGTCTTTATGTTATTACTTATTGTCTCGCTGTTATTTATGCAAATAAAATTCAGATTGTCAAAATTGCCTTCAACATATTATCTATTGCAAATAAAATCTGCTTTACGCTGAAAATGAACCTTCAGCCTTCTCCTTTGATTAAAGCCTGCATGTAGTAGTAACTAGGTTTGTTACTCGTAAGTCTTGCGAGTACATTCGTGTACTCACTGTTTGCTTGTATTTACTAATCTGGACAGCATGTGTTGAGATCGAATCGGGTAAGGAAAGTTTGCGCAGGAACGTCGGTTTGCTATGGTTTCAACCCAATCGGTTGCCCTGTGGGTTATGGCAAGCCATTGGGACTTCCTTTATTGTTAATTCATGATTTTAATTCAGCTAATTTTCTGTTTTTCGCTGCGTACTTGATATTTATCTTGTTATTTGGCCGATCGACCCTTTTTGTATGAAACTGAACCTTGTAAGTTCAATATGTTGTAAATTATAAAATTTTGATATTGTAATCACTTGTGTATGGATTGATATTGATGTTTGTGATGGTGTATGTGTACTGCTCCTGGGAGGTACATAATACACCGAGGTGCGGGATATTTTGTTTGTGATGCTAGAGTCAAGTGGATGGCTAAGCATTACAAGCTAAATAAACCGGGGTCCTCACAAAGTTGGTATCAGAGCCATACTGATTGTAGGTTAAGCCATAGCAATGGACATTGTTAGGAGTTTGGTTTGCAAAGAGTATTTTCAAACTAGCAAAGATTTGACAAAGTTGCAAGTAATATACTTCCTTTCTTCCTTACTCATCCTAGCATCTAATTCTTACCTCACCATTCTTTTGATTTGTGCAAAATGATTTTTTTTCTCCCTTGTTCATCTCTCTTTTCCAACACTAGAAACGCTAAGTAGCCATCGGTGAAGAGCATTGGTGAAAGGACGAGAAGACGATGCCTTGCTTTAGGATTAAATCAGGGTTTATTTTTAGAATATATATGCACCTTAATGATATTACTTAGCTTGTGGACGCTGGATTTAGTAATTATTTGCTCTCTTTGTTCCATGTAGTTGCGCATCGTCTACGGATGGCATGTATAGCAACTATATCGGAAAACTAATTGAGGTTTATCGTATCTCATTTTGGTGCTTTTGGAGTGGTTAGTACATATTAGAGTTAAATTGCATACACAGTGCTCGTTCCCTCACCTTATGTTCATTATTTCCTTCCCTCATCTTTTATGCATCAAACATGTTTAATGGGGTAGAAGATACCTCAAAATACTTGTTGGGCATCTTGATTCTTATACTTTGATCATGCATATAGTTTCTAAATTAACTCAAGTATGTCATGTTACTGAAGTTGTATAAATCAAGAAGCATGGGTAGTAGTTCATCTTTGCGATCAAAGCATGAAAATGGCTAATATGTAGAGGTATAAGTTGAAATTGCCCTTGATTTGCTTTGTCTTAAAAATTGTTAACCAACTTGGAATTTAACCACTTGCCATGCTCATATAGATTCCTTGCATGAATCTGAAATTTTGGATGTCATGGATGTTGTACTTTGATGTGCTAGATTTTGGTATGCTTAAAGAAAGTATGCTTGTCTTTGATGGTGAGAAGTATAAACTTGTTGTGATTAAAAAATTTTGTGATGGTGTATGTGTACTGCTCCTGGGAGGTACATAATACACCGAGGCGCAGATATTTTGTTTGTAATGCTATAGTCAAGTGGATGGCTAAGCATTACAAGCTAAATAAACCGAGGTCCTCACAGTGGCACGATGTCCTGGTTGGACAGGATGACCCCTTGGGTTGAGGGTGGGAGTGGCTCGCACGACGACCGCATCCAATGCGGCAATGATCCCTACGACCCGGAGACATATGGGGAGTACATGGAGTGGTACGCTAGTCGGACGAGGCTTCATTGCGTTCGGATCGTGGTCGACCCACCACGACATGAGGCTGCGATGTCCGACACGTACCCCACCCAGCCAGACTCCTTTTTCCACCGCTTCGTACGTATTGAACTGTCTTTAATTCATCTGTAATTTGCCAGATTTATGTTTTTAACTTGATCATTTGTGCAGACGGATCTACACTAGGAGATTATCGAGTTGGCAGACTCCGCGCAGCACATGACACTGGGGGACACCAGAGAGGTCCTACAGCGGATCAGGGAGGCTGCGTGATGAGGCATCCAAATCACAACTTGTCGCACACCAAGGGACCCGGTGGATCGACCAGTGCGAGGACGAGGGGTCAGCCAAGGTTGTTCACAGCCATGGGCTCCTGTCGCGGACGTGGCGGGCTCGTCGTCGTGGCACTGTGGGGGGAGCACCGCGGGACATTTTGGAGGTGAGCATGAGACATTCAGTTTCACTTATTTATTTCGAACCGCACAAGTTACTAACGACAATCTTCTCTTACAGGTCCTGAGCTCCACACGTACGCGGGGCAGGAGTACACGGAGTCGTCGGAGCACATCTTCGGCCCAGCAGGTAAGATCACCTTGCTTTCTTGCGTAACATCCTTTTTCATGCTTTTCACTATGATTACATTTGTAACGTAATGCTTCACAGGAACGGCTTGAGAGGACTATTCATTATCCCAAGATGAGGCAGACCTATCGGCACCTCGATGACTTCTTTAGGGACTCGCGTGACACCCAATTCTCCTTGGAGGCTTCTAAGTTGTACGGTGCGTCGAGATCGACCCAACCGACGTAGGACCAGCCCCTCGCGACACCACCTCAGGCTACTCACTTGGGTCGGGTAGTCAGGCAGCCTGATCCTCTGACATACTCGAACCATCGACGGGCGAGGCCATGTAAATATTAATTTGTGTACAACTATTATTATGCTAGTCTCGTGTTTCGATATCTCTTTTTTCTGAAAACCATGACGACGTGTACGATGCATGTTTGTTAAATGCATATCGAAGCCTATAGCTTAATGCACACGACACATCGATGCAATAGTCCACCGCATAAAAGGAAACTGCGATGACGCGTCCACCATTCAGTTACATGCGTTTCGAGATTGAACATAGTTGCGTACATAAGGGGACACTATCGAGGTACAAGCTTCTTCGTCGTTGTAACACCCTAGTTTTTGGAGCCTTTTTTAAATTTCAAAATAAAATGAACCATTTGGTTTTATCGAAGTCTCAAAGCTTAATTTGAGATTTTGGAATGGTTTTCAATTGACTAACTCGAACTTCAACTTAATTCCCTGTCGATTTGTCAGGTTTGTTGGAGTGATGGGGCTCTGGTGTTCTCTCTCCCCTTTTGTGCTTGTTTCGTTCTCTCTCCGGCCAACCCTCCTCTTTGTCCAAGACCTCCTCTGTGTCTCCTCTTTGCCTAGACTTCTCCTCGATTCTGACCTCCCTTTTAGGTCACAACCACCCTCAAACCATTCTAAGCTTGGGTTTGTATTTCAAATATCCTTGATCCCCAAATTCTAGGTTTGGGTTGAACTTCCTTCTTCTGGACCTCTCCCTCTCGTAACCCCCCTCCCTTTTCCTTCTCGGGTTCAGGAAACCTCCTTTGATCTAATCATGACCATTGAGACCTCCTTTAATCTCATCATGACCATTGGGACCTCCTCTGGTCTCATCCTATCCCTCAGGACCTCCTTTGGTTCCATCCTGACTGTAGGACCACCTTGGATCTTCTTCCTTGGATATCCTCCGTTGGATCCTTCCTCTTTGGATCTCATTCGTTAGACCCCTTCCTCGTTTGGACCTCCCCTTGAGTCCAGACCTCCTTTATCCCTTTGCGTGGTCCAATCCAGTGAGCCAAATCTCGGGACAAGATTTTTGTAAGGGGAGGTTTTGTAACAACCTAAATCTGGGTTTGTATTTCAAATGTAAGAAAATGAGTAGAAATTTAAAAAATTTCTTGCATCTTGAAGTTTTTGAGCATTTCTGTAATTCTTGTAAAGGAATTGTGGGAAATCAAAAACCCAAACCTCCAAATTGACTAAAGTCATGACCCTTGTCGACGATCAAGGCGTCGATCTTACGAAAAGAAAAGGAGAGAGTGACGTGGGAAATCTAGAGTAATAATGGGACTGCTCCTTTATTAGTATGAACTGGGGTTTACAGGGGATGCCTCCTGACTGGATGATGAACTACTCTTGTTTACACTGAGAACACTACTTGTTATCTTACAATGCCAGACTTAAAACACGAATCTAAGGTCTATGCTTTAGTCTGATGGTTACATCCCTTTGCTCCGTCCATGCTCCATCTTTAAATAGCCCTTGAAGAGGTGGCAGTTACTTCTGGAGAAGACGTCTGATGTGAAACGTTGCGACTGGTCGGAGTTAAGTGACGGTTGATAGAGAGTCAACTGTTCGGCGGTTGTATGTCTATGAGACATATAACCGCATGGTGGTTATTCATCAGTGCTTCTGGATAAGAAACGTCGTATGGTATGGAATATGCACGTGTTCCATTCATCACACGGTAGAGAATATATACCAAATCGGTTCCAAATATCGTTCATACCTTTTACTTAGTAGCTTCTCACGGTGGGAGCTTGGCATAGGCCTTCGTCAGGCAGTGGTACCCATTATGTAACCTCCGGAATCTCTACGACCGGAGGTCGTGCACCTCGAGGTTACGACCATGAAGACGTATGGTCTGTTATGTATTAAAAATAATACATAGAGGTTTTAATCCTCGTCAGCTAGCCCCCGAACTTTAAATGAATAGGTCGTGTGAACACCTTTCTTCCGATGAAGTCGTATCGGGCTGACGCTCATTAAATGAAATGACATTTGAAGCGGTTTGTATTCACTTTAAAGTTGAGAACTTGCTTTGGGAATCGAAGAGTTTTTGCATCCGTTGGACTTCTACTCTTGTCTTCTTCTTTAATTCTATCTTAATCTGAAGGCTATAAATAACTCTCAGAAGGTAGATCTTTGAAGAGGAAATTTAGAAAAAAAAATCCCCAGCTTTCTTAGTTTCGCTTCGTGTTAGAAAGTTTCCTTCTCAAACCTTCTCAAGGGTGGGATTCAGAATCCCAGAGTTCATAACACCTTTATGTCTTTTGATAAGACAAAAATCATGGGACAAATTGACTTTTAGACCACCATTTCCGGACCAAGATCCATGGAGAGTGATCTTAAGGTGGTCTAGAAGTCAATTTGGTCTATGAGTTTTGTTTTCAAGGTGAATATGGCCTTTGAAGATCGAGCAAACACTTCATCATCTTTGATGTATAATCTCCGATCAAGATCGAAGTTTATGTCAAGAGGAAAGTGCGAAACCAACGCTTACTTGGTTGTACTTCTCCAGTCTCCTTCTGCCAGAAATCAACTTCGATCAATCTGAAGATATTCTTCGAAGAGCCAGTCGAAGGATTTTTTCTTAGAAGGTTATAGAAGAAATGTAACCAGGGGATTTTGTTTTGTAATATTCGGATCTTAATGAAATAAAGCTTCATTCTGTTTATATCTTTGTAATAAGGAACGAGGTTAAGTCGAATGTTGCATATTTTTTCTAGTGGGCATGCATCCAGATATAGAAAAAGAATCCAAATAAACGACACTCTCATTATCCGATCTGAATGAGTAGCTTAAAGATTATGAGAAGAATGGTAAAAGGGAAAAAACATCCTCTTAACTGTAGAAAGTTAATCTTGAACAGATCTTCTGGTGTTCCAGTCGTGTCCGACCAGAACACTCCTCAGGAAAAGGTTCCTGGAGAAGAGGTGGTCGTGGAGGTTCCTGATCAGGACACTCCTCAGGCTAAGACTGCAGAAGATGTAGTGGTTAAAGAAGCCCTCGAGCTGGTTTCAGTTCCGACATCTGCTTAAGATCCTCTAGTAATCCTTACTCCTTCTCCGGAGGTAGTCATCTCTAGAGATCCTCAACAGGTTTCACTTCCTCCTGGAAATACGTCTTAGGTTAACAAGTTTCCTTTTCCCCGATTTATCGAGGATAAGGAACTTGACGAGGCCTGGGGAAAGATATCGGACCATCAAGCTGAGATAGGTCCAGATATGATTTTTGCCGAATATAATGATATGGCAATTCGGGTAAGTGTTCTACGACCATCTTTATAACTCTTTCCTTTGAAGTTTCTTTGAAAACTTACCAAAGAAAGGGATTTTATTTTTGTAGCATATAGTCGAGAAATATATTGTGGTCGGAGGACTGACCCAGCGAATAAAAACTCTAGAGCAAAAGCATTCCGAATTGAGAAGTAAGAACTTTTCTCTTTTAACTTATCTTCCTAAATTTTATCATCTTGTTTCTCTTTCATAATTCAATCTTCTCTGTCTATCATATTTGATAGGTTTAGAGAAAATTAAAGAAGAGGTCATGGCTAAGGAAGCCATAATAATAAAACTTAGGGAAGAAAATCAAAGTAAAGACCGGTCGATTGAGCATGCGATGACCAGGCCAAAGGAGGTTTTCGACTCTTGTGAGAAGAAAATCAAAGGTAACTGGTCGTAGACTTAACCAGTATCCCATGACTCCAATTTTAAAGTGTGTGTTAACTTTATCCACTCGTGTAGAAAAAACTGAAGCACTTGAACGAGCGAAAAAAACCCTCGAGTTTGAGCGTGGCCAAGGGGCTGAACTCGATCGGAGTCTTGAAGACAAAGTCAAGGCTCTGAACAAGATGCTCTTCGACTGAATTGGGAACGAATCGCCCATTCTAAGAGACCCTGCGGAAAGTATCAATTTTCTCGGCCATCAACTCGAAGATCTCAAGGAAGTGATAACACTCTTTTGAGAGAACCATGCTAAGACGATGAAGGAAGCTATTACGAATGGAGTTAGTGTTGCCTTATCAAAACTGAAGGCTTCCGACCCCTCTGTTTGTCTTGGAGCTGTTGAAGAAGACTTCGACTGCTCCGAAGATGAAGCAACAAAACTTCTCGAGGAAGTAAGACCTCTCGGAGAGAAAGTTGCTGAGGAAATGGAAGTAGGATCTCCATCACGCAGCGACCAGTCTGGCGGTTCTAACAAGTAGATGGATATAAAATTCAAAACTTTATAAATGAAACTTACCTTTTATCATCAATGAAGTCCTTGTTTTGTCTTATCAATGTTATTAAGTACTCATATATCTCCTAGCCCCCGACTGCTTATATTAGTAGATGAACTTTACTAAAAAAGCAGTAGACCAAGAAACTGAGTAATAACAATGACCATGGTAGAAGTGCTGATAATGTTTATGACAGTAATCTAGTGAACACTAGGAAATCATGTGGTCGGAACCACCTTATGAATTCGACTAGTGTAGATCTTGTCCATTATCGAATCACTATGAGAAACCACATATAGTCTGAAGATATAACAAATACTGGCTTTGATGATAAGAAGATATGCATTAAGAATGTATGCAAAAAAGGAAAAGATAAGTACCTTTGTTTATAAACTATTCGAATCTGGTCGTAACGAATCCCAAGAATCAAAGCTTTGTAAAATATTTCGTAAAACGTGCCCATGCTGAAGTCCGACTAGCAGCGAGGATCGTAGGAAAAAGGACCTCACTAGGAAGCTCCTTCCAGTGGGCAGGACCACATGCAGAGAGGAGAGACTTCGACTAGGAGGTTTTTCGTGTCCCGACCAGTAGCCAAACTCAAGTAGAACAGAATGCTTAAATAAAGTATTAATCTTTGAATTCTGGAAATAAGGGAACCATACATATTGCCTGAGTTGTACTCCATATACTCGTATGCTTCTTTAAGAAAAGAGTATGTGGTCGTGCATGTGTATCATTGGAGCATACTTATCATTGAAAAAGGAAATGCATCTTTATTGAAATATGAAATGAGACCGGTGTTGTATCTGACCTCTAAGTCAGCAACCATAATTAATGGAGATACATTCGAAAGGAATATCGGAGAGAATGAGTGTCTTCTCTGACCAATCAACAACAATAAAGGTATTTGACCAGGTGCGACGAATAATAATTATAAACAATCATACTTATCATTGAAAAAGGAAATGCATCTTTATTGAAATATGAAATGAAATAAATACAGGAAATTAAACAAATAACTTACGCAATTGATCAATATTCCAAGAATTAGACAAAATTTACCCATCCGACATAGCTAATCGTACCGATCCTGTTCGAGTGACTTCGACCACAGTGTATGGACCTTCCCATTTGGGTGAAAGTTTGTTGCGACCCGCTTGGTTCTGAATTTTTCTAAGAACCAGATCACCTACAGCTAGGCTGCGATGTTGCACCTTACGACTGTGGTACCGACGCATGGCTTCTTCGGTAGATTCTCGATCGATCAAAGCTTGATTTCGCCATTCTTCAAGGAAATTGATATCATCAAGTCGTCGCTCACACCGATCACTTTGGAAAAGCAATCGGTCGAAGCGAACCAATTTTGAGTTCGGAGGAAGCATGGCTTCAGCCCTGTAAACCAAAAAGAACGGTGTTTCACCAGTCGCACGACTAGTTGTGGTACGAACGGCCCATAATACAGAATGAAGTTCTTGAACCCAAGCCCCTGACTGCGTAATTAACTGGTCGAAAACTCATCGTTTGATGCCTTGCATTATGATACCATTGGCTCGCTCAACTACTCCATTGCTCTGTGGATGAGCAACAGAAGCGAAATGTATCTTGATACCTAGGTCCTCACAGAATTTCTGAAAATTACTGCCTGAGAACTGGGTACCGTTATCAGTGATTATACGACTGGGTACACCAAATCGTGTGATCACGTTTTTTGTGAGAAACCTCTTGGCAGCCTCAGTTGTAATTTTACAACCGGCTCGGCTTCGATCCATTTAGTGAACGTGTCAATCATAATGAAAAGGAACTCAAAGCCCCCGGGTGCTCTTGGGAAAGGTCCCAGAATGTCTAGTCCCCAGGTTGCAAAAGGCCAAGAAAGAGGAATTGTTTGCAGAGTTGGGACGGCTGATGTACTTGTCGGCTATAAAACTGACATTGTACGCACTTCGTCATGAGCTCTTTTGCATCATGAGGGCAGTTGGCCAGTAGTATCCTTGCCTAAAGGCTTTACCAACCATCGTTCTGTAGGAATAATGAGCTCCACAAACTCTTCCATGAATTTTGGTTAGCAATTTAATACCATCTGAGTGAGATATGCATCTCATCAACACTCCGTGAGATCCTCGTTTGTACAAGGTACGTTCAATTAGAGTGTATGATTTGGCTTTTCGTGCTATACGATCGGCCTCTACATCATCTTCTGGAATTAGGTCATGCTCAAGATAATTGTAGATCGATGTCATCCAATCTCTACCGTGATCGTGATGGCGCCAACCATCATCGATCTGTAGAGCATCCATGTTTGCAGAATCAATGTGTGCAACCTCCTTGCGAACATCTGTGTCCTCGGAAGGCTCAACTACCGAGGGTGGATCGAGTTTCTCGAGAAAAACTCCGGGCGGGACGGATGTCCTTGTGGAAACCATCCGGGCCAACTGGTCTATCAGAAAGTTTTCCTTTCTAGGAATGTGTTGCATCTGAAAACCGAAGAAATGCTTTTCGAATTTCCGTACTTCCGCCAGATATGATGACATCTTGGTACTAGAGCACTGATACTCTTTCCCCACTTGATTCGCTACTAGTCGAGAATCGTCTTTCACTAGCAATCTGCGAATCCCGAGCGAACGAGCTGCTCGAAGTCCTGCCAACAAACCTTCGTATTCTGCCACATTGTTAGTAGCAGGAAAGTTTAACTGAATGGCGTACTTTATTTGTTCGCCAGTAGGGGAAATCAAGATGACCCCAGCCGCCGAGCCGTGTAGCATCAAGGAACCATCAAAGTACATTGTCCACTCATCGTGGTGTTCGTACTCGGGCCCTTGGGTGGGTTCAGGGTTTGTCCATTCAGCAATGAATTCTGTTATTGCCTGGGACTTGATTGCTGTTCGTGGGATGAAATGGAGGTCGAACGCCCCAAGCTCAACCGCCTATTTTGCTATTCATCCTGATGACTCCCTGTTTCCTAGGACTTGACCAAGAGGATATCCAGTTGGTATAACCACTTTGTGGGCTTGAAAATAATGTCTTAGTTTTCTTGAAGCCATAAGGAGACCATAGAGCAGCTTTTGTACCTGTGAATATCTTTCTTTTGGTCCATGTAAGACTTCGCTTACCTAATATATCGGTCGTTGGACATGGTCTCGTTCTACGACCAATACACCACTAACCATCTGTAGCGTTGTAGCCACGTAAATTAGCAATGTCTCTCCCAACCTTGAAGAAACTAAGATTGGGGGATTCGTAAGGTACCATTTCAGTTCTTCGAAGGCGTTGCTTGCCTCTTTAGTCCATTCGAAACTTCCATGTTTCCGGAGAAGCTTAAAGAAAGGTAGTCCTTTTTCGCCTAACCGCGCTATGAAACGACTTAGTGCTGCCATACAGCCGGTTAGTTTCTGAACTTCCTTCTTTGTGGTCGGAGCGCGCATCTGATCGATAGCGGCGATTTTCGCTGGGTTTGCTTCGATGCCCCTAGCCGAAACTAGGAATCCGAGAAGCTTTCCCGACGAAACTCTGAACACGCATTTCTCTGGATTTAACTTAAGGTTATGACGCCTTAAGTTATTGAAAGTCTCCTGTAAATCTAGAATGTGATCGCCAACGTTGATGCTCTTTACAACCAGATCATCGACGTAGGCTTCAAGATTCCGACCTATCTGTGGACTAAAGGTTTTTTGCATCAACCTTTGGAATGTTGTACCATCATTTTTTAGACCAAATGGCATCTTTACATAACAGTAAGTACCATATGGAGTGATGAAGGAAGTTTTCTCTTCATCTTCTTTACTCATATTAATCTGGTGGTACCCTGAGTAAGCATCTAAAAAACTTAACAACTCACACCCGGAAGTAGAGTATACAAGTTGATCAATGCGAGGAAGGGGAAAGTCATCCTTCGGACAAGCTTTATTAAGATCTGTAAAGTCGATACACATTTGCCATTTTCTATTGGCATTTCTAACCATTACAGGATTAGCGAGCCACTCTGGGTGGTCGACCTCACGGATGAACCCAGCTTTGAGAAGCTTGTCAATCTCCGACTGGATTACTTCTTTCGATCAGATGCGAAACGCCTTAGCTTCTGCTTGACTGGTTTTTTGTTAGGCTGCAGAGCTAGCCTATGCTCGATCACCTCCCTGGGGACTCTGGGCATATCGAACGCCTACCAAGCGAATACGTCCTAGTTTGCTCGGAGGAAGGAGACGAGCAACTCTTCCTATTTAGGGTTGAGTCCTGCCCCGACCAGTATCTTGGCACCCTCTGGAGAAGCGCTTTCATCGAGTTGTACCTCTTTTATCTGGTCGGAAGGTTTTGGTGTCATCTTTGGTCTCGAGTGTTTGACCTGCATGTTAATCGTGTTAGTGCCTCTGGTCGAAAGTTCATCGACCAGTTCTAAGCATTTCCGATCGCATGCGTAAGTTATTTTCTGATCGCCTCAAACTGTGATGACATCCTTTGGTCCCGGCATTTTCAAACTCTGATAATCGTAATGCGTGGCTATCAGGAATTTTGCTAAAGCTGGATGACCAAGGATTGCATTGTATGCAGTTTCGAAATTTACCACATCAAATGAAATTTTTTCTGTCCGGAAGTTGTTGGGCTTTCCGAACGTAACCAGTAGGGACAAGGGCCCTATTGGCTTGGCGGTAGATCCAGGAACTATGTCATGGAAGGCATATTTCACAGGTTTTACCTTGGATTTGGGAATCTGCTTGTCTTCCAAAGCGCTTACAAATAAAATATTTAAAGAACTACCCCCATCTATGAAGACCCGATTAACCTTGCAATTATTAATAGTAGGCTCAACGACAATTGGAAACCTACCTGGTCGAGTCGAAGGAATAGGGCAATCTTCTTTGCTGAAGGAGATTATTGTCTCCGACCACCTTGAAGGTTTAACGGCGATCGAAGGTTCGGAAAGGTTGACTTCTCGCTCCATGGCTTTCAGGTGATGTCTGGAATCGTACGAAGAAGATCCACCGAAGATCACATTGACAGTATGCTGAGGTTATTGGTACTCCATTTCTTCGTCACCATCTTTGTCCTTCTTGGAGCTTGTTTCCCCGAGTTCTTGTATCGACGGGAGTGGACCTTTACCTGCATAATAATCTTCCAACTTCTTTTGCCAAGCACGACAATTGCGCAAGTCGTGTCCTGCCTGCTGGTGGAGAGGACACCACTTCTTACTTTCTTGTATTCATTGGTCGGGGCCTTATCCTTGCCATGACCAGAATAATCCTTTCTTCCTTTGGTAAATTTTCCAGGAACAGCAAGAACTTCCTTATCGTTGGTTCTGCCGTGTTTCTTTTTCTTGAGAGCCTTCTTTTGCCTCTTTTTTGTCCTATCTAAGCCAGGTTGGGGGATTTAATCTTTTCGATTAATGGCCTCGTTCCACTCAACCGCTTCGCTGGCTGTCGCGTACTTGTCAGCCATGTCGAAAAGCTCGATGGTTGTTCGTGGGGGGATGTATAGCTAAATCATCCGTAAACCTTCGATTTCTCAATCCCGCTTTGAAGGCTTGTATAACAGAAGATTCTGCAACCTCTGGTATTGAGTTACGAACCTGGCTAAATCTTTTGATGTACTGCCGGAGAGTATCGTTAGATTTTTGCCGTATTCTGTGGAGATCATCCTCCTTTCCAGGGCGATCATACGCACCTTGGAAATTTGCAATCAAAAGGTCGCAAAGTTGCTCCCAAGTATACACGGACCCGACCGGTAGGTTAAGCAACCATGATTGGGCTGATCCTTCTAATACCGTATGAAGATAGTTAGCCATTATATTTTCATTACCACCAGCGGCTCTAATAGCGGTGGTATATATCTGGAGAAATTCCAAAGGATTTTGGGTCCCATTGAATTTATCCAAATTGGCCGGTCGGAACCTATTTGGCCAACGCACAGCCTGGAGCCCTGCGGAGAAGGCTCGACGGCCTGTGATAGTTTCGTGGCGCCTTCTTTGAAAAGGTACTGGATTATAATCGGTCGGAGATCGATTTCTAGGACCAGATTGTCGGTGCTCTAGTGTCCCGATTCGGTCGTAGACGTTACTAGAATGCCTCCGACCGCTAGCCTGGTTTAGGTGATGTCGAAGATCACCAGGTCCAAGCGATTGCTCCTCTCGACGGCGAGGTGAGGATTCCCGAACAGCCTTCCCCTCATGACTTGTTGGTCAGAATCGCCGAGGTGGTCGTGGTATCAGCTGGTCCTCAACACGACCATGCTGGCCCCTGCTTCAGGAAGAATGCTGAGAGGAAGTCATGGTCTGACTTTGTGGTTGCCTTCGTTCCCGATATGCTTCTGTCTGCTGCATTGTCTGTTGGATAATCTCTGATACTTGACCTACAAGTTGGGTAAAACTCGAGTCTCGCCAAGCGTGGTCGAAGTATTTAACATATCTCTAACTCGCTGCAGGTTTTGTATTGTTACTGAAGGTCTCGAAGGATTTCTGCCAGAAGAAGGTGTCTGATGGCTTGAATCCCTCGATCTCCTGGTCGATCTTGCCTGGTCCCTTACATTGGTTGGGGCAGGATTAGACGAATTAACTGATGGACGTCCACCAGTTCTGTTACCTCCGGCATTTGGTGCTTGACCGCCCGTACCATCTCCATTATTATATGGTGGTGAGGCAACGTATGGAGGACCGTACACGGCATTTTGATCTGTATTTCCGATCACATTGACCTCATGCTTCCAGCAGCAATCCTCCTATGAGCTTCCGTCGTAATCGATGGAGAGCCTTTCAGAGCTTCTGCGAGAAGTTTCCACGATGGAGAGTTGTCGGTGATCAGCACCTCCTGAGGTTTCCGTAAAGGTCTCAACCTGATCCGGCGAATTGCCGATCGAATGCTGAGCCTTATCATCCCCACTTGGTTTATGACCAATGGAGGTTTCATTGACACCGTCACTAGGTGTCGGTTGGCTCCTGGAATTGCTAGAAGCCGTCGGTGAGTACCTATCAACCATGATCGCATCAAAGGTATATTGAACCTCGAGTTGCGGTGTTGAATTTTCGTCACCTTTTTTGCCGGTCGAAAAGTCCGGGCTTGCTGAGGCTTTTGGGTGTTCCGAACTGGTCGGAAGCACTTCCTCTGAAACCACCACTGATCGTAGCGTTGTATCCTCATCCTCCGATCGACCTCGCTGATCTCTGCGATGGGCGAACCGGCGGAGGAGGAGGATGATGAAGAGACTCTGTTTTCCTCCATGGCGCGCATGCATGCGTCCATGTCGAGGTTGGAGTAGTCCGCCAAGTCGAACCAGTTTTCTTCATCCCAACTTCCCGCCATAACTGCATTAGCGATCACAAACGGGGAATGGCAAAGATTTGATGAGCAGAGTAATTCTTCCAAGATTCCACGCCGCGCTTCCCACGGTCGGCGCCAGCTGTCGACGATCAAGACGTCGATCTTACGAAAACAAAAGGAGAGAGTGACGTGGGAAATCTAGAGTAATAATGGGACTGCTCCTTTATTAGTATGAACTATGGTTTACAGGGGATGCCTCCTGACTGGATGATGAACTACTCTTGTTTACACTGAGAACACTACTTGTTATCTTACAATGCCAGACTTAAAACACGAATCTAAGGTCTACGCTTTAGTCTGATGGCTATATCCCTTTGCTCCGTCCATGCTCCATCTTTAAATAGCCCTTGAAGAGGTGGCAGTTACTTCTGGAGAAGACGTCTGATGTGAAGCGTTGCGGCTGGTCGGAGTTAAGTGACGGTTGATAGAGAGTCAACCGTTCGGCGGTTGTATGTCTATGAGACATATAACCGCATGGTGGTTATTCATCAGTGCTTCTGGATAAGAAACATCGTATGGTATGGAATATGCACGTGTTCCATTCATCACACGGTAGAGAATATACCTGGAATCAATTCCAAATATCAGTTCATACCTTTTACGAGCAGTTCTCCTGGTCGGGAGCTTGGCATAGGCCTTCATCCGACCAGGATACCCATTATGTAACCTCTGGAATCTCTACAACCACTGAGGTCGTGCATCTTAGGGGTTACGACCATGAAGACGTATGGTCTGTTATGTATTAAATCCCTGGTCAAATCTAGTGATCATCTACTAGAAATAATTTTCCTAAGTTCTAGGGTTAGGGTGTGACCCCTCTGAAAGATTTCACAATTTTTAGAAATTATTTGAATATTTTAAGAGACAGTCAAACCACTTTGACTCTTGGTCAAAGCCTAGGTCAGCACCTTAAGAAATTTTTGGAGAAAGATGCTTTGCATAAAAACCTCTGAAAATTTTATACAAGGTCAATCCCAGAGTCAGCAAGCTCCTGTAAAAATTTCAGAAATTTTGGAGTGGGTTTGCTACCTCTAAATATTCTTCAAAGTCTCAGCTCATTCAAACCCTTGGTCTGGACCAACTCTGTGCCTTTGCCAAGACCACCTCTGGTTGGTTGCACAGAGCTCCTCAAGGACCTCCCTAAAACAACCCTCTCAGACCTCCTTAAAGGAATCCTCCAAGACCACCTCAAAGACCTCCCTTGTACCTCTGCAAGGACCTTCTCCAGATCTACTCCAAGATCTCCTCGAGGACCTCCTCCAAGAGCTCTCCAAAAGACCTCCTCTGAGATCACGCGGAGACCACCTTATGTGCTTTTGCAAAGACCACCCTCCCGGACCTCCCTTTGTATCTTTGCAAAGACCACCCTAGGTCTGGTGCAAAGACCTCCTCAAAAGACCTCCTCTTGGGCCACCCTCAGACCTCCTTAAAAGACCACCTCGGTCGACGTCTGTAGCACCTTGGTGATCGTGGGCCGTCCATATCTTGATCTGTGTCTCAGATCTCCTTGGACATTAAGACCTCCGAACCTCCCTTAAAAATCAGGGCCCTTCGTTTCAAATCCAACCATTCAGATCTCCTCACCTGGAGTTCAGCACTTAACCTAACCGTTATGTGCCTTGACCAGTCCACCTAGGCTCTTTCACTGACTGGTAGGACCTCTCTGAGCCTGGTCATCATCGTTTTCGCGAGCACGCGTGAGTGCTGGAGCCATGGCAGTGAAGCTGCAGTGCCTTGTCATTTCATGCCCTTGTCAACGGCTTTCTACTGCCAAACATTAAATGTGCACCAGAACTTTGCTCCAAAGTCTCCCTTTTACCTGCCCCTATCATTTCAAGTGGTCCATGGCAGTGCTTTAGACCCAGTTCACCGTGAGATGTTGTTTTGCTCCAAAACCTTAGCCCTTCGGCTATATAAAGCTAGTGAGCTTCTCCTTAGCTCCCTTTCCACATCGCTTGCAAACCCCTAACTTGCTCTCTGTGAACGTGCGCGCAAATCGTTGAGAGCACTTTTCCGCCATTGTTGGCCGTAGAGCTCCTCGTCGCCGACGATGCTCCAGTGGTCCCCTGGCTCCTCTCCTAGCGTCGCCTTGTTCCTCTCGTCCTCTCGGTTCTGTTCCCTAACTTGATTTGGCTCGCATTCGCGGGAATCGACTGAATTGAGTTTCAGGCTTTCTTCGGCCGCGAATCTCCGCCTTCGTCCTCATCTCCGGTAAGGTTGCTCCCTCCTTCAATTTATTGCTCAGGGTCCTTCTGTGGGTCCTTTTTGGAGCTAACCACACCTTTCTTTGGTCCTCTGGTTGCTCAGACCACCTCCTCCGCGTCATCTTCCTCTACTCCGGCGGCGGTCGTCGTCGCCAGGACTCCTCCGACCTCCCTCGGACCTCCTCTGGGCCCAGGTACCTTCGCGATAGTCCCTTAGTGCTTGAGCACCTATTCGATTAGGTCGCAGCGAAGCTTTTCGCTGTTTTCGTTTTTGCCCGTACTTTCACCTCCACCCCTCTCCGGCTTGCCGGCGTTTTAGGTCAGCTCCACCATCGAGAGTACCCTCAAAATGTTCGCAATAGTATTACGAACATTTCGCCCCTTTTGGTTCGCGCTGTCGTGGCCGTGGTCGCCAGCGACGAGCCGGCGGGCAAAGCGCGAAGTTCTGTGCTGTTGTCGTATGATTTGGCAAAGTCTAGGACCTCCTAGGGTTCATCGTAGCCATTAAGGACTACCTCGAGTTAGATCTTCACCGTAGGATCTTTGTCTGCGAAAACTATAGTCCCAGGACCTCTTAAGTTTTAATCTCAGCCGTTGAGACCTCTTTGAGGTTAGATCTGAACCGTAGAGCTCTTTCTGTAAAAACCTTAGTTGCCAGGACCTCCCCCTAGCTTAGATCCTGACCATTAAAGACCTCCTTAGCTTAAATCTTAGCCGTTAGGATCACCCCCATGTGAAAAGACCACCCCGTGGTCGTTTTTGTAAAAACCACCCTCGTGACCACGCTTAGGGTCCTCTTTGCAAAAGACCACCCCTTGGTCTTTTGCAAAGAAAACCTCAGGACCTCCCCCTCGCGGAGATCTAAACCTTACGGACCACCCCGGGCAGATCTTGACCGCTCAGGACCTCTTAGTGGAGATCTGAGTCGTTAAAACCTCCCTCTGTTAAGACTTCATCTTTGCGGACCTCCCCGTGGAGATCTTGACCATTAAGACCTCCCCTGTGAGATCTTAGCCGCCGGGACCTCCCTCTGTTTAGACCTCTACCACTAGGACCTCCCTCGCATGGATCTAGACCGTTAAGACCTCCCCCTGCGAGATCTTAGCCATCGGGATCTTCCTTCGTTAGATTTTGACCCATAGGACCTCTCTGTGAAATCTTAGTCGTCAGGACCTCCTTCAGTTTTCATCTTGACCGTTAAGATCTTCCGCTATGAAGATCTTAGCTGTTAGGACCTCCCCAATCTAGATCTTGGTTGTCCAGGACCTCCTCTGGTAGATCTTGACCGTCCGAGACCTCCCCTCGTAGACCTACCATTAGGACCTCCCCTTGTAGATCTGGACCGTTAGATCTGGATCCGACGGTCACGACCTCCTCAGCGCGTGAGGAGATCCTTCGCATGCACTGTGCGATTCACTCGTCGGGGCCGTTGATCCAATCTCAACGGCCACGACCTCTCCTTTTGACTTAGTCGTGTTGGAGCAGCCCGAGAGTTTGTATTTTCAAACTGTTAATTGCATAAATTTCAAAAGTGCATAACTATCTTATTTTAACTCCTTTTAGAGTGATTCAAATTGTGTTAGCTCTATAATGACATGAACTTTAACTTGAGAATGTATTTAGGCACTGTTCTGTACTAGAAAATGATGTATGTTGTATTAGAAGCTTAACATGAAATGATGCTTAGAAATTACTTTGAAATTGTAAAATGCATAACTTTTTCTCTGTAATTTCAAACTGAGCAAACTAAACTTTGTTAAAATCCTCTAGTAATGTACTTTAGTGTAGAATAGGTTTTAATGTGGTCTTTGCCACTGAAATTAATGATACACTAGTTTTACAACTTAAAAAAATCATAACAAATTCATTGTAACTCCAAATGAAAGAACATCAGTTTTGCTAACCTTAGGATGTCAATATCTACCTACCATAAAAATTTCAGGTTCAAAATCTTTCTAGAAATTTATGTCATGAACAGTAACAGATAGCAATTAATTTTGAATTTTCCAACAGACTGAACTTGATTAGGCCATAACTTTTACATATTTAATCCAAATCAAATGGTTATTTTTGATAAATTCATTTAAAACCATGCTCTACCTGCTGTGTAAATTTCATTGGTTTTGGATGACTTTTGGTTTTGAGTATTCTACCTGCTGTGTAAATTTTATTGGTTTTGAATGACTTTTGGTTAAAATCATGCTCTACCTGCTGTGTAAATTTCTATGGCCGATACCTAAAGGTTTTATGGTTTGTCGTCCAAGTCAGTTAAGGACCGGTCTGCGAGCCGCATCTTGCTAGCCATCTCATGCAACCTCATGTCTTGTATGGGCAGGACCTGGCCAACCAATTTGCAATGTCCCATCGAGTCGTTCCTGTGGATGCAGTGGGTTGTCATGTTACGATTATGTTAGTCCCACCTAGCGTAAGAGGGGGCCTGAATCATGCGGGTGGTTAGCCCAATAGGGGTGAAACCTTAGCAAGGGGGGACTGTGGTGGGATGGTGCATTGTAAATGCCTTCTCACGAGCTCTAGACCACTTACCTTCGGCAGTGAGTGGTGGTATCGACGGATGCCGAATAAACTAGAGAAATCGTGTCGTGAGGGTAAAATACATGACCTCTGCAGAGTGTAAAACTATTCGAATAGCCGTGTCCATGGTCATGGACATGCTAGCAAAGCCACTCAAAGTTTGATCTTTGGTTTGTTTTCAAAATGGCTTGTTAAATGGCTTTGGATCTCTATCCAAATGGGTTTTTGGGCGAGGAGCCCCTGGCGGTTAGCCTGGTGATAGGAGGTTATCCTTCACCATTCTTTGTCTTGTTATCAATCATTCAAAACTGTATTAGAAAATGAATTTTATGCTTCAGAACATATTACTTGTATTTGGAAAGAAACATGGCTTTGTGCAAATCAACCATATAAACTCTCCTTTGTGATATCCTTGCATGAATGAATCTGTTATTTGATGGGTGTGACTTACGAGCACGGTTGTTGTGCTCACTCTTACTATGTTGAAAAAGTAGGTGAAGAGATCTATGCTGAGGACCAAGAGGTCCTGGACGACTAGACTACGCCCCCCCGATTGCCTATGGTGTATCGGGTGGACTTGTCCTGTGCCTCCGCTATGTATTTTGCTTTTGTAGGCTTGTAAGCTATCCTTGCAATTAACTCTTTTGTTGTTAATAAAGTTTGCGTTGATGTATGATTATCACTTGTGTGCTGTGTGAGCTAGCCATTGATCCTTGGGACTAGTTCAGATCACAGGAGATTTAGGGCGTTTTCAAGTCCCACGACCTCCTCGGGTTGGTCTCTCGACCTCCCTCAGGTCAGGTCGTGGCACTTGGGGAGGTCCTGAATCTCAAGATCTCCTCAGGTCAGGTCTCCGGACCTCCAGGTGGTCCTGCTGGACCTCCTGGGTGGTCCTAGAGGTCCTCTTGAGTGATCCTGCTGGACCTCCTAGGAGGTCCTGGTGGACTTTTTGAGAGCTCCTGGAGGATCTCTCCGTGACCCCTGGTCGGGTCGCCACAACCGTGCCTAATGGTAGAAGGGGCCTTGCATTACCCACATAGAGTGTTGTATAGGGAGGTGCCTCGGACGTGGTTGGCCATCGTTTTAGTGGCACGCACATATGCAACTAGGGTTCGCGTAGCAGCATGTGGGATCATATGAACTTCCTATGTTCACGACCTCCTCGTTGCCCCTCTAACGCTACATCTGTTGGCTGAGGTCATCGTTTTGCTTGTTGAGATTGTCAATCCGCGCCTCCAACTAAAAGATTCGGTTCCACAATGTATCCACGTACATCACAACAAGTTGTTCATGAACAGGATCGATCCAGCGGACAAAGTCGCATTTCGCCATCTGCTGGAAAGGAGGGTTAACATGGAGGCTCAACTCTATTAGTAGTAACATAAAGCAAACTATTTGCTAATTGTATCTCAGAGTGTGGGCATCGGAAGAAACTTCATTCGCCATCGAAAGGGCCATCCACGACCTGCACGACAGCGTCCTCCCTGTGTCCGCATTTCAGCCATACCGGTTGAGCACGCTTGTTTGGCATCAACCGGTAATTAGGGCCGAAGTCCTCCCTCCTTTCGAGGGGAAGGTCTTGCTTCAGCGACCCCAGTTGGACTGGTCTCTCGGCGTCTGCCATGGTATGTTACTGTACAACGGATAAGGTTCTTCTTCCGACGGTTTGGAGGGTCGAGTGGTCCTACGGGGGGCGTGCATTTTATAGCCCGCAGGGGCAGGCTAATAAAGTGGGTAATGTGACCCGACAAGTTAGCTTTGCAGGATGACGTGGCCCGGCAAATTAGCTTTGCAGGACGACATGACCCGATGAGCCAGCTTTTTTGGACGATGTAACCCGACGAACCAGCTTTTTAGGACAATATGACCAGACAAGCCAGCTTTTCAGGATGATGTGACAACTCTCTGTAAAGCAGGACGTGACATACAGACGCGAAACGCATCCGTGCAACATTGCAATGGAGCCCCTGCTACAGCTGCGTCTGCTCTCATTATAAATACAGTGCTACTCAGCCAGCAACTCCACACCAATACCACTACCTATAAAACATGGACAAGGAGAACGAATGGGAGAAAATCCGTAAGCTTTTGAAGGACTGGGTGTCTCCCCATGAGACCGCCGCTCGCCATCATGCGGCTAGTCAGCAACCTTTCACACATCAAACTTTTCCGGAGCTCGTGGATCTAAGGAGGCTGCCTCGCAGTACACCCAATGATTTTGGGTCAAACCACGACCCCCCTCCTATGCCCCCTTAACGCCCTTCAGAAGGTCCCCCGACAGGGGTGGCTCCACCCCTATGCTGGTGTCGAGACGCCTGCAAGTGCGTCAAATCAGCCAACGAGTGGACCATTGGGCAGCACTATTGGTGCTGCCCAAACTATGGCGTGGATTACCCTGACCGCAGGTTTGACACGCAGAGCCACAGGCAGCCGGTAATGAAATCACATTTCGGTGTACACTACTATTTTTCTTCCCGTTACGCCGTAACCAAGTCTCTCTTCCCATCGCAGTCTCCGCCGCGCCTATGCGACTTCAGCTAGTGGATCGACGACAAGATCCACCCCTATGACATGTCGTGGTTGCTGACACGGAAGAGCTGGGTCAGGGAGGACATCGAGACCCATGAAAGGCGCCTCGAAGAGTTGTAGGCTAAGGAGGACGAGCAGGGCAGGCAGGATAGGCTGCACGAGGAGCAGGAATGCGAGCATGCCAAGTGACGGGAGGCCGAGAGGGAGTGGAAGAGGGCCATCGCAGCGAGAGCTAAGGCGTAAGGCGATGAGTACAACGCCGACCTGGGCCGCAAGGGCAAATGGCCACATTCTATGCAGTAGTTCTACCCTCTTCGTCCACATATCCCATGTATTTCTATTTCCCTAAAGGCATGCGTGTACCATCCTCGGTTTGTTAGCCTGCGTGCCATGTAACCCCCTTGTCTGATCAATTTTCGTGTTGTTATCGTTGCGTTATTTCCCCAAAGTTCTCCAAGGGAGTTGCGTTGCTGCTATTTCTTCTAGCTCATTCGTACATTACAGTCCTACATGTCGTCAAAATCACTATTGGCCATCTCATCGGCCAAACATCGTGTATGAATTCCCAGACGTATCGTAATATCACTTACCTTTGTACTTACGAATCATTGATACCTCAATCGTCCTCAAATTTTTTTAAAAAAATTCACCGCACTAGAACAACATACGTCGATCACAAAATCTTATTGTCAGTTTAATACATTTTGTACCGTTGAAAATCTATGAAAATCACAAACAAAGGAACCTGCTTAGGATTTGAGCTTCCTGTCACCAGTTGAAATAGCGACATAAACCTATCGCCCTTTGAACTAGCAACAGGAACCTATCGCCAGTTCAACTGATGACAGGGAGCTCGACTCGCGATAGGATGGTAGCAGGGTCCTTGTCGCCAGTTCAACTAGCGATAGGTTACTGTCGCCAGTTCAACTGACAACATGGATATTTTTGTAATCTTTTGGAACGACTATTTATTTTTGTAATTATCTTTTAAAATAATATTATTTTTAAAAATTCCTAACGTGTGGCCCTTCTGGCCTTGTGAAACGTTAGGTGGACCAAGTCCATGTGGATCACGGTCCCACTTGTCAGTCTCTTAGGTTTCCCCGAAAAAAATAATTAGAAAAATATTAAAAACATTATTGGACCCACCTCTCAGCCATAGATGCTTTTCCATAAGAAAAATAATCAGAAAATAAAATAAAAACCCGGCTGGACCCCACCTATCAGCCGCAGAGGATTTTCTTAAGAAAATTAATTGAAAAGGAAAATGAAATCCGACCGGACCCACCTGTCTAGGATTTCATATTTTCTGTAATTTCCTGTGTGGTCAAACTTTAGAGAGCTCGTTCTCCCTCGTTTTAAATCCAAATGATTTGGTTTTTATTTCTAAATTCGTATAAATTAAAAACCTTTCCAACAATACAAAAATAATAAATTTTGGAGTTCATTTGGATTTATTTGTGCTCATATATATTTATTCGAAGTCATCGTTTTGCACTTAAATAGATTCCAACGTCGCAGAAGACTTCACCACTGCTTCAGGACAAGATCAAGACCAAATAATATCCACTATTGAGCAAGGATAGTCCTTACAATTGATCATGTTGAACTTACTTTTCAAATGCAAATTACTTTGCTTTAAAATATTACTTGCATGCTTATTATTATTTACGAAATGCTATGTTAAACGTTAATACCTAGCTATGCCATATGTTGTTGTCTACTATTTTCCTCCTTGATTGTTGATATTACGACTACCTTGTCACCCAAGGCTAACTATCATAATAAACTTGTCCTTGGTTAATTAAAAATGGGTAATGGTCATACCTAGAGATGCTTACTGGTTGAATTGAATTTGACACAAACATTGCCATTATAAAACTTGGGATATAATATGATTCGTAGAGTGGTAACATGAGTTATCACTGGACACAGGAAAATATTTTACAAAATGGTGGAGACTTAGCGAGTGGATGGTATGAGCCAGTGCAAGGGTTGCACAAGGGTCAGATTTGTGGATTATCTCGCCTGAGTTGATTAAAGACCGAATCATGTGCCGTATTTTCTGAACTAATAATCATGCAACCATAAATCTAGTATGAGATAGACTTGGCTGAATAATTTACCTAGTCGTAGTGCTATCGCCATATTGTGGGCAGTTTGGGTCGAGTTGTTGGAGCTGGGCTGTAGGAGGGCATATCTCTGGGTACGCACCCATTAATGATTGTGGTGGTACCAACTACCAAGTCGGGATATGTCTACTTCCCCAACGGTGGTATTCCTCGGAGTTAATGTGTTCAAACGCCCGAGGATCGAACCCATTGGATGTTGTAGTATTATGGAAAATTATTGTAAAGGCCTTGTTATGATCTTCTTAGTCGCACATCTACGGAAGTATATCGACCAGACATCAATAGCTAGTCATATCTTGCGGGTAAAGTTGTACAATCTTTACAAAGTATATATATAATCTATTCGAATAGTCGTGCCCCCGATCATGGGTGTGGTCCAGAAATCCACACTAGTTAGTTTTGATAAATTGGGATGGGAACATCTTAACTTAAAAATGGTGGTAGTAACGAGATAATTATAGGTACATGGAACTAGATGTCTAGAGTCCGGTGATGGGAATTTGATGTCTAGAGTCAGGTAGATGGAACCTGATATCTAGAGTCGGGTGGTTGAAACTAGATGTTTAGAGTCAGGTGGATGGAACCTGATGTCTAGAGTCAGGTGGATGAGACCTTGTGATCTAGAGTAAGGTGGATGGAACATGATATCTGGAGATAGATGGATAGAACCTCATGACTGGTAATATATGGATGAACCTGATATATGGGGATAGGTGAATAGAACCTCATGAATAGTAATGTGTGGATGGAGCCTTATTAAATGATAAAACTTGCTTATACAAATGACACTTTGGTTTTAAGTTAAAAGGCTAGGTCATAGGCTTGGAAAATAATTACAATATTTGAGTAAAACTTGTTTTGTGCTAAAATAACCATAAAACCTCTCCTTTGCAAAGTTTATATATATTTGCATTTGCTGTAAGGGCTTGTTATGTACCTTTGTACTCGTTGTTGCTCAAATATGTGGATTCAGACTGTGAGACTGAAAACCCGGTGTATGGATACTTTTATGTGTCCGGTTTGGAAATGAAGATGACGGCAAAAACTAGGTCGTAGCCCTAGTCAATTGCATGTGACAAATCATGGAGACCATTTTGGTTTATTTATCTTCCGCTGTTGTTTACACTTTGAACTCGGTGGCCTATCGGCCCGTTATGTAAGAATTTGGTCTTGAAGCCTATTTACGACTGTTTATGTAATATCAAGTACTCTTTTACTTTAGCTCATGTATAGATATGATATTCATCGATATTGTACTGTGTGAGCTAACTGCTAATCATAGGACTGTGTGAGCTAACTGCTAATCATAGGACTAGCTCAATATACACATAATGTCAGAATGCAAATCCAGACTCGACACAACACTTCTATGCTATTATATTTAGAACATCGTCTTGTCTCTCAATACGTGTACACCATAACGGTTCTGATCGATGGACCTGCTCTTTCGCTCATTCAGTTTCAGGTAAATGTATAGTTTGTGCTGCAGTCCATGAGCTGTCTGCAATGAAGTATGTTTTCGTATCACTCATTCAGTATAGAATTTCTCTGTATGTATCCGTCCTTGTTTTTCAGAGTACAGAAGTTGCCTTTTGGATAGTCTGCTCGTTTCCTGCGTTGCACATCTTTTCAGATTCCCGGTAAGTTAATTATGCCCGTCTCTTCAAGGTGATAAGAACAAACCTTTGGACAGATCGAAAGTAGTTGCCCTAATATCACGGATGATGCTAGGCGATGTGATGCGTTTCGTCAGCGCCTAACCTACACAGGATTTCCAGGGCAGCAGTCAATGGCGAGTCGTCAAAAACAAACACTTGTTAGTACCCATATGGATGGTAATTTATTCCAACTTCCAAATCACTCTTGGCCGCTTCCTGATGCAGTTGTTTTCTCTGAACATTCCTTAAGGACTACCAAAATTTTGTATGCGTGGCGAATTGGCAATTGCCGTTTGTGCCAAGGAAAGGCAAAACTATGGTTGGAAGGCGAATGGCCTGTGTAATGCACTGGGTTTTTTTTATGCAGTAAATAGCAGCACGTTCCAATGTGTTCTATGACACTTCAATGCCATTTTTAGCTTGTTCTGAACTTCTTATATACTTTGTCCAGTATCAGTCTCATAGAACAGAATATGTCAATGAAATCCAGAACATATACATGTAAGTGAAGTCCGGCTCCTTCAAAGAAGTGGACTGATCCAGAGGCAGGTTTCCTCTAACCTTTCTGGTTCCCAGATTTTATGTTTCGTTTTGAGTACTTGCTCTGCGTCTAATGTTAATTATGAAGTTCATAACCTTAAAAAAATGAAGCTAATGCAATGATTTACCAAACTATGGAGGTGTCATATGCAACTGACATGGTAAGTTGCCACACCATAATACAACATATTTATAAGACTTACTTTGGTAAAAAAAAAAATGGTCAGGATGGCAAAATTGTGGGACAAAATCAGTTAATATTTTAGAGAACACAAAATCCAATTAATATCATTTTACGTTTTCGTGCAAACAAAGTTAAACCAAACCATGCATGCAGCTAGAAATGTTGGGCCCTGCTGTTACTGGCACCACAAATGTACTCAAGGCTGCCTCGGCAGCAAACGTTCGATGAGTGGTGGGTATTTCATCCATGGTTGCCGTTGAGATCAACCCGAAAGACTGGCCCAAAGACAAGATCAAAGATGAGAATTGCTGGTCAGACAAATAATTCTGCAGGAATAATGAGGTAAGTGGTACTGTAAAGTAGCAGTAAAAATGGAAACACAAACCAGTTTCTGATCTTAAAAATAATTAATTTCCAAATTTGTGTTCGTCGTGTTGTCTTGTGTATGTGTAGGACTGGTACTCTGTTGCCAAGAGCACAGCAGAAGAGGTGGCGCTTGAATACGGACGGCAGATTGACCTAGATGTTGTAACTATTAACACAGCTGTGATCTTTGGTCCACTTCTGCAGCCAATGCTTAACACAAGCTGCCAATTCCAAGTCTACTTTCTGAAAAGTTTTGGTCATCACAATTCATAATGTATTGCATTCTTCTGTTCATCCTTGGGTGTCAGTCACACCTTTAGTGCTTCTTTTCTCCTGAGTGACAAAATTACGCAGTGTCTTAGTGTTGATGCAGGAGGCCCTGACCAAATGAGGAACAAGCTTTGGCACATCGTTGATCTCCACGGCACCGCCGATGCTCTGCATTTGATCTACGAGGCGCCTGAAGCCTCCGGCAGGCACATTTGTGCACCTCATTTCATCAGCGCCCGTGACCTGCTGGACTTGGTGAAGAGCGTGTACCCTGATGATTACCCTTTCATGAGCAAGTAGGCCTTTTCCTCCCTGGCACTTCTCTTCATTGTCCTTTCAATCTTTCATATACTGAATACTGAAGCTAGTAATTGTCATGGGCGTGCGCCCAGGGGGAGCCACGGCCATGCAAGGAGGTGCATGCATGCATATCTTTATATTAGGAATAGTTAGATGCATATCTTTATATTAGGAGTGATTAGATGCATATCTTCATATTTAGAAAGTATGGATATTATCTTATCTTTAGTTGATTAGTTGCATTAAATATGATAGTTTCCATATTGTTAGGAGTTAACCTCGTCTATATAAAGAGAGGAGTCGCATCATTCATGAGAAGCAAGAATAAACAGACGTTACTTAGTCTATCTTCTTCTTGCCCTTGTGGTGCGGCTACCAGGAACTAGATGTCCCTAGACCCAAGCAGCGCGACGACGCCATGGAGGCCATCACACCACAAGGGCAGGGAGATGGGGATACTAGGAACTCTTGATATATTTCTTCGTTAATTCCTAATGGTAGCATGTGGCTCCTCTTATATAGAGGTTGAGCCCCTAACAACCCAATCTAATCCTTCCAATTAATAAGGAGAACTTTCCTAATAGATAAGATCATGTCCTAACAATAATTTGGTAGCTAAGAAATCCTAATCTAATTCTTGATTGCATCGGCCAAGTAAGTTTCCCCGCTGTTGCCTAGTTGCTACAGTATCCGCGAGTACTATTGGCAGGGAGAGTATCTGTGACATGGAACACCCAGCTCGTCATCCGACAAGCTGAAGAAGCTGGGGTGGAGCTGCCGGCCGCTCAAGGACACGATCGCTGACACCGTCGAGTTCTGCAAGCAGGCTGGGTTCCTCGAGGATGTGGAGGGGGCACCCTGCCGTTTTCCTCCGGTGTACAACAAAATCTAGCTTCAGCAAAAATTTAGGCCCAGAAGAAGCGCAGGTGTTGCTTTCTTGTTGCAACACATTTGGCAAGAGCTGCTTGATGCTTATTGTTCTCCAGCAGTAGCAATAAGTTCCTTGGCCTAAAAACAGTGATAATGCTCCCCTTTGTTTCCAATCATAAGGCTATGTTGTCATTTCATTATGTTTGCCAATATAAACTATGACAGGCGCTTGCCGCGCTTCAAGCCTTCAATGCTCCATGAAAAAGGTTGTTTTGGCTCGGGTGATATCAAGGAGGCAATTGCTAAAGATGTTTGAATGCACCACTACAACTCAGTGTTATCAATAGCGGCCGGCCGCTACTGCAGATTGGCGGTAGACAAGAGACGGAGAAAAGCGAAAGATTACCAAGAAGAGGGTGCCTCCGTACTGTCGGTGGGAACCGAGGTACAAGGGTGCGCCGTCGGCGAGCAGCACCGTCCGTGCCAAAAGCGTCGGGCAGTGGCTCCATGCGCGCGGCTCGATGGCGTCGTCGACAAGGTCGCATAGAGGGGAAGGCGGGGTGGCTAAACGATGGAATCGCCGGATGAGAGCTCGAAAGCCGCGGCGCAAACCCGAGCTTGCCGGAGCGGCGGCAATGGCGGGGTTGGCCGGCGGCATCGGGGAATTTGGGGATTTTTCTCGGTTCAAGTCGAAACAGTGGCAGCGAGGCTGTGCGGTTTCTCTGGATATTTTGCATAACAACACTCAGATTTCTTGCTAACTACGAATACGTTCTTCACCCTCTATTCTTTTCTCTTTTTGGCCAATAAGGGGCGTATTTCTTTCTGAGCGGCAGGAATACAATCATGGGGGAGACAGTTATAGAAGCTTTGCCTATTTATACTATTGTCTACTTAAGGCATGTACAATGCAAGTGCTTAGAGAGGTATTTAGCAAAGAAAAACTGATTTTTTTTTCTTGTCACATAGGATAGATGAGGTGTTTATTTTGTAGTATTGATGCTTGATTAGGTACCGATGCTTAAGAGGTGGTTATGTATATAACTATATATAATTAATAGATAATACAATCATTTAAGCACCTACAAAACAGATGCTTGCATTGGAGGAAACGACTTTTATATAGGTACTTGATGATGTTGTTATATTCTCTTTTTTAAGCATTTGTATATAAACATCTCGCATTATACATGCTCTTATAGAAGTTTTGCTTAGCACATAAATGGGTTGCCAGATTGCAGTGTCGGCGAGCGTAAGCTAGTTTAAACACCAAAAAAAACTCTAGTCTTACTTAGCTCATGTATCCCAACAAGGAAAGTATGGAGATCATAGTGCGGATACATGGACTATAGAGTATATGTATGGGCACAACTAGCGCTCGAACGTACGATGAGAAACTTCCCATCGTACGCTCCGACGCAATATTTGTTTTCATCGTGTGTAATATTTTTTTTCAATGATCGTAAAAAAAAAACTTGTTCGTCAAAAAAGAGATGATAGGGAGGATACATCATATCAAAGAAACCAAATGCAACATTTCAAAAAAGATTACATCTCAAAATATCTCAAATACAGAAGAACGCTTTTAACCGTAAAAGGGGTTAATTTTTGCAATATTTTTTTCAACGGTCGTAATATTTTTTCAACGTCGCAACATATCAAAGAAATTCAAAGAAGCAACAATCAAATGGAGTACATAGAACAAAATTTTTCAATGAGGCGTAACATTGATGCGATCACCGTGCAACAAAAAAAATTCCTTGTGTGACAAATTTAGCCCCACGATTTGCACACAAACACAACAAAAACCCACTGCAACAAATTTGTAACTTAATTGCAACATGCTACAACATCACATTGTAACAAATAAAAACACTTAGTGTAACAAGTTTGAACTTGCTACAATAAAAACAAGAAAATGATATCGGTAAAGGATGTCTCACACCATCGCTTCATCACCCCATCTCCTTGGTCGTTCCACCGCGCCCCGTCTCCTCCAACCTCGGCAGATCCGGCGTCGCGACAAGGGCTGGATGGTGGCAAATGGAGAGCGTCTCCCATGCCTCCTGAGCAGCTTGAACGAGGTAGAGCCACGGTACCCCTGCTTGATGGCGTCATGTGTGCCGCCGCCACTCGTCAACGACCAACCGCCTACGCCGAGGACAACATACCAATTCCTGCCGCTGGAGCAGGAAGTGGCCGCGACGGTGTGGACCTCGTAGGTGGTGATGAGCAGAAGAGCCTTTGAGCCTTCCTGGGCAACCGAGCAGAAGAGCCTTTGAGCCTTCCTGGGCAACCGGAGTGCTTCGGCGTTGTCATTGGTGAGGAAGCGCTTCTCCGCGAGCTTGTAAGTCTTCTCAGCCTCCCCCAGCTGCAACCAACCGCCATGGGAACGCTACTCCGCCGCTGGCCAGAAGTCCACTCGTTGCGCTCGGTTCGAGGGAGAACCATACGTGGATGAGGATTGGGTGGATAGAAGAAGCGTGGGAAAAAAGCGAGCCGAAGGAAAGCAAAGTGAATAGAAAAGTTAGATAAGGAATGAGTAGCTAGGAGCAGCGCGTGGGAAAAGTAAAGTGAATAGAAAAAGTAAGAGAGAGAGTTCGATCACATCAGACTATTACCCTATAAGTATGCACTGCTATAATTCTGACCTAACAAATGCTCCATGCAAATTCAACGTAAATTGAAATCACAAAATTCAATACTTTACATAAGATCACAAACGTCGGATAGTTTTCAACTGCAATAGCTTTTTTCTAACGATACCGCGGCACCATGATAGTATCAATTTAAAACACTGATGATTCACATATGATTAAAAAAATACTACATTGATGCACATACGAAAAGAGAGCTCTCACTTCTACCCCATAAAAAAATCTCTAACAAAAAAAAACAATATACCAACAAACAAATCGCATCTCCTTAAGAATTCTCTAACAAGAAAAGAACAGCGAAACTCTATTGGGCACGTGGTAGAGCCGAGGACGATGCAACACCATGTTTGTTGGAGCTCGACCAAGCGTGAAGACGAAGCCGAAGGCGTGGCCGAGCAAGCCGATCATGACGATGTTAACTAGATGCGGTAGAGGCAATATGACTTTTCATGAGTAGTAAAGCACGTGCATTCATCTAATAAAACATAAACATGTAAGTTATTGGTGATGCAAGGAGAAACTCCGTTGTGCCCTTGGACACAATTGTTAAGATCATCTACAATAGTCTATGTCACTTGTTACTAAGGGGTAGACACATCAGCATTTAGGTGATATAGAAGAGTGAAGGTGAGGAAAGAAGGTGAACTTATTTCTAGATGAAAAAACAAGCAAATTGTTGATACTAAGACACAAGTTCCTTTTTCTCTCAGATCCATTTTTGTGGAGGTTCTAGATCTATTTTTGTGGGGGCTCAAGCCGAAGCCGGTGTCGGCACTAGAGGCAGGATCCCAGCATATCCAGAACGCCCCATCGTCCTCAACTCCCTCCTGGCGGATCCATGCCGGGGAGGCGCAGGGGCGGCGTATAGGCGCGGTGGTGCGAAGGGCAGCCAGGTCCGAGGCGCGCTGCGCGGGCGGCGTACGCGCGCATCGCGACCGGCAGCGACGTGGCGCCGTGTGGAGGCGAGCGGTGCGCCGGTGCTCCCGTTCGGGGCCGCGTTCAGGCGGCGACGGTGGCGCTCACATGCGGGGGCGCGTTCAGGCGACGGCGGCTTCGTATGCGCGCGGTGGCCCTTTGGCTTCTGGTTGGCATTAGAGGGCTAGTGCAGGCGGCGCAAGGGCCGCATGCAGTGGTGCGGCGGGCGGCCGCGGGCGCGAGAGGCACGCCGCTTGCAAAGCGCGTGGTGGCACGATCGTTCGATCCGGTTTTGGTCCGGATCCGTGCTTTGGCTCTGGATCTGGACGACGGGAGACAAACCCGGGTGGGTTTTGGTAGAGATGCGATGCGTGGCCAACGGTGGCCGTCGGCCTCCTTTTCGTAGAGGCTGCATGTGATCGTGGCTTCGCGGTTGTGCTAAGCTGTGGTTCATGGCTACATTGGATAATGGTGTTGATTTAGCCTTCACTGGATGGATCTGGCGTCGAGGATATATTGCGGTGTTGTCTTGGAGCACCGGTACCTGCTCTCTTGGGTGAAAACCCTCGATCTGGCCTTCGTGGTTGGATTCGATGATGATGACGTACGGAGTATTGATCTGGCCTTCACTGGTTGAGTCAAGCGACGAGCGTCGTGTTATTCTTGAAGGCGTTGTCTTGGAGCACCGGTATCTGCTCACCGGGGGTGAATACCTTTGATCTGAGCTTTGATCTGGCCTTCACTGGTTGGGTCAGACGACGAGTGTCGTGTCCTTCTAGAAGACGTTGTCTTGGAGCACCGGTTTCTTCTCACCGGGGTGAAAACCTTTGATCCAGCTTTCAGTAGTTGGATTTGGTGACGACGACGTACTAAGTATTAATATGACCTTCACTGGTTGGGTCAGACGACGAGCGTCGTGTCCTTCTTGAAGGCGTTGTCTTGGAGCACAAGTATCTGCTCGCTGGGATGAAAACCCTAGGTCTGGCCTTTATTAGTTGGATCGGCAACGTTTTTGTCCCTCCTTGGAGGCGTCGCTTTGATGACTTGACCCTTAAGCACATTGTTGCACAGCTACTGTTCGGATGTGTTGGTTGAAGGAGAAGCTAGTTGTCGTCGGCGGTGGGCTATTCCCGATGCTGGCCACAACATGACAATTTGTTTGTCATTTAGTTCTTGATTTGCCTTTTGTAAGCCGATTTGTTCGTTTATAATAAATTATGGCTGCGTGCATCGTATGATGCAAGAGGCCGAGAGGTTTGCTCTTTCATTATCTAAAAAAAGAAACAATAAAATGTCTATTAGAGACTTGGTTGTTATCTAAAAATCTGTTTTGTGTACAACAATTAAAGTAGGAATTAAAGTCTTAGATAGCTCAAGAAATAAACTCCATTGGAATGCTTATTTCTTTTTATTGATTAAGTATCACCTCTCCTCTTAGTAACAAGTTAAGAAATAAACTATAAACTAGATGTGTTGTTTGTGCAACAACAATAGCAGTATTTGCCGTGCAAGAAAGAGAAATTTGAGGAGTAATTGACTTTTGCTCTAATAGCTCACGTGGAAGAAAATCTGAAAATCCTGCTCCAAACGGTAGAAATATTCCCCACCCAAACAGACGGAGGGAGGCAGGTTGATGCCGTCTAGAACGTTCCACCCGCAACTCCTGGCCAACTGTCAGCCACAGACCTGGCCGCCACGAAATGACGGAAATGCCCCTAAACCCCGTTTCTTTCCCCTTCCCCAAGGCGATGCCGCAGACCGCGAGGGGTTTAAGAAGTGCACACGCCGCCGCTCACTAGGGTTTTTCGGATCTCACCTCCTCCTCCTCTCCACCTCCACGCGCCGCCGCCGCCACCACCAGCGGGAGCCAAGCACAAGCTTTAGCGCCAGCCATGGCCATCGGATCTCTCATCGCGTCGAGGCTGGCCAGGTCCAACCATGTCCTCGCCTCCACCATCTCTCAGGTATCACCTCTCTCCCTTGCTTGCATTTCTTCTTTCTTGGTCAAGTGCTGATCTTTATGAGATTTCCACAAGATTTGTAGTGTTACTTGTTCATGCGCTGATCTTGATCTGATGAATTTTTGTGTTGTCCACTGTGATATGGTCAGGCTACCAGGGCCCAGCACACCACATCTCCTCTGCTCTCCAGGCTTGGAGCAGTGGCTCGTGCTTTCAGGTAATTACGAGTTTATGATGCGTTTCAGCAACCCGTGTACATCTATCTCAGTTTGCTTTTTTGCTTGTTTGGTGTTGAATTGGATGTATTGTGTGCAGCTCAAAGCCTGCAGCAGCAGATGTTATCGGGATCGATCTGGGCACGACGAATTCCTGTGTCTCCGTCATGGAAGGAAAGGTGTGCTCTTTTCCCCTAATCACTCTATCTATCATGTTCTGTTGTTTGTGAGACAGTTGCTGTATCCATTAGTAAGTAATAGAACTCGCATACTTGAATTTGTAAGTCCGTTGCTGAATCTATATGCAACTAATAGTATATAACTATATATTGAATTGTTGTAAAGTTGCAATTGGATTATGGTATTTTCAATTGGGTAGTGAATTAGGGACGCTGCTAGTAAAAATTAATGAATTTGTTTGCGCAGACACCGCGGGTGATTGAGAATGCGGAAGGTGCAAGGACGACGCCCTCCATTGTTGCCAAGAATCAGAACGGTGACCTTTTGATTGGCATCACAGCAAGTCGGCAGGCCGTGACCAATGCCCAGAACACAATCCGTGGGTCAAAGCGTCTGATTGGTAGGACTTTCGATGACCCGCAGACTCGGAAGGAGATGAAGATGGTGCCTTACAAGATTGTCAGGGCACCGAACGGTGATGCGTGGGTGGAGATGGGAGGGCAGCAGTACTCCCCGAGCCAGATTGGTGCATTTGTTCTCACCAAGATGAAGGAAACTGCAGAGGCTTACCTTGGCAAAACAGTCTCCAAGGCTGTTATTACTGTCCCAGCTTATTTCAATGATGCTCAGCGCCAGGCTACCAAGGATGCTGGTAGAATCGCTGGACTGGAGGTGATGAGGATTATCAATGAGCCCACTGCGGCAGCTCTGTCGTATGGAATGAACAACAAGGAGGGCCTGATTGCTGTATTTGACTTGGGTGGTGGCACATTTGATGTATCAATCCTTGAGATTTCTAATGGAGTTTTTGAGGTAATTTTCTTTGCAAGACTACATATTCTAAATGCAAATGTTGAAACATGTGTTCTGATCATAATTTTTTATACCTTCTTCAGGTCAAGGCAACCAATGGAGATACGTTCCTTGGTGGTGAGGACTTTGATGGTGCATTGCTTGAATACCTGGTTAGTGAGTTTAAGAAGTCTGACAACATTGATCTGAGCAAGGATAAGCTGGCGCTGCAAAGGCTCAGGGAAGCTGCTGAGAAGGCCAAGGTTGAGCTTTCCTCAACCATGCAGACTGAAATAAACCTTCCCTTTATCACTGCTGATGCCTCTGGTGCGAAGCACTTCAACATTACCTTGACCAGATCAAAGCTCGAGTCCCTTGTGAGCAATCTCATTGAGAGAACTCGCATCCCATGTGTTAACTGCCTCAAGGATGCTGGCATCTCCGCGAAGGAGATTGATGAGGTACTGCTGGTTGGTGGTATGACGAGGGTGCCAAAGGTCCAGGATGTTGTTTCGCAAATATTCAACAAGGCGCCGAGCAAGGGTGTCAATCCTGATGAGGCTGTCGCCATGGGGGCTGCCATTCAGGGTGGCATCTTGAGGGGTGATGTGAAGGAGCTCCTGTTGCTTGATGTCACGCCCCTCTCCCTTGGTATCGAGACCCTTGGAGGCATCTTCACAAGGCTAATTAACCGGAACACTACAATTCCAACCAAGAAGAGTCAGGTGTTCTCCACAGCCGCAGATAACCAGACACAGGTTGGAGTCAAGGTGCTTCAGGGTGAGAGGGAGATGGCTACAGATAACAAGCTTCTTGGTGAATTCCAGCTTGAAGGCATTCCTCCAGCTCCAAGAGGTCTGCCTCAGATTGAGGTAACATTCGACATTGATGCCAATGGTATTGTCAAGGTGTCAGCAAAGGACAAGTCCACTGGCAAAGAGCAGGAAATCACTATCAAATCTTCAGGCGGTTTGTCTGAAGGTGATATTGAGAAGATGGTGAAGGAGGCTGAGCTACATGCTCAGAGGGATCAGGAAAAGAAAGCATTGATTGATCTCAAGAACTCTGCAGATACCACAATCTACAGCATCGAGAAGAGTGTCAGCGAGTACAAGGATAAGGTTCCTGCTGAAGTCAGCAAGGAGATTGAGTCCGCTGTTTCCGATCTGAGAGCAGCAATGGCTGAGGACGATTTGGACAAGATCAAGCAGAAGTTGGAAGCTGCAAACAAGTCAGTTTCAAAGATTGGAGAGCACATGCAACAAGGTGGTGGTGGTGGTGGTGCTGGTGGCGGTAGCGGCAGCAGCAGTGGAGACCAGACACCTGAGGCCGACTACCAAGATGCAAAGGAAGCTAAGATGTAGATTTGATCTACATAAAGTTTCTACTTTTTCATGTACCCAGGTTAGGAAGTTGATATCTTTACCTACCTGTGGCTTCTTAGAGTTCTAAGAGGGTTACGATACTTGTAACTTTTATTTTTGGCTAGTTTTTGCATTGCGGATAAATTCTGAGGGGAACAAACTCATATCAGTTAAATTGAGCCATTCACGATTCATGAAACGTTGTCTTATCCCTTGTCGAATGATGTTTCATCAGCTCTTGCTTGCTGGTCTTGATTCGCATCAACGTGTAGATTTTTTTTATGATGTGCTATTTTTCAGCTTGCTCCTAGTATCTGTTCAGTGTACTCTACTGTTTTATGCTAGTCCGACTGTTCTGACATGCAATTGTAAACTTTGTATTAGATCATGGAAAAAAAAACCCAACCGCCGGTTTGGTAACCGGTTCCTGGGGTTGGGCAGGAAGAAAAAAACCGGCCCAAAAAAATTTGAACTTTGCTTTTGATTTTTCGATCTGTTTCATATGGGATTCCCTCCCCCCTACCCCCTCTTGCCTCCCTCTCTCCATTTACAGCAGTAGCAAGTGCAACGGCAGCAGCAGGTGCAGTGGCGGCGGCAGCAGCAGGTATACATGTATATGCTTAAATTCTCAAGTACTAGCATGTATATGCTCAAGTTCTCAAGTTTTTTTTTCATGTAAACAAGATATAAAATGATGCAGATATACATCCTTTTTTTGTTGTTGATTGATGAGCATGTAAGCAAAATAGTATTTTTGACATCAACAGGTTATCAGTGAAAATATTGTTTGGTTGGTCATGAGTTAATTATTTAGTCACATGACAACATGTTTAAAGTAAACTGATAGACATATTCCTCAACTATTTGAATTAGGTCAAAATATTGAGTAAATGTGTAGCTAGACTCAGTTTTCATTTCTTCTCACCATTGCCATGCTGCCCAACATCAGTTTAAGTGTCATGGGTGTTGTGTTCCTTTAGTCATCGATATTTACAAAATTGACCTATTTTTCATCCTGTATAGATTGTGGTAGGTGATGGCTCCTAAATCTATCAATGTTTGGGAACATGAAGAGAGACTAAGAGGTACTGGTTGGAAGTGTAGATATTGTAATCTAACGAAATCAGGCGGAGGTGTCACCCGCTAAAAGAACATCTTGCTAGGAGGCACGGAGATGCTATTGCTTGCAATGGGGTTCCGGCAAAAGTCCGAAGGCTCATGCTGGCAAGTCTTGATAAAGCAAAGATAAGAAAGAAAGCTATTAAAGATGAACGACTCCGAATGGAGCAAGCTGCAAGAGAGCCTGTAGCTCCTGGCCCATCATCTCAAGATGTCTTCGATGATGACGAGGAAATGCAGATGGAATGGGCTCGCCGAGAGTCGTTGGAGGTACACCAGCTCCAACAAAGGGCAAAAGCCAGGGGTGCAACATTTGAATATGGTGGTGGCAGTGAAAGTGGTAGGGGAAGTGGTGTCATTTCTACGATGTTTGGCAGGTCACAGTCTGTGAGAGTTGATTCTGATATTTTGCCAGGTCAGGCATCTCGACAAACCCGTATTGATACAGCACTACGTGGAGGCTCTAGGTCGATACTTGGAAAATTTTGGTCTAAGTGGTTTCATAGTAATGACATTGCTTGGAAAAATACAGAGTGTCCTTATTTTCGTGTTGTCATCAAAGAGACACAAAAACTTGGTGAAGCGTGGCATCATCAAGAGATCATGAAATCGATGGGCCATATCTTGATGCTAACGAACAGGATATAAAGCAGTATGTAGTAGAGTTCCAAGATGACTGGGGTATATATGGAGTCTCTATCATGTGTGATTCATGGTCAGGACCTACACAACTGAGTATTATTAACTTTATATTGTACTACAATGGAAGAATGTTTTTCCATAAGTCAGTGAATGCAATTGGTGAGATGCAAAATGCTGACTTTTTGTATCGTGAGATACGTAAAGTTGTGGAAGAAGTTGGAGTTCGACATATTATGCAGATTGTGACTGACAATAGTGCAAACTACAAGAAAGCATGTCAACTCGTCATTGAAGAGTATCCAACTTTAGTCTGGCAGTCGTGTGCAACGCATACCGTCAACCTCATGTTGAAGGATATTGGCCAGTTCAAGGAGGTTGCTAGAGTTGTGAAGATGGTGAAGAAAATTTGTCGGTTCTTATACAGCCACGGTCGTCTCCATAATGAAATGCGAGAACATATTGGAGGAGAGATAGTTCGTCCAAACGCCACAAGGTTTGTAACGACATTTGTTTTCTTAAAAAGTTTTTGGGATAGAAAAGACAAGTTTATGAAGTGGATGGTGTCAGATGTGTGGAGCTCCAACCATTTGTGCACGACTGAAGAAGGAGAATACATGTATTCCTGTCTCACATGTAGACAATGGTGGACCTCTATGCATTGGGTCATTAAAGTGGTAGAACCGGTTTATCGACTACTAAGATTTGCAGACCAACAGAAACCCGCAACTGTGGCAGGAATGGTTGGAAAAATATATGAACTCAAGCAAGAACTTGACGTTGCATTGGTAGAAGATGAGGCTACCTGTGATCGTGTTATAGAAGTAGTTAATAAAAGAATTGCAATGCTCAAGAACTGCACCTATATACTTGCAGGCAAGTAGATAGTTTTCTAAATTCTAACACATATTTGTTGTATTTTTTCTAACATTGTAAGTGTGTTGAATTCTAAACTTTGGACAGCGGCGGTGCTAAACCCACAGAGCCACAACCTATATGGTTTGGGGAAGAATCCATCCCTCATCGTTTCCGTGACAATGGCAATTCAAAGAATAGCCGATACACCTGAGGAGGCAGTGTAGGCTCTAGGCGAGCTAGAATTCTATCGTAATCGACGATACCTATTTGTTTCAAATGAGGATTACATTAGTGCATCTCGTTATACTGTAGGTATGTTGTTATCAACTTATATATATATAGAAAATCAACCATCACTATAAGTTTAATATAATTTTCATGTTATTTGTAGCTACATGGTGGATGACTTTTGGAGCGGAGACACTAACACTATAAAAATATGCCTTGCGGATTGTCTCACAATGTGTTTCCTCCAGTGGATGTGAACGTAATTGGAGCACATTTGCTTTGGTGCATACACAATTGAGGAACCGTCTTGAGTACAAAAAACTGCATAAACTCATATATGTCCACTACAATCTAAGGTTGGGATTGCAAGTGCATGAGACAAGAAATGAGGATAGAGATGTAGATCCTTTTGGCGATCTAATTAATGCCACTATATACGACAGGGATAACCCAATCCATGAGTGGCTTGATAACTCCATAATAGAATCGAAGCCCGTACTAGACGAGGAAGGTGAGCCCCCTATTCTATCCTAGATTGTATTTGATGCCATCCTTGAGGAGGAACTGGAAAAAGCACTAGATGATCAACCGTTGAAGGAATAGACGAAGACAACTATCGGCAAGAGTCATCTTGGGAAAAGGAAATATTGTAGCCAACCGACTGCAAAATTAGTTGCAGACTTTGCCTCTCTTACACAAACAAAAAAACAAGAGGTGATAAGAACAAAAAGAAAATTCAGGAGGACATTGTGAAAAGCGATGAAGAAACAAAAGTCCGCCATCTGATGAAGTGCAGTACCAAGAGTTTGATGACAGTAGCTCTTCGTCGTCTGATGATGGCGCTGATGGTGGGACAACGCAATATGCAACACAAGATCAACCATTGGAATTCACATGCGAGAAAAATTTCATGCATGCTACCCAGGATGAAGACCATGGTTGTCATAAGACTCATGCTAGGAAAACAATTCATACGACCTACGTGAGGGGTAAGAGTCGCAAATAAGATCGTTCTCACCACATGACTATTCTTCCTATGAATCTCATGCTAGCTCAAGGACTTATGGACATCGAGATACCAACCTATTACCTTCTGGTGATTATTCTTACTCGTCAGAAATTTCTTCTTATCCTACTCACCATTACGGTCTTGTACCCTTCAACAATAATTCAAGAATGGTTTATCAGTGGGTGGAACCCGAATATTACCAACAAGTTTATAATTATTGGCTACAACATGCCATAAAACATACACTTGGAATTAATACAAAGTCTACCTTGCTCAATATGAAGGACTTGTACTCTTTGATAATAATGAGTACATTGCATAAACTTCGCGTTTCTCGACAATGTATTGGTATGAATTGCTAGTTTGCTGCACTATTATTGTTTATATTTTTTTTAGTATGCTAGTCAAGTTGTTATTTATTACCATTATCTTATATTTTTATTATTTTAGATGCTGCTGAGTACTTCGGGGGGAGAGGGCTACATCAGATAGTGAAGCTAACAAGGTTTTCTCTATTTTTTTGCAATTGCTACTTCATTAAACACTCTACAATTGCTATTTACCAATTTTCCTTTGTTTTTCGGTTTTTTCCGGTTTTTCTACCGATTTTTTCCGGTTACGCCCGGTTACGGTCCGGTAACCGGCTAGGAGAAATTCAAATTTGAATTTTACAAACTGAATTTCTTACGGTTTTTACCTAGTTTTCCGGTTACGACGGGAACCATTACCGGGCCCCGAGCGGGATTTTGCCCGGTAACGGTTCTTTGATCCTTGTATTAGATCGCTGCTAAATTAAACCGAGTTGTCAGCAGCTTGTATCTGATTTCCTGTTTTCTGATGAGTTTTTTTAGTAGTTCTATATATGTTGTCTGAAACCAAGCGATATATTGATGAAGCAATTGGTCTGCCACAGGCCGACTTATTCAACCTCGTGATCTCAAATGGAAACTTATAAACACCTTGAATATAAACATCAGAACAAGTACTAAAATATCAGTATGTTCAAACCAATTAAAAAAATGGAAAAGACAAGAATGTGTATCTCCTTGCTCTGATAAAAGCTGCTTAATGCATACAACATCTCTGCAGTCCCTCCAATAGCTTCTCCTGCTCAATCAATCGACATTGCCAAATTATGCAATCTCCAAGCAATGCTAAAATATTCAGTTTCGTTACAATTAGACCGGCACAACTGAGTGACGAAATGTTGAAACTAATGTACTGACTGCTAGACGTATCAAGAGCAATTAATCATCAACACAAGCTAAATACCAAATAGGTTCCATTAACACATCCGAAGGAAGTTAAATAAGAACCACATCAGAATAGGTCACATTAGACATCCGAGAAAGTTCAACAAGACCTGATCCTAACTTCATCTACCAGTGCAAAGATTATGGCAGGTAAGGTAACTGGTGAACAAGACAGCATTGCAACCTGCAGTGAAACCACTTAACTCACACTTGCGCAGCCTCCCTTTCACGGTTCCACTGCTCAATCCGAGCCCTCCTCTCCTCGCTGCCCTCCCTGACCGGGCTTCTAGTCCTCGAGCGCCCCTGGCTCCGATGCCGCCGTCTGCTCCCGTCGCTGTCGTAGCTTCGGTGCCTCTCACTGCTCCTCTGGCTACCTCCATAGTAGTCTCTGGACCGCGATGAGCTCCTACGATCATGGTCCCTCCGGTAATGGTACGGGCTCGGGCTCCGGCTCCTGCTGTGGCCATGGCTGTGGCTTCTCCGGGACCTATGCAGGTGGCCAAACAGCCTCTTCCTCAGGTCTCTCCCTATCTCCTTCACATGCATGAAATTGCAGTACCCTCCACGGTTGCAACTGTTCTCCTCAAACTGCCGACAGGTGGCCTCCCGGAAGTCGGTGACCGGTGAGAACTCGGCGATGATGGGGCGGCCGGAGTAGAACCTTCCCTGTAGCGCCTGCAGCGCCCTGGCGGCCTGATCTTCCTCCCTGAACTGCACGTACACGTTGCCGATAATGTGGTCGGCGAGGTTGTCGCACACGTTCAGGCTCTCGATCTCCCCGTACTTGCTAAGCTCGTCGAAGATGTCCTCGTAGAAGTCATCGAAGTCGCCCTGGATCTTGCCGGGATCAATGGGGTTGCCCTGCGCGTCGATGCCCGGGGTGATCATGTCGGGGCGCTGGTACATGTTGCACAGCAGCAGCGTCGGCGAGATGGACGGGCGGTTGTGCAGGCGGGAGCAGCGGTCGCCATGCCGGCACGCGCCGATCTTGAAGTAGAACGGGCAGTTCACGCGGTCCTTCTCCGTGCCAAAGATGGACGCGAGGTGCTCAGCCATGGCCGCGCCTGGATTCTTCTACCTGGTCGCTGGAGATTTCTGTAATTTCACCACAAGGGTCAGAGATTATACACACATATCGCAACCCGGATTAACCAAGAACATGTCGAATAATGCAAGTGAGGGTGCAAGAACTTGGTAGATAACAGCATAAGTTGCTACTGCGATTCCAAACCGGTTTCAGATTCCAATCCCGGTAGAAGAAACCCACCTTCAAAACAGCAAGCACTTAAATTCGGGGCGAATTAATCAACGCACATCGATTTTTTTTTGACGTAAATCAACGCACATCGATAAAGAAAGGAAAATAAAACTAATCCATATCTTTTTTGCTTTGATTTGTGCGGGGGAAGATCCTATCTTCCGACCTGACAAGAATGGATAGAGAAGACACACAAAGGAATCAATCCATGGGAACCCAGAAAGAAACGAGCATAACAATTACAGTCCGGGCGGGCAATCCAACCCCAATCCAATCTACGCATACATGTACACATCGCAAGAGATAACCACACGCTGCGATATATGGGTACGGATGCAGAGGAGGAGACTTACCGGGAATCAGCGTCGCCGTGGCCGGAGGAGAAGCAGGAGGGGGGCGGACGATTTGGTGGTTTCCTCGTTCGAGAGGCGTCTGGAAGCGCATATAAAGACCGGCGCGGCATATCCTACCGTTGATTTGATTCTGGACGGTGGAGATCGGGCGGACTGGAGATTACTAGAACCTTCCACCGGGCGGGGCAGTCCGGGACATGGTCGGGCCGTGGTGCGGCAGGGTAGGAGTAGAAGATTGGGCTTTGACGTTTTGAGGGTTTGCAGCCATTAAAGGCCAGTTAATTTGGATGTTTTTTCGAGGTAATTTGGTTCTTTTTTAGGATAGACCAGTAACGATGTTTGCTCCTTTTTCAAAGAAAACTATGCATGCTTCTTTTTGAAGAAATAAAACTATTGTGGATGTTACGAAATAAATGTTAGGACACTGAAATCGAGATCTTGCAAGAGGAGACATGGACTTTTTTAGATAGATTCAGACTTTTTCAAGAGAGAATAACAACATATTCACATAGTTTTGTATTGAATGTATTTACTGAGTGAAACAAGCCACCGAAACTAAGGCTAATAACTTCTGTGATTTGAACAGTCTCTTGTCTTCTCTCTATCCACCAGCGTTACCCCTTCTATACTTCTTGAAGATATGACAGTTATTGTGAGTTAGGAGACGTCATGACGGTTGGCAGTGCACATTGGTAGTAGTTACTGTCTGAGAATCATTTTCCTACATGTTTGTCATGCAGTTACGCTAGAGACAGAGAGAACTACGTACGGTTATGTCAGAAATAAACAACACATGTATTAACTACTACGCGTGAATGAGCGTGATGTACAGAGTCTCTAGTCGATCGGGTTCATATGTCTGTGGGTTTTTATCGACTATAGGGTGGTCACAGTTGACTTAGTCGTAGCAAACCTTACGACCATAGATGATCATAGTAGATCTTATGACTAAAAGGTGGTCGTGATAAACCTTACGACCATAAAGTGGTTGTAGTCTTCCCTTGTCATTCTAGACTAATAATGACAAGGGTACTTCTGATGCTGATTAAGGATAACATTATCTATAATAAATATTATAGATACATAATTTTATTAATTAAGGATTATTAGATCCTCATCAACTATGTACTCCTACAGTTCCTACCTCTCTTATACAACATCTTTTTTTTTTTGCAATTAAGGAAGAGGCACACGTGCACACACCACCACACGCGCGCGCGCACGCAAGTGCACCCCTTAGAACAGCCTAGAAAGACAAAGGTAGAGGATAAATCTACGACATCACAAAAATTCTACTGAAAGCATACTTTCGTATACGTAAATATGAACACCAGATTTGAACCCTAATAGGTAGAGTCGTGCGCTCATAACTCCACCTCACCGAAGAGGTGATTCCCCCTTATATCGAATCGTAGTATCGTCCGCTTGTTAATGCTAGACCTCTAAATGTTTTTAAATATCATAAGGTTTTTGTGGTAGTTCAATCAAAATGTTGATGTCCATCGGAAAAAAAAACGTTGATAATTCAATTGAAATGTTGCTGTTGTTATTCCAATTTTTTTTTAAGGATCGATTTGAAAATTTTGTAAGTAAAATGTTTACATTAGAAAAAAATTAGGCATTTTTTCATGGGGTGCTTGCCCCGTCTATGTTTTAAAACTTTTGTCCATTGTTCCTCTAAGGTCAGATCTATAACTACACCCCCTCCATCCTTCAGATGAGTCGGTGTTTCCTGTAAGTTATCACCTTTCCTAGCCACTCCATCCTTCAAGATGGATTGGTGTTCTAGGTGAGCACTGTAAACTACATTCTCAGTTATTCCCATCTTTGTGTCAGCTATATGTCCCACAGAGATATTCTGACCATTCATCGTATTCCTTTTCCTATCAAAATCTTTCATTAAACATATAGCATCTTGTATTTCTAATTCATTATCTCCAACATGGACACCTATGCATAACAGTAGGCCTCCTGTGCATAACAGTCAAAATCTTTCATTAAACATATAGCTTTTGTAGCTTCTGTGCCTTTTGCATAACAGTCAGCCCTCCTTCAATCCTGGAGCTTCTTCTGCTTGCCTGAACAGGTCCCCACTGCTTTTTCTTTTTCATTTGTTATACTTCTTTTACTTGGGGTCTGCCTTTCCTCTAAACATTCTGTAAAGGGTCTTCAGGGAGTTCCATGTCTTTTTGCCCATAAACTTCATCCCTCTCTAGGGGCGGACCCACATAGGGCCCAGTGGGAGCACATGCCCCCACTCAATTTCTGGCCATAACTATAAGGTCTAATTTTTCACACAGACCCCACTTAATTTCTAGCCCGTAGTTCTATCTTGATGCAACTCATATAAGTGTGTCCCCACCATGGATAGAAATCCTGGTGGTTACCGGTTTTACCGGTGGGTACCGGGATTTAGAAAACCGGCTGGTTTTTCCCGGTTTAGCAAATTCAAATTTCAGTTTTTGAATTTCGGTCGGTTTTTAAGCAAATTCAAATTTTAGTTTTCAAACTTCGGTCGGTTTTTAAGCAAATTCAGATTTCAGTTTTCAAACTTCGGTCGGTTTTTTTTCCAGGATTTCCGGTTACCGGACGGTAACTGAGAAATGGCGCTGGGCGGTTTTTTATCCGGTACTAGGATTTTGATCCTTGGTCCTCACTCATATTTTCTTCTGGATCCGCCACCGTTCCCCTCATCTTGCTGTTCCTCCTACTTAAATTCCCCATCTGAATTCCATATCTCTAAGCAGCTGATAGGAACATTAGAAATCTTGGGAGACCGGAGAAAAAGCAAAACTTAGTGGAAATTGTAAGAAAATATAATGTTGATTTTGTAGGGATTCAAGAGACTAAAAAGGAAGTTTTTTTCATATTATTTTCTTAAATACGTAGGAGGTAGTAAGATGTTTAGCTGGAATTATCTACCTACCAGGACCACTGCAGGTGGTATCCTAGCAGGAGTGAATGCTGATATTCTAGAAGTTATAGGCTGGGAAGTGCTTGATTTTTTCTGTTGCTTGTTGGATGAAAAACAGAGTAGATGGTTTTGAGTGGAGAATTATTGTAGTACATGGTTCTCCTTATGAGGAGGGGAAGTTATGATTTATTTCTGAATTACACCAACATTTTATTAACTGCCAAGGACCTACTCTTTTGGGGGGAGATTTTAATCTAGTTAGATACCAGAAAGATAAAAGTAATGGTATTGTTGATTTTAATTGGTATGAAAAATTTAACGAATGGATAAATATCTGGAACTTCCGAGAAATTCAGTAGGCAATTTACTTGGGCAAATAATCAAGAGAACTTGATTCTTTCTAAAATTGACAGAATTTTCTGTAGCACTGAGCTTGATGCTAAGTTTCCTTTAGCAATGCTTTGGTTTTACCTAGGATTGGTAGTGACTAGTGACCATGCCCGTATTCTGTGGGAATCAGGGGATGGGCAGCCTCCTAGGAAAACTGGCTTTAAATTTGAGAAATGTTGGCTTTTGAAAGTAGATTTCAAAAATGTAGTAATTCAAGCTTGGTCTATTAAACAAAAAGGAAGGAGTGCTGTAGACAATTGGAAAAATAAAGTGAGATACTTTAGGAAATTAGCTAAAGGTTAGAATGCTAATATAGAAGCTGAAACTAGAAAGAAAAAGAATTTGCTTATGGCTGAATATGATTTAATTGATATCTCTTCTGAGTCCAATGATCTTTCTAGTGAAGATAGGAATAGGATGGTAGAAATTCATAATGAGCTGAATGATATTTGGAAAATAGAAGAGACTAAGGATAGACAAAGAGCTAGAGAAAGAGACATTCATTAAAGACGGAGATAAAAATACTTCTTATTTTCATGCCGTTGCAAACCAAAGGAAGAGAAAAACCTGGATCCACTCTTTGGAAGGCCCTGAAGGCGTTGTGCATGATACTACTGATATGCTTAAAATTGCTACCGATCATTATAAGTCTGTTTTTTGCTGTGAAGATAGGATTAATATTTATTTGATGCATGATTTTTTTCCATGAGAGTGAGAAAGTAACTAGAGAAGAAAATAAGAATCTTGAAGCCCCTTTTACAGAAACTGAAGTTAAAAAGGCTGTTTCTGAATCTTATGCAGATGGGACACCTGACGGGCTTTCCTTTGTGTTTTATCAAACATTCTGGGACATTATTGAAGATGATTTGATGGCTATGTTTTATGATTGAGGATGATAACCATGATTTGTTCAGACTTAACTTTGCCATGATTACATTAGTGCCCAAGGAAAATGGTGCAAAGTTATGTCCAAATTCAGACCTATCAGTCTCTTAAACTGTTGTTTTAAGATTTTCACTAAAGTTTTGACAAATAGACTAGCTGTTATTATTGATATACTCATTACTAGCAACCAGTCTGCTTTTACTAAGGGGAGATATATACTACAAAGTGTGGTCACAGCTCATGAAATCCTGCATAGCAACCATCGTAAAAAACAAGATGGTCTGGTTCTCAAACTAGATTATGAAAAAGCGTATGGCAGAGTCAATTTAGCATCCTTGGAGAAATTCTGAAGCAGAGAGGTTTTTGCAATAAATGACAGTCATGGATTTATAAAATTGTGCATCATGGTTCTGTGGTGTGAAGATTAATAATGTAGAGGGTAATTCTGTCATTACTGGGAGGTTTAGGTATTCCCAACTTGAAATACCTGAATCTGAGTCAATTGGGTTCTTGGGTTAGGAGATACACTAAAGGTGAAGGTAAGCTGTGGAAGAGTATTATCGATCATAAATATAAAACCAAAAATCCTAATATTTTATTTTTCCCTGTTGCTAATGCTTCTAATTTCTGGAAAGGAGTAATTTGGGCGGCTAGAGCTATTAAGTTTGGGTATAGATGGAAGGTAGGTAATGGGGTGACAATTAAATTTTGGGAGGATATCTGGTTTGGAACCTGTAACGTCTCAAAATTTGGCTTTTCAAAAATCTTTTGAGTAGTTTAGGTCTCTGAAAAATTTCACCAATTTTATTTGAATTAATAAAGCTTATTTGGAAATTTTTCTAAATTAAAAATATTTAATTTAACTAATCTAAACATTAATTAAATAAAAACTTGTGTTATTTGGCATCCTTGTCTTTCAAGGAATTTTTGGGTATTTTCTGAGTTTTTTTTTGAATTTGTTTCTATTTATTTGATCTCCTTGATTTTTTACCTTTTATTTTAATTTCGAAAATCAGCCTTTTCTCTCTCCTGCCATCTACTACAGTAAATCGTGAGGTAATGTTCATTTGCAACCTCCAGCCGAACAGATGCAGTCCAGAATGTATACGTAACGAACTGAAACCTTTCAAATTCCATATCTTTCTCTACGGTGCATATAAAAGCGAACGGTTTGCGCCCACGCGTCCATCTTGATCTCCTCTTCCAATCCCCTGATTTGGTTTCCTCCAAACCGATCTATTTTCGTCACAATCTCCAAAAAACCGAGCTCCAACCGAAGGTCTTCTCCGTGAACTGCGCCCTCATCCGACGTCCCCCGGCCGAACCGTCTGCGGCGTTGGCTTCACGTCGTCGCATTCTACGTCATGGTTCTGTCCCCTTTGCCTGAAGATCGCCGGAGCACCGTCGGCCATTAAAGTCAAACCGTGTTCATCGCGTTGCTCCTTCCTCGGTGAGTTTTTCCAAAATCCGACCGCGCCATCGCATCCGGCTCGTCGTTTCTTTTCCGTTTTACCCCTTCGCCGTTGTTGCGTCGCCTCCGGCCGTCGGCCACCCGTGCGCACTATTCATGCATGTTCTGTAGCTTTTCTTTTGCCTGCGTTCTGAATCAGTTCGGTGGCCTCCTTTGGAATTCTATCTTGCTAATCCATCCTCTAATCCTTGTTGCCATGACAGCGCCGAACTCATGCCATCCATCCTGTGCGCCATGATCAGCCATGTACATGTATTTTCCTGTTGCTCGGTTGATTCCCTATCTCTCTTTTTCTTCTCTGCTGTATGGTTCGTATGATTCTGCTGTCATACAACCAATCCAGAAATAATGCGCTTACTTTGTTAATCTTTCTTTCAACCTTCTCTCTATTCTGTGCTTGCAGCTCCCAGCGCCTATCCTTTGATCGGTTGGTGCTGTGCTTCCCATCTCTATGCTAAGAATCCAAGCCAACAATTCAGGTGTGCATCTCTCTGATTAATCGATTCTATATCCCTTGCATGCATCTCTCTGCACCATGAACATGCCATACATTCTCTACGGTTCAGTTATATGTTCCTATTCATCTCTTTAGTTCTGTGTTGATCCTTCGATACTAATCCTCCTGTCTCTCTACTATCTATTCCCAGCTCCAACTTTGCCATCTATTATCAAGCCGAAGTCACCATGCGCAAGGAATATCCGCACCTGTTATTTGTGTCTGTTCGGTGACCTCCTGGTGAGTCCATCCTCTTTGCTCTTTATTTTCTATTCTCTATTAATTGCCTTGACATCTCAGTGTTAATTCTATGGCAACGATCCAAGCCTTGTGTTCTCTGTTGTCCTATGTTGCTCTCTGATCCTTGTTGAAGCAACGCTCCTATTCTTGTTTGTTGCCCCGACTCAGTCTATTCTCTGGTTGAAGAGTAGACCCCATATGTCATATAAGATAATAAATATCTCCTCTCACTTCCATGTGCCCCCACGTGTCATCCTTTCAATTAAAATCCTAATTATCTCTCTGTCTCACTTACATGCAGGTCCCGTGTGTCAGTCAACTTTGGTCAAACCCTTGTTCATGAGCTTGGTCCACCGTGAACTAGCATCTCTCTGTGGACCTGGTCCATAGACCAGTGGCCCACATGTCAACCCCTAATCCTATTTTCGGGAATTAATTTAATTCTTGAAAAGTCATTTATCTTATTGGTCCCACTTGTCACTCTCTCTACCTTATTTCTGGAATTATTTTAATTCTAGAAATCCATAAATACCAGTCGGTCCCACCTATCATACACTCATTCTTTTTCTAATATTTTCGGAATAGAATATTATGAGAATATTCTGTATAGCTTTTTCATCATTTCATGTGAGAATATTCTGTATACCTTTTTCATCATTTCATGTGAATTCCAATCTTCCGAGAGCCATATCTTCTTCATCCGAATTCCGATTCAACCCATTCAAGTTCCTAAATTCATCTAAATTCAATATCTATCTTCCAGTACCATTCAATTTCAATTTTTATTTTATTTGATTTGTCTTTTGAATTTAGTTTGTTTTTGCGCGTTCTTTCTCGTTAGATGTTGAAGTCCCGGAATCGTCCGAATGAGCTGCAGATCAAGCAAGTAGAGGATTGAAGATAAAATAAGATCATCATTGCTATAACAAGGAAGTTATACCTTTGATCATATTGAATCCCAGCTTTCAAAATTACTTTGATTCAAATTATTACATTTACTTTAAGTAATTATTTAAATGCTTTTGGGTTTAGCTATTAATCCAATTTGTTATATCCACTTTGTCTATTGTATGTCATAATCTTTTGTTACCCTAGATTGGTTCATATTTAGTTGGTGCTATGGTATTACCAACGTGGGTTGGTTAGTACGAGTAGATTGCTTAGCCATGCAACGAGTCATCATCATCATCACCTGAGTTGCAATTATAAATTTGACTAAGTGATTATGGAACTTTATGATAAAATTGTGTGTGCTATGTGTTATTACTTTGTGATAGCATGTGTTGCACTTAACCAACAGGGTGGGAAAGGATTTAGACTGAGGCAAGTGGTGGATACTGTGTGATATGGTGGAAGCTCTGTGCATGGGAATAATAATCTGTGTGGTATAGTTAGAAATTGAAAGTCTTACCTTGGTCAATTAAGGACTTAACTTTGTACGTCATTGAACTGAGCCTTATTGTACGACCACATGCCTGATGGGACGGACCTAACTTAGTAGGTTATGGAGTCTCGGTATTGATGTTCAGCTGGATAGGTTAGGCTTCGTGACAGGGTGGAGGTGTGACTACCTGGTAGTTGCATCGCCGGACGGTTCGCCGCATCCCTGTCCAGCGATGTGTGTCGAACTGGCTTTCTATGTGGGTTGATCTGGCGGTAAAGCACACTGGGAATGTCAATGTTTGAGATGAAGTTTCTGAAATATTTTGTTGTGATCAGCTCTGATCCAGTTGATTGCATCTTGTGGGTAAAGTGTACAACCTCTGCAGAGTGTTAATCAATCTATTCGAATAGCCGCGTCCGCGGTCATGGACATGCTCGGGGATTTCACACGAGGGGTAGATTTTCATAAAACAATTGGGAAGGGACAGATGTGTGATTTAATTCATATGGTTGTGTGAAAGAATTTGATTAGGCTATGTGTCTTTGTGAAAACAACTGTTAAATTAATATTGTCTATTTGTTTTGAATTATGCTTTCAATCTATTATTTGTATTCAATCGCAAATGTTGCATTTCTGCAAAATAACCACAGAAGCTATTTTCTTTGGAATAAGCCTGCATCTATATATTACATTCTGTGGTATGACTTGCGAGTACGGTTGTGTACTCACGTTTGTTGTAAAACTTGCATCCAAACCTACAGAAATGGAGGAATCGTCGGTCAACAAGGTCTACTTCAAGGATCAAGGAGAACTAGGTCGCGCACCCCAGCCGATTGCCTGTGAGTATATGAATGGGCTTCACTGAAGTTATTCCGTTTCGTTCTGCTGCAGCTTCATTGAGCTATTTGTCTTTTGATGCATTAATTGTAAGCTTTGACCTTAAGGTCTTTACTATGATATTTATTGTTATTTGCCTATTTATTAGTTCATCTTGAGTGTGGTTTTGACCCAAAGTCCTCATCACAACTCCTAGTTCTTTGCATCCCCAATGAAATGTACATGTACTGTTGCATCAATTGGCAGCTGACGGATTGTCATGCTAGTAATTTCAGAAACGCACATGATGGAACATGGAACTAACTTGGACAAGGGTAGATGATCCACAAAGAGCAATGTGCATTCTGAAGTGCTAGTATAAGGTCACACTGACCACAAATGACAAATGACAAATGCTATTTTCTTTATCCTCTGAACTTCTCTGTCTTATTTCCTCTGCTACCCTGTTCGTTCACGACGGCGCCTTCCCGACGAGTTCGAAGGCCTCGATCATCATCGAATCAACCATACAACCTACGCAGCCGAAGCAGGATACATCATAAACCATCCACTGGCAGGCACAGATCGTCACCTCCAAGGCTTGGAATCGACAAGAATGTTCTTCCTTCTGCAATATGCAATGGCAAAAGGAAACATAGCTAAGACATGCATACCATTTAATATCGAACATAATGTGAATATGAAAGAAAATAAATACTTCACTCCCAGCAAAAAAGTAATACTTCACCGGCTTAATTGATTTTTCTTAGAACCTCACGAGGATCTGATAATCCTCATTTTATTATTCCATAAACATGTAATATGACGTCACATGGTATGCCCCTTAATATTATAAGGGAAGAGTAAGATAGGTGGTCGTAAGTTCTTCTACGACCACCCCCTAGTCGTAAGTGTTCCTACGACTATAGTGTAATCGTAAACCCTGCTACGATTACGTCCAGTCGTAAGTTTTTCTACGACCAGTACCCAGTCGTAAGCTTTTCTACGACTACCCCCTGGTCGTACGTTCTGCTACGGCCAGTCCTGTTACGACTTTCTCACGATTAACTGGGTTCACTCGTTAGAAGGCCCATTTATTGGTGAGAATCTGGGCAGTCAAAATACGTAGTTATATCTGAAATAACTACAGATAATACCCCACTATCTCTGACTGATAACCGTTGGACAACATGGGGAGGTTACCACTCCAGTAATTACTCTCATTATTACGCAATAATGAGCGACTAATTAGCCTGGAACGACAACCACCACCACAACGTAGTATAAATAGGTGTCTTTTGTAGATAGAGGGAGAGGGTTTTGGAGAGGAAGACAGTCAGTAGCAACATTAGCACAAGTCTTTTCACTGATTGTAATCAGGATACCCAATACATTACACAGGAGTAGGGTTGTTATTCTCATCTGAGAATGCCCAAACCTGTATAAAAATCCCCGTGTCTCTTTCCGTCTGCGTGATCAATTGTGGAGACCCCCCGAATCAAACAATCTTTACGTAAGATCGGTTCTAAAACACCGACAAACCTTTTAGCTCACTCAGACACATTGCTTTTTACAGACACATTGCTCATCATACACAGACAGCCACATTGCTCATCATACACATTGCTCATCAGGACTAGGAAATTCAGATCATGACTAGGAAATTCACATCATACATAGACATATTGCTTTCTACGAAATTAAGATCATACACAGACACAATGCGAAATCTTTCATTTAGTTGTTCATCATGACTAGCAAATTCAGATTTCAGATCATACATACACTATGCTTTCTACGAAATTCAGATCATACAGACATCAATTTTTCCCATGACTACCTTGATGGATCTAAGGACCTTCGTGATAGCGACGGAAGCGGTGTAGGATGAGAGAGCGGGCGCACTTGGGAGGCGGCGTCGGTGGGAGGAGGGGAGGCGGTGGCACACTTGGGGAGGCGGCGGCGGTGGGGAGAGAGAGAGAGGCGGCGGCGCGCAGGAGGCGGTGTCGGTGGGGAGAGGAGAGGCGGCGCGCAGGGAGGCAGCGTCGGTGTGTGTGTGGGGAGGAGAGGGGTGTGCGTGTGGGAGAAGAGGGGGCGGTGGGTGTGGAGCGAGCGGGAGGCGAGGAGATTGGTGGCGGCGGGGTGGGAGATGCACGGGAGGAAAGAAGGAATCGATAGAAAAAAAATCAGATGGTTTGCATTTATATACGAATGGTATTTTGAGGGTAATTTCAACGAAGTTCAGTGGTAAAGAGATATTTCATTCTGCAAAAGCCAAAAAAAAGCATATCTTTTCTGGCTTATGACTTTTAGGCTTAAAATGGCTTAAGCTTTTTATAAGTTGTATGAAAAAGTCACCCCTTTGTTTAGGTTTAGGCTTTTTTTGCTTTTAAATCAGACAAAAAGCCTAAACAAAGAGGGCCGGTCACGTGACGGATCATGGCATGACCAAAGATGTCAGAATTGAAAATAAAGTTAGAAAGATGTTATCTTTAAAATATTTTTAAAAATAGATTAAAAAAATAATAAAAAAAAAAGCTCGTTAGAAGAATTGGCGCGTGCAACTCGCGGAGTTGCACCCCTTGCCGTCCCCCGCACACATACCCCACGTTATACGGACAACGGACAGTCCAATAAATTGGCGAAAACTGCAACCAAACAATAGAATACGCTTCTTCAGACCAAACCGGGAGCCCGAGCGAGCGAGAAGAGAAGGCGCGCACGGAATCTAGTCAGCCGTCGGCCGAGTTCGCCGCCGCTGCCACAAACTCATTCCATTCCATCGCAGCCACGGCGAGCGGATCGATTCACCGAGAAGGACAGAGATTGGCTCAGAGATCCGCGCTTTCAGTTCCATCTCTTCTTCCTCGCATCGGAGGCGATTTCGGCCGTCTAAGGTATGTCCTACCACGCATTTTTACCAAGCTTCCCGGACACCCTTCTTGATCGCTTGCACCTCCTCCGTCTCCATCGCATGATCCAAGCGATCTCAATTCTGATATATGTGCAGAGTTCTTCGTGCGGCTCTTTTGTTATTTGCACGTTTGTTTTAGTGGTTTCGTCGAGCGATTTCTCATAAGCTTGTGCACAATTTAATGCGCGTCCCGCTGGACCAGCTGTGTGGTGTTAGATGCAATTTTTAGCACAATCAATTCCGAACCCCACCGTGCCGACAAACAGAGGTTCAATGCCATGTGCGCAACTGCAACTGAACTGCACTAGAAGAGGACTCGGTGTCTCGGTCGGATACTTATTTTAATCTTGGACTTTTCGTAAGCTTAAAGGATGCAAGTCGGATTAACACTGGCTTGTTTGGCAGCAGTGGCACCATCTGAAACTCTTACTACTCTTCACTCTCGAGTCTTGAGGTATCACCTAATGTCTTTGCTCTTAAAAATTCTTGGTTTATAGCTCTTTCTCTTCTTCTCCCTTATTCTTGCCTTCTTCATTTCTTTGGCGGGTAGAATCCTAAAGGGGAAGGAAGTAAGGTTGCATACAGCCATGCTACGGTTGTTTAACATAACTAGGAACCTGTCTTGATTTGTCTAGCTCCAATGATGAGGAGGCATGTCCTTTTCTTCTTTTAGTTGCTTCTTGGAATAGGGATAATGTGACAAGAAGAAGGGAGAAAGGAATTGGCTGCCTCCATTGACAATTAAGGGGACATTTGGATTTGTAGTTATCTTTCTTCAGGACTTCTGTTAACTCTTTCAGTACACTGTCATCTCTATTTTTTATTTGTTTGTGTCGGCTACTGTTTGTTCAAACACCATCTATCACACTTCGCCTTTCTACGAAGAAAACTTCAGCAAAGTGTTCTTAAAGATACATGATGAACTAAATCAGTAGAAGAAAGCACAATTTGTGTGTGAGAAAGAGAGTTGGGGGCATATAGGGTGAAAACCACCTAAATAGAAAACTTGAAAGCTTTGTTGCAAACCTTTTATCAATTGTTGCAAGAATTGTTTGATTTTGTTGCAACGTGTAATACACTCCTTGCAACAATTAACAAAAGGGCTGCAACGGGGAATTTTGAAATATGTTACTCCTCAGTTTGTAGTTTTAAAATATGTCACTCCTCAGTTTTTTCTTTGAAATATGTCACTCGAGTGACATATTTCAAAGAAAAAACTGAGGAGTGGCATATTTCAAAATATACCATTGATAAAAAGGTTGCAACAAAGTTTTCAATACTTAGGTGGTTTTCACCATATATGCTCACAAAGAGTGTGTGTGAGAGGGAGGGAGGGTGTGGGGAGAGATGCAAAGAGTTGTGTCATTTATATTGTTTGTACTATGAACAGGACATTTGGTCCTTACTCATTATAACAAAAGCAATCATTTATCTTTCATATTTTTAATTTTGATGCGATCATCAAACGCTCACATGAAGCTTAAGGATTATGTCGGTGAGTGCTTCTGGGGTATCATTATGTATGAAGCACATTACATGTCTACCGTTTACTTTCAGGACAGGGAGTAGTGCCTAATTGTTGATCCTAGGAACATGGGCCTCCTGGATCTCTTCATCACGGCATGTGTGCCGGTTTTTAACATGCTTTTGGTTACTGGTGTCGGATCATTCCTGGCAAGTGACTTTGCTGGCATACTGAACAAGGAAGCAAGAAAACATTTAAACAATGTAAGTGGCAATGATTGGCAAAAGTAAAAGGCAGTAAAACTACCTAACCAATTGGTCTACAACAATTAGTTTCGTTTAGCATTCTCTGCCATAATTTTGTCTTACTAATACTGCCCACCTCATTTCTTAATCTTTTTTTTCTTCTGCAGATAGTCTTTTATGTGTTCAATCCATCTCTTGTTGCAACCTATTTAGCACAAACAATCACCATGGAAAGCTTGGCTAAATTGTGAGTCATATGTTTCTTCATTTACCTGTTATTGGACAGTGTTAGTTAAATGCTATGATGAAGTATAAAAGGATACATATATACAGTAGGGGCCTCCCCTACTGCCATTCGTCGAACGTCAAAAATAAAAATTAAAAATCAAAAGAGTCTTTCAGACATGTTTTTTCTTTACTGTTCTATTAGATAAGGAGAACTAAACAAATTGATTATTTATGTTCCGTAATGCAGGTGGTTCATGCCAGTGAATATTTTTCTCGCTTTTACCTTTGGTTTAATCTTCGGATGGATTGTGATACAAGTCACCAGAGCACCGCCCAAGTTAAGAGGCCTCATTTTAGGTTGCTGTTCTGCTGGTAACTAGAGTACTTCTGTACTTTTTCTTCCAAATTGTCAGTAAACACTAAATACACTTCCCTTATAGGTAAACATAGTATAGAGTTTTGAGCTTTCACATATTTATTTTGTGGTAGGTTGGCATATGCATGTCTGTTTCCTCAGCTCGGTGCTTTGTGGAGCAGTTGTCCTCATGCCTCTGGTTCAGATTGGGCATGCAAAACTCAACTTAAAGTTGGAAAACTTTCAGTTTTTCTTTGTGTGAGTTATTCCTTTTTTAAATCTTTTTAGAAATCAATATGAATATGCAAGTCACAATAATACTAGTACAAAAGAACAACTGAAGAATCAAGTGTCATTGTCAAAAATATTACTTCATGCTGTTAGAAACAGGATTCCAAACAACGGCAGTGACCAAATCAAAAGCAACAACTGGAGAATCAATTGACATTATCAAAAACATTGTACGGTAATGAAGGCAGAAACCATCCGACAAGCTAAAATCTCAGGTGGTCCCAGTGCTGATTCAGCCGAGTTTCACATTTTTCTTTTGTGCGTCTGAAGGCAGCATTATTCTTTGAAATAAAAGCACCCAATGCCAGTTAGTCTCTGACAGGATCGCCAACGGCCAAGGCCCTTCTCATAATATTTCAGCTTGGACAGATCAGGTACTGCCCAGCAGGGACATGGTACTAGCCACAATACCGATAACAACCTCCACCCACCTTGCACCGTTCCAAGAAACAAAGATGAGATTATGGGACAAGATCATGGTAGTATATTTTAAGGGATTTGAAAACTATTTATCCAATTGTATATTGCCGTTTAAGATAGTTAATCCCTGAGTAGACTTTGAAGTCAGTTGATCACTAACTGCGAATAGGACACCTTGGAGAACTGATAGAATTTGAACAGCTCCACCTTTGAGTACAACCGTCGTTTTGTTTCTTTCCACGTTAGTAGTTTATTACAAATTTTCATTTGACTTGCTTGGATGGATGCAGGCAATTTGGGCAATATTTTTCTCATCATCATTCCAGCACTTTGCAAAGAGAAGGGGAGCCCATTCGGAGCACCTGATGTTTGTCAGACTTACGGACTAGCGTATTCTTCGCTATCAATGGCTGTAAGTCTATTATTTTCTTTGTATTTAATACAATCTCCAGGTAACGTAAACCTGCTTATGTTTGTTTGTTAAGGAAAAAGATGAACACTATGTCACTATCGTTTATGATTTACTGCAGATTGGTGCTGTCTTTCTGTGGTCAATTGTGTATAATATTGTGCGTGTCACTTCGAAAGTGAGTCAAGTGACTGAAGGAGATACTAATGCTTCAACAAATCAAACAAATGTGTTGATTTCAGGAAGCATTGTAGGAACAGTTTCAGAAGAGAACTGCTCGGTCTCGAGTGGTCACCGGAATGAATGCACGCTCCCGTTGATATCCAATTCAAGCGTACCATCGACCGAAACTAAGGTTTCTTAGTTGAAGTCTTTTCTTCCACAGATCATACTTTTTAATATGCAATATCGTTATGCCGATTTGCAGCACTATAAAGTTTAAATTTGCACAGGTCCCATTGTCCAAGAGAGTGAAAAGATTTGCATCATCAATTTCTGGAGCAGTTGACTTCAAGAAGCTCTTTGCTCCTTCAACCATTGCAGTGGTATGCTGCTTTGATAAGTTATCAATTATGTTGTACATACAGCCTTAAACTGCAATGGGCTAACCCCAAATAAGCACAGTGGTTTGAATTGAGGCAATTTACCAGCTTCCTTTTGTAGATTGTCGGGTTTATAATCGGAGGAACACCTCTGATTAGAAATGCTATAATCGGAGAAAGTGCCCCTCTTCGTGTCCTGCACGAGTCAGCTGAATTAATAGGGTAATCCCTCCATATTTCTTGATTTTTTACTTCACGTTGTTGTAAATATCCATCCTCTTGATCACGCAGTCATCTTTTTTTCCTGTGGAGTTGGACGATAGATGAGTTATTTTGGTTTAATTCACATATTTCTTTTCCTACACAGTGGAGGAGCAATTCCATCTGTCACATTGATAATGGGAGGGAACCTCATCAATGGTAAACTTGCTCTCATCACATCGACAGCAGTACCAATGTTGTATCTTCCACTGTCATATATTATGCGAGGATATAAAAAAACTTGTGAATCTGATGAGTTGAAAAACGAAACATTTCTCCAGGATTACGAGGAGCAAGTGTCCAACCGTCAGTCGTTGCTGGTATTGTAGTTGTCAGATACATACTACTGCCTTCGCTAGGCACTGTACTAGTCAAGGCAGCAGTTCACTTCGGCCTCATCCAACCAGACCCTCTGTACCAGTTCATCCTTCTGCTGCAGTACGCTGTCCCACCAGCAATGAACATCGGTAAGGCACGCAGAAATTTTCTTGCTGGTCTTCTCATTTGTTCATAGCCAGTGAAGAAGCTTCACTGCTGCTTTTGATTGTGTGCTCATCGGTTGGTCTATTGTGTTGATTTGTCAGGAACGATCACTCAGCTGTTTGGCGTGGGGGAGAGTGAGTGCTCCGTTATCTTCGTCTGGGTGTACGCTCTTGCGTCCGTCGCCGTGACATTCTGGTCAGCGTTTTCATGTGGACTCTGTCGTGAGGTCGCATCGAAATACGGCGTAAACCGCTCTCCCGCGTTGATCAGATGGCGCTCTGGTGTCTGTCTCGAGACGATGAACCGGCAAGCGGCCAGCCCAGCCATCGCTGACGCGATCATACAAGGCGGCAGGTGAGGGAATAGATAGAGATCGCGTAGCTCGAGGAGAAGCATCATATATAGGCCGATTAAATTTTGTCGAACAATGTGTGTCATTGGCCGTTTAAATTTTGTCGAACAATGTGTGTCATTATTTTCGGTGTCGTGTTGCTCGTGTAGTCATGTGTGTAGCAATATATTGTTGTATTACTCGTGTTCGCGACGAGCACTTTTTACCCGCGAGATCGGCGCTCGGCTGTACGTGCAGTGCACGCGCACACGTGTGTGCGTATACGGCGTGCGCCTTTATTGTACTTTCTCTGAAAAAAGATCGGCGCTCGGCGTCGTAGTGCATGTACTCGACCACGGTCCGCGACCCTGCGTGCCGCTCCGCGCCCGCGTGTTGTGCTGCCCCATGCCGAGCAGCCGCACCGCACCGCGGCGGCGACATCCGCGCCGCGGCAGCGTCAATTCCTCGCCGTGGCTCGCTCATCCCTCCCCGCGCACGGGCACGCGTGCTCGTGGGTCGTGACACCGACAGCATGGCACGCATCGCCCGCGCGCGTCCTACTGATCTCGTCCACCTGCGCTGCGCTCGCCGAATCGCGCGCGCGCCGCATGCATAGTTAACGGATGGAAATCGAACAATCATCTTCCTGTGTTTATATTTGTATTTAATAAACGAATACGAATTCGAATATTATCGATTACGAATTGAATTTTGTAATGAATACAAATCGAATATCTACTCAATTCGATTACATTCGGATATCATCATCACTTACATAATGACAAGATATTTATGATACTTTATCCTTATGCATAACACGCTTAATCATTATAGTTTATCTATTTCACCTAAAAACATGAATTCATGTTAAATTAAAACTATGTATCCAATTAATTAGTCATCTTGTAATAAAATATGTATATTATTTTATCAAATACGAATATCATCTTAGTATCCAAATTTTTATGTGAATACGGATACAAATAGAAAAAATATTAATTAGATGAAAAATTTAAGGAATTGCTATATAACTTCCGCGTTTTTGAAATCAAAACTATCATTTTTACATTAGTTAGATGTGCTATAAGATTCATGTTGTTGATGATTCTAACCGGTTCATAGAGTTGAAAGAGGATATTTTTATCCACGTAATGGCTATTTGGCCTTATATGCAAGTGAGGATTCATCTCGTGATGCTTGAAACATCACTCATGACAAGCTAATATCTTTTGCAGGTCATCAAGAGGCGTTGAGGAGAATTTTAATTTTTTTTTGTCTTTATTGTTGCTCAACCTCTCAAAGTATATGTGAAGAACATAACGGGTTCATCACATTGCCGTATTTTGTTGATATATAATTTTATTTTTTCTTTGTTTTTGCTCAACCTCTCAAAATATATATGATGAATATAATGAGTTCACCACATTGTCGTATTTTATTGGTATATAATTTTATTTTTTGTCTTTATTTTTGTTCAATCTCTCAAAATACATGTGTGATTTTGAATCATGTGATGGAAATATGAGTTATTAAGACTTTCAAGAATAATTACAGTGATCAAGAACAAAAATTACATAAATAATTTATTGTAATTTATATTTTATGGAGTTGTAAATGAACTTTGAATATTTTTGCCTTTATTTTTGCTCAACCTCTCAAGCGTTACCGTGGTATTTTGAATCATGTGATCGAAACATGAGTTATTAAGACTTTTAAGAATAATTACAGTGATCAAGAATAAAAATTATATAAATAATTTACTGTAATTTATGTATAATAAAGTTATACATAAACTTTTAGAATTTAACAGTTTTAGGACTGTCTATTCATAAGTTGCCTGAAACTTTCTTAGGTTTAAGTCACTTGTTGTGACCATTGGATCAATATGACATCTATTGGATCAATATCTAATCATATGACACACCAATCTCTACACAAATTCAATAGTCACAACAAGTGACTTAAACTTAAGAAAATTTCAGACAACTTAAAATTAGCAAAACCGAACAGTTTTTTACAGATAAAACTATAACATTCTGTACAGACACACCCAAAATTTAAACATATTCGTATCCTATGTCGATAGTACGGTAGTCGAATACGACTGATTCTTATCCGATTGACAGCCTACGCATGCGGCATGCCTAAGGCGCTAGACTTGTAGCGACCGACGACCTGCGTGTCCGTGGGCAACGGCCCAGCCCATCTCCGTAAGAATCCAACAAAAAACGGCGATTTTTTGCGCGAACTGAGCAGGAGGCCCAAGGTGGATGTACTTTCGACCTTGCCATAGCTTTCGATCATTCCGATCCGAGCGACGACAGGACAGAACAGCGCCTATTAGTCTACAGCTTTCCTGTTGCCGCAGCGCCGGTAGCGAGTGGCGTAAATGAACAAAGTTTGGGTGGTTGCAAGCAGGTTTCTAGCAAGTTTAAATGATTTTCAGCAAATCTGGTTACGTTCTACAAACTGCAGTCGAGCAAGAAACAAAAACAACCAGGAGTATCTGCCTACCTCGCCCTCAAATTAAAGGCAAGGATGTACACCCTCACCCATGATCCAACCTCCTTTCTTTCTTTTTCTCGCAACTTAAAATAATCACTTTCTTGTACAAGATAAGGATGTACACATTCAGACAAATCCTCAACATTATTAACATACAACATCCTGGCCAAGCAAGACCTACAGAGGCGAGACATGTCTCTGAACCAAATCAATCCTGTGGTAGCGTGATTCACTTTATTTTCTCCGAAGCAAACAAACAGCTAGAGCATCAAAAATAGTTTATTTCATAGCTTATTATTAAGAGGAAAGAGTACTCAATCTAATAAAAAGAAACAAGCCTTTCAATAGATTATTTTTTGATGTTGTATCTAAAACTTTAATTACTACCCACAAAACATAGTTTTATGTAACAAGCAAGTCTCCGGTAGCTATTTTATTGTTTTTTGTGTTTTGGTATCAACAACTTACTTATTTCTTCATCTATAAATAAGTTCACATTCTCTCTTCCATATCACTTAAATGCTGATGTGCTCATCTTTTAGTAAATGATAGACTATTGTAGAGGTTAGAGAAAGAAAAACAAAAGGACTCAACAGGACGGAGCCATCTCTCTTTCTCTGCATTGATTGATTGAGAACGGCCCTACGTTCCGGGTCCCGTAGGGTCGACAGCCCTCGGGTAATGCCAAGCACGGGAGCCTCTCTCTCTCTCTCTCTCTCTCTCTCTCTCCTCGTTTGAGCCTGCTAGTGTCCGGACCAAACGACCCCACGGAATTGCCAGTACATGCCTGCCTCCCCAGTGCAATCGGTGAATTTACTCAGTCACAAGCACAAATTTTGGATCTCTAGGTTCGTGATGCACGTTGCATGCTTCAAGATGTTCATTCAAGTGATGAACTACTTGCAACCCACATTCAAGTGATGGCCTCACAAAGGGAAAAGAGAGAGAGAGAGAAATTATGTAGTATTTGAAACACGACAATTTTTTCATACTCCTACGATAATAATGGGATTATTTCTTGTGAAATTCACGCGTTCCAGGCACACCTCAGCTCTTGGTTCTTTTGCACAAGCTCAGCCGATAACTGAGTTTGGGAAGTGAGCTCAGCTTGGCTCATGTTCAAGTTGAATTTAGCTCACAATCCATTTTATGGTCTTGATTTGTACAGAGCACTAGCTCAATGTTTTTTGCAGGTTTTAGTTGCTTTGTAAAGGATGGAATGACGGGTGAGAATGTGATGTGGAAATGAGGATGTGCAGTGTATGATCTGATCTCACTCCCTCGGTAAAACGAATGTACCATCTGTTGGGAGTTTGTCAAAAGATGACGATCTTCACACCGACACACAAAAGCCAGGAGCGCACGAGCGCAGAAGCAGCGATGTATTACAGCGCGGTAGAACCGCAAAATTAACATTACTGCGAGAGGATATTTGGGGGAAATAGTTGAAAAGATTTTATGGATGAGCAATCACATTTGAGCTGGTTATGTGGTCAAACACCGGCGAGTCTCCCTCAGCCTACTGCTATCCCGGAATGGATTGTTAGGTTTACAAGGCTCCAAAAGCTATCATGACCAACTGTTGTGAAAGATGAATGGAATTTCATTTTTAGGAGAGGCTCACATGGGGAGCTGTTGCGCCCTTTCCCCCCCTTTTTTTCCTTTCCTTTTCTTTCCCGGTAGTAATCATGCTTTTGTTTTCCCTCTTGTGATTTGACAATAGCCCTACTATACTTTAAAGGGTGTTGATTTTAAAAATAAATAAATAGTGTTCAGATTTGTTGTATTGTTTTTTTAATTGACTATTAGGTGGAACTTTTTTTGGGTATTTCTCTGGAATTGACATGCAACTTGGCTCCACCATGAGTCACTACACCATTATTGTGCTCAATACAAACAAGAATTTCATATCAGTTGAATTAAATATTACACGTTTTCTACCTAACAGGACCAATCTATTATGAGGGTGTGAGTCAAGGTCGTATTCAAAGATCTATTTTTAGAGTAGTTGTTCGAATCAAAATAACCAGGTTATCTTATCCGAGCTAGCCTAAGCCTTTTGTTTTAACAAGCATAAATACAGAGCGTATAAATGTTACTAACTTTTACCACCGTTAAGAGGTTGATCCTGAACTAAAAAGGTAGTGTGTTTAACTGGGTTAAATTAAGTCGGTCTAACCTACAGGCGTTTCTGGAGTTAAATACCTACATGGTTACCTCTTCGACGAAAATTGAAGTTGATAATTACATTCTTTTTTTCTTTTTTTCTTCAAGCCTTGAATTGCACAGTCGAATGTCGATCGTGCCATTTGGATGAGGCCCGTCCATGATCTTGTACTTGCAGACGTGATTGTTCTGCGCTGTACGTAGAAGCGGCAGCCACAGGTGAGTAGGTGACCACTGAGAGTATATTCTCCTTTCCTTTCGCCGGAAAAGTTCAGTATATTTTTGCTGGTTCCAGAGATAGGCGCCACCGGGTTGCAGATGCAGTCAACAATTTCATCGTTTTCTCCCCTTTTGCTCCATGTAAATAAACTAATTTTCTTCGTTCTGGCGAGATTCAGTTAATACTGGTAATCAATCTTCTTCTTATTGGCAAGATACAGTTAATACTTGTCTGGTGTTAGCTCAAGCCACTGCTCCTCACTGTCCAGAGCTCGGAAACGTATTCTCTGACTTCATGTTACAAATGTCACGGTGCTACAGTACCATAACATTGTGTAGCATCCGTTGGATAAAAAACGAGAGGATGAAACGCGTTGCGCAACTGTAACAGAAATATTGTGGTATCGATGTAGCAAAATACTGTAGTATCAATACTATTCATGAACACCGTAGCAACATTGTAGCAGTTGATCTGAGCTGCTCTTCCCAGATGACGGCCCAAGGCACGGCGGTACTTGTGATATTTCTGCTTGTAACGCGTTTTACTTGACGGATCAGATCTAGGCAATATCGTGGCGCTGTAGCAGCGCGACATTGCCCATGCGATGGCAGAGGATGTCAATCTCCAGAGCTAAGCCTGTCATAACTCATAAGTCGATCTACAATTACATGTCTTCGACAAAATATCTTGTTTCCAATTTCTTTACATCATTTTTTGCCTCCTTTTTTTTTGAAGGGAAACATCATTCTTTTTTCAAGAACGTCTTTCCGGTGCATGTCATTAGAAAATTTATGTCGATAAAAACTCTTCCACAATGAACTACATGACACATAACCCGATGTGAATATTATAATTCAAACGATGGTGAGGATAAGCACATAGAAGTGCTCGACTCCGTGTAGCTCGTTCGCAACCGGAGCGTGCCCCTAAACCCAGAGCCCCGTCTCGGCACGTGGAGTCCTCCTCCAAGTCTCCCTCCTTCCTCTCCTCCCTCCCCCTCGCTTTTCAGATCTAGCCGTGTGAGCGTGGCTGGTGGCGACGAGACCTTTGCGGACCTCCGGAGATGCGGAGTTGCGCACCGGTCCTCTTGACTAGAGCTCGCGGCCCACCGACACCTCCCCCTAGAGACTCGATCTAGATCCAAATCTAGATTTGGGCCCTAGTCGTCGCACCACCGCCTCCACGCGGGCGCTCCGCCTAGGGGCGGATCTCAAGCCACAAATGTGGCCACACCACCTGTCGATGCTGTCGTCGGCTGGCCGCCGTGGCCATAGCAGTTGTGGGCTCGGGGGCATCGCCGCTGAGGAGACCCTGGCGGGCCGCGTGTGGATCCACCATGCAGTCCGTCTTGGCGCACGCCGGGTGGATCCCCGCGGTCCACAGTGCTCCACGCCAGGGAGGTTGCCGAGAGCCTCCATCGATCGGCAACCACGTCAAGATGAACATGCTGCGCAAGGGCATGCAAAGCCAAGGGTGTGGTGCGGTCTGCCGGCGCATGGTGGAGTGCCTCACATGCACACACACTGCTCCAATGCCTGCATCACACTATCCTATGCTCACCATGCTCGGCTCCAAGGGCACCCATGCGCGTCTTGGCCCCAGCGCCAAGTTGGTCCAAAGCTTAGTTCATCTGCCATAGCCAGGAAGCCTCTTCACCCGGTCCGGAGCCCCCGTGATGAGGACATCCTTAACTTGGATACAATCGCGCCTACACACACAGCTGATCCACAACAAATGTTACAAGGACCAATTACTCGAGCTCATGCTCGTCAACTTAATCACCAGGTGAATTCGTTCATAGGTTTATATATTACTGAAAATAGACCGTTACCTAATTCAAGTGATTTAATTGTACTTAGAAATATGGAAAAGGACCAAGGAGAGGTATGTGGAGTCATGGGCAAGCATAAGAGGCATAATGGAGGTCATCACGTCACTTTGGGTCCGAGCCAAGCAAGAGTTCGAGTTGGGCTCGTTACGGATCCGAGTTCGGACTGCTGCAATGACACTAAGTTCAACGGCGTAACTTCTTCATACGGACTCCGTTTGGGACATTCTTGGACTTCATTGAAAGCTTATAAAGTCTACTTTCTAATGGATCCAATCTCAGCTTCAAATTCCAACCGAGCCAGCCACAATAAACAAAACAATCCATGTCTGTTTTTTTGTTCGAGTAAAAAAGGGTGCTGCGCCACCTCCTCTTGGGCCCATGGGCCTTGTAACCCTAGGGGCGTGCGTCCACTTCCCTGGCTGCCACCCCTAGTCGTCTTCCCATATAGGAGCCGTCGTTCCCCTGGCTAGAACTCGGATTTCGTTGAGTTTAGGTTTAGCCATTGTGCAAACTTCTGTTCTTCCGTTGTGTCGGACGACCACCTGTCAAGATAGCATTCGGGATCCCACTTTTGATTTTCAATACCATCTACGCTACATTCTTATTCGTAATATCAGATTGCCTATATTTTATTCTTGCTAGTTCTTCGATTGCTCGCAGGAATTGAACTGTGTTCGAGTTGATCGCGCTTCTAGCACGGCCAATAACATCTCGAGTTGGTTCAACGAATGCTAAGGCGCAAGCGTCGTCGTACGGTTGTAGTCGGATCGCGAGAGTCACCTCCACTAAAATCGATAGTTATCAATCTCATCAAAAGATCGAGCACCCCGCCTCCATCCTCAGTTCCTGTCGTTCTCCAAGTGGTGTGCGTTCACCGGATTGCGTGGATGCGGAGAGGACCCACCTATGCTGCTATGTCGGGGGTGCCCCGAGTGTAAGTCGTTGTCCTAGGGAGTAGCAGGTCGGTCATAGGAGGAGCCCGGAGTAGTTGGGCTATGTAACATCCCAAATTTTTGGACTCTTTGATTTTTTTTTTAAGATAACCATTTGATTTTTCTTGAATTGTTAAAGCTTAACTTGAAATTTTAGAAAATAAAAACAATTTAAAATTGGTAAATCAAACTTCAATTAAATTCAAAAATTGGTTTCTTTGATTTTTTATTTTTAGGGATTTCCTAGTACAATTGTTATTCCTTGGAATTCTATTTATTTTTATTTATTTTTATTGATTTTCAAAAAAAAATATTCTTTGTTGTAAAATTTAATTTAATTAATTATTTCAAAGTGTTGGCTTTTAATTTGGAATTCGTGCTTATATAAATATATTTTTTCAAATCAAATCCTGAATCTCATTTCAACTCGAGATCAAAATCCAAATTCCAAGTCTCAATTCAAATCTTTGTCCTAAAATCCAGTTCATTTTGCGGCCAATTTTGAATTCATTTTCCTTTTGAATTAATCTCAAATTCAAATCTCAGGTGAATTTCAAAATTTGAATTTCTAGTCAAATTTTCTCGGAAATGTAAATCTCAGAATTTCATTTCATTTTTTTCTTGGCCAAAAACCCTTTCCTTTTTCTTTCCTTTCCCTTTTCCTTTCTCCTTTTTCTCCTCTTTTCTTTTCTTTTTTCCTTTCCTCTCCTCTGCTGCTCGTTCTCTGGCGCCAGACGTCAGCACTCATGCCCCTTTGCTCCTCGGTCGCCCATGCGTGCCGTGCCTTGCTGCTGCGCTCGTGCCTTGCGTCGCCAATCCACCGCAATCTGCGTCCGCTGAGTCCCGTCGTCGTATATAAAGGAAGCCGGCACCTCCTCTACCCTTCACACCCGAACTCCATTGTTGCGAATTCCAAGCATCAACCGAGCTCCATTGTCGATGAATTCCTCGCCTTCCGATCGTCGGCCACCTCACCCAATTCGTTCCTATCAATCGGTGCATTTCTTGATGCCCTATTAGCGCCACGTCGTGTTCCGAGCCTAGTGATCATTTCCCACAATCAATTTCAAGTTTACGCAGCGCATTGCGGAATTTCTCCGTGGACTCTCTCTAGGCCAAAAACAACTCCATCGCGGCTCTTCTTTTCGGTGAGTAATTCGCAAATGGATGCGTCATCACGTGTTCCGGTGATTTCCTACCTATTCCCTACTTCTCTCGGCCACATTTGCTCCAAACAAATCATCACCGCCGCCACCTCTATCCGCCCGTCCACCGTGGACGCCGCCACTCCGGATCCTCTCCGATCTCCCGACCCCACCTCCACCTTACCCATCCCGCGCCTTGCCGGTGCTTGCGCGCTTTTTCCAAGCGTCGGTTTGCTGCGCCCCACGCCTGCCACCCTGGCGCCGCCTCGAGCCACCTCGGTCGTCGCCCATGGGACCCCACCTCGTAGGGTCCCATTTTTCGTCGTTGGCCTGCCTCGCCGCGCGCCGCCTCCCGTGGCCCGGAGCCTCCCTATTTTTCGGCTCTGTGTGCTCTCTGTGATTCTCTCTCGACATTGTGGGTCCACATGTCACTTACCCATTCTTTTCTCTCTTGCTTTCTCTAGCATGTGGGACCAAGAATTCTTATACTATGTTGTTGGCTTTGAAAAATTCGAAAAACATCTTTCGGGAATATCCTCTCCTTTTTAGAATTTTCATCATTTCATGTGATATTCAAACTTTCGGTGTTCATTCTCGTTCATACAATTCGATTTAAATCGATTCTTGTTTCTAAATCAATATCTCTCTATCGATACCAATTTTATAATTTTTGGATTTTATTTGATTTTATGTTATTTATTTGTCTCGATTCACGTGTAGAGTCCAACGCGCAAGCCACTTTGGATCAGCGGACGTGATGACCTCAACCTCATTAAGGCGAGTCTCCTTTGAACATTTTGTACCTATGATTTTTAAATTATGTTTTCAGTTTTAAAAGTATTATGCATTGCTAATTCACATAAATTGATAAGTTCAAAGTGTAGTTTATTAGTTAAACCTAAAGTTGTTAATGTCTTCCTTTGATAATTGTTATCATATACCTTTGTAACCCTAGTGTGGTAATTCCGCAGTATTGATTGCAACTTTATGGAATAGTTATTCACAGTAGAATTGCTTAGACATGCTTTGCGGTCTTGTTCAACCTTTGGGGGAACCATTATTACCTTTATGCTATAGTTTGAAAAATGTATGACATTAGGTAATGTCAGAATTAGAAAATAAAATAAAATAGTAGAAAATTGCTTTAGATTAGGCAGTGGTATGAGTTTTGGTTGTCTCGCCTGGTTGATTAAGGATTGATGCTTGTGTCTATTCAAACCGAGTATTACCGTACAACCACATGTCCTAAATGGGAAGGACCTAACTGAATAAATTACTAAGTCCGGACATTTAGCTCATAGGTTGTAGATGGTAGGTGTTACCGGCGGTGTAGATGATGGTAATTGGCGTCCATGTGCCCGAGACTTGAGCCGGCGATGGTAATTGACGTCCATGTCCGGCAGGTTACCCTACAACGGTGAACTCCGGATTGATGGTAAATGATGTCCATGACTTGAGTTAAGCTCATCGGCGGGCTAATGTGAGTATAAAGTATTGTAAAATTCTTGTGATAATCACTTAGTCGCACACCTTCACAAGTGTGTCGACAAACATTATAAGTCGATTATCTCGTGTGGGTCAAGTTGTGCAACCTATGCAGTGTAAAACTATTCGAATAGCCGTGCCTACGTCAAGGGCGGGCAAGGTGCGTTTCACATGGTAGATTTTGGTTTTGTTTTCAAAGAAATATTTTGGGAATCGGGAGTAGTTAGAACTCTTAGATTGTTGTTCGACAGAGCTGGGACTAGAGCCTACTCATAAAAACTTGGCGGTTAGAGCCTCTATACTAGTGATTGGGTAGCTAGAACATTCACTAGTCAATCTATTTAATTAAATTATTTAATCTTTGTTTGTCAAATGTGCTTTATGAAAAATGTTTAAACTTAAAATATTGCTTTGTGCAAAAGAACCCTATAAGCCCACTTGTTAAAGCAATGCATATGCATCTTTCCCCAAGACTCGTGGAGTACTTTATGTACTCACATGCTACACTCAAATCAAATCTCGAAGTCTACAATGATGCTTGAGGACGACTACTACTACTTGCCTATGGCTTATCCCAGTACTAGATGCTAGGTGGGCAATTTGATGGGTCATCACTCGAGTTTATCATTTGCTATTTTATTCTTTGTAAGACTCAAGGTCTTTTTGACCTCTTTTGTAATAAGTGGTTATAAAGTCAGTACTCGGTTGTTTATTAATGTTATTCTATGATTCAAACTTGTTATCGACACTGTCTCCACTGTGTGTACTAGCTCACGATCCGGGACTAGTGCGAAATACACGGAGGTTTGGATTCAAAATCGGTCCCGAAGTTAGTCTTTGTTGAAGTGTCGTCTTGAGGTGCAAGACGACTTTCTGAAGCTCTGTCAGTAGCGGTGGTCGATCCACCATGAATGAGCCGTATGGGCGGAGGGAGAGAAGTCGGAGTTGTCATCCTTCTATTCTGCATCGTCCACCATCGTCGCCAAGAGGAGGAACCACTTGCTCACCTAATTCATCTAAAGCTCCTTGCTGGTTGCCCTGTCAGCGTGTGGATTCACCTTGTCCCCTGCTTCTATTCTTCTCTCTCAAGCATGTGCTTAGGCGATCCTCTACACGTCCGGTTTAACATGTTCAAAGTTCTAGAGAGTTGGATGGGAGGTGTTGCCCTTCCTTTAGCTTTGATGTGTGTGTTCGGTAGAGTTGGTTGGTGTTAGGGCGTGGTTAGAGTTTGCTAGTTGGTGCCCTAGCTAGGGTGTTGCGAGGCATGCTCGATTCTGAGTTCCTCTTGTCGTGGACTCGAGGATGTTTCCCTCGTCGGGTTATGTCTTTTTTTATCTTGTTTTCTCTGCTTTATCAATACAAAGGGCAACTCTTACGCCTCTTTGTTTCAAAAAAATCCAAACCAGTGTGCAGAGTCCGAATTCACATCACACGAATTCTAGTTTCGATTAGCGCGAGAAAAAAGAATTCTAATTTGGGGCTTATTCCTAATATTCCATGTAGGCATATTCATATGGATCTTATCTTGGATTTCCTACCTTCTCTTGAATTTTTAAAATAATATTATTTTAAAAGATAATTACAAAAATAAATAGTCAACCCAAAAAGTACAAAAAGTGTAGTCTGTCGTTCAAGTGGCGACATGAATCTATCGTCGGTTGAACTGGCGATAGGGACCCTGTCACCAGTCCAACTACCTGTCATCAGTTAAAATGACGATATGAAGTTGAACAGTGCTCTTGCCGCCATTTCAACTGGCGACAGGAACATGTCGCCAGTTGAACTAGCGACAGGTATCCAACTATAAAACCCTCAAAAATCAGTCCATAATTCATTTTAATTCCAAAAACAAGAGAAAAGGAGGAGAGAAGAAAGGTAGCAAAGCTCGCGGTTTGTCGGAGGAGAGATTGTCGAACATCGAATCCGATCGATCATCTTGCAGTACATTTTTTTTGAAATTTTGTACATTATGTCAAAACCTTGTTGGTTAGCAAACAAAAATAGCGACATAGAATTGAGTAGATTAGATAAATGTAGTCAAATTGCATAGTACATATTTTGAGTTGTGTAGTGTAATCGAGCGCAATGGCGAATCGGACTAATCCTAGGCGACGTGAGGCCGAGAGGAGCGAAAGAGGGCCATCGCGGAGAGCTAAGGTGCAAGACGAGGAGTACAACGCCGAGTGGGCCACAAGGGCAAATGACCATGTTCCACGCATGAGTTCGACCCTTTTCGTCCACATGTCTCATGTATTTCAATTTCCTAAAGGCATATGTGTACCGTCCTTGTTTCGTTACCCTGTGCCATGTAACCCCTTATCGATCAATTATCGTGTTGTTATCGTTGCATCATTTCCCCAAAGTTCTCAAAGATAGTTGCGTTGCGCTATTTCTTCTAGCTCATTCGTACATTATAGTCTTACACGTCAAAATCACTATTGGTCATCTCATCGGCAAACATCGTTTTCGAAGGTGAGAGCCAAGACGCAAGACGAGGAATACAACGTGTATCAATTCCTAGCGCATCGTAATAACACTTACCTTCCTACTTAAGAATCATTGATACCTCAATCGTCCTCAAAAGTTCTTAAAAATTCATCGTACTAGAACAACATACGACGATCACAAAATCTTATTGTGAGTTTAACAGATTTTGTACCATTGAAAATCTACGAAAATCACAAACAAAGCAACCAGTTTAGGGTTTCAACTTTGCTTGATTGAGCGGCGCGAGGACTTATCACCAGTTCAAGCGGCGGTTAACCAAGTTTGAAAAAATGCCTAATAAGACTATTCTTATGAAGCCTAAGGAAACCATAAGACAAGTGCATTCATTAAGAGATCTGTCAAAAGTGTTATTGGTTAATTCTGAATAAAGCTTTAAATGCTTTGATAATATCATATTAAGGCTCATCATGAGATTAAAAGTTCCATGAACATTCGTTATGACTTGTTATTGGAAGAAGTAGATAATTTAATGTGTTGATTTACTATCGATGGATGAAATTAAATGTCATTGTCTTTAAGAACTAGTACGATAAGAAGGAAATTATGAGTTTCATTACTTTCTTGAACATTAGGTATAGATTCGCAATTTGTATCTATCAAATTAGAGGATTAAGGTTCTATGATTATGGAATATATTTATGATGATGATTAAATTTTTGAAATGATATATTTGGTTATGTACCGAATCATATGTCGCTAAAATTAATGAGATCTTGTTAGTAAACATTCAGAGAATTCATAATGTTTGAGATAACATTTTGATATTGATATGTTCATGTCATTAATAAAGTATTGGATTTTGTTATAATAGTACTATTGTAGCTTATCTATCTTAGTCGTAATATGGATCATTGTCTGCAACGTAAGCTTGTATTTGATGAACCATTTACTTGGATTAGTAGATGTGATTACACAGGCATTATGAGATTGCAATTAACGTATCATTATTGAGAATATTGGTTAAATGTTAACAATATATGGTTGATTAGTTGGACTTTAGATATATTAGTGATTTAGATTATCTATGATCATATGCTGCGAACTATTGCTTAGCGTATCGCACGTTGATACTAGTCTACTAAAATGTTTAGAGCAACCATTTACGCTGAAATATAGATCGGGTTGATAACCAGATGGGCATACAATGATCGTTAAGTTGACTGAAGCTTAGTCTGTCTAAATTAGCCTTGGGCAGCTAACTAATGCGTAATGAGGCAGTGGGTCACGGATAGGCAGTCAGGGAGAGCACGCGTAGGACCATCGCAGTAAGACGGTGACACCTAAGATGCGCAGGGATAGCCAGCACGAGCAATCGTCAGGCTTGGCTCAGCTATCCCGTGCCAGGCCAGACGTACCGCAGGCAGCAGGCCGACGAAGTCGCAGCAGGAGCGGCGGAGGAGAGGAGGAGGAGGAGAGGAGGAAACCGAGGACTACGGAGACCTGACTGCCGGCCAGTCAGATGCGCTGCCGAGGGAATACGCTTGCGCGTCGCGTCTCCCGCCTCCAAGGACGCGTCCAGTGTGCACCGCAGAGGAGGGGAGGAAGGAGAGGACAGGAGAGAGGATAGGAAGGCGGATGCGCGGAGGAGCGAGGCGATCGCGTCTGGCATCGAGCGAGTAGGCAGCCGTCGCGATGCATCGCTGGAGCGACAGGCGTGGCGTGGCAGATGAGGCAAGATGCATAGGGAAACGGCGAGAATCTGGATCGCATAGGGTAGGCGAAGGCTACTCGGGCTCATGGCTGCCATCGTGTAAGAGAGTCGAATGCATATATGGTATTCTGATTTATCTTCATACTGTCTTGCTGTCCTGTCATATGCTGTACTGAGGCTGCAACGTGATGATGCGCATAGGTAATTCACCCGCTAGACGACCTAGATGATTAGTATTCGATTATTCCGATGATGAATTACATAAGGATGCTAGGCCTAAGCGTCTCGAGTAGGTAGGCCATCAGTGAAAGTACGCAGAGGTCGCTGAATGAGACAATATGTCGGATCCTCATGGAGAAAGATCACGAGTTGCGAATCATGGAAGAATAGTAGAGAGTCCTGATGAATATAGTCACGGTCCGTAGAAAACGGAGGTCTGAGCAGGTCGAATACGCGATACGATAGTCAGGATGGCGAGATATAGTAGGATGGCGTAGAATGAAGTCCAGTGTCGATGAAGATAGAGGGGTCTGAAGTCGAGAGGCTGCGTCAGACATATGAGGTCGGTCGTCGATACGAGAGTCATGATGTCGTAGAAATTCGATCGGAATCAGAGTGGTGCCAATACGAGTTGGATCGAAGATAGTCAGGTACTGACTGAGTGTGTAACGCGTAAATCGGGTCGCGGCAAAATTACATATTTTTACAGGTGTGTTCTCAATGAAATCACGTTTTTAGATGTCTATTGGCAAAGGCGCAAATTTGCAGTGCCTCAGAGCCAATTTTCCCTAAAAAGACTATATAAACATTGTTGATGTTCAACTCTTCTCAAAACCTTGGTCACTTTATAAAATAGCCTGGCTTCACATCTGCCTTTAGTGAGAAAGGCATTGGTGTCAAAAAGTAAGTCCAATTTTGTTTCGGAATTTTGAGCTAGCGAGTGGGAACTAAAACATGTAACCGTATAACAATTGTCCAATCTAATTGGCAGGAGTTACCAGCTCATGGGTTCCCATGTTTTAGATGTTCTCGATAGAACTAGTTGAACCCATTAGATTAATATGCAACCATTCATATCGTTGTAATACATTATGACCTCCTTCATCCGTTCTTTGATCCTTCCATCAAACCCTACCTCTACCACTATATGCCACGCCACCGCCACAACCTACCCTAGCCTTGCACAAGCCCCTCCCTCCCCGTGGCTGTGGTGCCATCACCAACACCAAATCTACATGCTATTCAAGCTACTTCCACCACACCGCCCCGCCATATCTTCACAGCGACCTTATCACATCCTGATACTATCTTTAAACCTAAGGGGGCTTAATGTGATTATCAGATCCCTCATGGTAGTATCATTATTAGGCATCTTGTCCAACATAAAAGGTATTGTCTAAATATTTATCCTAGTTGTTAAGTTTTAAGCATTTTTTTAAAAAAATAACACAATTTTTTAATTAAACGATCACGATTTGCTGGCTATACTTATTAGCTGATTTTGGCAAGTATATTGTCATGGACTCACAGCGGCAACGATTTACATTAAAAAAACAATGATGTTTAACTATCGGTAACCTAGATCTGTTTGCCTTAATTGCTACCACTCTTATAAAACTAATTCAGCCTGTTTGATAAGTTCAGCTTTCCCATGTGAATCTGGTCAAACAAAACCATGCTCTCTTATTTATGGTTTTGCAAGCCAGTTGGCATGTGGTTGGGAGAGAAATGGTTTTTGGTTAGGTACTTAGGCCCATGGGCACAGACGCACAGTGAAAAACACTGACAGAGCTAAAAAAAAAAAATACAGGACGGGATAAAGCCAAAAAGCAGGGTAGGTCACAAAGTAAATAAAATAAGCACAGGGGTCAAATAAGGTAGACCCTTACCAATGCAATCCTGACGTGCTTCACTTACCTGCTTATTTTTTTATATTTCCGAATTAAAACCTTTTCTTTTCACAAAAGATTACGTGCGAGGAGGGGAGTTAATAAAAGGAAAAGAAAAATGGAGGAGGGCGCGTGAGGGGAAATTACGTGGGAGATAAGCGAAATTCCTCAATTTCTCTCTTCTCCTTGTTTGGAGTTGTTTGAGTGCTCTGCGAGGACTCTTGAGCTCCATCTTTCCGCATACGAGTGTGCAAAGCTTGCTTCTTGCCTTCTTTTTTCCTGATTATTTTCTTGTCTATTGTCTATATTTCCTCGGTACTATCCTAATTTGTGGTAATTTCTTGGTAAAGTTGTTGTTTCCTTGCTCAGGTGGGGATCTGTAATTTCTGTGCTTTATTTGCCTAATCCTGACCTAAGCTTGGATTTTTAACCCATTCCCATTATTTTTCCAGTTTATTTTGGATTACCATTTCTTCCTCCCATTTTCTTTTCCAATTTTTCCTCATTTTCTCCGCCGTTTACGGCTTCTTCCCACCCATTCCAAGATACCACCACCCTACGCTGTAAAATTTGTGCTCCTCTGTTCGTTGTTGAAAATTTCGAGCTTTGAGCAACGCGGGGTTTATGGGTTTTTGCAGTTCCTGAGCTCGCTTTACTTCGCCGCTCGTGAGCTTGCCTCTGTAGCGACAAAGCTGCAGCTTTTGGTCCAAGAAATCGCTGGAAGTGTGGATTGGTAGCTCTGCTTCTGCTCAGTGAGGAATGATGGAGGTCAGGGCGTCGTCGGAGCAAGGAGTGATGGCGGGAAGGGAGTCGTTCGGGCTGCCCAAGAGCCCGCCGACGCCGCCGTCGTCAGCCGTCATGCAGAGCGTGCGCATGGCGTACACAACGGACGGCACCCCCGTCTTCACTCCGGTGAGCTCCGCCCCGCCGGCGACGGCGACGTACCAGGCCGTGGGCGGCGGCGCGCCTGCTGGCCCCAACGCGGCTGCCGCGGGAGGCAATGGCACGGCGGCGCTCCCGTTAGACGTGGGGGAGCCGGTGCTCAAGAAGAAGCGCGGCCGGCCAAGAAAGTACGGCCCCGACGGCTCCATGTCGCTGGCATTGGTGCCTGCGTCCACGGCCGGGGCGCCAGCGGCGGCGACGCCCAGCGCTTCCGGGCCTTTCTCGCCTGCCGCCGTGAAGGCCGCGGACACTGTGCCGTCGGCGTCGCCGGACGGGGTGAAGAAGAGGGGACGGCCTAAGGGCTCCACCAACAAGAAGCACGTGCCTGTTCTTGGTAATATTGGTACGTATCGGTTCTAAGCTACTCTATTTTTGTTAAAGTTTCGTTATTTTATGAAACTCAAGATGATGGAGTTTGGTGGAAAAAAATCCTCGTCTTTCTGTAATTTTCTGGGTAGAAATTAGAAAATTACTGCCTGGAGTCCTGGACTCTGGACTTCCTCAGGATTGCTGATTGGCTTTTTGATTAGATCTGGGGTGATGCACTGTATGCAGACTGCAGGTCGAGTGGTCGGAAAATTACTGTTCTACCCTTCTGTTTTTTTTTCAACAGAAATTTCTTGTTTAGTGTAAATGTTGGATAGGCAAATTTACATGAATTATCTCTGTGATTTATATAGGAATATATAGTTAAGGATGCTTTATATGGTTACATTGTTGAATTATGAAATATCTGTTTAACTGATGTTTTAAAATGTATCGACATGCTTCTTTTTAGCTCTGTACACGTTTTTAATCTGTTTTGATTCAATTACATTTTGCAGGGTCAGTAGGCGCTGGATTTACTCCTCATGTTATTTTTGTTAAAGCTGGAGAGGTAAATCAAATCCTCAATCCTTGATTACCTGGATTCTTTTCATATATCTGCTCACTTTTAGATGCTGCATTTTGTCATTTGGTTTCACAGTATTCATTTTAGATTGTTTTGTTTGAAGTGAGGTTAACCATTTTTTTAGTAAAGCTACCATCTTTCTAATTCCGCTATTTATTTTGGAACATTATATCTTTGCATCAAGCTACACATTGTGTTGCTGTCTTTATCAGCTTATTGTTTTTAGGGCTATTCAGAGAACATACTAGCTGGCCATTTTATATTGTGGCTATTAATTCTCCATTGAATGTGAAAAATTATAGCCTCATGCTTCCATTTTACACTTCAAGAACTGGTATCAGCTCAATGCAGGTTATCTTTTTATTCTTTTCTTTCTGATAACCTGGTATAAACTAACAATTCCATATACTGGTATGCATCATATGATCCTTTAGTAGAGCCAATTTGTGTGGTGTTATTGGCTTGGCTTTTATCTTATGCTTTATAATCGATTACATTGACCATCTATCAGTTCTTTCCAAATAAGAAATGCTATCTTTCGTGATGCTCATGATTTTGATTTTTTTCAGCACAGTTTTTTTTTTGGGTGTGAAATATGCTATAGAAGCACTTGGCAATTTGTGATTGTATATAGATGCAAGACTAAGGTTGCAGAGGTCATTTATGAACAGAGTTTTACCATGGGAAATGACTTGAATTCTGCTTTTCAGGATGTATCTGCAAAGATTATGTCATTCTCTCAGCATGGAACTCGTGGAGTTTGCGTTCTTTCAGCAAATGGCGCCATATCAAACGTGACACTTCGGCAAGCTGCTACTTCAGGTGGAACGGTAACATACGAGGTATGTACTTCTGACCGTCAGAAGTTATCAAGATAATGGGACTCTTTCCTTGAAATGCCAAGCATGTTAGAAGCTGTTAACCCAGGGTTCTTATATGGTAAAATATTGTGATATTAAGAGGCCTGATCTAACTGAAGTATCAGGTCTGTTGAAGAATTATTACTGTAGATGTTATGTCGTCTACTACAGGTAAAGTAGGTGATGATACCTTCTTGTTTCTGCACAGGGCCGATTTGAGATACTGTCACTGTCTGGGTCATTCCTTCTATCAGAGAATGGGGGCCATCGTAGTCGAACGGGTGGGCTCAGTGTTTCACTAGCAGGTCCGGATGGTCGTGTCTTGGGTGGCGGAGTTGCTGGACTCCTGACAGCTGCTTCACCAGTACAGGTCTTTTCTCGTTCTCACACAAACTCATTTGCCATATTTTCTTCTAAAACTTCTCTTATGTAAGTTTGCTTATTGTAATGTTCTGATCTTTTCTATTTCATACTAACTAAAAAAACATTGTTTGCAAAATTCCGTTCAGTGTTTTCGACTTTCTTCAATTCCTTTGTCAAGCTATGCGGAGAATATCGGCGCAATTTTTGTGTCCTAGACTTTTGGCTTCATGCTGTTTTTTTAAAAGGACATGCCTATCTCTGACTGATGTTCCGTGGACACTGCTGAAGTTGCAGCTTCTTGATTTTATTTCTCAGTAGTAACGTAGTACAACAGCACAAGGCTGTCATCTTGCTTATAATTTCATTTAAGACTTTTCGACGCCATTGACACCCACCGATTCGCAATGTATTATGCACTAGGGAATGACTAATCACCATCATTTTTTCCGCAGATTGTGGTGGGAAGCTTCAACACGGATGGAAAGAAGGAGCCAAAGCATCAAACCCTTCGGACCCTGCCTCCGCACCATCAAAGATCGCGCCTGTCGGCGGATGGGACCAAGCAGCCCGCCGTCCAGAGGCACATTGAGTGAGTCATCAGGCGGCCCTGGTAGCCCATTGAACCAAGGGGCCACGGCCAGCAACCACAGCCAGCCAGGCTTGTCCAGCATGCTCTGGAAGTGAGCTCTGCTTCAGTGACCAGACCCAGACTCCGTCTGACCGTCGTAGAACCGGCGAAAAGAATGTAGCGTCGGCACTCCGGTGCGGCGCGCGTCCTAACTAGCTCTTATTTAGCGTAATGTGTGAAGCTTAATCAGGGAAGAGTAAGAAGCTTGTAGGTGGTGTCGACTCTCTAGCCCCTAGCTCTGGTGTAGGTGTCGTTTACTCTCGGGCTCCTGGATAATAGGTGGTTGTTTATTGTTGTTGTCGATCTGGACGCCGTGTACTGGATGTATGCTCCTATGCAGCATGTTTGAAGTTAATTGTTTCGATGTTGCGTTTGACTTGTGTTGCGTGTAATTTCTTCACTTTTAGCATGCTCAGTTGGTTATGACTCTGAAGCTGAATGCTTTGCAGAGTTTCTGTCTGGTATTTTGCTGCTAATCCAGTTGCCACTACAATGAGCATGGTACTGTGAAGTTAGGACCATGGGTTCAGTGTGCAAGAAAGAGAGCAGGTCAGCAGGCTGTGTTTTGTCACAATGATGTTAGGGCCTTGCATGCTTGCGTTGTTGCATATCTTTGTTACCCTTGCAGCTGCAGGTATGGTACTGATTTGTAAGAACACAGTGCCGTTTGCATAGATCGAAGCTTCCCGGTGCTAACTGCCCAACTCCTTGGTAATGCAATGCCAAAGTTTCTGAGGACTAGTCATTGCGCTTTATGAGCCGTCCATACTCCGTCTCCACGCGACGCTTTACGGCTTCTTGAAAATACGTCTTCCAAACGAGGAGACAGGCTCGTGATCACAGAAACGAACAGAGGCTGACTCGCCTGCCTCCTCTTTCACGCCCAAACCACCAACAAACCAGCGGCCCACAAGACTTCCGGCGCCCACCCACCTCGCCACGTCGGAACCCTAGCGGCCCATGGAGATCGCCGCAGACCGGCGCGAATAGCGAGAGGCAACAAGAGGAGTGCGCCGTTGTAAGTTGCAACCTGTGCGGCGCCCGCCTCGTGGATTGAGAGGGGAGGGGGACATGTCTGTTCGGATCAAGACGGTGGTGGACAGGTTCGTGAAGGAGCTACAGGAGGCGCTGGACGCGGACATCCAGGACCGCATCATGAAGGAGCGCGAGATGCAGAGCTACATCGAGGAGCGCGAGCGCGAGGTTGCCGAGCGGGAGGCCGCCTGGAAGGCCGAGCTCTCCCGGCGCGAGGTAACCCCTTTCTTACTCCTTCCTCCTCCCTTTCCATCGGTTCGATTCATCTCCTGTTTATCAATAATTACGTGATCTTTCCATCTATCTTGTTGCTGAAACAACCTGTGCGCGTTATCCAAGTAGTGATGAACTGCTGATTCCTTGATGGATTAGTTGCTGAATGCCTGACGCATTCACGATTCGTCACTAAGACACTAACCCGCATACAGTCACTCGATCTCCGGTTCTCTGGAGGGACGTGACGTCCAATGTTTAGCCATTGAAATGAGGTGGATATATTTGATAGAATGTTCTCGTTATGTTATATGTTGATTACTTGGACCTTTTCAATAGTTCACCAATCAGTAATCACTATGCGTTTGGAGGAGCTTCCCCCTCCACGTTGGTATATTGTTGCCATGGAACTCTCTGGGATGCGCAAGCATAAAAATTTGCAGTACAATGAGGTTACTAGACAGTTGTGAACTTGTGATGGGGTTGGGAGTTGGGACTACCCCTGATCAGGTCAGTTTTGGATTGCTAAACTGCTAATGATGCCGAGTGGCATGGTGGTGATGTCAAATTGTGAGAATATGCATGCGAAGACTTGAATATAGTAGGAACTAGGAATACACTATGATTTGTTAGTTGTTACTACTATCTCTACTATGTTTGTGAGAGGGCAGACGCTTTCTTAAATAGTGCAAAATTGTAGATCGGTCTATGTTTGAATTGGGATTGAGTGTCATTATCTGCTTTCTTGCATGGCTAGCACCTCTAGAAGAATTACTAACTATTATTACAATTACAATTAACAATAATCATTACAGAAAAAAGAAAAGAAAAGAAAAAAAGAAAGCTAGGATTAGGGTTAGGCTTTTGGCGGCGGTTGCGGCGGCGGTGGTGGTGGGGGAGGAGCTCAGCGGTGGCAGAGGGTGAGGCGGAGGCGCCGAGGCGGAGGAGTTGGGCGTCAGCCGTCGGGAGAGGAGAAGGCGACACAGAGGATGTGGCCACGGCGGCGAGCCAGCAGCGGCTCGGGGAGGAGGGCGCCGAGGAGAAGGTGGCCGGGGAGGAAGGCGCCGGGGAGGAGGAGGAGAAGGGGAGCGGGGCGGCGCCACTCGGGGGAGAAGGAGAAGGACGGAGTCGGAGAAGGAGGCGCCGCATCGGGGGAGGACGGAGTCGAGGGAGGAGGCGCGTCGGGAGGAGGTAAACCGTGGAGGAGGCGCGGGGGGAGGGAGGTGGAGGGCGCCGGCGAGGAGGAGGAGGAGGCGAGATCCAGATCCGGATCTCGGTGAGGTTGCGGGAGGAGGTGCCGGGAGGAGGAGGTGGCGCCGGGGAGGAGGGCCACGGGAGGAGAGAGGACCGCCGGGAGGAGGGCGCGGGAAGAGGGAGGAGCGCGGGAGGAGGCGCTAGGAGGAGGAGGCTCGACGGGAAGAGGAGGGGAGCGGGGCTCGGGGGGCGGGGCGGGCGTGGGGCGAGCCGGTTGGGTTCGGGTTATTTATGTGATGGCAAAAGCGGGTAATAATCTCTGAAGTTGAGGGGCAAGTTCGGAAGGAGTGGTGGAAGCGCGGAAGCCGCCGAAGGCGTTCGGCCGCTTTCTCCCATTGAGGCAGGAAGCCGCTTTGGTGAAGCGGCTGCGAAGCCGACCGCTTGGAACGGCTTCCGCTTTTTCGGCCGAAAGCCGGAAGCCGAAGCCGCCCAAACGGGCCTTCTATCCATGGATTATGGTCTGGTGACTGGTCAGTGACCCAGCAAAAATGCCGAATCCTAACTTAGGTCCATATTAAGGATGTTGTTGAGATATTTGTAAGACACATGTGCTTATATCCTGTGCTGTGATATCAAAAAGATATAGTGGCCTTTTGGCAGATTCTGAGCACTATTCAGTTAAAAAATGGATAATTTCTGTGCCAAATGCTGTTACAGGAATGGAGATTTATTAAAAATCGTCTTTTGACTGTAAGAAGGTATTCGATAGAGAAAATGAAGTGCTTAATCATTTGGTTGTTTTCCTATTCGTCGTCATTACAGTGATTTTTAGCCCTATATTACTGTGTACTCTCTTGTCATACTAGGAGCAGAGCAGAATAAGTTGAGTGCACATTTGCTCGTTCAGATCTTAACACATTGAATTTTTTTATTAATTATTTTTTTTCAAATTTAATTTTAAAGTTAATCCCTCGGCGCACTTTATTTCCAATTCTGACCCCTTTAGTCACGCCACCATCCGTGGCGTGACAAAATAACACTGTCACGCCAGCCCGTTTCTAGGCAAACTCTTGTCACGCCACGGGTGGTGGCGTGACAGTGTTGTTTGGTCACGTCACCACCAATGGCGTGATAAAAAGTGTGTTTTTGTTTACTTATCCTATGGGTGACAATATTGTTTTGTCACGCTATGGATGGTGGCGTGATCAAAGGTTGAAAATAAAATACGTCAGGGGTTAACTTTAAAATAAAATTTAAAAAATGATTAATTAATAAAAAAAGTTTAACACATTTGTTTGAATTGTGTTATAGCAATGGTAATTTAAGCAGGATATTCCTGACCTTAACAAATCATTTTTGACAGACAGAAAGTGAAGTCTGTCTGATGACTAACAATATTATTTCCTTCCGAGATGAAATGATAATATCAACAGTGGTTTAGTGTTTGTTGGATTAATTTCCTATTATGTGGACCTACATGAGTTTAATACATATCAGCTATCTATATTTTGGTTGACTCAAATAAATAAAGTGATCAAAATTAAAATCATTAAAAGACCGAGTATCTATTAAGGAAAATATGAATTTGAATTTTAAATATGTGTAGATGTCTGTTTGGAATCTATCTTTAATTCTAATACTAAAGACTATAAATAAAGGTCAGATCCTCTCATCAGGGTAACTCATGTCATACCACATATCCCTATATGTAGTTGGAACCTGTGGTTTGGTGGGAAAAACCTAACATAGGTAGACAGAGCGATTGTTCATCTACTACTTCAGATCAATTCTTCATCAAACAATAACATCGTCATCTGGTATGTTCTTTAGTTTACAGATTAGATTATGTGTTGCTCTAAGCGCATATTTGATCTGTTTAGTTCTATCAATTGGCATCAGAGCCAATATGCGTGTAGTTTTTGCAACCCGTCGAGTTTTTCGATCTGTTCTGCTGCTCTTGCATTGGGCGATTACTTCTGCTGTTTTCCGGCGATTGCTTGCCATCTGCCTTCTGCCTTCTGCTGCTTTTCGCATCTGGCTTGATCGGCTGTACTCGCATCTGAGCCTTCGGTTTTCCCCCATCGGATCTGGTTCTTGCCTTCGCATCTGCGCCTCTGCCCTGGCATCTGGTTCTCGCACATCTGCATTTGGCGGGTGAGCTCGGGTGTCCCGGCGTCGCTCTCGCATCTGGCGGCTTCCGCTGCCGTTCGTGTCCCGTCGAGCATCCATCTGCTTCCGACGCCTTCGCGTGCGGTCGAGTGGCACTGAGCGCCCTCTAGCTCTCCCGCCGCCTCCCCGAGCGCTTTGCCGGCTTAGGCTCCCGCCGCCTCCTCAAGCGCCGCGCGGCTCTGGGCTTCCGCTGCCTCCTCCGCGTGCGGCCGAGGGCCCCTCTGGCTCCAATGCCGCCTCCGCCTGTGGTCAAGAGCCCTCCGGATTGTGCCTCCTCCGCGCGTGCGCCAAAGCACCCTTTGGCTCCCGCCACCCTCCATGCGCCGCCGCACCAGCAAGATAATCCATCATATTAGCCCCTGCTTTGTTTTGAGTAATTGTGGCATTTAGTTTCAATTTGAGGTTAAGTTTTTTCCTCATTACAGATTTCGAGATGCTTCTGGTTTCAGAATAGCATAAGGATAATTTGTGGATTAAGCTTCTACATTAGTTTCAATTTGCGGTTTAGTTTTTGATCATCAGATTGTTCATCATCTTGAGTTCATCTTAAATTCTGGACTGGTTTGATGATTCTGGTTTTATCAATTAGATGCAAATTGATTGTGTTCTCTGTTGTGGAAATTGGTAATTGTGCTAGATCAATCATGTTCTCTGATCAGTTAATCATGCTAGACTGGTTATCAACAGTAATTAAGTGCAATTTGGTTAAATCTTGTTTTTGGCTATGTTCATCTGGATAAGGAATATATTATTTTTTTGTTATAAATTGTGGACTCGTATGAATTAATGATTTGATTGATTCATAATTTGGCAAGTTAGTGTTTTGCATAGATTAATTGAAGTTCTATGTTGCCAAAGCAACATCTGTTATGTAGCTTAATTTATTCAAAACAACTAGTTTTTTTTTGTATGTATAATTCATGTATCTATTGACTGGCTCAAAGGAAAGTCAATATTTGGTAGAATTATACATGTAACTATGGCAACAAATATGTAATAGCTATCAAGTTTCCATGTGAACAATAAGTCGGACCAAAGTAAGACATATTGTTTGACATGATTTACTATTAATATTTGATTGCTACGTCAAGGTTACCACTTGCAAGTTAATATTTATGTACAAAGACAATATTAATGTAGCACTAGGTATCTTGCGAGATGGAATATACCAAATTTTAAATCAAATCCTTAAGTTTGTTATTCATGTCCTAATATGAGCATTTAATTTCTTTTATTTCATTGCAAATCCGCCTCCAAAATTTCGCTAGCATCAATTCTATTCATATGCTTACTGGTGCAAACTTTAAAGAATGGAAAGAGAACATTTTGATCGTTCTTGGAGTAATGGATTTAGACCTTGCACTTCGTATAGAACAATCCACTGTTCTTGTGGCTAACAGCTCCATTGAGGAAAAGAGGGAATTTGAGAAGTGGGATCGTTCAAATCGCAGGAGCCTTATGATCATGAGGCGTGCTGTTCCGAAAGTTTTTTTGGGATAACACATCAAAACAGGCCACTATAGCTAAGGGTTTCCTTGACAGTCTTGAGCAAAAGTTTGCCAAAAAAATGAAAAGAATGAAACAAGTACGTTTTTGGCAAAACTTATCTCAATGAAGTATAAAGGTAAAGGAAACATAGGAAAGTACATTATGAAAATATCTCATCTTGTTTCAAAATTAAAGGCATTCAAGTTAGAGCTATCTGAGGATTTGCTCGTGCATTTATTTTTGATATCCCTTCTTGCACACTTTAATCAGTTCAAGGTGAGCTATAACTGTCAAAAGGACAAATGGCCCCTTAATGAGCTTATCTCTTATTGTGTGTGTGCAAGAGGAGGATAGATAGAAACAAGATAGAACAAAAAATGCTCATTTGGCTATGAACCCCTAAAGTCAAGTATAACAAGAGGAAGAGCAAAGAAGCTGCAAGTGTGCCATCCATAAAGAAGAAACAAGGGCCTGAATTGGCTTGTTTCTTTTGTAAGAAGGATGGTCAGATAAAGAAGGATTGTACCAAATATCATTCTTGGCATGCTAAGAAAGGTACAATTCTTGCTATGGTTAGCTCTGAGGTTAACTTAACTTTTGTACCTAAACACACTTGGTGGTTAGACTCCGGTGCAACATCTAACATCAGTGTGCCAATGCAGGGTTGCCTGAACTGCCAAAAGCTAAGTGATGCTGAAAGATTCATCTATGTGGGCGTTGGCAAGAAGGTGGAAGTTAAGACTATAGGCACATTTAGGTTGCTTAAAGACATGATACTATCTGGATTTGAAAGAGATTTATATTGTACCGTCTTTTAGGCGGAATTTGGTTTCTATTTCTGTATTAGACAAATTATCTTATAATTGTTCTTTCGGAAATGGTTTATTTAGTCTTTTTCAGAATTCCAATAAAGTTGGTATCGATTTTTTAATTTGACATAACAACTTGTATTTGCTTGATACTAACCTGTATTTGCTTGATACTATTGCCTCATATAATGAAGTTTTGCATACGGTTTCTCGTGGTATAAAGAGAAAATTTACAAATGAGAATTCAAGTTCCTTGTGGCATAAGCGTTTAGGTCATATCTCCATGCAGAGAATTAAGAAGCTTGTGTCAGAAGGAATTTTAGATCCCTTTGTTTTCATAGATTTCGACGTTTGTGTTAATTGTATCAAGGGGAAATATACAAACATGAGGAAGTTAAGTGCTAATAGAGTTTCAGATGTCTTAGAACTGATACATACGGATATCTACGGCCCATTCCCTACGGCTTCTTGGAATGACCCAAGGTATTTTATCACGTTCATAGATGACTTCTCGCGATATGGATATATTTATCTTATCCATGAGAAGTTACAGTCCTTGGATGTGTTCAAAAATTTTAAGGCTGAGGTGGGAAACTAACTTAGCAAAAGAATTAAGGCTGTTCGATCTGACCATGGTGGAGAATACTATGGCAGAAATGACGGATCAGGTGAACAATGTCTAGGACCTTTTGCTAAATTCCTAGAGGCATGCGGGATCATCCCTCAGTATACCATGCTGGGATCTCCTAGCATGAACAACGTTGCTAAGAGGCACGAAACAGGACTCTTAAGGATACGGTGAGGTGTATAATCAGGCATTCTACCTTACCAGAGTCTTTTTGGGGAGAAACATTTCAGCTTATTTACTCAACAGAGTACCAACTAAAGCCACTAATAAAACCCAGTACGAACAATGGATAGGCAAAAAGCCTAGCACTAGGCATGTATGTACATGGGGATGTCCATCTGAGGCGAGGCTGTACAGGCCTAATGAGAGAAAATTGGACTCAAGAACTGTTAGTAGCTATTTTGTTGGTTATTTTGAAAGATCTAGGTGTTACAAATTCTATGATCCCACTACTAAGACATTTTTTGAAATGGGAAATGCCCGGTTCTTTGAGGATGTTGAGTTTGAAGGGGGAGATATAGTTAGGAACATTAATTTTGAAGAAGTTTTTGAAGGGTATTTATTTTCTCTTCGCTTAGTTATGCTTAGTTATTCCTAATGATGATCGGGATCAGGTTATTTTACCCGGTATTATTGAGAAAAACGCAAATCAAAATAATGTCCATGAAGTTCCTTCACAAAATGATGTTCCTTCAGCAGAACAAACTCATCAACCTCAAGAACCAGTACCATTAAGGAGATCCACTAGAGAAAGAAGAAGTGCAATCTCTGATGATTACATTATCTTTCTTCAATAGAATGAGGCTTGTAGCGAAATTTTGGGAGAATATCATATCAATCTCCAAAAGGCCCTTTAAAGTCCAAATTCTATTAATTGGATCAATGCCATGAATGAAGAGTTAAAATCCATGAAGGACATTGACGTTTTGGATCTTGTCCCATTGCCAGAAAGAAAGAAATCCATTGGTTGCAAATGGTTATTTAAGACTAATCGGGATTCGAAAGGTAATGTGGAAAGATATAAGACTCGTCTTGTTGCTGAAGAATATACTCAAAAGGAAGGCATATACTATAAAGAGCCTTTCTCTTCGGTTTCTTCGAAAGACTTTTTTAGGGTCATTATGACACTTGTGGCACATTTTGATCTTAAGCTTCATCAGATGGATGTAAAATAGTGTTTCTAAATGGAAACATTAATGTGACGATTTATATGGAGCAACTAGAAAACTTTGTGGTTAGTGACCTGAAGCAAATGGTATGCAAATTAAAGAAATCCATCTATAGGCTCAAATAGTCTTCCCGGCAATGGTACCACAAATTTTATGAGGTTATTATCTCTTTTGGTTTTGAGATAAATACAGTTGAGGATTGTATGTATCATAAATTCAGTGGGAATAAGTTTATATTTTTGGTTCTGTATGTTGATGACATATTGCTTGCTTGTAACAATATAGGCTTGTTGCATGAAACCAAGAGATTTCTCGCTAAAAATTTCGAGATGAAGGATCTTTGTGTTGGTGATATGGCCTAGAGGCAATTATAGAGATGATTGTATCACGTCTATGTTTATGAGTTATTGAATAAATGTTATTCTTTCTTGAATGAATCATTGGTTATAAAGATTAACAAATATGTGACTTATTGGTGAAGCTCTTTAACTTATATAATGTCGTTCTAAATTATATCTCTGGTCGGATGTCACTGGTCGGAACACTAGTGACCCTACGACCAGCACATGTATTGATTGATGACCATGTTTCACCGGTCATGGATATAGAGATATCGAATCAATAATGTAAACACATGTTAGAGAACATGGGGTTGGATAGACCCACCTTGAGATACTATTGAGATTGTTATGATTATATGTGTCATTAGTTGGTCTCAAGCAATAATCCTTAGACCTGTGATTAGCATGGTCCTCTACATGTGTAATAGCACTCTTAGGGGTTGCCAAACGCTACTCGTAACTGGGCAGTTATAAAGGTAGCTTTCGGGTATGCTATAAAACCAGTGTTCCCCTAGGCGGGCGCCTAGGCCACCTAGGCGCCGCCTAAGCACTGGGCGTATGCTCTCTGCCGCGACTCGGGCATAGTCGCTCACCTAGGCGCTCGGCCTGCCTAGTCGTTGACCGCCGGTCCAAGGCGGACCCAGGCGGGCAAGGCGCGACGGTCCAAGGCGGTAGAGAGGATGAGAGAGGGAGAGGGAGAGGGCAGGGAAGAGAGGAGAAGAGGAGAGAACTTACCTCAACCCTATCGATTCCGGCTAGCCACCGGTCAAATCGCTCTCCGCCGTCGCCGGATCTACCATCCCCGTCACCGAATCCGCCTTCCCCGCCGTCGAACTAAGCCACCCTGCCGCCATGAGGAAGGGGAGGAAGGGGAAGAGGACAGGAGAGGGAGACTGGATCTGGAGTGTGGGAAGCGGGGATGCGGCGGAAGTGTGGAGGGTAGGGGAGCGTCGACGTCGGCGCATCGCACAAAGAGCGAGGAGGGCAGGGGAGCGTCGGCATCGGCGCATCGCGCAGAGAGCGAGGAGGGCAAGGGAGCGTCGGCGTCGGCAGGGGAAGAGTGAAGAGCCAAAGATGATAAGGGCAAAGCGTCGGCAGGCTCGGCCGAACGCATCGTGCAAGCCGCAGTAGATAGTAGAGAGGCTATGGGCCGACCCCATGGTGAATCAACAGTATGGGACAGCCTGATAGTAAATCAACATTTATGGCTTTCTTTTATTTATTTTTTGTTTCTTTTTATCCTTTTTCTTCTTTTCTTCTCCACTTCCTTGCTCCCTCTTTGATTCTGTTGGTCGCCTAGGCGGGCTAGGCGCTAGACGTTAACCTTCCGCCGGTCTTCCGTCTAGCGCCTAGGTGAACACTGTATAAAACATGCAGAGGGATGTGATTGGTCGAATATGGGATTTGCCTCTCCTAACATAACAGGAGAGATATCTCTAGGTCCCTCGAAGTGGTCGGATAAAGAAAGTGCATGGCCATGCCACTGGTGGTCGAAGAGTTCGACCACATGAGGTTATCCGACACTCAATCGAGAAAGTATTGAACAGTCCATGGATGACAAATATATCACCTGGAGTTCAAACCAGATATCATGAGGCAAAGGGAAAATACACGAGGAGGTCCTAGACTGGTCGAATATAGTCACGGACTGGTCGTATGAAGATACGAGGAGGTCCTACACTGGTCGAACATAGTCACGGACTGGTCATATGAAGATACGAGGAGGTCCTAGACTGGTCGAATATAGTCACAGACTGGTCGTATGAAGATACGAGGAGGTCCTAGACTGGTCGAACATAGTCATGGACTGGTCGTATGGAAATATGAGGTGGTCCTAGACTGGTCGAACACAGTCATAGACTGGTCGTATGGAAATATGAGGTGGTCCTAGACTAGTCGAACGTAATCACAGAGTGGTCGAAACCTGGTCGTAAGGAGTTACGAACTAGTCGTGACCAAATACGAACTGGTCGTATAGGGATAGGACTTGGTCGTAAGTGATGAGGACCTGGTTGTAGATCATATTGCATTAAGGTTCGTTCGATATAATTTGTATGTATTCGGGAATCGTTATGTCCTGCTAGGGACCGCTACGACACGTGGTCGGAAAGGTGTTTCCGAGTCACAACTGAATGCGCATAAACCTAACGGGTCACACACTTAACGGGTTGGAACAAAACGTGTTCGGATAGGATCCGTCATGGGCACTATATAAGTTGGGACGGACGCGCGATACGTGTGACATACAAGTTGACGTGAGTTGCTGCACCGAAACCCTAGCCGCCATCTTCCCGAGAGAGCCTTCCTGTGCGACTTAGTGCTAGCACACCGGCATACGGTGTTCCTTCTCTGGACGTGTGGATACCGTAGAGGCGCTACTGTGGTTATTGTTGCGCTTGAGGACGATCCGCAACCTTGGCGAGGACACGATTGGTTGCTGGAGGAGATGTTCGACTATGGTGGACGATCGACTACGATCACTACACCAACGCGCTCTATGTTGGATCGGGCTGCTCCAATACTTCTTTCGCTGCACTGCGTATCTGGTGGTAACAATCTGTGATCTTCTTGCTTGGCTTCCTGGTTTGCGTGGTAGAATTTTTGAATTGCTGCTAGCGTAGCCTACCCGTATCCATTCACTTGGTGATGCTTCTTTTGTATTAGGAATTCAAATATACCGAGATCACTCTCAAGGTATACTTAGATTATCAAAAAGAACTATATCGATAAGGTATTGCAAAGATTTGGCATGCAGAGCTGTAAACCTTTATATACCCCTGTGGCCAAAGGTAAAAACTTCAGTCTTAGCCAATGTCCTAAAAATGATTTTGAGGCTAAGAAAATGCAGAACATTCCCTATTCATCTTTGATATGGAGCTTGATGTATGCTCAAGTTTGCACTAGACCAGATATAGCATATATTGTTGGAATGCTAAGCATATATTTAAGCAATCCCGGATTGGATCATTAGATTACAGCAAAATGGGTGTTGTAGTATTTGCAAAAGATGAATGATTTCATGCTCACATATAGAAAATCAGATCAGTTGGAGATCATTGAGTATTCTAATTTTGATTTTGTTGGTTGCCAAGATACTCGCAAATCCACTTCAGGTTACATTTATCTTCTTGGTGGAGGTGCGGTTTCTTGAAAAAACAATCACTCGTTGCCCCGTCCATAATGGCAGCTGAGTATGTTGCTTGCTGTGAGGCTTCAAATCATGGGATATTGTCACAGGGTTGCGAATTTTGGACCAGGTCGACATACCACTAAAGTTATATTGTGACAATAAGTCGGTAGTTATGTATTCTAATAACAACAGGAATTCGTCAAAGTCTAAGCATATAGACATCATGTTCCTAGTTGTGAAAGAAAGAAATCAGGGTGGTAAATTATCAATTGAGCATATAGGTACGGACTCCATGATTGTGGATTTGTTCACTAAAGGGTTGACACCTAAAGTATTCTATGAGCATGTTGCTCACATGGGTGTGGTTTTACCTAAGGAATTCAGTTCTAGTGGGAGTTTGTAATTTCTTTTATGCTCATGTGACAATACTAGTTTAGTGTAAAGACCTTCAATTATATTCTCTAGAGAAATGAAGTTTATGGTCTTTACTCTGAATTCAGATCATCTCATTTGGTTCTGAGAAGATGTTTTGATCTCATAAGGTATAAAGTTGGACTAGTTGGAAATAGGCATGCTATGATCACATTTCATGTAATTTCCATGCTAAACATCCATATTTTGATCCATGTCATTCTTTTATGTTGACATATGTGACCATTGATGGGTTGTGTTACGCTTTAAAGTAACGAAAACCGCTTTGATCCTATGTTGATATAGTTGATAGACCGGATTGGTTTTAAAATGCTCATGGCATAGATAGCAATTTTGGAGCTCGTAAAGTTTATATATATATCCCACTTGGACAAATGAGTATATATATGGGAGATTGTTGGATTAATTTCCTATTATATGGACCTACATGAGTTTAATACATATCAGATATCTATATTTTGGTTGGCTCAAATAAATAAAGTGATCAAAATTAAAATTATTAAGAGCCCGAGTATCTATTAAAGAAAATATGGATTTTGATTTTAAATCTGTGTAGAGACCTATGTTATTAAGGCGTCGCCTAGGCTTCCTGGTGCTCCAAGGTGGACGCCAGGGGTCATCGCCTAGGTCGTTGCAGTTAGGCGAGCGACTTGCGTCATCCCCGGCACACCGCCCTCCACCTCCGGCTCCGTGCTTGCGACATCACGGTGCCGCTCGGACCTGAAGGCCCTAGCAACGGTTCTCTGCTCTAGTAACCGACCCAGGCGGAGGCGACAGGGGAGCAGAGCAGGCAGCGGAGGCACGTAGGAGTAGAGAAGGAGGCGGCGGAGGTGACGGGGGAGCAGAGGAGGCGGCAGAGGTGACGGGGAAGCAGAGGAGGCGGCGAAGGCGAGGGGGGAGCAGAGCAGGAGGCGGCGGGGGCAAGGGGGGAGCAGGGAGCAGAGGAGGTGGCGGAGGCGAGGGGGAGCAAAGGAGGCAGCGGCGGCGAGAGGGGAGCAGAGCAGGCGGCGTCGGGAGCAAGAAGGGTAGCAAGGAGCAGAGGGTGGTGGCGGCTTGGGCAGGAGCTAGCAGGAGCCAGGTGCTGCCTATTAGTAGTAGTACACGGGAGGAGTAAGTGAATGCCCTAGATGACCTTTTGGGCCTGAGTGGGGTTGTGGGCTGAGTGAGTAGTGGCCCATCTTTCATTTATTGTTCTTTTTTTTTTTCTTTTTCCTCTATTATACATGTATTATATGTGCTGATTTACCTAATATATGTCATCGTCTAATCATCACCTAGGCGCCCGCCTAGGCGTCCTGGTGCCTCCGAAGCGCTTCGCCTTGTCGCCGTGGCAACATAGGTAGAGACATGTTAGGAATCTATCTCTAATTATGGAACGGGATATGATTCTAATACTAAAGGCTATAAATAAGGGTTGAGTCCTCTCATCTTGGTAACTCATGCCATACCATATATACCTATTTGTAGTTGAAACCTGTGACTTACCTCTTGGTGGGAAAGATCTAACCTAGGTAGACAGAGCGATCGTCCATCTACTACTTCAGATCAATTCTTCATAGAACAATAGCATCGTCATCTGGTATGTTCTTCAGTTTACAGATTAGATCGTGTGTTGCTCTAACCGCATATGAGATCTGTTTAGTTCTATCAGTGTTCTGTAGCGCGATTTGTTTCAATTGCATCCTTCGCAGGCTGAGATTGCACGGCAAGAGGCAAGGCTGAAGATGGAAAAGGAGAACCTGGAGAAGGAAAAGAGCGTCCTCATGGGAACCGCTTCCAATCAAGACAACCAAGATGGAGCCCTTGAAATCACAGTTAGTGGTGAGAAGTACAGATGCCTTCGTTTCTCAAAGGCAAAGAAATGAGAGATGAAATAGGCATCGTGGAGATAGTTGTGTACTGGACTTGAAGATAGATCCATAGTAAGGGTAAACCGTATTTTGATTCAAATTGGATTCTTTTCTGTACAGGAAATTCTGAAATGTGCTGATACGGGCCAACTAGGTTAACTAAATTGCCCAATCTTTCACGGTACCAATGTAGTATCGCAAATACAATAGCCCTCAGTTTGATAATCTGAACTAGAGTATGTGATGTGTATATGCAAAACCCTGCTAAGTAACAGCAGCCGTAGTGGTATTCTCGGTTTGCTCAAGCACAGCAGTAAAGATACTCGATTCACTGATCAGGAAGTATGCAGCAGTAATAGTTGTAGTTTCTCAACAACTACTAGCCCAACAGCAGTAAGGACCGATGATAACTCTCAATTATCCAATAAAATATTGCGTATAAACCTCTTGATCTTATTCGGTTAAGTAGCAGCAGCAAACTCAAACAACAGCAAACGACCAGAATATGTAGAACTCACAACTGTCAACCAATTCATAGATGATGAACAGATGCAAACCGTGGATAGAAAATCCTCCAACCCGCGAGCAAACCTGAGCACGAATCAGAGAGAGAGAACCCTGGGATTCAGATGCGCAGCAATCAAGATCAATCTTGAATCCACACCACCCCAAACTTGAATCCCTAATCAGATTTGCAAGAACACAAGGTACTGGATGCAATCGCCATCTGGGCTTTTACTCGACAGCACTAAAAAAAACGTCTGCCTTTCAATGGCCTAAGAGCATGTACAATGGGCTTATGTCAGCCGTCTATAGCATTTGCCACATAGGATTTTTGCTAACGTGGATGAAAGAGAACGAAGAGAGAGAATATTGCTGTCTATAATCCTGCAGCCGACTGTAGCACCAAAACCAAGAAAAGCAATAAAGATTGTGTGTTGTTTGTAATCCTATAGCCGGCTGTATTATCACAACCCATTGTATGAGCTGTCTTTAGTGTTGTCTATAGGTGACATGGATAGTTGCTATAGACAGCAGCTGTCTATACCATTGTACATGCCCTAAGGGCCCTGGCTTTATAGCCTTACACGCACTCAACTAACCTTAGCCGAAACCAGCTAGGACTCACACACTCCCGAGTCCAACATGGACACGACTCTGTCTCTTAACTCCTATTCGGAATTGCATGGAAAAAGGAATCTATCTCTTTAAAACGAAAAAAGAAAAACTATATATATAGAGAAACAAATGGTATGGTACTTCTGAGAGCACGTACTATCACTTCTTATATATCACTTAAATCATACGATGATACCTCTTTATCTATTTGATCATACTCTAATAATGATTATAAGATACCCCAAAGTCAGCTTTATGAAAAAATTTTATTAAAGTCCACTTTTTAGAGCAAAATTTGTATATATATTTGTTTATATATATGAAAAGGGTATATAACAAAAATAAATAGCCCCAATGAAATTTTTTTAATCAACTCACATTGGAGTATCTTATAATTGGTGTTTAAGTATACTGAAAGTGATTAAGAAGTCTAATATGTTCGTTTAAGTAGTATATTAAAATATGGAGTACATACTCCCAGGAGTACAAAACAAACAGGCATCCTACACACACACACGAAAATGGTATGGTACTCCTGGGAGTACATACTTCTACTTCTCATATACCACTTACGACGATACCTCTTTATAAATTTGAGCATACTCCAATAATAATTATAAGATAACCTAAAATGAGTTCCATAAAAAAATTCGTTAAAGTCCGCCTTTTATAGCAAAATTTGTGTACATACATCTTTTTATATATGAAAAATGTTATATAGCAAAAATAAAGGGTTCCAATCGAATTTTTTCAATCAAGTCGTATTGGAGTATCTTATAATTGGTATTTAAGTATACTGAAAATGATAAATAAGTATAATATGTTCATTTAAGTGGTATATTAAATATGTTCGTTTAAATGGTATATTAGAAGTAGGAGTACATACTCCCAGGAGTACGAAAATTTATGTACTCCCACTTCTAATAGACCACTTAAATGAGTATATTATACTTCTTTACCACTTTTAGTATACTTAAATACCAATTATAAGATACTCCAATGTGACTTGCTTAAAAAAAATTCCATTGGAGCCCCTTTATTTTTGTTATATATATAGCCTTTTTCATATATAAAAAGACGTATGTACACAAATTTTGCTATAAAAAGTAGATTTAATGAAATTTTTCATGGAACTCGCTTTAGGGTATCTTATAATCATTATTGGGGTATACTTAAATAGATAAAAAAGGTATCATCATACGATTTAAATAGTATATGAGAAGTGGGAGTACGAGTACGTACTCCCAGAAGTACCATACCATTTTCCTATATATATAAATATGGGAACATATCTAGTGCTAAGATGCTAATGTCAACCAGGAGTGTCGAATCTAGCCCAAACGGCTCGAATCAAGGTAGGTGGGAAGCCCCAGCCACTTATGCGGTTTTGCAATAACCACCACGCGTCCAAATTTTTTTTCACAAAAAAATCCTCTTGGACCTTAGCCCTGCACCCCCTCTCTCTCCATTCATTCCTGTTTCAATTAGCATTTAGTACCAGCAAAGATCCAGGAGTAAATGCTAATTAATCCATTTAGTACAAGCAAAATTGGATGCGTGGGGTTATCACAAAGCGCATAAGTGGTCGGGCTTCCCATACGCTTGATCGAAGCCGTTTGGGCTAGACGAGCGCTCTGGTTGGCATTAGCACCTTGGCTAATTGGGTGCCAAGGTGCTAATGCCAACCGTAAGCGTCGGATCTAGCCCAAACGGCTCGGATCGAGGTGGGTGGGAAGCCCCAACCACTTATGCAGTTTTGCAATAACCCCCACGTGTCCAATTTTTCGCTAAAACCCGGTGCTTGTACCTACAAAGCAGTTTGTTGTTGTACCTTCATCACTCTACTACGTATCATCGCTACAAATCCCAGCTACTCGTTGGACGACGTTGTCCCGTAGCCTCGCCTCGTCCGGCTTGCGTCGGCCATGCCGCCGTCGCACATCGGACTTTGTGAAGGCGGCTCAAGGTCGGCTCGCCGATCATCATCGCCGAGGCGCCACGATGCTCAAGACCATCGCCGATGCCGCCGCTCATACACAACACTAGCCAAGTCAAGGCGGCGACGTGGAGGTAGTATTATACTACTTTGACATTTTTTTTATTTTTTTTAGAAATAGAAGTACAACTCCCGGCCTCTGCATCAACTAAGGATGCACACAGCCATAATAGGCACCCAAATTCGCCTCGAAGAGGACTTGAACCTGGGTGGTGGGGGTGTACATCCACACCTTCCCACCAACTGAGCTAGGATCAAAAATTATTATACAGGCATACGACATGATGACATCCATATGACATGCCCCGGTTGTAGAAGTATTATACAGGCAGTAAAAAATATGCTCTGTCTTGAGTGATACTGATATCCATGTATCTGTGTCGAGCAGGATCATGGCGCGGAAGCCAAAGGACACAGGGGTAAGGCCTAGGAGGATTTTTTTTAGCGAAAAAAATTGGACGCGTGGGGGTTATTGCAAAACTGCATAAGTAGCTAGTGCTTCCCACCCGCCTCGGTCTGAGCCGTTTGGGCTAGATCCGATGCTCCTAGTTAGCATTAGCACCTTAGCACCTAATTAGCCATCAAGCACTAGATTTATATATATATATATATATATATATATATATATATATATATATATATATATAGGAAAATGGTATGGTACTCTTGGGAGTACATACTCCCACCTCTCATATACCACTTAAATCGTATGATGATACTTCTTTATTTATTTGAGCATACTCCAATAATGATTATAAGATACCCCAAAGTGAGTTCTATGAAAATTTTTATTAAATTCCACTTTTTATAGCAAAATTTGTCTATATACTTCTTTTATATATAAAAAATGGTATATAGCAAAAAACAAAACGCTCCAATGAATTTTTTTTAATCAAATCACATTGGAGTATCTTATAATTGGTATTTAAGTATACTGAAAATGATAAAGAAGTATAATATGTGCGTTTAAGTGGTATATTAGATGTGGGAGTACGTACTCCCGGAAGTACGAAACGGGCGTCCTAGTGTTATTCAGCGCTCGCACGCTGAATAGCTATTCTGCGCTAGGGCCACGTTGCCCACTGCGCGCCAGCCCACGGTCCCCCCATGCGGCGTACCGCGCTGCCTGCGGCGTTGTAACATCCCAAGGTTATGTTACCAAAATAAAATAAATAAAGTTATTGGATTTTCTGAAATTTGCTAGAGTTTGATTACTTTATTTGAATTTTTGAAGTTGTAAAAGTCAAAATTTAAAGTTTATTTGAAGTTCTTGAAGTTTCTTTTGGCTTGATCTGGAAAATAAAATTTTAATTAATTTTTGGAATTTTCTGAGTTTTTAAAAGCTTTTTCCAAAGTATTTTAAAGCCAAAATAATGTTTTTTGCAAAATTAATAGCCAATTAAAAGTTGGAACTATTTTATTTAAGTCCAAAATACCTCAGGGAATTTCTGTGAATTTTCTCTAAATTTTTAGATGTTATTTGCTATTTTCTAAAAGCCTAAGCAAATTTCTGGAATTAAATCAATTGGAAAATCAATTTAAAATACCCTAAAACCTTTTGGGCCAAAATTCCACTGAATCAGCCCATCTCCACGTGCCTTCGGCCCATTTTCGGCCCAGCTCGGCCCGCCTGCTCCGTTTTCCACCTACACCTCGTTTTGACCGTCGGATCTGAATCCGACGCTCACCATCCGCGCCCTCCCTCTCCGCTTCACTTCCAGGTGGGCCCGCCCGAGCCTTCTTCTCCCCACCCTTCTTCCTCGCGCGAGAGACCACCCGAGCCGCCATTAGCGCCGAGAAAAGCTCCGAATCAGCCGTGATTTCCTCCCCCTCCTTCCATGTATGCGTGCGCATTAAGTCCCCCTTGTCACGCCGCCCACCCTCGGCCGTTGCCCCTCGTCCGCGTGGCGAAATGCCGGATCGCGCCACCGCCGTGACCACCGCACGACCCGATCTCCCCTCCCAAGCCCTCCGACCTATAAATGGAGCCCCGGACGCGCCTTCCTCCACTCATCGCACCGCCACCACCCACTCTCTCCCTCTCTGCCCCTAGCCGCCGGAAATCGCCGTCGAAGCTCACCGGCCGAACTTCACTCCGCCACCTCTAGCGCCGCCTCCATCGCCGCCGCGTCATCACCGTCACCACCGTTAGCATCCCCGCCTCCGCGCGAACCCGGTGCTCGCCTCCACTTCACCCGAGCTCCACCGGAGCCCGTCGCCGCCATTGAACCCGATCACGCCGCCGCCTAACACCTCGCCGCCGACGAATTCTTCATGCCCTTGCGTCGCCTGGGTAAGCACCGCCTTCCCCGTCGCCTCCTCTTCCTTCCTGGCACCTCGCCGCCGGCAGCCGTGCCGCCGTTCGCCGGATCTTCAGTTTCCGTGCGCCACCACCCGCCGGCGTGACGTGGCACTGCCACGCACGTGCCACCTAGGCGCCACCTCGGCACCTCGCGCCCACGTGGCCACACACGTGGCGCCACGCCACCTCGCACCGCAAGCACACCCGCACCCTACACTGTTCCGTGGACCGAGCCCACCGTGGGCATTTGACCAACCGTGGGCGTGGTCCATGGACCACGGGCCCGCATGTCAGCGACTCAGCGATTTTTGGTTTTAAAATAATTCGGCCGGGAAAAGAAATTCCCTCGCTGACGTCAGCCTTGCACAATAAACCGAATTTCCTTTAGAAAAATAATTCAAGAAATTCATAAAAATCTGAAAATTAGGGTTTCTGATATTTAGAACTTCCCGGGGTTCGTTCTCCCTCATACGAACTCCGATTTCGTCGATTCAAATTCCTAAATTCATATAAAATTAAGATCTAGCCATCTAAACCAAAATGATTTAATTTTTGGTTCATTTGATCAATAATTCCTTTAAACCCTAATTTATTATTCCATGTATTTCCAATCTTCTAAAATTCATATCTTTCGCTCCCGAACTCCGTTTTAGTCCATTCAAGTTTGTAAATTCATATAAAATTATTATCTAACTAGCTAAAACAAAATATTTCTATTTGGAGTTAATTTGATCTATCTTTTTGAATTTATTTGAATTTGAGTTGAATTGGTCGTATTTTCACGATTAGATTTCGACGATTTCGGAGAATCAGATTTCGATGTCGATTGAAGAGCAACATAAGAGGATTGATTTTGACTGTATGATCGTCGTGATTGTACACTTGGACTACCTGAAGATAGTACTTGTGAGTACTAGGTGACCTATTAAGAAAAACAACGTCACCTCAACACCAGACGTTCTGTTAAGGTGATCTGTTAAGAAAAACAACGTCACCTCCTCAAGCAAGGTAAGTTATACCCTTGATCATATTGATCCCATTATTTTAAATTATTTATATTCTATTTTTAAATTATTACTGCATGCTTATTTATATTCAGTAATATAAATTCCTGTTTTTAAATTCATAGTTATACCTAAATCCTTTATATGACCAATGTTGATATTGAATCAAACACATTGTCACCCTAGATAAACCTGGTTGATACGATAGTATGAACTAGGATCATTTAAACGTATTGCTTAGCCATGCTTATAGACCAAACTTGTCTGATTTGGGAATTTCACCAACAATCAATTATTGTTTAAATTGTACCTTGGCATTGGTGTGTCATGGGAGTTTTACAAATGACTTGAAAAATAAAATAAAAATGGGTTTGGACTTGGCGAAATGAATGATTGGTGGGTGCAGTTTATGCACGGGCTTAATCTGTTAGGGTTAAGGCCTGGGGTTTTATGGAAAGTCGCCAAGTCAATTAAGGATCGGTCTTCGAGCGCATGATGCTACGCCATACCGTACCACCACATGTCCCAAGTATGGGTCGGGACTTGGCTAAATAATTTGTGATGTCGAGTGTCATTGGTACTATGTTGTTGGTATGGGTGTTGGTCGACACAGAGACCCATCCGCACAGAGGGGCTTAGGAGGATGGCCACCCAATGGTAGCGAAACCTTAGCGGGCACAAATACATTAAGACAGAACATTGTAATGGCCTCGACACGTGCTCTAGACCGCTTACCAAAGGTAGTGGGCGGTGGCATAGATATATGCTTGGACAAACTAGAGAAGTTTTGTCATGTGGGTAAAGCCGCATAACCTCTGCAGAGTGTAAAACTATTCGAATAACCGTGTCCGCGTTATGGACATGCTAGCAGAACTACTCAAAGTTAGATTTTGATTTTTTTTGTTTGAAAAAGACTTCTTCAAAACTGGTTTATCCAGATGGGAATTGGGCAGGGAGCCATGTGATAGGAGGGTATCCTTCACCATTCATGTGTGAATGTTATCTGACTATAAAATTGAGAATTTTATAAATTTTAGTTGTAAAATAACTGCTTTTGAACTTAGTACAAGTATTTAAAGAAAATGTTGCTTTATGCAAATGACCTTATAAGCCATCCTTTGTTACATCCATATATGCATGTCATTCTGTTACTTGACGAGTGTAACTTGCGAGCACAGAAGTTGTGCTCATACTTGCTTTATGCAAATAAAATTTCAGAGGAGAAGGACTTTGCTACCAGTGTGGATCTCGACGACTAGGCCGCTACCCCAGTCGATTGCCTGTGGCAGATTGCTGGACTCTACTACTTCTTCTTCGTCTTCGGTTGTGTTCTTTATTGCTGGCTTGTAAGCCTCTTTGTAATAAACTCTGTTGATTATTAAAGTTGTGATATGAATTTGTTACCACATTTGTTTACTGTGTGAACTAGCTACTAATCATGGGACTAGTTCAGAAATGCACAGAGGATCTGGGATATTAATCCCGAGTTCTGACAGGCGTGCCAGCCCACGACCCCCCCCCCCACGTGACATGCCAGCACCCACGCCTCCCGCGTGTGATCGGCGGTAAAACACATGCACATGTGTTAAGATGTCTCGATATCACCCAATCTGATAGTAAAACAAAATATCAAAATGATTGTCGATGAAATTGACAGTAAAAACTGTTACTCCTGAAATCGACGGTAAACCAAAGAATCACTGGTGCGGTGGTAACAAACCTACTGGTAGACTCACGTGTACCCAGCCTAGTTTTACTGCTGACTCACTTATTATTTATTGTCTTCTCGCTCGTTTATTATGTGCAACGAGGTTTACTGTTTTTTCCCGACTGAATTACTGTAAGTGCATTAATTTTTTCTGCCATGGATATGTATGTAATTACTTCACACCAAAATGAGCCTTACTGTAAGACAAACTTATCGATACGGCCACTCGATCCCTGTTCGTTCGGACAAAAAAAAATGGCCTCGCATGTCCTCCCCGCTGTGCCAAGTAAGAGAAAAAAAGGCAGGCGATCCCATGTATCCCACTAAACATGCTCCCCATGTAACCGATCATAAGATCTCGTCCCCACCTCCCCCCTTCCCACGTTCACCAGGTCATTATCGCTTCTCCTACCCCGCCACCCCTCCCCCCAGTGATCCCTTCCGACGACTCCCTTACGACGACAATGACTACTGGACGTCCACCCCGCGGGTGTGAAGGACCTAGATCGGTGGTGCTCATTCTCCATAGCCAGTATCGGTTAGATGTTCCTCCAGTGCATGCAGATTCCCCCCGACATTTACTATCATGCACGGCAGAACGGCGGACGACCCAGGTTTGTTTACGCAGATGGCTACGCCGTCGGTAAATGTTGTACCCCTAGCTGTAAGCCCCAAACAACCAGGATCCTCTCCTCCATGCCTCGGTCCTCATGCCACCCCCCGCTGTTTCACCGAGTGAGATGAGGACACCCGACGCCCATCGGACGTACACCCACGTATGTGTGCTTTATTGGTCTTTGCGTGCATTTTTTACTACCAGTATGTCATCCATTTATTGTGTTTTATACTCTTCAATATTTTACTGTTATATCTAGAGTCATTTAGGCCCTGTTTATTTAGACTTTTTCTTTGGCTTAAAAGCAAAAAAGCCAAAGTCTAAACATAGAGGTGACTTTTTAACTAGCTTATTAAAAGCTTAAGTCACTTTAAGCCTATAAGCCAAAAGCCATGGGAGATGTGCTTTATTGGCTTTTGCGGAATAGAATAACTCTTTGCCACTAGACTTCGCTGAAATTACCCACAAAATGTCATTGCATATAAATCAAAACCCTTTCATTTTTTCGCCATCGTTCCTCCTCCCACCCCCCCCCTCACCCGACATCGATTCGTTCCCCATTTCCTCCCCTAGCCCGACACTGCCTCCCCTCGTCCGCCGCCACCTCCCCTCGCCCAACGTTGGCACCCCTCCTCGGCCAATGCCACCTCCCTTGTCTGACGTCAGCACCTCCTCGTCCGCCGTCGCCTCTCTCAATCTGTCGCCGCCTCTCCCAGCCCGACGCCGCCTTTTGTCACCCGACATTGTCCTCAAATCCAGATCAAGGTGAGTCATGCAAAAAATTGATGTGTCTGTGTATGGTCTGAATTTCTAAGAGTTTGATGTGTCGTGTATGATCTAAATTTCCTAGTATTTATTCTCTCTGTCTATATGATCTGGATTTCCTAGAATATGTGGTTCTTTGTGCATTAATTTTGGTGTCTGGGGTGTTCTGATAATCTGATTTTTGCTGCCAACCAAGTTTCTTTACCCCTAGTTTGGAGTGCATCCTGAGCAGGGAGATAGATCTGCTCTTAGATCAGCTGTTAGATGTAGCGCTGCTAGTTCTAGTTCCCTTTTGGTCCCGGGACTGGGTAAACTTGTTAGCTGCTGCGTTCAGTACTAAACATGTATTAAGTGGTTGCTAGACTAACAACAGCTTGTCATAACTAACACAAGTTTTAACTTTGGATTTCCGTGAATTGGATGCATGAATATCATGGAATGCTTTTGATTGACATGTTTTATTTCATTTGATCATGGCATTGCCTTCAGTAAGTTGGCCTTATTCTAGGTTTAGTTTTACTGCTTTTTTTGCAAGTTAAAATGTTAGTTTTGCATATCATTATATTATGCCCTAGAACATTATAAATCATATTGTAAATTGTATAGATGGAACTAGTTGCTATCAACAAGTCAAATTGAGATACATTTGGTAACATGGCATTTTGTTAGATTTATGCTGAGGAAGTTAGTGCTGGGAATAGACCATTATGATGTTTTAATACCACTAGTTACAAGAACCTACAAAAGAAGTTCTTTGAAAGGACCGGGAAAAAACACGACAAAACAACTAAAAACCCACTAGGAAGCATTGAAGAAAGAATACAACTTGTGGAACGATTTTCAATAACACTTTGGACAAGTATTCGAACCGGTTTCCACATCCTCTTGAAGGTACTTTACTTCTTTAATCATATACTTAATTATTATGATAACATTGCGGATTTGAATTGTCAACATTTATATGTTTCATGTATGTAGAGAAATATTATCTCGTTGATATGGGTTATCCCAATTGAAATGGCTATCTAGATCCTTACAAAGGACAAAAGTAACATCTACCAGAATTTAGCCATGGTCGACAACCGAGTAGGAAATACGAGGTGTTCAATCACGCTCACTCATCCCTTCGCAATGTGATTGAGCGTTCCTTTGGCGTGTTGAAAATAAAATGGAGAATCTTGTTGGCTTTGCCAAGTTACAAAACGAAGATTCAAACGAAAATGATAATTGCATGTATGGTGCTACATAACTTCATCCGAGATAGTGCTTAACGTGATGAACTTTTTGAGAGATGTGATCTTAACGAAGATTATGATCCACGATACACAAACTGGAACATTTAGCTGGAACGGTGTCAATGGATCAGCAATCGATGATGGAGATATGAGTGCCTTTCGTGATAGTATTGCTACTTCTTTAATGGTCGCAAGAGGATAAATATATTATATTAATATGATATTATCGAATATTATTTTGTACTGTGTTATTTTGTTTGGTTGGATAATATATGCCTTTCTGTATTAATTTCTTTCATTACACAATGTCCAAAATTAATACATGCATGCACGGATGAGCGATATATTGCTATGAATAGGTTGTCTGCTATACTCCGGTCTTCTTAGATATACATCTTCGATAGATGTCGAGATTTGTAATTTATTTGGATATGCCATGCTACACACACGCATGCTCGTATGAGCAAAATCTATTTTGTTTCAGATGTACACTTGCTCGTATCATCATATTTACAAATATCACGCAAAAATAAGTTTAAATACATGCTTAAAAAGGTCCTTTAAACCCTAAGGGTAATGTTCCCCTAGGCATCCGCCTAGACCGCCTAGGCGCTAGCTGCAGCCCTCCCGCCTAGATCACCTAGACGATATATCCCACCTAGGCGGCTGCCTAGCCCCACCTAGGCGGCGATTAGGCGCTAGGCGCTAATTTGCCGCCCGACTAGGCCTAGTGTCTAGGGGAACACTGCTAAAGGGCAATTCAGACTTTTTATCCTTTACACATAATTCAATAAGTCAACATCCTATAAAAAGTCAGATTACCAAACACCAAAACTTGACTTAAAAGTTAAGGGGCTTATAAACTGATTAAGCTAAAAAGATGGCTTTAAGCTATAAACCAAAAAGATTAAGCCTAAACAAACAGGGTCTTACTTGTTTTTTGTTGTATATTACTATGTTAACTGTGTTTTACTGATGTCAGGACGAGGACGTCCCCAACCATATGGTGCCCCAGGTCTATATAAAGTTCGATAATGAGGGTGTTGCTTACCAGCTCTGCTGGTTTTGGTGTCAGAAATAACAGAAGCAGGAAAATAATTAAAAGAGTTTTGTTGTACTCTGGAGGGGAAACACAACTTCTACATGCCGAAGAAGGAGCGTGAGCGTAGCAAGACCTCCAAGAGAATTGGGTGCAGGGCATTCGTGAAGCTGCATAAGAGCCCGAAAGATGGCTCCGTATGCATCAAGTGTGTTGTGTTGCAGCACAACCATCCACTTGCTAGGACGCCCTCTTTGGTCGCGTTCATGCAGTCACACAAGAACTTTGATCCCTCGTTGATGGAGCTCGTCGACACCATGCAGGACGGCAGGGTCCCTCACAACGCTATGATGAACGTTTTGTCAGAGATATACGGGGGACAACATAACATACCATTCACCGCGCGTGACCTAGAAAATAGGTTTTTACTGTGTCCCATTGTTGTCTTTACTTGTGTAATCGTGACAAATTACCGTCCTTTTCTTATTCATGTTTATTACTGCTATGTTGGTGTATATTTACCGTTGGTTACAATCCATTGTACTGACTAACCCAGGAAGGCTGCGAATACACACGCTGAACACGCCGACGATGTGAACAAGTTGATGGCTTTTGTCAAAGAGTGACGGTTGCAGAACGACAAGTTCTACTACGACATACGCGTGGATGATGACGGCATTGTGAAAAACGTCTTCTAGAGCCATCGAGCTGCTGCGCGAAATATGCTGACTTCAGAGATGTCGTCACATTCAACACTACCTACAGAACGAACCAGTACGAGATACCTCCGGCTATGTTTGTTGACTCCAACCACCATTTGCAGAACACCATGTTCGGTGTTGTGCTGCTCCGTAATGAGAAGGAAACATCCTTCGAGTGGCTGTTCAGGACGTTTCAGACTTGCATGGATGGCAAGGACCCCATCTGTATGCTTACCGGTGATTCACATATACCATTTTTGACCTATTACTACATATTGCTATCAAGTTTATTGTCTATCTAGTCCGAATGCATTGTCGATATTGGTAAAAAATATTGCTTCTCTACCTGTGTTTTACTGCCTAATGTGTTTTATTATACTGCAGATCAGGACCCAGCCATGGCGACTCTCATCCCCCGTGTCTTCCCCCACACGTAGTATCGGCTGTATAGGTGGCACGTGCCGAAGAAGTACAAGCAAAACCTGAACAAGCTATACACAGAGCACAATGGGCTGAAGGAGTGTTTGGTTTCTGTCATAAACCATCCACTACTCCTAGAGAGTTCGAGAATGCATGGGAGAATTTGGTGAGAGAGTACCACCTCGAGTAGAGCCAGGCCATTGTTAGCCTCTATGACCTTCGTGAAAGGTGGATCATCGCGTACTTCAAGGACGTGTACTACGGTAGGATGGTATCCACGCAGAGAACCGAGAGTATGAACAAGATGGTGAAACAAAACTTCGTGGATAACATAACTTCGCTCCACCAATTCACGCGAAAGATGCACCGTGTGCTGAAGAAGAGGAAGCACTCTGAGGCTCAGGAGACGCACTATTCCACGGTACGTAGATAAAAAAAGGTTACTGTGACTTCCATATGCATTTACTTCAACTTCCCCCATGATTTACTGTTGGTTGTCTTATTTTGCTGCATCTTTCACCTCACTCCATCTTTTACTGCAACCCATGTATGTTGTTACTTCCTGTCGCTTCTGTACCTACTTCATGACATATACCTTCTTGCGTGCTCTCAGAGCTAACCAATGAGAGCCACTTTGCTCCCATTCAATGAGCAGCTGGGTAGGGTGTACACGCTTGCGGTGTTCAAAGAGTACAACGAGACCTACTTCTCCAATACAACCTTTCGCATAAGGGCGGACACAACCTGAGATGGCCTCTCCTTGTGTCTCATAGGAAATAGTCTACAACGTTCATGTGGTCGCATCATGATTTGAAGGTGGTGGCCGAAGAGGAAACGGGTACATACAGCTGTGAATGCAAATGCTGGGAGCACACGGGTACTTTTACTGTCTAGCGGCTAGTAGTTATTGTTCCATTTATTACACTTTTACTGTGCTGGGCGTATAGTCATTTTTGCTATCATCGATAGCATATTTTACTGTTAATCCATCTTCGGTTTACTTCCATGTAGGGTTGTTCTACGCGCACCTGGTGTGGGCTTTCACCCGCTTGCAGGTTGAGAGTATCCCCAGCCGCTATGGTGGATGTGTCGTACGACAGACACGACCTCATGCAGGTCGGACCCGATGGGATGACTGAGATGTATCGGCACACCACCTTAGTGGCAGAGGTTATGGGCGTGGTGAGGTCAGTGTGCAGATCGAGTCTTGCGTACGATAGAGCCATGGAGATCCTTAATGTGCTTTGAATGCAGCTTGATACCGTACCCAATGACATTGGCCTAGTGGATGAGGAGACCGATGAGCCCGATGAAGCGGTCGACAATACGATGAATCCATCAGCGCCACCTCTATCACGGAGCAAAGGTCGCAAACGAGACGATGATGAACTAGATCAAAGTTCTGCACACTGGGAAGAAGATGATGAGGATGTGCAACATATGCGACTTGAAAGCCAGTCACAACAGTGCTACCTGCAGAACGCTACCCCAAAACAAAGCACGAGGGCCAGGAGTGGTAGTGGAAGTGGCAGGGGGAGAGGGACGAGGAAGAGGAAGGTCTAGTACACGCCGCCAGCTGATTCATGGGGACGAATCAGAAGAGGACGATGATGACAGCAGTATCCCCGCAGGGTCGGATGGCAGCGATACGTCCTGCATAGCTGCGTTCTTTACTTACATTTCCGAAGACCGTTTACTGCATTGTCGTATGTGTGCTACTGTGATGCATCTGCTAACTAGAAAATAGAGCTCGCTTAGCGGCTTGTCGTGCATGTTTTACTGTATATTCGAACTCTCTTACTGCAATATAATGTGGTATTGCTACTTCTTTTTACCGTGTTGATTATAATCTATTATTGTCTTCTGAAAAAACGGTTACTAATGTTTTTTATTTTGTGGATAAAAGAACACAACGATCAATGGGCCATCTTCGTTCTACTGATACATGGTAGTTGTTTTACTATATGATGCCAATAATGTTACTGATGTAGATTTTTTATATTGAATTATTGCATGCATAAAAAGGCTTTATTTTAAACTGTACACACTATCGCTTCGTCTTCTCAATGCGTCTATGTGTGAATGGAATGCCGAGGTGCTGAGAGTCCCACAGTAGCGATGCGTTGGTATGCAGTGAAGTGCGCGTCTGGCGCGTTGCCTATGCGAGCCTGTCCGGCATAGGTATATAATTACCTCTATATGGATATAGTGATTGACTAATACTTGTGAATTGAGCTGTGCCATTACTGCCTCATCAATTAACCAGTATTTGTGATTACATCAACTGTTAAGACATGTGCGATCGTCCTCGTTGCAGGTTAACTATGCATCTATCAAGGCATCGGATTGTCGTTAGTAGTGGACAGTGGCTGACTCATGCATTGAGCTACTATGTTTCAGTGAGCCATGCATCTAAGTGAGATTGAACTAGGTAGATCCGAGCAGGAAGCGGAGACCTATGAGAGCTCAGTCTGAACCGACCTATGACATAGTAGCAACCGTCATTTAGACAAAAATCGGAGTACGTTCATTGAGATTGCTTAGTCTAAGATGCATAGATGAGATGTGATTTGAGTGATGTGACCTTGAGTTGTTAGATTATCGTATCGTCATGTTTATTAAGGACCATGAGGTAAATTGAGCTGACTTACGGAATTACGTCAAAGACAACCTCAGGTAATAGCGCCTCAATTACGCTGATCAATGACCTAGAAATCGAGCCTAGTGAATTAATGATAGTAGAGTAAAGAACCGTAGTAGCAGTAATGGATTGGTAAAAGATAGATTCCACTGATAGAACGATCTAGATAAAGGTTGATTCTACTACACTGCCAACAGTGCCATATATTACTGCATAATTGATTTTGACGAATCATTAGGAAATGCATACCAACAACACAGTAAGATCCTACAATGCTAGAATCAAATTGTACTACAGATGAGCAAACCGTAACACTATGATCAATCTGCACAAGCACAAGAGAAGATATCCCGAGATACAGATCAATCGAGATGCCAGACATAATTACACAACCTACTCAATCTGCTCAAGACAGCGATAATCGATTCTGTGAATGCCAACTGCATCTGACTTCTACAGCCTCTAATGCGCGTTAATAGGCACAGAAGACCACAAGTAGATGACATGATATCAATAGATCGAGAAACGTGATGAAAATCCGTAAACAGCAACAGCTATCGAATCAACAGAACCAACAGGAGCCAAAAGAGATGGATGTTCAGTCATAATGCTCATGATAATCTAAACCCAACTGAGCCTTAGTCGATCTAGAGATGAACTGGATACATCTGGATGCACAGCATCAGATACCCTGAACCGCTCTTACACTGCATAATCACTACTCGATGCTAGGATCACAATGCTTGACTCTGTTAATTTGAACGAAGAAAGGAACTAATAAGACAAAAATATGCTAGACTGACAATGAGCACATAATGTCAGTATCGATAATCGCTATATATTTAACTCATACGATGACTACTACATTGATATCTTGACTCTAATGATTTATGTAATATCATTTATGCATAGACCTAAGTACATAGATGTTTAGGTAAATTACAATTCTTCAAAGTTACGCTAGTCCATGCAGGTGCGGACATGCGGTACAAAATGCTCAATTTTAATTCCCATTTTCATGCAATAATCATCAAATGCTTTGAGTGAGTTCTCGGCGTTGTCCATTCGGTGGACTTCTCATGATGATCGGGGAAAATATTTATAATTTAATTATCTCACGAGATTGGCTTTGCAAAAGCATGATTTCTCGTGACAATAAACTATCACGTGCGACCATTAGAGGAAGCATCGATGAGCACTATAAAATACCTCAAATTACCCTTACGAGGGCTATTTAGGACCGCAAAGGTCTCCTGGATACAGTCCGGGAATCTGAGGACTTCATCCTTTGCTTTGAGCAAAAAGGTCTAGTAATTAATTTCCGTGGCACATGCGGGCACACAAAATCTTCTGATTAGAAATTCTTAACATTCATATCATGTCTGTGAATTGTTAATTATATTTCTCATCATCCTAAGACCTAGACGGCACAATCTATCATGTCGAGATAGAAAAGTTGAGCTTCTAAATACGGTTTCGGGACGGTATAAAGTGTAGGTGCCTTAATATTAGTGTAGTATAGCCCAATTTCATATAGAGGAAGATATTCTAATGCTATTTTCACTTTCTTCACGCTTTGTAATGGCGGTATTACGTACCATACTCTTCTTGATCTCTACATGGAAGCTGTTAGCGCAAATATCCTTGAGAGTTCTAGTCGATTACGGTTTAGCGAGTCTTCTTCAATGACCAAAGTTGTGCCGTTGGAAATATAATTATGGCCCTTCTGAGCCTATTATACAAGTATCATTTCTGACTGTGCTGTCGTAAGACTACCGGCATTCTTCTTGATCATTTGGAAAAAATTACATTTCTCTCGAGGATGGTATTCGTTGTGCGCTACATGCTAAGCACACTTTCTCCATAGGCGCCCTGCGGCGTTCTAATATAATGTACTTTATTAATATGTATGAAAGCAAGCAACACATAAATAAAATACTTGAGATATCGAGCGTAACTTGCTATTATAAAGGCGGAAAATAAGTCTTGCAGGACTCATAATAAGAATTTAATGCTTTGCTCTCCCGGAGCTTGCAACCATTATTCAATAATTCAAAATTACGCTTCAATTACAAGCGTAAGTTTCTATAAAAGGTCAGAGTGCAATCGTGCCTTTGGATCTAATAAGCCAATATTCGGAACTTCGCCTAAATCGGCTCCATCGCGCGATCTTCTCTTCTTGGCGACTACGGCTATGGCGTGCGATGTCAAAGGAGGATGATGGAACGCTCTTGAATTTGTTCACATTCATAAGTGCGACTAATGGATGTGGATCCTCTATGCTGCAATGGCGAGTATGCCTCATGCTATCATTTGCCCTTCTTCATAGGTGGAAAATATCAATAATGTGCGACGCGACCTTACCCTTCTTGTTCCTCTCATTCGTGAAAGGCTTCATCACCTTGTAGTACGCTTAGCGATGGCTTCATGGCCAACATTTGCTACTAGGTGGTTGCGAGATGAAGTTCTTTCTTAGAATATCATCTTGAGTCTACGCAACTTGCATGATGTCAATTAATTCGACATACTTCATGTAGCCGTCTTGGCGATAGTTGCTTGCGGATTGCCGCGTTCGGTGAAAGGTAGAGAGTCTTCTCAATCTTACGCTCATCGTGATTACATTACCACAGAATTGAAGCTATTATAAATTTTGTACAAATTCGACCATCTTTGTCGATTCTTCAAATTCTGATTCGTGATGCAGTCATCTTCATATTCATGCAAAAAGGTTCAAAGGATTACTCTTGTGTCTGCATAAAATAGTTGCAAAATTCTCACAATGCTCTTGAACTCGGGTTCGTGTTCAGTATTTTTATATGCATTTTCATGATTTCTTGCTATTTCGGTGATTAAAAGCAATATAAACAATTCTGAGATAATCAAAGCGATAAATCACGATAAATAAATTACATAGAAATAATAATAACAAAGTTAAACATGCTTCAAATGCCGATTCAAAATTTGAATTCCGAGGCTCTTTCTGCTAGGAAAAATGACTTCTCGACAAGTGCAAATTTGAAATTTTCTCCACCGCCCTCCCTTTTTCGTTTGGGTGGGTTCAGCGGTGGCCTGCGCCATTCGAGAGCGGCGGGGTGGGCTGGCGCAAAGCAGAGCGGCAGTGTGGCCATGCGGGGCGAGCGCGGGCGATCGTCGGTGTGAGCGATGGCGGCCTTCCACTCGAGGTGGCGGTGTGATACAAGACGGCGGCGGTCGGGAAAACACACCTGATGGGCACGGAGGCGGCGGTGTCGGTGATGCTGCGGCCGGTGCGATCTGGCCGGTTCGAGCGAAGGTGAGGCGCGCAGTGCGGCTAGTGCGGGCCGTGTCGGCGGCGGTCGAGCGGGAGTGCCGCGTCGCGGCGGCGGTTAACCTGTAGGCGGCGGCCGGTTGATGCGTGGCGGCTCAGAGCCGCAATACAGCAGTGGCGCGTCGCGGTGGCGGTCGTCTGAGGGCGGCGCCTCCTCTCCATTTTTCTCATCCGTGGTTGCCCGGCGGTATCTGACGCCATGCGGCGGCGTGCGTCTGTGAGGAGGTGGCGCCATCGCGGTGGCGGTCATGTTCGTGAAGCCGTCTTTGGGCGTAAAAATTCTTCGTGAGCCACTGTTCATCGGCAAAACACTGTTCATCGAAAACATTGTTCATCCGCGGTAGTCTTGTTCATGCGAGGTGCACTTGTTCATCGTAGTGGAGCGCTTGTTCATCGCTTGGCGTATGCTTGTTCATCTGCGCGGGCCTTTGTTTATCGCGGCGCCTTGTTCATCGGCCGTGAGCACGGTTCATCTGCGGCGTGCTGTTCATCACGTAGCGTTTGTTCATCAATCGGGTCTTGTTTCTGCGGGAAGCATAGCGTTGCCGACCGGCTCATGCCGCGTCTTGGCGTGGCGGTGCCATCTTCGGTGGTGGGTGTGACACCAAAATCGGCGGGACAGCGGCTCTGGGGCGTCGGCCGTCTTTTTGTTCTTTGTTCATGTATGCGATGCAAAATAGCACAAACGGGAGGATTAGAAATAGCTTGGCGGCGAGTCGGCTCGCGGTAGATTGGTTTAGAAACACGAGCCAATATAATTGCAGCAGCGGGCGCCGTATCATATGCTAACACAGAGTAACCGATCCATAGTAGTTAGTGCTGACTGCTGAGTTAAGACTGTCTTTTGTGTGCATCATGGGCAGTTTTGAACAGCTCCAATGGGACGTAGTCACATAGACCAGGTAATGGTGGAAGTTTGCTTGTCAGTTGTCATTGCCTAATACACCATCCCCAGCTATGACAGGTCGTTGCCCACTAGACCAGCTCAGTGCTGGCGCTATGAATAAGGGAGGAAGTATGAATTGGTCAAAGTCACTTTGTAGCACTAGTGTACCAAATTATTTCGGTGTTCCAGCTAATTGGATGCTAAGAAGCTTTCAGCGGCCCCTTATTATCGGATGCCAACTTCTAAAAATCCCTGCCAACTTATAAACAAAGCTCCCCGTCCTTAACGACTTTGGATATTAGTATTCATCTCCAGACCTCTTTCTTCTAAACAAAGCTTAGTGCAGCAACTGGCATGTTGCCCAGTTCGGTTCACCAAATACAATCAAACAGCCTGTAGTTTATTCCAGTTTATACACACATATCTGGAGACGATGCCAATCAAACAGCCTGGAAAACAATATTTTGTTTAGCCTTGGAATGCCATTAACGCGGATCTTCATCAGAGTGCAGAAAACAATCCGTAATGGTGGGTCCATTTGGCAGCTGGAGAAGCGGAGGGTCCGCAGCCCAGCTCGGCGGAAAAATTGTGCGATCCAACACCGACGAAACGCCCTCGAAAAACACCCGAGAATACCCCCGAAACGCGTGTATCACGGTCATTCCCACCCCCTTCGCGCCACGTTTATAAAACCACCCGCGCCGCGACCAACTCCCTCGTGAGAAGAAAGAAAACTCGTGTCGGTTACTCACCGTTTGGTCGTCATGGGTGTCACGTACCAGAGGCTGTCCGAGCCCGGGAGCCGGCGGTTCGGCGCGCAGGCGCGGGCGTGGGCGGCGCTGAGGCGGGCGGCCGCGGGGCTCGCACGGCTGTACGCCGCGCGGCGGCGGTGGGCCGGGAGGAGGCTGGCGCGGGCTCGGGCGCGGCACACCAAGGTGGCGACGGGGTACGAGTACGACTCGGCCAGCTACGCGCGCAACTTCGACGACGGCGTGTGGAAGGCCGAGGAGGGCGTGTTCTGGAGCGCGGGGACGTCGTCGTTTGCTGCGTGCAGGCTTGCCCGTGCCGTGTCCGCTGTCCAGTGATTCTTTGCCTCTTCGGAACTCAAAATCTGTGCTTTGTGAACTAGCCATTGGTTATTTTTTAGAATTGACTTCGTAGTGTTAGGACAGTTTTTGTTTCCCTTTGTACTTTTTTTTTAGAATGTTTCCCTTTGTACCTTGTATGCTTTTTCAGGCAAAAAAAAAAGATCGACTTAGATGGCCGAGTTTTGGAAGGTTGGTTGAGAAAAGAGAGAGAGTTTTGAGAACGAGATTTTTGGCCTGTAGGCCAATCTTGGGAATTGATGAACAGGGCTGTGAATCAGGTTTTCCTGGAGCAGGCTGAGGGACGGCCGAAATGGTGATGTGGCCTGTTTTCAGGCCTCAGTAGGGTCGACTCTGAAGGCCCAACAAGCAGTATTTACAACCCAGCAAATAAACAAGCTAACTGAGAATGGATTAATTCCAAAAGGAGCTCAAGGTAAATGCTATCTGGTGCATGCGCTCCAGAATAGGAATGGAAAAATAGCTCGAGGCTCGCGAGCCAGCTCGGCTCGAATCAAGCTCGGCTCGACTTGGTTCGGGCTCGCAATTGTTCAAGCCAAGCCAAGCCTTGTTTCTGGCTCGCAATTTTTTCAAGCCAAGCTCGAGCCGCTCACTTGGCTCGTTGTCTCCCTCTGTTATTTCTCTCGAGTCCTTAACTTCTAGTTCTTTCTCATTCCATTTTGTTGCCTCCCTCTATTAGTTCTTCCCCATTCCATTTCTTCTTCCATCCCTCCTCCACTCTCAATCTCTTCCCTTGCCTTATCCACAGACCACCGGCCGAACATGCTTCAGGAGTCCACTCGCTGCCTCCACCTCCTCCACTCGCCGCCTCCGCCTCCGCCTCCCCCAGCTCCACCCGCCGCCTCCCCCTCCCCCATCTCCACCCCCCGCCTCCCCCTCCCCCATCTCCACCCGCCACCTACCTCTCGCCCAACTCCACCCACTTCGTCATGTCATACTCATACAGTTCGGTTTAATTAGTGTGATGAGTGTATATTCGAAAGCTTCTTCAGAAATCAGATGAGTATTATTGCTAGTAAAGGAAACATTGGTGAGGAACTTGACATGGAGAATTGACTGACAATAGCCTGTTAATGAACAACCGAAACTTAGCCACTTAAATGGATTCTTTGCTGGTGTTAAGCTCACTTTAGGCAACTGACAATGAATTGACTTTGTTTCTGGCTTTGTTTTATTGTTTATGATGATTAGATTATAAATTTAGGATGAATGGTTCACATAATCACATTCTGCCTCTGTTTTTGGACATGGAGGGTCACTAGCTTGAACGAGCTTTTCGAACTGGCTCGAGCTGGCTCTCGAGCTCGTTTTACAAACGAGCCGAGCCGACTGCTTTGGAAACGAGCCTGAACGAGCCGAGCCGAGCTTGGCTCGTTTCCAGCCCTACTCCAGAAGTCCAGATACCTAATGTAACATCCCAAATTCTGTACTTGTGTTTCAAATGTAAGAAAATGAGTAGAATTTAAAACTTTTTCTTACGTCATGTATTTCCTGTGTGTACTAAACAATTATTGTACAAGAGTATGGAAATACAAAGTCACAAGTCTGTTGATCCAAATCTTGATCCTCCAAAATCAATCTTGTCCAATCTTGTGATCCTTCTCGGGAAATATTTTTCCTAAGTTCTTGGGATGGTTTGTGACCCTCTGAAAAATTTCACAATTTTGAAATTGTTTGAATAGTTTTAATGGTCGGTCAAACTTGTTTGACTTGTAGTCAAACCCTAGCTCAAAGCATTGTATAATTTCTGGAGAAAATGCTCAGCATAAAACCTCTGGAAATTTTATGTCAGTCCATCTCAAGGTTAGCAAGCTCTTGTCAAAATTTCATAAAATTTGGAGTTAGTTTGCTACCTCAAATAAATCCCTAAGTCTCGACTTTTAATTTCAAAGTCAAATTTGGATTCACTGTTCTCTGTCCGCACTGTGTCCTGCTCGTGCCAACCGACTCGGTCAAACCAACTAACGGCACCGGCCAGAGCAGTGCAACCTCGCCGACCCGCGGCCCTTGGATCTCGGTCCAACCGCATAGACCTCCTCTGGTCTTTGTAAAGACCTCCCACCCGCACGACCTCCTCCCGTTCTATTTGCAAAGACAACCCTCCAGACCTCCCTAGGACCTCCTTTGCACCTTTGCAAAGACCACCCTGGGCGACCTCCTCAGCCCTCCACGACCACCCTAGCACTGGGGTGATCGTGGGCCGTCCATCTTGAGATCTGTGGCTCAGACCTCCCCTAAGTGTTAGGACCTCTAATACATAGTTCTAAATCTGAGCCCTTAGATTTCAATCCAACAGCTCACGCCCTCCCTAGTGGAGCTCAGTGCGGTTTCCAACCGTTGCACTTGATGACCATCCTCCACGGTTCTCTCGGCGGTGGGGCACGGTCATTGTCAATTTTTGTGCATGGCGGTGAGAGCGGTGCCTTGTCAACTCTAGGTCGACAAACGGCTATGTGCTGCCAACAATAAATGTTTGGCAGCCCCTTTTGCTCAAAAGTCTTTCTGGCAACCTGCTCCCATCATATCGAGGGTGCCCTAGCTCAGTGCACCCATAAGCTTGGCCCTGGTTCAATTTAGCGCTCGGCTATATATGGATCCCGAGCTTCTCCCTTAAGCTTCTTTGGATCCATTCTTGCACCCCTAGCTTCTTTCTCTGCTCTTGTGCTCAAGTCACCCGAAAGCCTCTGCCACCATTGCTAGACCTTGGAGCTTTCCGGCGACCTTTGAGCTCCAGTGGTTCAATATTGCAATTTTGGCTGTCATTTTGTTCCCTTGGTCACCTCAAGCCTCCCTAACTTGTTTTGTTTGACCTTCACAGAGGTTGACAAGGTGGGAGTTTCTTTGTTCGTGGCGGGGCCGTCTTCTTCACCTCCGGCGACCTCCACCATCACCGGAGCTCCTGCGACCACTCCTAGTTCTCCTTCAATCCCTGGTGAGTACTTCAGTTCCAAAAACCCGAACCTTTTAGACCTCTTCGGTTTTCGTTTTCGGCCGTATTTGGTCCCCGGCGGTTATCTCCGGCTAGCCGCCGGTTGGTGGTGCTTTTGGTGCAGCTTTTGGCACCTTTAGGTTCTCCTCCCTATTTGGAATCCAGCCGTGCCTTTGGTTCTCGCCGGCGAGGTCCCCGTCGCCGGCGGTGAGCTAGAAACCGAACTCGTGTTTTTGTCGTGCCTTACTCGGACAAGTACTGTAGCTTAATGATTAGCATTTAAGTGGTCCGAGAGCTAAATCATTAGTGTGTAATAATGTCTTGTCAGAAACCGTGGGTGTAGTTAAGTCCCCGACCCCCTTAGTTTCAATTGTGGCCATTTAGGAGCACCTTGTGTTAGATCCTCACCGTAGGGATTTCCTTCGCTAAACCCTGGGTCGCCTGGACCTCCTAGAACCCATCTAGATCTTCGTGTGTAAAGTCTTTAAGTCCCAGGACCTCCCCGCTGTAATCCTGGCCGTTAAAGACCTCCTTAGATCTAATCTGGACCCTTAGGAGCACCCCCCCTGTGTTTCCGCAAAAAGACCTCCCTTGGTCATTTTGCAAAGACCACCCTTGAACCACCTCTCGAGGTCCTCGTTGCAAAAGATCACCCCTGGCCTTTTGTAAAGAAAACCTTCAAAACCACCCCCAGGGTCCTCTTTGCAAAAGACCACCCCTTGGTCTTTTTGTAAAGAGAACCTCAGGACCTCCTCGTGCTGGTCTTAGCTGTGAGGACCTCCCTCGCTCCATCTTAGCCGTTCAGGACCTCCCCCTGGAGATCTTGACCGTCTGGAACCTCCTCCTTTAGATCCGTGGCTTTAGGACCTTCCCCGCCTCAGATCTGGACCGTTTATGACCTCCCTAGGGAGATCTATGCCGTCCAGACCTCTCTCTGTTGAACACCTGTCGCGTAGGACCTCCCCGCGAAGATCATGGCCATCCATGACCTCCTCGGTGAGATCCTAGCCGTCCCGACCTCCCTCGTTTTCATCTTAGCCGTTCACGACCTCCCCCTGGAGATCGTGACCGTCTAGGACCTCCCTGCCAGCTCTGGACCGTTAGATTTAGATCTAACGGGCTAGACCTCCTCGGGTAGATCTCAACCGTCCAGGACCTCCTAAGGGAGATCTGAGCCGTTAAGATCTCGTATGTTCAATCGTTGACCTTTAGACCTCCCCTAGTGCTCGGGACCGCCAGATCTTGATCGGCGGTCACGACCTCTGATAAGCGCGAGGACCTCCTTTGTGTCTTGTTGTCGCGTGCTGGTCGTAGCCATTGGATTCAAGATCTACGGCTCAGACCTCCTCGCTAGATCTTGCCGTCTAGGACCTCCTCGTTAGATCCAGACCGTCAAGTCTAGATCTAACGGCTAAGACCTCCCCTAGGCACGATGAGGTCTTTGCGCCCTGGTGCTCGCGTGGGTTTTAGTATTTGAGCTCGTGAGCCGTGCGATATTTGATCAACGGCCCACGACCTCCCCAGTTTTCGTTGGTTTTTCAGATTTAGTTCCCGAGAGCTTTTATTTGCACATATTAATTGTTTTAAACTTCAAATATGCATATCTTTTTCTCTGTAGTTCCAAATTTAACAAACTAAAGTTCTATAAATGCATCTGTTAAAGTACTTTCGCTTAGTATAGGTTTTATAGTAGTCTTTAATACTGAAATTAATCATGCCTTAGATTTATAACTTAGAAAAATCATAACTAAATCATTTTAACTCCAAATTAGGTGAGACCACTTGTGTTAACCTTAAAATGTCAGTAGCCACCTATAATAAAAATTTCAGCTGCACCACATTTCTAGAAATTTTTGCCAACCAAATTAATTATGATGAACAGTAACAGATTGCAATTTTTTCAGCTGAGCAAAATTGTTTTGATCATATCTTTTGCATTAAGAGTCCAAATCAGTTGGTTCTTGTTTCTAAATTCATTTTAAATCATGGTCTTGCTGCTGGGAAATTTTCAGAGCATTTGGAGCATTTTGGTTTTAGAGTCTTTTTCGTTTTCTTTGTTCTTATCGGTTCTTTTCGCTCTTTGGTGAGGCTCAGACGATTGTGCGATACTCGAGTGACCCTCTGCGGCATATTGAGCGGAGACGTGAAAAGCAGTTTGATCATTTCCCATTTGATCCCATTACTTTTAAAGTCTAATATTTTGTTTAACTTCTATGTATGCATTGCTATTTTGTTGTTAAATTGATTAGTTAATCCTCTAGTTGCATAATCTGTAGGAAATAAATATCCTCTACTACACGAGCCTAGGTTATTTGTTGTGATCGAGTTCGTTGGATGAACTCTTATCACTTAGTAGATTACGAATGAATATTGTTTAGCCATGCCTAGTTATCGGTAGTATTGGCGATCATCGACTTAGTCGATGATCTTGATCACACAAATACTTATACTACTCCATTATGTCCAATCCTTGTGTTTTATTGATTTACAAATCAAAAGCGAAAACAAAACTATATCTTGACTTGGGCACAATGGTATGTTGGTGTGATCTGTTGGGTGTGTTGGAATGGTGCCTAAGTCCCTAAGGACCGAGTTACTTGTGTCACTAAGCCAGCGCTTATTGCGTGCTAACCACGAGGGGATATGGGACCTCTCTTGACTAAGTACTTTGGGAGGTGCTAATTATGAGTGGTCGGTGGGTGTGTGCGTGTGTGTGTTTGTGGTGTGCGAGGAGCATTAGGCTGTCCGGTTAGGCATCTAATGTATCATTCTCCCGTGGGTTGCGGCTCTTAATTAGCATCGTCCATTGGAAAGCGTCTTGTAGACTTAGCGTGCTCGCATACCAAAGGAAGTATGCTAACCGTGGTGGTGGAAAGGCGGTCTATCGTGTGGGTACATTGGTACACCCTGCGCAGGTTAAAACTATTCGAATAGCCTCGCCCTAGGTTATGGACATGCTTGGTAAGGTCGTGCAAGAACTAGACTACAACCTTTTAAAAACTTAAAACTTGACATGGGTGGTATGAAGGGTACTTCATGCTATTGTTGTGGTGACTATTGAGTTAGTCACTTCTAGGACATTGTTGTTCTCTATCTATTGCTATACTCGTCTCACTTTTATTTGAACAATAGAAATTAATTGCAAACTTGCTTTCAAATGTATTACCTTATTGCAAATCAAACTTGCTTTATCTTTGAAAATAAGTCGAGCCTTATCCACTTAAATAAAGCTTGCATGTAGCTAATTATAGTTACGTTATCTTACACGTCGGTCTTGCAGTACAAAAATAATTTTTGTACTCGGATGCTATCTTAATTGTTTTGTTGCGAGAGGAAGAGCTCGAGGGCCTCACTTTTGTGAGATTTGTTGTGGCGGTGTCTGAGCGATTAGCTTGGCGGTCCGGTTGGTTGCCTTGTGGGTAAAGGCACACCGATTGGCTTTTGTTTATAGCCATCTTATGGTCCTTTGCTTCCATTGTTTATATTAGTTACTTATGTGTTATTTTGGCAGTCGGCCTCTCTTTTGTAATAACTCTCTTTATATTATGTATGTCTTTCGGTTGTTGCTTTTGCTTCGGCTCTATGTGTATGAATGGAATTGATGCATGATTTTGTAACGGGGTGTGTATATTGCATTTCTGGGAAGTATACATATCTCGAGGCTTGGTTTATTTGATTTGTGCTGCTAGGACCAAGTGGTTGGTTAAGCAGTACAAGCCGAATAAACCGAGGTCCTCACAAAGTTGGTATCAGAGCCATTCCGACCGTAGTAACCCAAGCTTGATCGTCTTTAGGATATTTTGGAAAACTTAATTTCAAAGTATCAAATGATTTATGAAAGCTTAAGTAAGTTCTCAGATTTTATTCCTTACCTATCTTAGCTTTCTATCTCATCTTGCACTAATTTGAGTTTTAAAAGTTGTTCTCCTTTCCTTCTCTCAAAAGATAGTTGTACCGTTTAAATTGGGTTTTGGGAACCATTGAGTTTGGCAAATTGAAGTGTTAGCTGCCCTCTACAAGGTTTTGAAGCTTCGGAAGTTGAAGATTTCGACTTAGAAGCTTGGATGCAAAATCTGGACAGCAAGCGTCAATTTCCGGACAGCAAGCTCAAAGGTTCTAAATAGGGTAGAAAATGAGAGGTTAATCAACTAAAACTTGTGGGAATAAAAGGGTAAGATGTGATATTAGTTGGCTAAGTATCTAACACCCCTTATTAGTGATTTTACCCTGTTATTTAGTTATGATAAGACTTAAGTGGTGTGCTGAAATTTGCATTCCTAAACCGATTGCTCGTTCTTTCCATACGAGTTAGTCGTACCGGGAAGTTGCTCTTGTGATTGAAACTTTGTGCTGATTTTGTGGTTGTTTTTGGGCCTGTTGAGTTCATCTCCTAATGAGTTATTGTTTCTTTGCCTTGAGCTTTCGGGTTTAATCCTTGTCCCTCTTAGGATCTATCCCCACTCCAACTTTCTACCGAACTCCCTAGTCCTTGGCTTTTCTTTCGCGCCTTTCAGCTTCTAGTTTCTGGGTTGCTTTGCTAACCCATCTCTTCGTAGCAGGATGTCGGGACAGACCAGTAGTGACGGATTTTGGTCACGTTGCCCCGAGGACCGGCGGTTACCTCCCTTCTGTTTAGGCTGTGGTGAAGGAAGCCATGTCGTCAAAGGTCGTGAACTAGGAAAGGTCAAGGTCTGCCAGCGCTGTGGTGAGGAAGGACACTACAGCAACGAGTGTACTACAGCCTGCCCAAACTGTGACGAAGACCACTTGCCTGGAAACTGTCCGACTGCCCGAATCTCTTGTTTCCTCTGCGAGGGAAGCAATCACTATCCCAAGGAGTGTAGCATGAACCTGGTGATCGCCAAGTCGTTAGAACTACAACGACTGCTTCTTCGGTCGTCCTTAAGCCTCGCAACCACCAATGCCTCCAAACCAGAGAAGTTCCTGGATGATTTGTCTACAGAGCTGCGGGGCAGATTACCAGTCTATACCTTCTCGAACTTTCAGATTGTGGTCGAAAATCCCATTGTTGCTGGGGCCAGTAAGGGAAAGTCGAAGGATCGTCGCAAGCGTCAACCGATAGCCGATGTCACATGTTTCTTCTGCAACCGCAAGGGTCACTATGCACTTAATTGTCCTAAAGAGAGTGCAGCCACCCCTCGTCCTCTACAGGCCGTGCCCCAATCTCGTGCACCTGCGAGTCAGCAGCGCGGCCCCCGCAATCTCACTGATGCCACTTGTTTCTTTTGCAAGCTCCAGGGCCATTACGCTACTAATTGTCCTAAAAGGCTTGCACCAACCTCCCGTTTCTTTTCGCGGCCCGTGATTCGATCACATGCACCTGCGAAACATCGACTGAGGTTGTTCGTATTCAAGACAACTCGTCTCACTGGAAAGCACAGAGGTACCCGATATCGTGTAGGTGCGCTTCTTGTTACCTCTTGCCCGATCTGATTCAGAGCATCTCATTCTCTTGTATCCCGTCTTTTGCTACTATTGGTGGTCTTTGTTTTGCTCTTTTATCGGTGCCGGCACCACCTCGATTTTATCAAGCCTTGCTAGCCTACCCCGTTTTCCCCCAAGAAGAATGCTACCATCTGGTTTGTCCTCGGTCGTTTGACTTGAGTGGCCCCCTTCTGTCCCTGTACATCCAAGGGCATCACCTACTAGGTATTGCCTCAAATTTCTGTGGCCTAAATGGCCATAGCTCCTCTAACAAACTAGCTGCGGAGGGATGACTCCGTATAGCTAGTTATCAAGCTGAGGTCTCGTTCGTTAGTGGAGAAACCAGACAAATTGCTCCACCAACTGAGAATGGCCTTGGTTCCTCTAAGAAGCTAGTTGCGGAGGGATGACTCTACATCACCGCCCTCTCCTTCTCCTTCCCAAGCCGCCACCCTCTCCTCCTCCTCCTCCTCATCCTTCAAGCCGCCACCGTCACCAACCCCCCAACCCTAGCTGCCACTGGTTTTTATTTTTTATTCTTATATAAATGATTTATTTATGTATTAATTATTTAATGTAATAATTATCTATCTATTAATTGTTTATTGTGATAATTATTTATGTATTAATTGTTTATTATGATAATTATTTATGTATGAATTACACTCTATTGCGTTAATTATTGTTAATTGAGGTAGTCGTCATTAATTGTGTTAGTTTGTCGTTAATTGCCGTCAGTTGTCATTAATTATCATTAAATGTCGTTAATTATCGTCAACTGCGTTAATTGTCATTAAACAGCGTCAAGCAAGACATTACTTGTCTAAGGGGTATTTCAGACATTTTTCATCTCAGAAGCTCCAGCCAGCCTACCTAAAGGCAGACAGTCAAACACTAAACCTCTTCAGCTCAGCCGTTCAGCCCCGCAACCCAGTCGGAAGCCGCTTTTCAGAAAAGCTACTGAGATGCCAAACATGCCCTAAAGTTGTGTGTTTCAGTATATTCAGAGCACAAATATTTCAAAAATAGAACATAGGGCGAAAATTTGAAAAGAGCTGTATTCTCGCCAATCATAAAGTAACAAATTAAATCGGAGACAAACTACGCAGTAAACACATTCATACCATTGAACATAGAGGGAACAACAAATTTTTTTAAAAAATATTATTATTTTAAAAGATAATTACAAAAATAAATAGTGCTTCGAAAAAATTACAAAAATAGGTCCCTGTCACCAGTTCAACTGGCGATAGCTTCCTGTCGTCAGTTCAACTGGCGACAGGTACCTCAACCCTATTCTACTTAACCAATTTATGATTTTCATAAGTTTTAAACGGTACGAAATCAGTTAGGGTCGCAATAACATTTTGTCATCGTCGTATGTTGTTCTACTACAATTAATTTCTGAAGAATTTAGCAAGAACGATTGAGATATCAATGATTCGTAAAGAGGAAGGTAAGTGATATTACGATTCGCCCGGGAATTCATACACATTGGTATTACAGAACTTGCAGCAGAACGACATAACACTTAATTGCAATGATAATTCAGAACATTGCAAATAATATATTACTACTGTCTGTGCTTTCTCGTGGTCGCGACCTCAACGTCTCCCATGTGGACTGCCTCGAGTCGCGCACCGGATGAGGTCCCCGCGGCGACGTCCGGAGTGCCGATGTCTCTTTCATCCTGAGGATTTCGCATGGGGCATGTCTTGAAGGTGTGCCCAGACTTCCTGCAAATGGAGCACTTCTTCGTACGACGTCTGGCTTCTGCATCGTCCATATTGTTCCTCATGCGTTGTACCTGTCGCCGACCAACCTTTCCCTTGAGCCTACCAATGTCCACGGCCCAGATTAGTTGCTCCCAGGTGGGATGGCCAGTGAAATGGCCAACCACGATGTAACCATAAATCTCTCCACTCCATATTTGCATCACCGTCTCCTTGGTGAAATAGTCAGAGAGGTACTGGCCGGGATGCTGCGCCACCGTCGAACAGGCGACCATGACATGGGAGGAGGGCCTGTGCAGAAGAAGGAGCTTGTTACAAGTGCATACACAACTATCGCTGCGTAGCGTGCACTCATGGGTGATCCTCTCGCGGTTCGTCCCGCGACGTCCTTTATCCCTGCACATTATCTCGAAACCAAGCTCCCTCGTGCCCATCTTAAATGCCCAGTGCATCTCACCCTTCTTGCTCTTCTCCTCCATGTATTCAGTGATCATAGTGGAGTAGAGTACTCTGTCATTTGCCATGACGAGCGACGCATTGCTGCATCTGTTAGCAAAGTATTTTGTGGTACCGAGGAGAATTGCCTCCACAATACTAACCAAAGGGAGGCACCTGACGCCGCGTATGACCTAGTTGTACACTTCAGCTAGATTGGTTGTCATGATGCCGTATCGAGCACCACCCCTGTCATGTAGCAGCGGCCACTTCTCCTTAGGTTCGTGCTCAATCCAGTCCGAGAAGCATTTCACCTGTGCCCCTGTCTTCCTCATGACAGTAGGAGCGTCTGTGGGTAGCTGTGGCAATGCTTCGGGGGCCTAGTCAGCGCTTGGGGCGGGCCTTCTCGCTACCTCCCTTCTGTGGGTTTGGGTCCGGTCATCCAGAATCTTTCAGAGTGTTTCAAACTTCCGCTGCCGGTTCTGGTTGCACAGCCGCTTGAATAGGTTCATCAAGTCTTTGTTGCAGAACTGCTTATAGAAGTTTGCATCCAAGTGCCTCATGCACCACCTGCTCTGTAGATCCGGCCATGGAAGTGGTACATTCTCTCCTCGTTGTAGCTGAGTTATTACGCAACAAGCCTGCATGTCGATCATGTATGAGGCATGCGTTGGGACGGCCTTGCATAACAGAAATCCTCACATTTTTAAGGAACCACAGCCAGCTATCGTGTTCTCGCTTTCAACAAAAGCGAATGCCACGGGAAGAACTTGATTGTTTCCGTTCGTCGCTATTGCAGTTAGTATCTGGCACTTGTACTTCCCAGTCAGGAATGTACCATCGATGCACAAGATTGGACAACAGTGACGAAATGCATTGATGCATGGACCAAAGGCAAAGAATGCTCGTTGTAGTACCCTCTTATTGGGCCACTTCAGATGCGTGGCGTCTTGAATATCCACATGAGTGCCAGGATTCCTGTCTTGTATGACTCGGAGTTGCCCAGGAAGGTTGTGGTAGGAATCCTCGAACGTACCGAACCTTGATTCCAATGCCTTCTGTTTTGCCCTTCAAGCCTTGGTATAGCTGATAGTGTACTAGAACCTTGCCTCAATGGCCCGAATGATGGATCGTGCCTCAAAATCTAGATTATCCACGATCTCACCATACATGAGGTTGGCGATGAAGCCTGATGACATGTTCCGGTGGGACTGCACTGACTCAGCGACGACGCATGTGTGAGGAACCACTATAGAGCACTTCTAGTAGGTGTCCCATTTATGCTGAAATGCGTGCACTCGCCAAGGGCATCCCTCTATGATGCACTTCACGTCATAGCATTTTGGGGTAGACTTCACGATGGTGAATGTGCGCCGCACCGATAATGCCCAGAATTTGACCGTATCCTGCACGACCTCCTTGTATTTGTACATAGCTCCTAGTCTGACCTCACTCTGGTCATACTCCCACGGCACACGAGAGTCTTCGTTGACGACGAGGTTGTCGAATTGGTATGTGTTCCACTCGGCTAGAACCGCCTGCTGGTCCACATCATCCTCATCATCGGAACCTTCATCTTCCGACAATGCCATGTACTCCCGGTCTTCGAGATCCATCCTTTGCACTATGGCTTCCAGCTCCTCACCCTCGTCAGCAAGCTCACTAGCTTGTCTCACTGACGGAGGTGCTTCAGCATAGTCTTCATCGACAGCATCAGCAACCCCTTATCCTTCAGCCATTGTGTGCGCCGCGTTCGAGTCCTCGACTTCTTCTTCGGTGTCAGCAACCCCTTCTTGTTCAGCCGCGGATGCTGCAGTGGGTTTAGCATATGCTTGGACCAGAAGGACCAAGTTCCACCCTCTCTCTCTTGCCATACGTACATATGACTGCCATGAATTTGTTCTCTTTAGTTGCACTAACTCCCAATACGTTGGTTGTCTTGCCTGAGGGGGCAAGGCAACTCAATCTCAGATTGTACACATCACGGTCCACCTGGAACGTGTGGAATAACCACCGCATCACAGCCCCGAATGTACGCTGCTCAGCTCTTGGTAGGGGCACGTCCGCTGACTGGAAATAACGCAAATCAATCCCCTCGGGACCCTCCATAATAGTCCCTTGACCATAGTAAATTTTGAAATTGGCGACGTCGGACATATTTGACGCACTGCACTGTAAAGAACATTTACACGATTAACTACATATCTAAAACTAAACAGCCCACCAAAAAATATTATGTAAAATGTACTACACTACATAACCGTACATCAAGAACTATGTAATCAATTCTGTTAAAAACATTACCCGAGAGGTGAGCAACCGGACAAACAGCGCTTCGCTAGCTTTTTCTTCTCCTCTCTCTTCTCTCCTTTTCTTTTTTTTTGAATAAAACTGAATCCTGTGTTGAATATTGAGGGTTTGAAAAGGGTTTTATAGGAGTGAGGTCCCTGTTGCCAGTTCAATTGGCGACAAGGACCTGTCGTCATTTTAAACGGCGATAGCTTCCTGTCGCCAGTTGAACTGGTGATAGATAGCTCAACCGACGACAGGGGGGCGATAGGGTCTGTGTCGCTGGTTGAACTGGCGACAGGGAGTCATTTTTGTACTTTTTTGAAGTATTTATTTATTTCTGTAAATATTTTTTAAAAATATATTACTTTTTGAAATATATTGCAACCGTTGATTGATGCAAATATTTATTTAAGGACGATTGAGGTATCATTGACGCAACGATAACAACACGACATTTGATCGGACAAGGTGGTTACATGGCACGCAGGCTAATGAACCGAGGACTAGGGGGTTACATGGCACGCATGCTAATGAACCGAGGACGGTACACGCATGCCTTTAGAGAAATAGAAATACACAGGATATGTCGACGAAGAGGGTAGAACTACTGTGTGGAACGTGACCATTTGCCCTTGCGGCCCAGCTCGGCGTTGTACTCCTCGCCTTGCGCCTTAGCTCTCGCCGCGATGGCCATCTTTCGCTCCCTTTCGGCTTCCCGTCGCCTCGCTTGCTCATGCTCCTGCTCCTCGCCTTGCGTCCGACCTTACTAACCTACTCCTGATTTTCTTCATTCTGATTCTGTCATTGTGTTATTACTACCGGCTGCATAATCGTTCCGGTGCTACATAATAAAGCTAAAATTATTCTGATTATGCCATTGTCTTATCACTACCAGCTACATAATCGTTCCAGTGCTACATAATAAAGCTAAAATTTTTCTGATTATGCTATTGTGTTATCACTACCGGTTACACAACTTAAAATACATGCTACACAATTTGACTATTTTTATCTAATCTACTCAACCCTATGTCGCTATTTTTGTTTGCTAACCAACAAGGTTTTCACGTAATGTACAAAGTTTCTGAAAAATGTACCTGCGAGAAGACCGATCGGACTAGATGCTCTGACGACAATCTCTCTCCTTCGCGAAAATCTGACAGAGCTTCGCTAACTTTTTTCACTGCCTTTCCTTCTCTCTCACGTTTTTTTTCGGAATTAAAATAAATTATAGACTGATTTTTCGAAGATTTTATAGCCAAGTTCCTGTCGCCAGTTCAACGGCGACAGGAATCCTGTTCAACTTCCCGTCGCCAGTTCAATTGGCGATAGGAAGCTGGACCGGCGACAAGGCTGTCCAGGGTCCCTGTCGCCAGTTCAACTCGCGATAGGTTGGCGACAGGGATTTATTTTTGTAATTATATTTTAAAATAATAATATTTTTTTAAAAAAAATCGGGAACAGCAGTGCACAGGTTATCTGGAAAAAGAAACGAGCGATATTAACGTGATCATACGTAAAAAGTGAAAAAAAAGGCGGTCTAAAGGGACTATGGGAGAAAACAACGGCCCGTCAAATTCCAACCCATCCAACCCAATCCTGTTCAGCTTCCACCCCCATTCCATTTCGTTTCCCCTCCTCCAATTAAAACCAGCCGCGGCCGCCGCCGTCTCCCTCTCCGGCTCACGAAATGGCGTAACCACCGCCCCCAATTCCGCCGCCTCCGCAGTTCAAATATCTCGCCAGTCGCCACCACCAGGTCCACCACCGCCCCTTCCCGAATCGCGGGGATCTCCAAATCCAGGTGCCCCAAACCCTAACCCTAGCTGGCCACGATGAAGGCGTCGATCAAGTTCCGCGACGACGACCGGCCGCTGCTGCGTGCCAAGGTGCCGATTGGCGTGCTCGGGCTGCCCTTCCTCTCCGGCCTCTCGGCCGGCGGCGACGCCAAGGACCTCCTCTTCGACCTCTCCACCGCCTTCCCCTCCGGCCCGGCACTCCGCCTCTCGTACCGCCCCAACGACACGCGCCAGCCCTTCGCCCTCTCCGTCCGCACCGGCCTCGGCCTGCTCGGGTCCCCCGCGCGCGCGCCGGTCGCGCTCTCCGCCGAGTTCAACCTCCTCTCCTCCAACCCGCCCGCCTTCTCCCTCCTCTTCAAGCCCCGCATCGGCGACTTCTCCCTCGCCAACTCCGTCCGCTCCCCGCCCCCCTCCGAATCCCTTGCCCCGCCACCGCCCCACAAGCTGGCCGACCTCTCCAACGGCAACGACCACGACCACGAAAGCCACAAGGCCTTCTCGTTCAGCGGTAACGGGTTCGCGGCGAACGTCGCAGCCGCTGGGAGGAGCGGCGGCGGGGTGGGGGCTCTGCTGTCCGGGATGCGCCTCACGACAAGGAGCGTGCTGCCGCTGTGGAACAAGGCGAGCCTGCGGTTCCAGTGGGGGCTGCGCGTGCCGCCGGAGCTGAAGGCTGCGCTCGCCGACGATGGGTACGGGCGGAGGGCGGGGAGCCTGGCCGTCAGCAAGCTGCCTCTGCTGGTCATGAACAAGATCACCATTGAGCACACGCCAAGGACGCCTCAGAAGTCCGATGGGGACAAGAAGGGGAAAGACGCACTGGAAGGTGAGGGAGAAGCATTCTCGTTGGTGAAGAGGCAGCTGGAGGTGCTGAACGCGGAGAGCATCGTGCTGCGGCGTGCCGTGGAGGACCTGCGTGCCGAGATCAGTGGCAATAGAACCATCTCAATGCCCGGTAAAGGCGAGGCTCGAAGGATGCCAGCGATGCCGCCGCCTCCGCAACAGCCTTTTCCGGTGAAGCCGGATCGCCATGGAAATGGCAAGGATCTGGTGGACAGCGGACCGAAGCCGGTGTCGGATGAGGCCAGCGAGGAGTTGAAGAAGGCACTGGAGGCCCGCCGGAAGTGAGGTGCTAGGGCTTGCTGACATTGCAAGCTCTGCAATTTTAAATGCCTGCTGTGTTAGTTGTGCTAAATAATATATTGGTAGGCAGTTTGCATCCTTGAGGTCCAGCAAACGAGAATTCTCATAAGGTGATGTAATAACTTTGCCTTATTTTCCTTGTCGCTGCTTGTGTTAGGATATATCGTCATGTATAAACTCGCCTTTTTTAGCTTTGGAAGTTCCGATTAGTAGAAGTTTTCGACTTTCAGTATGATGTTTGAAACGCTTTTGTTTTCCAGATCTTCTGGAGACATTTTGGTTGCTATGATCACTAGCTATGTGCGATTGTAGCTTTATTCAGGGGCTGTTGGCTGAAATTCTCTTAACCTTTATTGAATTTCTTAGCCATCCATCAAAATCTAACCAACCACCCGCATCACCCTCCCCTCATTTATAACCCCACCCTAATCCTAACCTCTACTCCCACCCACACACAGCCACCGTCGCCACCCCTCCCCGTGCGCTGCCTCCTTCCGCTTCCACCCCTCAACGCGGTTGCTGGCGCTGAGGGCGACGTTGGCACCGCCCGCCTCCTCCTTCGCTCCTTCTTCCACCCCCTGGCCAACGACATCCTTCATCGTCTCCGGTGGTGCCTCCGTTGGATCCGTCGCCACCTCCCACCGCCTTGGAGCTCAGCCTTGACTTGCCTGCCGCTGCCATGCTTCCGCCGCCCCTCCTCCTCTAACCTCGGGATCGGTGAACCCAAACCCTAACCAATGAACCGGGGACTGTGAAGAAAGACGACGGCACCAGAGAGGAGGAAGCTGAGTTCGTCAAGCATGAATTTCAATGCAAGATCCTAATGTTAGACAATCGACCGGAACTTAAGCAGTTTTCAGGTGATTGTGCATTAGCAATTCCTCTTTATTTCAAGTGTTGATCCTCCTAAGTTGCCTGTATCTAGTTGCAGGTGAATATCACACCACCTTTTGCGATTTGGCTCCCAAAGTAGTAGGAATGAAGCTCCTGAAAGGTAGAATTGGGAAAAGAATGAGTTGACATGCCCATTTAAATCTTTTGAGTAATGAAGTCCAAAACTTTAGACTTAAATATTGCATTCAGTCTGTAAAAATGCAGGCTTCATTTTGACACTGTTTCTCTTCACCACTCACTCAGGAAGAAGATCCATGTTAGATATGCACATGTATAATGTCATTCCTGGACAAATCACGTTGGCGCGGACAAGCTAATCTGCACCGCTCCAAAATAGATGATAGATGGCTGCAAATCAGCTGGTCCCACATGTCAGACGACGGACTAAAATACAACCTAATTGCTCGTGTTGTTAGCAGGGACGGATTCAGAATAAAAACGATTGGAGTCATCATACATATCATCACATATGTGTAGAGTCACTAAGTTTAGATTACGAGGTGCATACCTATGTATATATATGCTTTCATAAGGTAAAATAAAATTAGACCTAGTATCATGTGCATCCTCTGAGCCTCACTTGGATCCACCCATAGTTGTCAGGAGTTAGGATGAAGGATGCACCGTGAGGATCATGCTTTCCATTGCATCTAATCAGTTGGATGCTTTGACGTTCATTCTGTTAAGCAGCTTTTGCGGTTTTACTTAGGAATAAGTCTATTTTACAATTTTGAACTATTATGTTTGTCTAAAATGCAACATTCAACTACGAAACCGAGTAACCAACACCCCTTAATTGTCAAAACCGGGTATATTACCACCTTGACCAAAATCACCATTGGTTTCGATGGCATAACATCTGTGTGGACAATTTTCACTAACATGGCATCTATGTCGACATCCATGTCAAGATCCACGTCACCTTTCTTCTTCCTCCTATTTCTTCCTCCCCTTCTCTCAGTCCACAACTCCACTCCTCTGCGGTCGAGGGTGGTGGGCGACCGAGAGTCGGGCCCAAGTAAACCTTGGTGGTGACCACCTCAGCCGCCCACCTCAACGAACTCCAGGCCTTCCTCCGACACAGCCTGCACACCCAAAAACCGTCCTCTGTGCCCACACCTTCCTCCTCTAACGTGGTCTCCTCCTCGGCCTCCTCCTCTCCTCCTCAGACGCTACTGCCTCGCCCCCCTCTCCCCACGCCTCCCCTTCTCCGTTCTCCTCTGCCTCTTCGCCGCCTCCTCCGCTCCCACCACTCCACCTTTCCCGATCGCTTCTTATTCCCTCCTCTCCTCTGCACCGCCTCCGCTTTGTCGCACCTCCACCTCTCCTCCGCGCTTGCCCTCCACGTGTAGCTCCTCTACTGCAACCTCCTCTTCACCTCGCCGCCAACGCACATCTCACAGCCGGGGGAGGTTACGGCATGGCTTTCAGCCGGTGGGGAGAGAGAGAGGATGACGAAGGAGATGCAGTGGATGCCATGTGGCCAAATGATTGACATGTGGCTGACAACTAAACCCAATTGGGATGCCACATCAGACAAAATCACCCCAATTTGAGTTGAAAGGGGTAAATTGAAAGATATTAATAGTTGATGGTGATTTGTTACCCGATTTTATAGTTAAAGATTAAAAATTAGACAAACATGACAATTCAATGTTGTAAAATGGGTTTATTCGTTTTACTTACCAAACTAACACAGTAGTAGCTGACCACCAGGGGCAATATAGGAATTACAGAAAAATAGGCCCAAAGGTGGGTCCCAGTTTGAAAATAGCTCCCTCCTCATCCTTCTCCCGAACACCCCGAGAAACGCAGAAATTGTCTGCAAGTGCAATCCGGTGGCCATCCGTCTCTTTAATAAAAATCAAACCGAAGCGGGCGAGAAAGAGAGGCAGAAAAGCTAGGAGGAAAAAAAAGAACGGCGGAGGAGGCAAAACAACCTGAGACGACACCACCTCACGAGAGAGCCGAGAGGTTTGAGCGGATGGCAGACGGATCGGACGGTCCCGACGTGTCGCTGGAGGAGGCGGCGGCGGCGGGCGGCGAGATCTGGGGGACGCTGGAGGAGCTCCTGCTGGCCTGCGCCGTGAGCCGGCACGGCACGGAGAGCTGGGACTCGGTGGCCATGGAGGTACAGACGCGGAGCCCCCTCGCCGCCCGCCCCTGCCTCACGCCCCGCAGCTGTCGCATCCGCTTCCACCAGCTCCGCCGCCGATTCTCCATCGGCGGCGGCGGGGAGGAAGAGGCTGAGGCTTTGGCCGAGGCGGAGGACCCCGCCGCGGACGGGTGGGTGGACGAGCTCCGGCGGCTGCGCGTCGCCGAGCTCCGCCGCGAGGTCGAGCGATGCGATCTCTCCATCGGGTAAAAAAAATATTCTAAACTAAAAAAAACACCTTTTGAAATATTCCTTTAACCGCGCGTTTTGTGAGCCGTTTGATTGTGATCTTTCGGTCGCCATTTTTTTAATGGATAAGATTTGTTTCCCCCAGCACGCTGCAGACGAAGGTGAACAGGCTAAGGGAAGAGAGGGAGCGGAGCCTCTCCGGCGAGGCCAAGCCGGAGGGGTTCACCGGCGACGACCGCCTCTCCGGAGAGGAGCCCGGCCGGTCCTGCAGGGAGTCCAACTCCACAGATCTGAAGCCTCCAAAGCACCCCGGGGACCACGGCGCCGTGAAGGAGGAAGAGGTGGTGAAGCAGGAGGCGTCCGGCGAGTCGGTGGCGGCGTCGAAGGAGAGCAGCGACATGCGGAGCTCGGCGAGCCTGTACCGCCGCCGGAAGGCCGGCGCCGACGAGGAGGCGTCCGCGCCGCGCCCTCCCGCTCAATCGCAGCCGTTGGCCGCACTGATCGACACGATCGCAGCCAAGTTTAGCTCCGTGTTCGAGCGGCTACACGAAAGCCAGGTAAATGTTTTTTTACCGTCCTGTCACTAGGTTAAACATTAGAGAGGGTAAACTTGGGATAAATCCGGGTAAAAAGGCCCGAGCCCAGTGATATGTCAGGCGTTGGGTCCCACCCACTATCAATCAACTGTCTCTAGACATGGATGGGTTTAAGCATGCATGTGGCATGATGACCTGTGATTAGGAGCACTAATCGGTGGCCCTCGCTACCACATGAGCAACCTGATTTACGTGACCAAAGCGTGTCATAGCTTGCTTGTGAAATGGTGAGCATGAGATCTAGTTTGTTGCGGACTTGTGGTCAGTAGCCGCTGCGTATGGATGGGAAGATGCGCGTGCACATCTCGTACCCATATATTCCTGTCCTTAAACGATTAGGAAAAAGTATTTACAGAAGCTGAGAAAATAGAGGAGAAAATGATTTGCAGACATGCGAAAATTCGAGTTCATATGGGAGAGAGAAAAGTTGGTGATCCATTCTAGCACGGCCTGGGTGGGTGCCGCGTGGCAGTCATAAACGGGCGGTGCCTTCTGGCTAGATGCTCGCAGATATTTTATTTTCTCCTCTTTTTTCTTCTCTCGTTTAGCTTTTTCTAAATTTGATGTGCGCGTCAATAATAATAGTAATCCACTTGCAGGAGAGCGCTACGTACCGGGGCACGATCAGGCGCCACGTGGACCTGGAGATCGTGCGGCGAAAGCTGGACAGGTCGGACGGCTCGGGCGCCTGCTGCTACCCCGCGTCCGAGTTCTACCGCGACCTGCTGCTGCTCTGCACCAACGCCGTCGTCTTTTTCTCGCGCCCCGGCCCGGAGCACGCCGCTGCCCTCGACGCCCGCGCGCTCGTCTCCGCGCTCGTCTCCGCGTCGCTCCGCGAGCCGAAGCGGGGGCATGGCGCAGCGTCGGGGCCGCCGGCGGGAGCTGATTCACGGAGGGTTGACGCTGGTGTGGACATCGTCGGGTCGCTGATCGAGAAGGGGGGCAAGCCGCTCATTGTTTGCCGCAAGAGGAGCTCCATCGCGAAGGCCGCACCGGCGGCCACGAGAAAGGAGGAGAGTGCTGAGAAGGGTGAGGCCGAGGAGGAGGAGAGCGACGGCGAGAAGAAGGCCGTGGCGGCGGCGACCAAGGACAAAGCGTGGGAGCTGAGGACGAAGAAGAGCCGAGGCCCCGGCAAGAACTCCGCGGGCGCCAGTGGCGCTCTAAACCGCAAGCCGGCGAAGGCCGCGGATGGCGCGACAGCGACGGAAGGAGCGAAGAAGGCTGATAAGAAGGGCGCCGGCGCGGCCGCAGCCGCAGATGGCCTCGCCAAGAAGCGGAACGCGAAGGACTTCCTCAAACGTCTGAACCAGGGGTCGTCGCCCTCGAAGAAGAGGGCGTCGTCGCTCGGGACGCGGAAACGGGCTGCGGCGGCGGCGGAGCAGCAGAAGACCCGGAAGGGGCCTGGTCGGAAGGAGGCCGGCCGTGGTGGCTCCAAGAAGGGCGCTAAGGCTGCCGCGACAAAGAGAGGCGTCGGGCGGCCGTTGAAACGAGGAGCCGCTCCTACGACGCCACCGCCGTCGAAGAGGGCAAAGGTAAACAGGTCGGAGAAGGCGTCGTCGACGAAGCGAGTAGGAAAGAAGTAGAATTGGGGTGGTGTAGCTAGATTTGACCGGTAGGAAGTGATAGTTTCAGCAGTGTGTAAATTATGTAGGGTGTTGCATCTTTAGGATAGGATCAGTATGGTTGTCGTAGGGAACTTACTGAACTGACATGTTGTAATGGGACTAACAGATCGATTCTTTTTAGTACCCTGTCATGGGCTGTTTGAAGTTCGAACTGATCACTCAATCAACCAGGGGCTTTACCTCTTTTGGTGTTCCTTTCTTTTTCTTTCGTGGATCTCGAACTTAAAATCGAAATGCATTAGTGTACCATAGGAAAAAATATATGAAAAATGCAGAGTATAAAAAACTCTAGTCCATAGCAAATGCAATGGAACAGGTAAAAACACCCCTCCTGGACAAGGCCTTCAAAATAGAGGGGGGGGGGGGGGGGTTGCGGAGCATAACACAAGAATTATGCGGTTAGCGTGGATGGAACCCCCGACCTTCAGATCTTTAGCCTGACGGCATTGCAGGATATTAGCCGTAGACATACTCATCAGTGTGTGATGAATACTCAAATTGTTTTTTTACATTACAGTACAGCCCAAGTTTGGAGGTTCAATATGGAGCATAACCACTGCAAAGTTCAGGGTACATCAGTGGCAAGCCAAGGGTTAAACAGCTCTGGGCACCGAACACAGGAATCTTCAGCTGATTTATGTCAATAATCATTTCTAGAAGATTAGAGTTACTTCTAGTCTATTACAGAGGAATATCACCACCGTAAAGGTGCCAGAAGTTCTTCCATTCCATTCGCATCACCCGTCCCCTTATGTGCTGAATTTTGAGTAGCCAAAGAAACTCATCTCAGGGACCAACTGCCCGGTACACCGTCTTTTGGCATGTCGGTTTCTCCATCACATGGTTTCTTTGTCCAGTGATCGAGGCAGGTGGTCCAAAGAGTCATGTTAATCTTCCCACACATCACTGGTAACAACTAACAAGCAATGCCGTTCCTACCCATGTGATCACCAGCAGAACCCATTCGGCCTTCCGTGGCCATATCTTCTGTTATATGAAGACTGGTTAGTGAAATAGGTAATGTAATAGGTTTGATGTATCAACCAAGGAATATATATCTGATGTGCTCAAGTAACCAGTATCTAGGAAAGTTACTGAAACTTCAGTTCAAAGTTCAAACTCACCAAAATTCATCCAACATTTGTTGAGATTTTGGGCAGAATTTCACTTATCATACTACTATCTACTGATGAGATGTGTTATCAGTTCAGAAAACCAACCACACTGGCGCGAACAATATTACTTGCCCTTTGATGATATTGTTTTTACTGTGCATTTCAAAGATAGAATTGGCCGGTAACTTCAAAGATAGAATTGGCCGGTAACTTACCACTTTCGCTATCTGATGCTTCATCAAGTCTAGCAATTGCATCAAGTAATGACTGCTCCTGGTCCTACAAGGACAATCATTTACAATTCTCAAATAAATGATAGAAGGTATTATAAGCAGTTTCCTCCTTCATACACTACTTTCTACAGGGAACATGGAAACAGACAGGTCAACTCACTTTCAGCAGTTTCCTTGCCTTCTCAATTTCATGCATATTTGGATTGGACAATACCCTCTCCACCTGTGTCAGGAACATACGATTGTGAGGAACAAATAGTATCTGACTACCTTTTGATGTCAGACCTATTGAGAGAGAAATACCTCTATCACGACACTGTCAGTGTTAGGTACGTCAATGTGACCAATATTCCTGTTAATGCCATTTTGAGGTGGAGCATAATCCTTTATAGGCTCATTCTGAGATAGCCTGCCTCTCCCCCTGCCTGACAATGCCATGGTACCATTGTTGCTTGGGTGCCTCTTCAACACAGGACCAGAAGGATCCCAACCATCTCGATCATCACAGTCCCATCTTATATCTTCAGGTGCCATCTGTCAAAAGGATTGTTCATCTTCTATTGATTAATTAACCGAAGCCCGAAGGTGGCGATCAGCTTGGATAATCCAACATTTTTCATATTCTAGCCAAATTAACAAGTAAAATTTAATTCTCCAACAGATCATATAGGCTAATTAAACAAACATTTGAAGGAAAATTTTCAGCCCCTATAGATCACTAAAGGTATTAAAATTTATGCCATGCTTCCACTATCAACATAATTGTGACAAGAAATCTGCAGCAATAGCAAATCCTTCCTCTTTAATTTCTATGCTATTGGGCACATGAGCACAGTCACTGGTTTTTATTGTGGTACATCAACAGATACTGTAACAGGTAGCATATAAAAAAAACGAATAATTCATAGCCAAGGGTTGAGAACAAGAAAATTAGTTATGGATGAAAATCATAACAAAAAGGAAACACATATGTGGAGCACACAACCAAATCAGGAGACAAAGAATAAGAAAAGGTAAGATACAAAACAATACAATCATTGCTTAAAACGATGCTTACATCACTAAGCCTGACCGACTCCCAAGTCTCGGCTATTGTGCCCTTGTCATAGACAAGAGCATGTTCACCCTGATAAGGATAGGGAGAGTGGGTAACATTACTTGACACAGATGCATCTCAGCATCAAGGAGCAAATAGTAGTGAAATTTAAAACAAACCGTAGCAGGATTATAATTAGTTATAGTGGCCTCATAGAAGTTGTTGTCATCCGGCCATCTTGTGAAAATTTTTCGGTGAATCAGCGAAGTTGGGCCCACGGATGGTAATGCCAGTGGCGTAGTCTGCACATGCATCAACAAAACCGAGAAATCATCATAAAATTGATCTCGGAATGCAAGAAACATGATGTGTGGTATCCTAAAAATACCATCTTTGCCCTCTTGCCCTTTGTTGACGATGGCCCCCACTTTGCAGAAGATGGAACTGAGTGTGAAGGCATAACAGGGGACTGGAGGCCTGCCGATTGTGAAGGAATAAAATGAGATGTCTTTTGCCTCTTGGCGGTCGGCCCAGGTTCTGCGTCATGAAGAACTCTGCTGCCACGATGCAGACCACTCTGGGTTCCACCTCCCTGTCTCAGCTCCCTGCAGATATTTAAAAAGTGCAAACAATTAAAAAGGAATATGATGATTAAGTGAAACATGTGCATATAAAAAAAATAGTGTTGTATGCAAAGACCTCATTCTACGGATGGACCCGTCTTCATTAACCTTGTTTAATAGCTCCCTGTGTTCCTCATCAGAAACTCTCAGTTCTTTCCTGAGTTCAGTAATCAAACTTTCTTTTTCCTGCACAAAAACATATTTATTTTGTTCTCAGCCCAAACAACAGGACAAGGAGTGGATCTGAAAATGTTCGCACGAGTTTCATTTTGCTATATGTACCCAGGATATTGCATCAGATTGCACTTTGAATGCTCTAAGAACACCAGTGTATGCCTCTTGCTCAACCCGATGTATTTCGCTCTCCAAATCATTGTGTGCCCTCATGTAAGGAAATGACCCAACTGATGTTCTGCCATTCCCACTGAAAGATCTTCCTCTTAGTCCTCTATTTTGTGCCGGGGGGAGATCATCATCCGTCCCTGCAACCAAGGGCAAGGAATCAATACAGTAGCAAATTTAAATACACAACTTGACCGCAAGTCATCGTATCATGAAATCCACTAAGAGGTCAGAAAACATGGTGTAAAGACTTTGTGGACTCAGGATCCAATGACTGCTTCGCCAACGATGATTAGAATTCACAATTTGACAAGAGGTGCCAAAAGCCAAGAAAAATTCAGGAAAGGTGAGATATTTGACATCAAGTCACCAATCTACACCAAGTGTTTGGCAAAAGGAGCATTTTTTTTAGTTTGATCAGGACCATGCAAATGGCAACATTAGTTCCTAAAAGTAACACAATTTCAGCAAATATTCTATTGGCCCATCTTTGCTAGAAAGCAAGAACTTGCATGTGCTGGACATTTACATTGCTTAGTAGCAACTAATGTCAATCTCCTCTCAAGACTACCTTGTCAATCTCCTCTCAAGCAAGACTATCTTCCAGATGTCTAAAGCCATGGTTAACAAAAATGCTTAGCAAAAACTACTGAATAGCTTTTTTTTCGTTGCATTCGCTGTCTTGATTACAAATTCACTGCAATTTACAAAGATACAATCTGTCTAACAAGATGTATGCATCTATTCAATTATTATTATCGAAGCAATACTCTCAATATACATATACAGTATGGAAGCGAGGCAGCACAAAATATTGCTGGTGCAAAAAAAAAATACAAATCGCGGGAATAACTAACCAATTCGAAGCAACACAAATCGAACGAAATGGGGATTTTCCGCCCGGCCAAATTTACCGGGCCAGCAAGCTGGTTAGTCCAGTGAAACTCACCGCTGCTATCGTAGGGGTTGTACCCCATGGCCTTCATGGACCTGCCGGGCGGGCGCGACGAGAAGAAGAAACCCTAGAAATCCGCACGCTTTCTCCGGAGCTGGATGGCTCGGCCCGCCTGGGGTCGAATCCGGATATATAAGGAGCGATCTGAGGCCGAATTTGAGGCCGAATCGAGCAGCACCTGGGAGGCTTGGAGACCGATTTGGGAGGCTTAGGGCTTGGAATTGTATGAGGATTTGGGGAACGCGGGCGTCGAGGAGAGGGGAGGTAGGGTTCAAGCCGATCGGGAAATTTACGAAGTAATTTTGCGATTAAGACCCTAAACGTTTCGGTGCTTCCTCTAGGGGTGGGCTTCGTATATGTATTGACAAGTTTGGGGGCTTTCTGCATATGGCGTGTCCCACGTGGCCTTTTATAGCCGTGTGGTGGCAATGGCATGGCTTGGGTTGGTCAGCACAAGTCATCGTCATACAGTTAAACAGATTAGAAGATCATCCGCACCCTTCAGTGCGGGCACGGACGCGCCGTTTCGCTGAAGACGTGGGCCCACGCGGCTATGGGTCCACCGGACGCGTAACATTATTGAATTTTTTAAAAAAATATTATTATTTTTAAAGATATTTACAAAAATAAATAGTCGTTTAAAACAATTACAAAAATATGTTCGCCGCCGGTTGAATCGCGATGCGAACCTATCGCTGATTCAATGGCGACAGGAACTCGTCGCCACTCATGCCGGGCATTACCTATCGCGATTGAATCGGCGACATGAAATCGGGCGGTTTTCGTCGCCGATTGAATCGGCGATAGGTTCTATCGCGAATTCAGCTGGCCGCATGAAACATTTACTATAAAATCGAAAAATCAATCCGAATTCATTTTAATTCCAAAAAAACAAGAGAGATTGGAGAGGGAGAGAAGAAATTGCGGCGAAGCCCTGTCGGTTTGTCGCGGTGGAGAGAGATTGATAAAGCATCAGTTTCGATCGATCATCTCGTGTTGCAGGTAAATTTTTCTGAAACTGTGTATGTTACGTCCAAACCTTGTAGGTTAGCAAACGACAATAGCGACATAGAATTGAGTAGGTTAGATACATGTAGTCGGACTCTGTAGTACATATTTTGAGTTGTGTAGCGACATAGAATTGCGACTATAGCGACATAGAATTGAGTAGGTCACATAAATTTAGTCGAACTGTGCAGTACATATTTTGAGTTGTGTAGCGACATAGAAATGCGACAATAGCGACATAGAATCGAGTAGGTTACATAAATGTAGCCGAACTGTGTAGTACATATTTTGAGTTGGACATAGAATTACGACAATAGCGACATAGAATTGAGTATGGCGCTGGTTGACCGCTGTAGTAACATAATTAATGCACGATACATTTTTGAATTGTGAGAAAAACACTGAGTAGTGTGTGTAGGTCTAAAAACAATGAGAATATATGTGCGCGTTATTATTTTGTTAGTACGTGTTATTAGTTGTGTTAGTCTTGCGGTCAATATCTTGTTAGTGCCGAAAACACCGTTTAACTAGAAAAGTAGCATGACATGTATTAAATTTGTAAAGAAAATTCGTAGTTGCTACATAGGCTATGTAAAGATGCATGGAAAAATATGAACTTTCTATCTTGCTTTGTATTTTCGTGTATGGCGACGCGAGTGAGTACGAGTTGCTTGACCGATGATTGACCAGCGTCACCGTAGCGCCTCGATCGCGTGCTCCTCCTCCGGGGGCCAGCGCCGATAGAGCTTGGGGCGTTTCGCCACGCACCCCATCGGGGCATGGAGGCTGCACCGAGACTGGATTCCGAGGTACGTCAAGTTGTGTCCTTCATGCAGTCAATGCCGGTCTGATTATTTTGCGTTGACTCCTGTTTGTGCTTAATCATTTGGACGTAGGTTGAGAGCGGCAGGCCTCCTTCCACTCGCGAGGATGGTGGAGGCGACGGTGGAGGACGATCAGACGCCGGCCGGTCGACGCTCAGGCGTTTCGCACGGATCGCGCCCCACCGACGGCGTTGGTTGACCGCTGGAGGCGAGACCCACACGTTCCATCTCCCGTGCGGGGAGATGACGCCGACGCTGCAGGATGTGAGCTACCTGACCGGGTTGCCCTGCGCAGGCGCTCCGATGGTGGCGCACGACGTCCCCGCCACGTGGCGCACGGACCTCCTAGGCAGGTTCCGCAATATCCTGCCCCCCAGCAATGCAGACGTCGAGTTCAGCAGCCCGCACGGGCCCACGCTGAAGTGGATCTGCCAGTTCTACGTAAGTGTTTTCGTAACTATTTTTCTCTCGTAACAATTCGTTTGTGAACCGTGTTGACGTTTACGTGTCTTCTTGCAGCCCGAGCGTATGGCTGCGGACGCAGCGCCCGTCGCTGTTACGAGGCACTTCGAGGCCTACCTGCTGTGGTTGTTCGGGTGGGTGATGTTCCTGAGCTCCCACGGCGACAGCGTGGACAAGCACTACATCCGCTACGCGCAGGAGGTGGCCGAGTCACCGATCGAGCGGATCCCGCGAAGACGTGCGGTCCGGCCGTCTTTGTCGCGCGACGCATGCGCGACCGCGTGCGACGCGCGTGCGGCGTTGACGTGACGGCTCGATCCTCTCGGGATGCCCGCTCCTACTGCAGCTGTGGTCGTTGGAGCGTTTCCAGATCGGACGACCACAGGTGGACTTGACAGCGTACGGGGACGGCTTGTACGCCCCGCAGGACGACCTGGACCGGCCGACCATGGGCACTTTGTGGTGCCGCCGACGGGTTAGTTTCGTAATCTTTTGTTATTTTCATTTTGCAATCGTTATTTTCGTGTACTTAGTTTGCAGTGTTGTATTGCACAGGTCACCTTCACGCCGATCACCTCGCAGGGCTCCTACCCGGAGTACGTTGCGATGTTCGATCAGCTGACCGATGACCGCGTCATCCGACCCGTCTGATGGCGGCCGGGTGGTCGCGCGCGCCCCAATGGGTCTGTCGGTGCTGTGCACGCGAGACTACGTGTACTGGTACACGCGGAGTGCCTTGGTGCACGACATCTTCGTGGAGGAGTACGGATCTGGCGGGTCTTGCGCGATTCGTCTCGCGACAGAGGTCCCACCCTGGGGGATGCGGTGCCGCCACGACACGCGTAAGTTCACGTTGACTTTTATGTCCGCACAATATGTGTTACATCGCAACCAAATATTTTTCTTGCCGCCCACGGTACACTAGGAAGGGAGTTCGTGGCACGATGTCCTGGTCGGACAGGATGTCCCCTTGGGTGGACGGTTGGACTGCCGCGCACGAGACCCTCGTCGAGGTTGCGGACGAGGCCTACGACCCCGAGACGTACGAGCACTACATGGAGTGGTACTCAGCTCGGACGAGGCTCCGTTGCGTCCGGGTCGTGGTCGACCCTGCTCGACATGCGGCCGCGACGTCCGACACGCACTCCCACCCACGGACTCGCTTTCACCGCACGCACGTACTCAATATTACATATTTCATATTTAATTTGACAATCTTACGTGTACAACTTGATGATTACCTGTGCAGGTGGATCTTCACCGGGAGGTCGTCGAGATGGTAGACTCCGCGCAACACATGGCAATGTCGGGAGATCAGAGGGCTCCGCGACAGATCGGGAGGCAGCGAAGACGCGGAGCGCGGATCGCGATCGTCGCGACGCCGGCCGACCCGGTGGACCGAGCAGTCCGAGGACGAGGGGTCAGCCGAGGTGGTAGGACACAGCCTCCTGCTCCGCACGTGGCGGGCACGTCGGCGTGGCAGGGCGGGGGGAGCACCTCCGGACATGCGGGAGGTGAGTTCGACACGACACGCTGACATCGCTTCTTCATTTCATTTCGAACCTCATAAGTTTGTAACGACGATCTTCTGTCACAGGTCCTCAGCTCCACCCGTACGCGGGCCAGGACTATGCCGCGTCGTCCGAGCACATCTTTGGGCCAACAGGTAAGTTCCGTTTGCATGCGTAACGTACTTTTAGTCATGACTATGTTTGTGTTTGTAACCTAATTCTTCGCAGGAACGGCTTGGGAGGACGATACATTCTCGGCCGGCGATGCAGACCTATCGGCACCCATGGAGGACTTCTTCAGGGATCCGCGTGACACGCATTCTCTTTGAGGCTTTCACCAGACGGGCGCCGAGTGCGACCAGCCACGCAGACTCACCGACGCAGACCCACCCGCGCAGATCACCGACGCAGATCAGCCGACGCAGGAGCAGCCCATCGCTACACCACCGCGGACTACTCGCGGGGTCGGATGTCGAGCGGCCTAACCCTCGGCGTACTTCGCTGCGGCGGCAGCGAGGCCCGGTGACGCGCGGGGTGCAGCCTAAGAGGGGACGCCATTAGATTTCCCTTTATGTAATTTTTTTCTCATTATGCCAACTGTTGTTATAACATCTTTTGAATATGAGTAATACGGCTGCTTTGTTTGACGATCCAACTGTTCACAACGACGTGACAAAACGAGCTAGGTTTCTTGGGCGATGCGACAACACGGGCGCTGACGGAGTCCTTAAAGGCTGCTCCGTCTTGTAGCATCGGCCTTGAAAGGTAGCTTTTCAGGACGATGTGACCACACAGGCTAGCTTTTCAGGACGATGTGACCACACGGGCTAGCTTTTCAGGACGATGTGACCACACGGGTTGTTCCACACGTTCCAGGTGGACCGTGATGTCTACGATCTGACATTGAGCTGCCTCGCCCCCCGGGCAGGACAGCCCACGTATTGGGAGTTAGTGCAACTAAAGGGAACAAATTCATGGCGGTCATATGTACACATGGCGAGGGAGAGGGGATGGAAATTGGTCCTTCTGGTCCAGGCGTTTGCAAAATCCACTCCTGCATATGCGTCAGAACAAGTAGGAGTTGCTGACACCGACGAAGAAATAGGTGACTCTCGCGCCGCACACAATGGCGTAAGGGCAAGAGGTTGCCGATGTCGCCGAGTTACCTCATTGGTGAGACAAAGCTAGTGGGCTTGCCGGCGAGGGGAGGAGCCGAAGACCTAGTGGGAATGATGGAGCTCGAAGACCAAGATTACATGGCGTTGTCCGAAGATGAAGGTTCTGATGACGACGATGATGCGGACCAGCAGGCGGTTCCATCCGAATGGAACACATACCAGTTCGAGAACCTCGTCGTCAACGAAGGCTCCCATGTACCATAGGAGTACGACCAGAGCGAGGTCAGACTAGGAGCTACGTACAAATGCAAGGAGGTCGTGCAAGATGCGGTCAAATTCTGGGCATTGTCGGTTCGACGCACATTCACCGTCGTCAAGTCTACCCCAAGATGCTACGATGTCAAGTGCAACATAGAGGGATGCCCTTGGCGCGTGCACGCATTTCAGCCCAAGTGGGACACCTACTGGAAGTGCTCCATAGTGGTCCCTCACACATGCGTCGTCGCTGAGTCAGCGCAGTCCCACCGGAACCTGTCATCAGGCTTCATTGCCAATCTCATGTACGGTGAGATCGTGGATAACCTAGATTTTGAGCCACGATCCATCATTCGGGCCATTGAGGCAAGGTTCCAGTACACTATCAGCTATGCCAAGGCTTGGAGGGCAAAACAGAAGGCATTGGAATCAAGGTTCGGCACGTTCGAGGATTCCTACCACAACCTCCCTGGGCAACTCCGAGTCATACAAGACAGGAATCCCGGCACTCATATCGACATTCAAGACGCCACGCATCCGAAGTGGCCTAATAAGAGGGTACTACAGCGAGCATTCTTCGCGTTTGGTCCATGCATCAATGCATTAAAGATCGTCGCCCGCCTTGTGTATCGATGGCACATTCTCGTTGGCGGTACAAGGGCCGACATCGACCGCAATAGCGACGGACGGAAACAATCAAGTTCTTCCCGTGGCATTCGCTTTCGTTGAAAGCGAGAACACGGATAGCTGGCTGTGGTTCCTGAAGAATGTGAGGATTTACTGCATGCAGACCGCCCCAACGTATGCCTCATACATGACCGCAGACGCTGGCTGCTGCGTGCAATAACACAAACTACAATGAGGAGAGAACGTTTCACTTCCATGGCCGGATCTACAGAGCGGTGGTGCATGAGGCACTTGGGTGCAAACTTCTATAAGCGCCCGCAACAAGGACTTGATGAACATGTTCAAGCGCAGGCAACCAAAACCAGCAGCAGTAAGTTCGACACACTGAAGATTCGGACGACGGACCCAAACCCACGAAGGAGGCATCGACTAGGCCGCCTAAGCGCCGACCAGCCCCCAAGCATTGCCACAACTACCCACGACGCTCCTAGTGTCACGAGGAAGACAGGGCACATGTCAAATGCTTCTCGATCGGATTGAGCACGAGCCTAAGGAGAAGTGGTCGCCGCGCATGACAGGTGGTGCTCGATATGGTATCATGACAACCAACCTAGCCGAGGTCTACAACCGGGTCATGCGCGGCGCCGGTGCCTCCCTTTGGTTGGTATTGTCGAGGCAATTCTCCGCGTACCACAAACTACTTTGTTAACATATGCAAGAATGCATCGCTCACCATGGCAAATGACAGAGTACTCTACTCCGCCATGATCACCGCATACATGGAGGAGAAGAACAAGAAGGGTGAGATGCACCGGGCATTCAAGATGGGCACGAGGGAGCTTCGCTTCGAGATAATGTGCAGGGATAAAGGCGTCGCGGGACTAACCGCGATAGGATCACCCATGAGTGCACGCTACGCGCGATAGTTGCGTATGCACTTGTAACAAGCCCCTTCTTCTCGCATAGGCCCTGCTCCCATGTCATGGCGCTGTTCGACGGTGGCGCAAAGATCCCGGCCAAGCACTCTCTCACTATTTCACCAAGGAGGCGGTGATGCAAACATGGAGTGGAGAGATGTATGGTTACGCCGTTGTTGGCCATTTCACCAGCCATCCATCCCGGAGCAACTAATGCGGGCGCGGACATTGGTAGGCTCAAGGAAAGGTTGGCCGGCGATGTACGACGATCGAGAACGATATGGACGAGGCGGCCGGACGCCGACGAAGAAGTGCTCCATTTGCAGGGAGTCTGGGCACACCTTCAAGACATGCCCCACGCGAAATGCTCAGGACCAAGGAGACATCGGCATTCCGAACGTCACCACGGGGACCTCATCCGGTGCCCCGACTAGAGGCAGCGCACATGGGAGACGTTGAACCGCGACCACGACAAAAATATTATTATCAATGTTGTCAATTATCATTTTAGTTAAGTGTTATGACGTTCTTCTGCAAGTTCTGTAATATCAGAGTGTATGAATTCCCGATCGAATGACAATATCACTTATCTTCCTTTTTACGAATCGTTCATACCTCAAACGTCCTCGCTAAATTCTCCGAAAATTAACTGTACTACAACAACATACGATGATGATAAAATGTTATTGCGAGTCCAACACATTTCGTACCGTTTCATTTTTATGAAAATCACAAACTGCCTAAGTGAAATAGGGAAAATAAGGGTTGGGGAATGGCAATATCACTTATCTTCCTTTTTACGAATCGTTCATACCTCAAACGTCTTCGCTAAATTCTTGAAAATTAACCGTAGTAGAACAACATACGATGATGATAAAATGTTATTACGACTAATGATTTCGCATCGCTT